>CM076572.1:342308960-343000316 GCA_034641835.2 Pinus albicaulis
AAGCTTCATTTTGTCTCATTCATCATCTACTTGTTCTTCTGTGGAGATATTAGTAGTGATTGCAAGGGCTTTTATCTTGCATCATCATATCATAACTAAGATTCAACCTTCTTGGATGTTATGGAGCCAAACTATTTCTCAATATATCTTTATGATAGGGTTCTTGCCATCAACCTTTTATATCACTTTCCATTATCCATCATTTATAGTATCAACATAATCAAAGATATCTTTGTCAAACCAATCAATGTAGAGCTAACCATAGCTTCTTCTATCCATCTAAGAAGGTGAATATCATTAGATACAACATGACCAATAAGCTATCTAGTGACATGCGACCTTTTATGCCTTTATGGTGTACACATTTCTTCCATATATACTTCTAAGCCAAAACCAATGTTCTCCACTCAATCCATGTGTTCTATAATTGAGTTTAAACCAAATAGTTGTATATATATTATCACAAATGTATCTTTCTAGTATGTACTTACGCAACATGCTCTAATAGGTAGCCAAGTCATATCTCAAACAGATCATCAATATTAAATTCACCAAGTCATGATAGCCTCTTGTCAACATATCATGTTTTTCTTCTTGCTTATTCTAAGATCAACATTTTTTTCATGTTCTATCTTCATACTAGAATCATGCTTCATGTTATTTTCCTTTCAATCATTAATGATTTCATGTAATGAACCAATAAACAAGATTTAATACCATATCCATTAAGGTTTTTTACAACTTCTTGTGAAGTTATCAACCTTCCATTCTTCAATAGACCATATCATATGTTATTCAATATCGTCATTTGTCCTGACCATCTATCGTGCCACTATATGTTGAATAACCATATGGAAGAGTTCTTTTCTTATCCAATCAAGGAATACCATGCTCATGTTATCAAGCACATTTTTGCAACCATCCCTTCCTACAACATTTCTAAAGACATGAATTCTACCTTTTAATGAAGAGATCTAAATATATGCATACCTCTTCCTTCATATATCCATCTAGTTATCTTCCTTTTGAACAAACTACTTATTTTATTGAAGATGATGTTTAATATGATATTCCTTCTCTAATATGAGAAGCGTTAAATTATACCTTCATGTTGCAACTTCATTATCTTCATACCTACGAGCTTCTTCGATGCTTGCTCCCATAATATTCTAGTAGAAATATCTTCTTTTCATGTTGCAATGATTCTTCCATATAGTGAAGAACCTTCATAATTTTTTTATTATCAAGGATCATTGTGATCCTTTCTTGTCAGAAGATTTTTTTATAACAACATTATTCCAAAAATTAGTGGCATGAACTATGGAGTGCTAGATGATTGCTACCAATGAGATGCAACTAACAGCATAGACTCTAATCCTTACAATTCTGCTTTTCATGACTTCATACTTTGCAAAACTATGCAACTGCATATGCTACTCTAACTGCCATTTTATAATAAAAGAGAAAACATATTGTAAGTAAACCTGATAGTGGAGTTCCTTAATAATAGAGACTTTAGGATCTTCATTCTTTGGCTTCTTTTCAGGTTCTTCATTTTCTTCGGCTATATGAGCTCTACTCCTTTCCTTCCTTTGATTGTTCTTCCTATTTTGAGGATATTTGGGACCATATCTATTAAAATGTTCATATTCATTACATCCAAAGCATTGTACTTTGGGCATATCTTGTCTTCCTCGTTTTTGATTGTTGTTGTTCTTTTGAGGAGGTTCAAACTTTCGAAACTTCCCCTTCTTCTTCTTTACTCTAGCAACAAAATATCGAGACCTTTCATTGGGTTTAGTGTCATCCTTTACCTTCAATATTATATCCTCTATAATACACAAATACCATATCTCATCAAAGTTCAGAGTGCCCTTTCTTGAATTGATGTTTGTCAGAAAACTGCTTCTTTCTTAAGGTAATGCATTGAGTATGCAAGTTTTTAGTTCAGAATCATAAACAAATTCTCTAATCCCTTGTAATTGATCCTTAAATTGTGACACCTTTATAAGATATGATTCCAAGTCTTGATCTTTTTATAACCTTGTTTTGTAAATTTTATTTCTCAATGATATTTTGTAATCTATCATACTCATAGAATACAGTTTTATGAACTTGTCATATATTTCTTTAGATGTGCCCAAATCTACAACAAAGGGAATGAGATGATCCTTGATTGATCAAATGAGAATTATTTGAGCCCTAACTTCTCCTTTAGTGTACTTGGCCCATTATTGAGTCTTATCCTTCCCTGGTACTGCAACTTTGGTTAGTACATAGTCCATGACTTTATTTTCTATAAGCACCAAATATATTTTCTTCTTCCATGCTTGGAATTTTGTTGACCCATTGAGCCTATTGCCTCCCTTACAAAATCGAATCATTTTATTTGAAGATTGAGACATAGAGAATAACGTAGTTCTTACTTGTCAAAATATTAATATGCTTTGAAGATGATGCCTTCTTGAACCCTTCAAATACTTTGTTGATTCCAAGAGTTCTTCAAATAGGTCATTGATGATAAATCCTAGGAAAGCTATCACAATGGTATCTTCAAATTGATTTCAAAGATTAATGGTGATGTTCCGAGGATTCTTGATGCTTCTTGAGATGCCTTCAAATATATTCCAAGGGAGATTGATTTCCTTCTTTAAGATGATGATGTATAATCAAGATAGTTCAAAGGTAGAGAGAGATGATAGCTTGATGTAGTATAATTTCTTAAAGATGAAATTTGAGTCTTATTCCTTATACTCTTCCTTGTGTCCTTTGAAAATTATGTCCACCAAGGTAACTTGTATGAATGTATGCCCCTTACGCAAACAAGAGTGATCTTCAAGTTTCCTTCTCCTTCACCGTAGCTCTGATACCATGTTAAGAAATCAATAGGGTAGAAATTAGGGTGACTTTGATAATTGTTTGTGAAGTTATGTTGGATTCTTATTAATTTATTAATTTATTTTTATCAAAAAAATACGAAAACCTTAAACCATGAAGATCACAAAAGAAACAATGAACACAACATGTAGGCTCCAAGGTAGGGAAAAACCCCTCCAAGGGGAAACCCAGTAAAATTATTCTCTTCTTATAGAATAAAATCAAAGTGAGCAATATAAGACCCAAAAAAAAAGACCAATACCTCCCACGAGACCCAATTTATCCATCCTTCCAAGCCCTTCCAACAATTCAAAGTCAAACGAAGTCAAAACTTTCCAGATAGTCCAATCTCTAGTTTTCGGACCCTGCAATTACCATGCAACTTCGCACGTGTGAGATATTTAGCCCAGAAAAATAGTCTTTAGACCCTCACTCTCTCTCCCTTGTCTTCTTTAGACCTTCACTCTTCCTTATATACTTTTTCACTAGCATTTCTCTCTCTTCTTTGCACAAGAATCGAACTTTCTTGATTTCTTCAAATTAGGTCGAACTATCCTTATTTATACAAATCCAAAGGTAGAATGAGTCCCTTCCATGACAAATTTGTCTAGGGAGGAAAACTTGGTCCGTGGGGACAAAAATGAAATCTTTTACTTAATTAAAAATGTTTTTCCACTTTCTTTTCAAATTCCAATTCAGACTTGACTATAGTATAATAATTTGACTTATAACAAATATTCTTTTGACTCAGAAAATCCTAGAGGCATGAAGAACATACTTGACCTAATTAAAAGTTTGACTTGAGCATGAAACCCATGCATGAAAAATAATACTTATTTAAATTATTTTTCTTTTTACATGAAATACATAATTATACAAATTATTAAGACCGATACTAGTTACATTTTCCAACACTATCAATGCCGTGTGCTAGTTATCCATACCTTATTTGTACGATCACTTATTTTTTGTACACTACTACTTGTACATATGATTGTGAATTCATCGTTTTCATATTTCGATAAAGCTTTTGTCATGTGTACCCTTCTCCTAACATAACAACACATTGGATACATCAATTTTCATATTATACTATACAGCCACCATCATAGTCATTTGTACAACTTTGAAAATTTTAGAAACATTTTGAGAATGTATAAAAGAAATCTGAGTCATACTTTTCCAATAACTAGAAAATTGATAGATAGTAATTTTGTGTTAGTCACACTAGAGAATCAACATAATAAATTAGAGGCTCAATGAATTAGAAACATGATGCACTTAAATATGAACAAACAAAACTTGATGGCATGAATAATTATGATGAGATAAAGAAAGACATAAATGAAAAAAAATGTGGAAGAAGACTTTGACAAGTATGATATCAAAATGATAATAGAAAAAACAAGAACTCCTTTATGTAACATGAGAGAAATATGGACAATCAGTACATGTGGTGGAAGAAGCCAACCTATTTATATGCCTAGGATGTATTTAAGAATGCTTTCTTTAAAATATTGCAAGGTATACCAATGGATTATATTTTTTTTAAACTCACTAGATTACAACAAAAATATGATGTAGATGAATTCATGCATGATTAGGAAGGACTATTTATGCATGCACCTAGATTATCAAAAGAAAAGCTAATCCAAACCTATGTGAGTGAACTAAATCCATACATCCAAAATGAGTTGAAAAGGCATAATTGCATGTAGGAGAAAACTATATGTAAGGAAAAATCTAAAAAATATAAATTTAAAAGATCATTAAAAAAAAATCAACAAGGTTTATTCAAGATGGAAGTTGCCCCAAGCCACAAATACTAGAAATCCCAAGTATCTTCCCAATTGTAATTTTTGTGGAAAAAATATATAATCCTAAAAATAAGTATTATAAAGAGGGCAACTAAAAAAGGCTATATAAATGTGATGGAAAGAAATAAAATGACCTAGATATTAAAGAGTCACATGAAGAAGAAGCAGAGAACCCTCAAACTATTGCATCAAAATCAGAGGATGGGCACGCACTAAGAATAACATTATCATATATAACTAGTATCACTCAACCACAAACACTAAATTAAAAGAACATATTATAAAGGTCAATTTCATGATTTTATTCAGAATGAGACTAAACATTTTTGCATACTTTGTCCCAAAGATGAATGTGATGGTTATAGATCCAAAAATGCATCCAGGGCATGGGAAAATTCCTGAGGTAAAATTGAAAATACAAGATTATAACTTTGAAACATAATTGTACATTGTACTCCTAAGAAGAGTCACAGTCTTAGGATTTTAATGGCTACAAACAATAGGTCTGTGTCCTACAAATCACCAAAAACGTTTTATTAGATTCAAATGGAAATGTGGGGATTACAAGTGATATGAATAACTACATTGTATCCAAATTGTATATTTCATCATATGGAAAAGCTAATTCATAGAGCACTAGCTTATATTGTTCAATTCTATAAAACAAAGGAATTAGCTTCAGAACTAGTTGACTCTAGATAGTTGGAGATTCAACAACTAATTCAAACACACAAAAATATATTTTAAGACCTACCCATGCAGATGCACTAAAAATAAAATCAAGAACATAGTGGAATTAAACCTAGTTTGAAACACTATCAATCTTTAGCCATATAGATATCCTCATCACCATAAAATAGAAATAGAAATATTCTCCATGACCTAATAAGATGTGGTGTTATTATACAATGTAGAAGTCCATACACAACTTCAATGGTGTTAGTTTAAAATAGAGATAGATTCTTTAGGTGTTTTATATATTATTGGGGACTATACAATATAACAAATAAAAGCAAATTTCCCAATCTCTTCATAGATGAAATTTTTGATGAAATTCATGGCACCAAGCATTTCTTAGAACTAGATTTTTCAGTTAGGCTACTATCAAATTAGGTTGAGATCAAAAGATTTGGAAAATACTACCTTCCAAAAGCATCAAGAACACAATGAATTCAATATGATTCCTTTTGCATTAACTAATGATCTAAGCATTTTTAGGCACCAACAACTGAATTATTTTAACCCTATTTAACGAAGTTTGTATTAGATTTTAATTGTGACATTTTTATATATCGTGAAAAATGGAAGAACATCTAAAGTACTTGGGACAAGTACTCTTTCTTTTAAATTAAATCAATTATATGCAAAATTTTAAAAATGCACATTTGGCAAGGAAGAGGTAGATTACCTCAATTGTGTTATATAAAAGGAAGGGAACAATGTAGATACAAGTAAAATCAAGGTAATCACATAATGGATTGAGTCTAATAATGTATCCAAGTTAAGGTGAATTTTAGGCTTGACATGATATGACCAAAGGTCCATATGAAACTATGCTTATGTAGCTACTCTTCTAAAAAATCTCTTCAAGAAAAAATTGTTTTAATGGAATAGTGAAGAAAAAAATGGTTTTGAAGCTTTGAAGAAAATTATGTTTTCAACACCAATATTAGCAACCGTCAAGTTTAGAAAAATATTTTAATATAATGTGATGTTTTTAGATTTGGAATAGGGATGGTATTTATGCAAGCAGACCACATGATAACATTTTATAGTTAGAATCTCAAAAAAAGATAATTCTTAAAGTCTATTATGATAAGGAAATATTCACCATTATACAAGAATTAAAAAAATGGTGACAATATCTTTTGGAAAGAAAACCTTTGATATTTGCAAACCACGATAGTCTTCAATACTTGCTACTGAAATGACATTGATATCATAACAACAACAAAAAAGATAAAAATAATTGTCACCTTTGATATGGATATATTACATAAAAGAGGAAATGAAATGTAGTTGTGATCCACTTTCACAAAATAATGAAGAGGTAATTTCATATGCAATATTGGTTATAGTCGTTGATTTTTTATTTGAAATCTAAGTCCAATAGACTAAATACCCTTAATATTGTTCCATAATTGATAACCTAACCCAAAATCCCAAATTTGATAGGAAAATTGGTATCCTTTGGTAAAAACGAAAAAAATTATGTAAACCCAAGATCAAAATTTAAATCCAAAGCTCTAAGAGAATCCCATGATTCACCAACTACAAGGCGCATAAGCTTTTTCAAAACTTATTGCAATGCATGACAATGGTTTTATTGGAAAGGAATGAATAAGGACATTCAAAAATATATATCAAAATGTGAGAGGCCAAAGATACAAAAGCGAAAATATTATGTCACCATGATTATTCCACACCCTACACATTCTAAGCCAAAAATAGGAATATATCTCTATAGATTTCTTTGAAGGTTTAACCATGTTAGAAGGAAATTACAAGATTATCATGGTGATTGAAATATTAACTAAATAAATGCATCACATGGGTGCACATAAAATCATATTCAACAAAACAAATCATTGAATTATTATGCAAAAATATCTATAAATTGGATCGATTTCCAAAGATCATTATCAAACATAGGGATGCCAAATTTAAAGGTAATTTTTGGAAAGAGTTTTGCAAACAAATTGGGGCATCTCTTAACATGAGATTAGCTTACCATCCTCAAATAAATGTTCAAGTAGAATTTTTCAACAAGTGTTTGAAACATACCTTTGTCATTTCATAATCGACAAACAAAACAAACAATTCCAATGTCTGCATCTTGCATAATGGTGATATAATTGTGACTTATTACAAAACATCTAATATAACTCCTAGTGAAGCTCTATGTTGTTATGAAGATCCAAAGTGGAAGGAAATTTCTATAGGACTCACGTAACCTAACAAACAAAGCATAGAGCACCACCTCATGTTTATGAGGCTTACAATGTGCTCCCTTCTTCCTGGTTCTAGCTCCCCACAAAACGTAATAGCAGCATCAAGGCGCTCCTCAAAGAAAAATATCAGCCTTCACCTCATCTAGCATAGACTACTGAGCCAGGAAATTCCGCCTTAGCATGATGGATCCTTACTATAGAGAACAAGGACCATTATATAAAGTAATCCACCTTGGAAGGTATAAGGGGACCATACACTTCCTTATTGACTTCAATGGAGATCTCTTCTACACAATAGAATGCAAAAAAAAATATAAACTCGATGAAATTCAAATTTAACTACTACACTAAATTGGACAAAGCAATAAGTAGGTCAGCATAGGAAAAAAAAGAGATTGAAGATGGACACTAGGTATTCACAAGATCTCAACTATATAAATAATTTTAGATTTTAAACTTTTTTGGTTTTCTTTTTGAGAGAGATCATTAGGATTTTCCATAGTAGAATGTGAATTTTTTCGACATTTCGAATCCCAAAGAGGATCCATCATCGGGACATTGAATGAATGATAGAGGAACCAAAGCGGATGAGGAATAAATAGATAATATTTGAACAAAATCAAACCTGAAAGTTATGCTAAAACCTAAACTAAATCTAAATTAATAATATAATTAAAATAATTAATAATCTAGTATATGAAATAATAGTTATAAATTAATTAATTATAAATAACTAATTATTAATAATTATTATTATTTATTTGTAATAATTACTAATAATAATTAAATATTATTAGAATAATAACTATAAAAGATGATATTATGTTATAAATAAATAAATTATTATTATTATTATTTATTTATAATAATTACTAATAATTATTAGTTATTTATTTATAAATAATTTTTTTTAATAATTTTAATAATTATTTGTTTAGTCGTAATAAATAAATTCACCTAGAGTCATTAAATTAAAAAATTTCTCTAAAATTAAATAAGGAAACTAAATAATAAAGTAAAATATAGGGGTAGAAGATTATACCAATGATGTTATACCTGAGAAGAATTGGAAGACCTAATCTTCCTGATTAGAGGAAGTCAGTTTCCACTGATCTCAATCCCACTATCCCTGTTGAGATTATGTGGAAATTTCATAATCTCAAGACCTTCTCTAACTTTCCTCTTATGATAATGTTCTTCCCTCGTGATAATCATGGCACTTTCTAAGCAAACATGATGCTTAGTTTTTGAGTAGTGTTCTGCAAGGGTTGAAGTGCATGATCTTCCATTTGTAATGCCAACTTTGTGTTCCTTCAGTCTTCTTTGTAATGAGCGCCCTGTCTCTCCAATATAACTTTTGCCACAAGAATAATTAATTTTATAAACCCCCTTAATCTAATGTTGATCGATATTATCCTTAAGAGACGTCATTCTTTGTTTTATTTTTCTTCGTGTTGTGAATTAAGTGAATGTCTTTCTTAGCCAAGATATTTGCAATATTATTTGTAACCCCTTGAATGTACGGTAGGAATACTTTACCACATTAAGCTTGAGATTTAGGGCTTTGGGAGAAAACCTTTCCTTCAACTCTTTTTATAGCTTTCTTAATGTTCTTCTCTTTATAGCTTATACTCTTAAATACAAAGGTTAAATGTTTTTTCTCCTCGTCAAGGTGCTCAAAGTCTGATATTCTAAGGGTCATATATAAATAATTATCTCTTAAACAAGGAAATGACAATTTTTCTCCCAATTTATGGTGATCATATCATATTAACAGAAATATTAATCTAATAGTATACATTGGAACTACCAGAAAATAGCAACGTCCATAATTTTTTTCATGTTTCATATATAAGGAAAACATTGGGACAACATCCATTAGTGCATGGAATACTTCCTATAATAGGTGATAAAGAAGAATAATTTTAGAACTAGAACTAGAAGCTATCATCACTACCAAAGAGAAGAAAATTTTCTCTAGAAAAATTAAGGGGTATCTCATTTAAAGGAAGAACCTTCGAGAGGAAGATGCATCATGGGAAACAGAAAAAATTTACTAATAAAATTCTCATTTACCTTAGCTTTGAGAACAAATAATTCCATATGGGGAAGGACATGTTACATAGATAAATAATAAGTAGGGAATGTAGGCAGGAAATAAATTGATAAATATTTGAATGGAGGATTTTGCGAGTAGAATTATTTAGAACTTTGTATTTTGGATCAATCACATAAATCATTTAAATTATTGATGTGTTTCTAACTAGCTAATGTGGTTCATCCCGAGGACGATCATATGAAGAGAATAAAATCCAATAGGAGGAATAAAAAGGGAAAATATTAGGTCAAAGCTCAAAGAATATAGTCATTAGTAATAATAATAATAATAGTAATAATAATAAATAAATAAAAGGTCAAAGGTCGAAAAAATTATCCATTAGAAATAAAATAAAATAAAATAAAAATATCTTAAGTCAAATAATATTAAAGGGAAATAAAAAGGGATTTAATTCTTAAAAGCTCAAAGATTGGGTCAAAGGTGAGAGAAAATAGTCGTTAGGATAAAAAAATGGTTAAGTCAAACGTGATAGAAAATAGCCCATAGGAAATAAATAAAAATATCTTAAATCAAATTTTAAGGTTAATAATATTAAGGGTTAAATATGTAATAATTTAAATAATAATAGTATTAAATAAATATATAGGATTCCTAAAACCAAGGAATATAAATCTAGGTTATTAATTTACGAGATAAATTTCAAAAATCCAATAATATGGGGTAAAAATATAGGTCAATAATGTTAATTAAATTACTATAATAAAATATTTAAAAAATAAACAAATATTTAAGGAAGTTTTTTAAGATTATTATTAAATATTTATAATATCAATTTATTATAAGTAAATCATTATCATTAAAAAAACTAATATTTAGGTAAATAATATCCTAAGAAAATGAATATAAAAATCATGGAAATTATCCTTGAATGGGGTGTGAGCTGGAAGGTTCTAGTCACGCGACTATATGATGGACGTTATGTGGATCCCGAGGAAATCCTCTGCCACCCACCACATGCACGAGGCACATGGATTAGTGGCCTCACACATGGTCGCAATGAATGTCATTATTGAAGGTGGCAATAACACTATTGTGAAGAAAGTTCTTGGCCTTTTCGCTGGTAAAATTGGTAATTCTCCTGTTTGTGATTCTTGTTCACATACGGTTGGGTTTGAGCAACTTGGAAGCCTGGGAAAGGACTCCTTTTAGGTATTTTGCAGGGATTTGGTTCATTTAAAGTGGATACAGTTCATTTGTCTCACCTATGTCCTCAGTCCTATCATATGTATCTTTGTCATGACTTGTTATACTTGTCTATGGGTTTACTGGAATAAGGGATACTCATTGAATTGGCTGGTTTGGAAGATGTATTCCCAGGAATATTTTACTATTGTTTCATAATTATTTGAAGGCTTTCTCATTTTTTATATTCCATTGTCTATGTTCTTTGGAATTTTGTTGTAACACATGGGTATTTGTTGGGTAAGGCCTATGGATCGCTCTTCGTCTTTCCGTTTCTATTAATGGTACACTAGGTTTGCTCCTCGTTTGGAAATTTGCGGTCTCAACCCTGAATTAACAAGGTTTCAGTATGGATATGGTTTATTTTATAGTTATACCCTCATTCATTTTGGGGATAGTCAGATTCAATTTTATGGGCCATGGGATTACTTCTATTTAGGGTTTCTAGGATGGAAAAGGAGATGCAACTGGTTTTTGTATGATTTTTTTCTCTTACACTTGGTTACCTTGGTAGGTCCCCTGGTTAGGTGTGACCCCTGGAAGTACTCTTCTCCTAGGTATCTGCTTGCCTTGGGTCATCCATCAGGTTTTAAGACAGTTGGTTTCAGGTTGCTTTGTATGTTCCACCATTCCAAAACAATGGCTCGTGCTGCTTCGAGGAAAGGAAAGACCACCCAGGGTTCTCGTGGTCGCAAGAGGCAACCCAAAGCTGCCACAAAGTTTATTAAACCCAGTACCTCTATAGGTAAAAACTGTGGGTGTAATTCCACCTCTCGTATTATTGATGGCGCTGTTATTTTCTCTCATATAGGCTCTGCCCCAGTCCATCAGCTCATTGCACAATGGGAAGCGGAGATGAACGAGAAAGTTGAATTACTGGACTTTGACTTGGATGACTAGAAGACCCTAGTGCCTAACCCTAGACACTCTCGGGTAATAAATTATCAGTATAAATAGATTTTTCATTTGTATTAGATGATGAAGAACCTCTTTGTTAAAGCCTTAGATCATATCCCTTCAAGCTCAGCAACGTCCTCTTAGATATTCCCAGATTATAGTCAGGATTTCTAGCAAATTAAATTTCTACTACATAAGAAAAATGGTCACCTTAGTCGCATCGAACAACATATCCCATTAACTCTGCAAACTGAACTTCCCTGGTCAAGTGTAAAGGATCTGGCTATTATTGGTTCAGTTGATGATGAGTAGTCTGGTGTATCACCTCTTATTTTGACTTTTATTGTATGTAGTATTTTATGTATTTTCATTACTTTCAGTATGTTTACATATATCTAGATGTTAGGCGGCATAAGGACAATTAGACTTTTTTAGCATGGATGGACAGACTTATTATATTTTGTTTTTGAATGGCTTATCATGTCATTAGGTGGCCAAGGGACTTGGTTTCCCTCTTGTCATGTTGATACCACCTAACCATTCAGTATTTGGATGTAGCCTACATATTTTTTCATGATAATGAAAATAAAGCTCCTACCAAGCTTACAAAAAAAAATCATGGAAATTAAATTATGATTTAAATGTTAAATATTGAAGCTAAAATATTATATAATAATACAACAAATTTGTTGCATGTTTATTTGGAAAGGTTCAAGGGATGGTCACACATTTGCATGAACTCTATGGGACCTCATTTCTCTCCAAAAAAAATGGGGTGAATGGGGCATTGAAGATCTACCCTCCTTCTCCAAAGCATTAGCTACTAAATTGGGCTGGAAGATTTTAATTGTTGATAATTTATGGACCAATGTTGTTATACAAAAATACATCAACCCAACAAGTCTGATTAATTTGATCAAATGTGGACATTGGAATAGGTACAATATTTCCTCCATTTTGAGAGCCATATTAAATTCCATTGACCATATCAGATCTAGCTTAGCATGGAATATTGGTTTGGGTAGTCAAGTTTGAATTGGTAGTGATCCCTAGTCAGGAAGTGACAATGCTCATCTCCTATCCCCTAAACTTATTCAATTTTTGAATGGCATGGGGAATTCTTCTCTTAATCAGGTAGTTGACCCTGACAACACCACCATTTTCCCAAAGGCCTGGAAATATTTTTATGATATTCACATTCCCCCTCCCTCACAATTGGAATGGTCGCAATATATTGCAGCACTACCAGAAACACATGTTAGGGTCACAGATAGGAAAGATGAATTCATATGGGTTGCCTTGAAACATGGTCAGTACACCCCAAAGGATGGTTATCCAATCATTTATGTTGATCATAACCCTCAGGAAATGTTATGGTGGTGGTGCCCATTATGGAAATTTAAAAGTCCCCCAAAAGCCATATTATTTATGTGGTGTCTTCTTACTGATAATAGCCCTACTAGAGTCAATCTACAGAAGTGCTCCTTCATTGGCCCCACTTGGTGTTCTCTTTGCAAAAGTGATATTGAGGATGTTGAACACATTTTTTTCTGCTTCCCGACATCTACAACACTCTTGACTCTATTGAAAAATATCCTTAATCTCAACTTGATATGGTCTAGCCCATTTGTATCACATGCCTGGGACTCATGGTGGAATACAACACAACCCTACAAATTTTGTAACCTACCTCTTCATGTTTTTTGGGGCATCTGGATTGCCCATAACAAACTCATCTTTAATGAAAATTAAACAAATTGGCCCATCATCTCTACTCACATCTCATCCTTATACCATATGATTCTCGATGATGCAGATCTTCCACCTCCCTGAAATATTATTCCAAAAACTATTGATAAATCTCTCCCCTGGGCATACTTCGATGGATCAACACAACGGATTGGCTATGGTAGGGGTGTGGTTTTATTTTTGTAGGAGAACCATTCCTTCAATTTAAAAATTGGACTGGGTAGGGGCATCAATAATTTTGGTGAGCTATTGTGCCTTAGATACCTCTTGTCTTTTGCTTTATCTAAATATTGTATACATATTCATATTTTTTGAGACTCTAAGCTTATCATAGATTGGTTCAACCAACAATCTGTATGTCAAGTGCACACAATTCAGAATCTATTGAATGAGGTACTTCTTCTGAAAACATAATTTGATTTTATATCTTGTCATCATATTTACAGGGAGAGTAATCAACTTTCCGGTTCACTTTCCTAGGATTTTGTGCACAAACCAAGGGATCAATGAGTGATCTAGGAGTAAAATGAACATCAGTTTTATCAGTATTTTCACAGACCATATTATGATGCACCATCACAGGGGGCATAAATCCCTGATATTTAAGTGATTTATACTTTTTGATAGCTCTTATATTTAGCTGTCACATATTATAGCCTTATTTACATGTTTATATTTCCAGACAGATATTTGTAATAGACTCTGATATATTTTCTTACTGTGGCTTGGCCACCATTTTTCATATTCTTCTTGAAGCATCTACAACATGTAATTTCATCTTATTAATGAAAGTTATGATTTTTGCTTGGGAAAAATTTATATATATATAAGAGAGTGTGTGTGTACTCAAATCACCCAAAAAAATAAGGATAAAAATAATCACAACCTGAAAAGGGGGGAAAACGGGATCCATGAGGAATATGTGACTACGTAACTATGGTCGGTCTTAATAATATATATTTGGCCAATTTATTTACTTGTAATAATTATTGTAAAGCATATTTTAGATGCTAGATTCAATATAAAATTTATTTTGAATCAAAGTCCCATTGTGACTTTTAAAAGAAGAAAATTTGAATTTTTGAATTGTAATTTTTTGCTCCAAAAGTTGTCAAGTCATCCTCCCTCCAAGTCAAGTTGGATCAGGTAAGAGACGTGCCCCTTCAACCTAGTAGATCTCTATAAATGAAATTGGGCCCCATTTCTCCACCATTAATTTGTATCTCTCTCTCAAGAAAGTTTCTAGGCGACAAAGCGAAGGACAAGAAGGACTAAGAGGATGAAAAGAAGGATGAAATCATATCTTCTAGCTCACACATGTCAATACTCTCTCTCTCTCTCTGCAGTTCACATATTTCTTGGCAGTTCTGTTGTAGGGGGGTTGAAATTCTAGATAATTACAGGCGTTGAAATTCTAAGTGACTCGAAGTTTCAGGAGGGTTGAAATTTCTAGGCTAGATCAGGCAGAACAAATTTCTAGATCAAATTGGGATGATTTACTTGGAGGGTTTGACCCGGTTTTTCCATAGGTCTAGTTGTGCCTCTTGTTGAATGAAATAAATTCTCTATTGAAAAGGTAGTTTGGTTTTACCCCTCGGTGGGTTTTCCCTGGATAAATCGTGTCTTCTCTTTGTGCATTGTGATATCTATTGTTCTATTGTTCTTGTATGGTTTAAATTTTGAACGATAATTATTGAATGATATATTGGAATAATTTAAAAGAAGATATACATCGAATGTAATTATCAGTATTTAAAAAATATTATGTTAGGCTATATTACACTTATAAATCAATATGGTATCATAATGTTGGTGAAGAAAGGAACACTGAGATCACCTTTGAAGAAACCCTACTTTGAGATTCTATTGTTGAAGTCCTTCTTGTTGATTTTCATCCATGGATTTCTCCATGAAGTCTGAGAACAATTTGGAAGGAGCCTCCAACTTCAGAGCTTGGAGACTTGGGATTAATATTATTCTTACAAAGAACAAAGTCTTGTAGAAATTTGCTGAATAATGATTAATTATCCACTGAGACTATCCTGATCACATATCAATTCAAATTCATATGCAACACATAATCTCTTCCACTCAGATCATCACACATGCGGAAATAAAACAAGCGATAGCACATCAATTCATCATACGCATTAACACAGTATGTATGGGGAAAGCTTATAGCTAAAAACCCCGCAGCTATTGTGTATATTATAATGGAGAAAACATGTAACAAACTCAGTACAATACTCCTCACAAGTACTCAGTACTTTCTCATAAAGTTACACACAAACTAGCTTGGTTTTGAACAAGTCACTGGTTCAAAACACACCACTAATTGCCTTGCCTCTATTGCGCAATCATGGCCTGTCTAAATAGAGATCCAAGGTTCGAATCTCCTTGGCTTGACAGCGCAATCATCATGGGAAATTCCTCCAAGTGTGGTGCAAATCTCATGCACAACTGATGTCGCCACCGATAGCTAACTCCACCCTTTCATCTACCTCTTTCACTGGTCTCCACTGAACTGTCCATGCACTGTAGTGAACTGATGTGTTCTTGAGTTGAATAATGAGTTACTAATTAATGAATTAAATAATATTTAATTCACTCCACTCATAACTAATTGATTAGCTAGTTAAACTAATCTCAACCCGCCTAAACTAAGTTAAACCAACACAACCCACCAATTGTCTCATCAACTCCACCAAATTTCGGCGACCGAAGTCCTAATCGAATTCAACCAATGCATGAGCTTCACCAAACCCCTAGGAAATTCCTCTGTACGATGCATGAGCCACTTCCATGTCTTGAATCGAAGTGCTCCAAGAGAGTAAATCGAAGTTTACAGAAAACCAAATATTATTAAGGGTAAATAATATTTGGACTTCCCTATTTTTGTAGGACAGGCGTCTGTAAAATAGACTTTACCCAGCAGGTCCAAAAAATAGAGGTCCATCTATTTTTACCAACATGACCAATACTCCAAGAATAACATACTGCAACCCCTGGACCATGCTCCATATGTCTAAAAATAGACTTTGCGCTAGAATTTGCCTGCGGGCCCACTTAGTGAAGGCAACTTCATTTCACTAAGCTCCATCATCTTGCTGCATTTTCAACAAGTCTTATATAATGTGACAAGAAAATTCACAGAACCTACAATGTTGTAGAAAAGGAGAAGTTCAAGGAATATGACATCACTTCCATGAGTCTTATTGTAGACTCCATTAGAGATTTTCTAATACCCTAAATTTCAAATATTTATACTTCCAATAATATGTATGAAGACTAACTAATCTATTCACTATAAATAATGTTGTTCAAGCCATGAGTCTAAATAATGAGCTTCGTGATGTAAGGATGACAAATGATGACATTGTGGCTTCATATTTCATAAGGATTTCACAAATAAGAGATCAACTTTGAACAATTGGAGAAACTATTTCTTAGAAAAAACTTGTGACTACAACAGTTAATGGTCTACCTAGATCATGGAGTGCATTTGCAGTAGGTATAAGAAATTGGAAAGAATCCCCTTCATTTGCAAAATTTTGGACCTCATGTGCTTAAGAAGAATCATGGATCATATCAAGATATAGGAAGGAAGAATCTCCTCAAGAATTTGCATCTCATTTCAAGAAAAATGGAGGAAAGAAAAAGGGTGGATATCAAGGAAAAGGATCAGGAAAGAAGAAACACATGTCAAGAATTCAATTTTATAATTTTCATAAATATGGAAATTTAAAGGAGGATTGTCCTGAGTTGGATAACAATAAAAAGAGAAAGGGAAAATAACATGATTCTACAACTGATGTTGAAAATTAACACCCAAAGGTGACAAATACTTCTTTTAATTTTTTTCTCTAATAGGTTTTGTTGCAGATGATGATGACATGTCATTGGTAAATACTAGTGAATCAATATGTATGACCAAATATCATGAAAATATTACAAGTGTGATGGAAAAGAGGTTGTCTCAAAGCGTAGGGCTTGAACAAAATCACATTTATGCATTCAAAAAGGTTAGAAAGGCGTCTTTTGAGCAAGAATCAAGAATCAATGTGCATCTCAATAATGTTCTATATGTACCAGATTTGAAAAATAAGATTGTCTCTATTTCATATTTGGAAGATAAAGGAGATAGAGTAGTTTTTTTTTTATGGAAAATCAATTGTATGGTCAAAGGGATCTAGTATAGAACATGTCAAGTTTATTGGGATTCTTGAAGGAATATTGAATAAGCTCGTGAGTCAACCAACTCAAGACTTACTCTGTGATGAAATATATCCATGTGATCTATGGAATAGAAGGTATGGACATATTATTTATAGAGTTTTAATTGAATTGAATCAGATAGTTTCAGGTGTCCCGAAATTGCAAATAGATAACGAAGGTGTTTGTAAAGGTTGTGCACTGAATAATATTAATAATCCATTTCCAAGTAGTGATAACACACCTAAATAAGCTTTAGATTTGATTCACTATGATGTTTATGGTTTGATGCCTATGAGATCGCTTGGGGGTTCACTGTACTATGTGAAATTTATTGATGACTTCTCTCATGAGACATGGATTTATCTCATGAAGACCAAGGACGAGGTCTTCACAAAATTTCAGGAATTCAAAGTTGAAGTGGAGAAATTGACAGGTAAGAAAATTAAGATCTTGAGATATAGAAATGGAGGAGAATAAACCTCGAAGGAATTTGTGAATTTTGTAATAAATTTAGGATTAAGAGGGATTTTAATGTCCCTTGTAATCCACAACAAAATGGTGTATCAAAACATAATAACAGGTCCATCGAAGAATCTTTCAAGGCTGTGATGCATGGTCAATATTTTATGATGTTCCTTTGGGGAGAAGCATCATTGGAAATCATATATATCCAAAATAGAAGTCCTCATTGAATTCCAGAAGATATGACTCTTGAAGAAGCATTCTCTAAAAGGAAGCTAGAGGTTGGACATATGAAAATGTTTTGTTTTCCTATCTACGTCCATGTTCCTATGGATAAGAGGAACAATATTAAACCTTTAGGAAAGAAATACATATTTGTTGGTTACAATGAATCATCAAAGGCCTATAAATTATACATTCTAGAATAGTGGAGGATTGAGGTCAACAAGGATGTCACTTTTTATGAGAAAGTGAAATATTGGAAGTCCAAGGAAGTTTCCATGGATTCCTATGTTGAAGTAACAAATGAGTATGATAATTTGAGTTCTACAAAAGGTCGTACAGAGCCAAAAAGGGCCTCATGAACTAATGGAACATGGTGTTCCAGATATTATAAAAAGACCGGCATGGATTGGATATACATTAGAAGAAGAAAAATAAAATGCAACTCCTGATGGCACATCTAGAGAAATCAAGAAACCTAAGAGGTTTTCTAGCTATGTAACTCTCATGACTAACCTAATTGATGCAGAGCCTTCCACTTATGAAGAAGTTGCTAACCAACAAGTGTGTAAGGAGGCCATGAATTAATAACATCCATATATCATGAAGAATTATGCCTCGGAAATTGTGTCAAGGCTAGAAGGGAAGTCAGTAGTGACTTCCAAGTGCATATTCAATATCAATCATGTTTCATATGGAATTATTTACAAGTACAAGGCATGGTTCATGGATAGAGGTTTCTCCCTAAAAGAGGGAGAATATTATGATGAGATGTTTGCTCCAGTTGTTAGGTACACCTCCATTAGATCCATTGTTTCTCGTGCTGCTTCATTTGGGTGTGATTAATATCATATGGATGTGAATACTATTTTCCTCAATGGCATGATTGAGGAAGAGGTGTACATAGATCAACCTCAAGGTTTTTAGGTGCATGGAAAGGAATCTCATGTTTTCAAGATAAAGAATGCCTTTTACGGACTCAAAAAAACTCCAAGAGCTTGGTATGTTTGTATTGATAGTTATCTAACGATATTTTGATTACTAAGAGTGATGTCAATCCAAAAATTTATTTTAAGGTTTTGAATAATGCACCCATGAACATATTGTTATATGTTGATGATTTTTTTATCACTAGTTTTGAGCCTCTTATTATTCAATGCAAGAATTAGTTGGCTTCTGAGTTTGATATGAAGGATCTTGGTTTGGTGCATTATTACTTGGAACTAGAAGTATGGAAGAAACCTAGCGAAATATTCCTTGGTCAAGGAAAGTATGTAATAGAGATCCTTCAAAAGTTTGGCATGATGGGTTGTAAATCCATGGCTACTCCCATGGTGACCAACTTGAAGAAGTTGAGAGGCTTCGAATACAGTTTGGTAGATCCATCAATGTACGAGTTATTGATTGGTAAGTTGATTTATTTGGGTAATACCAAGACAGATATTTGTTTTACTATGAACACATTTATTCAGTTCCAAATGGAACCAAGACATCAACAGTGGATTGCAGCAAAGCACATTCTGAGATATCTATGTGGTACCCTGAACTATGGCCTAATATATGTTGCAAACAAAGATGTAAATTTTTAGGGCCCTATATTACTAGTGTGTCCCTTATTGTTGTTAGTGTAGCACCCTTATTTTTATTGTTGTACCCCTGCAGTCCCCATATTTTTATTATTGTGCCCTTATATTATTATTGTTAGGTCGGCTAGGATTATATTGTGACCCCATGGACTCCTATATATAGAAAGGAGATTTTTTCATTTGCATCATCCAACAATTTTTAATTTACTTAATGTAAATGAGTTTTCCCCCTCAAAGAGGCTGATTTATAAGGTGTTTATCTATATTCTTTTCTATTTTGTGAGTTGCTTTCATAACATTTGGTATGAGAGCTTTCGATTCTAGGGTCTTGCTGATTTAAACAGGTCATCGTGGAATTTTCGCTATAAGTTTTTTTCTAAGAATATTCAGAAGCTAAAAGAAACCCATTTGCGAAGAAATCCTGAGGAACTTGGTGTAAAAATTTTAGATCTTGGTTCACAATATTTTCGGAGATATGATATGTGGAATTTAGGGGTTTTGCAGGCTCCCGAATTTCAACTCAAAGAGGTGACCTTGGGAAAATCGTCATAACTCTCTCTCTGAGAATCGGATTGGAATTATGTCAAAAGTGTTCGAAAGAAAACAGATTTTAGTTTCCTTTGTATCAATTTCAGAGCCGAAGGAGGAAACAGTGACAAGTGGAACGTCGTACAAGTTCACTCTATTGAACCAGTCCATAATTAGGTCATTGTGGGAGATTGGGCATAACTTTTTCTTAAATAATCCAAATCAGGTATGACCTGTGGCATTAGAAAGAAGATTCATAGGGCTACTAAATAACCGAAGATAAAATATTGGAGATCTATAATTATAGAGATACATCAATTTCGATATCGAGCTCCTCAAAAGAAAGAAAAATGTGTGTATTTTGTTTTAAATTTTCATAAGTCTTGTTTGAAAAATCACTTTGAAGTGATTCCAAGGGCATATTGAAGCATAGATATCAGTATTTGGTTCTACGATTCCCCATAAAAATAATTAAACACCCATTAAGCCCTAATAAGGCTCTATTATGACTCATGAAGAGGAAGAAGTGCAACATGATATATTAAAATTACAAGAACAAGCGCAACAAATTTCGCTCTTGAAAAGAGTAACATACTAACAAAAAATGAAATGGAAGTTTTGAAAAAAGGTATGGAAGCTAAGATGGATGGTTTTAAGAAAGGCATGGAAGCCAAGATGGATGGTTTGAATAATGGAATGGAAGCTAAGATGGATGGCATGGAAGCCAAGATGGATGGCGTGGATGTTAAGATGGATGGTTTGAAGAAAGGCGTGGAAGCTAAGATTGATGGTTTGAAGAATTACATGGAAGCTAATATGGATGGCGTGGAAGCTAAGATGGATGGTATAGAAGATTTGAGGAAATACATGGAAGGTTTGAAGGAAGGTTTGGCAAAGTTTCTACAATAAAAGCTTCCTAATGGTGAAAAGGTAGTAGAGGAAACTCATGATGAGAACAGAAGAAATTTAATAATTATTTCATAGAATCTAATGTTCGATTTAAGACCCACCTTATTCCAAATATAGATATGAGAAATTTTGATGGCAAGGATCCAATAACTAGGATAGTGCAAATGAAGCAATACTTTGAGGTCCAAAATATGCAAAACACACAAAAGGTACACATTAAAACTTTATATTTAGAAAAAAATCATTTTGTATAAGAAAAGTCTAGAAAAAGAAGAAACTAAGATAGTAAATGCAAATCAACAACATATATACAATATAATACAAAAGTTTAATACACTCATGTTTAAGAATAGTAACGTTTCATATACAACCCATTTCGGAGTTGCACCAACAGATTTCCATCGTAATCTACCAACTCGTAGGCACCCTTAACAAGAACTTTTTTGACAATATAGGGGCCATGCCATAACGGCTCAAATTTCCATGTACCTATTACATCATCTTCCTGATCATCAAGAAGGACCAAGTCACCCTCTTAGAAGATTCGAGGCTCAACATGCTTCTCGTATTGTGCCTTTATACGTCTCGTATGCACCTCGTTGGCCAATTGGGCTTCACAATGCGTTTCATCAAGATGGATGAGGTTAAAAACACGCACTTATTAAGCAGAGGTGTCAGGTAACAAGTCGATTGTGAGTTTCAACAATGGTATTTCACATTGGATTGCCAAGATAGCTTTCAAACCATACACCAATTGAAAGGGGGTAAATCCGGTTCTGTTTCATCATCGAGGTTTGGTACGCCCACAAATCCACGTACAGTATTAAATGCCAATTTATTTTATGAACTCCTATCATTCGTTGAAGCATTCGTTTAAGAATCTTGTTAATAGCCTCAACTTGTCCATTTGATTGTGGAAAATAAGGAGTAGAAATATCATGCGACAGTCCTAATTTGGCAGTCGACTCATTCATCATATTATTGTGAAAGTGTGAACCATGATCTATGACTATAGCTTGTGAAACCCAAAACCATGAAATGACACGATTAAAGAAAAACAATGCAATTTTTTGTCCTGTGTTGTTGAATGTAGGCATCGCTTCGGCCCACTTGGTAAATTAGTCTACTTCGACAA
This sequence comes from Pinus albicaulis, assembly GCA_034641835.2. NCBI lineage: Eukaryota > Viridiplantae > Streptophyta > Pinopsida > Pinales > Pinaceae > Pinus > Pinus albicaulis. The sequence goes on from CM076572.1 coordinate 342,331,610, forward strand.
TATTATAACCATGCCCCCCAGATGAACAAGGGTTACAGGTCATGAATTCAATGCCCGATTTTGAAAATGGTACCATAGAGACAACAGGATGCATTGGCGTTGGAAGTTTGTGGATTTTACAATCAAATATCTAGCATGCATGAAAAATTATGACCACGAGGATGCAGTAGCGAAATATGGTAGGCCAAAAGTAACCGACATAGAGTAAAAGTAACCGATGTAGAGTATCTTATGCATGGTAGCATATCCAAACAAGTGTCCACCACAATCCCCAGCATGAAAATAATTTAAAACCTTTTTGGCATCCTCATGAGTGAGGAACCTCCTTAAAATTGTAACAACGCCGCAAGGATAAAGTGTATCGTCGACGATTAGATAATCTTTGGCTTGGTATCAAATATGTCACTGGTCAGAGAAAGAGACATCAGGCCGAAAAGTCTGGGTCTAGAGATAGATGGTAAAATCTCCATACCAAGGATTAGATGATCAAATTAGAAATAGAGACTCATTAGGAATAGATGGTTCCAATGTAGTAGATGTACTATCAGAGGTAAGGTCACAGAGAAGCTTAGCCAAAATTAAACACTTCTTTGACTTGGATTTGATGAATTCCAATTAAAATTCTTGCAAAATGACAATCCATTTTGAATACTTGCCCCCTAGGAATTGACGTGATAAAATGTAATTCATGGGGTTGCAATCCAAAATGACAATGGTATTTTGGAACAAGATATAGTGGTGAAATCTTTGGACAACTTGAACGGCCACCAAGGCAAGATTTTCCAGGTATGAATACTTCACTTCCGTATCATTGAGATTACGACTCAAATAATAGATCAGATGTTCTATCCCATTTTATACTTATACCAATACCATAGAAATGTTCATATCAATCACAAAAATATATAAGAAATAATCACTCTGATAATTGGGGGGATACATTAATGAAGCTCGAACAAGTGTATCCTTGACAACATCAAAAGAAGCTTGCGCAACCTTATCCCAAGGGAAGGGAATCCCCTTTTTCAAGAGCCAACTAAATCCCTTAGCCATTTCGTCGTAGTTGGGTATGAACCTCCTTAGGAATTTAGCCTTTCCTTGAAGTTTTTGTAACTGAATAAAATTTTATGTTGGAAAATTGTAATATACCCAAAGGGACTGCTCAGCAAAACAGGCCTGAAAAATGCATTTTTCAGGGATGTGTGCTTCAGAAACCAATATAATCCCTCGGATTCCTTATATATGATAATCTAAGACCCAATTTTAAGAGGAGATCAGAAACCAAACAAACGAGGTGAGGCAAACAAGCCTCCCACACCTAGTATGGCTTGATAAACGTCCAATGGGGGACTGCAGCAATATATAAACACTCTATTGGAGTATTATTAGGCTAATAATGCACGTGATATGTTAATAAACACTTTAATATCATTAATATATGCAGCAGCAAGAAAATTGATCTATTCCTTTAACCAAAAGTGGGGAAATACAGTGATTTAAGCCCTAAAAAGGTTATTTTCATAAATATGCGTAAAAAAAGAGGAAAGTGATAGTTGGATCTGTTATCTCAGGTCATGTGGGACTCCCATACCAAATTTCAGCTAAAAAAATCACTCTAGCTAAGTTAGATAGGTCTCCCACTCCCGACATGGCTAGAAAAGGCTAAATCCCCATGGCTTAGCTATTGCAGAATTTACTGAAGCTTAAGTAGTGTGATTTTCTGAAGCTATTAGATGAAATAGGCTATAAAAATAATTAAATCAATTCTATGATATGGATCATACAATGTACATGAGAAAAACAGAGGTTTAACATGAATAAACCCTCAAAATAGAGGTGTTGCACAATGTATTAAGACTGAGGAGCTTGACAGTGTAATTTTCAGAGGGCTGAAGTAGTTTTTTATTATATCTCAGATCTATAGCAGATCCATATTCAAAATAATATATCTATTACATATCTGTAGGCCAAAGAGGCCCTTATTTACACTCCCTTTGGGGATCTCAGCAAATGGTGCATCACAGTGAGTAGATCTGAGATCTAAGTCACAGTTTTGTAGCAGTATTCAGGAATTCTGTAGTATATACAATAGTAATAGATAATATCTAAAGGGTACATGGATTGTTTGTCCAATCCATGGATCACCTCAGTTAAAGGAAGGATCATTTTCACTAGAGATCTCTCCTCCAGGAGAATTTCCAAACCCTCTACAACTCTGCTCTGCAAAGAGGACGCGGTCTCTTAATGGAACTACGTAGATGGTGATGTATAATACTTTGGCCTAATTCCAAGATCAAAACTGAAGCCCAAATATCCAATGCACTCTTCCAGGAGGATAAAAGACTCACTCACTGAGAAGAGGCACTAGTATGATCTAGATCTGAGCAGATCTAGTCTCCACTTGCTGCAGCTCACTGAAACAAGTAAATCCCAACAAGATTTATGCTATCTAAGAGAGATGGAGCTTGGAAATATGCTAGATAGTGGACAAAGAAGGAAAAATCTCCTCCAAGAGCTACTCAATGAAGGGGAAGGGAATTCCTAAACAGGAAACCCTCACAATTCTCTGTTAAACAGCCAAGAGAATTTGGATTTGTATAAGCAGACACAATCCTCTAAAATCATATAATAATCAACAACATCCTTAGGCTACCCTCTCATCCCTTTTATAAGGTTAGGGTTTTAAAAACCCTAAACCACCTTCATTCATTTAACCCTTTTCACATGGAGGACCTCCTTCTAGAACTGCGTTGATCATCCAGGAGGTTCAATGCATCTGAACTGTGTTGTGGTTCTGTTGACCCAGTCAAATGGCTCAATCCTGTTTCACACACAAGTGGATTTTATTAAGATAGCCCTGATTTTCCTCTGTTCACATTGGGCATTGATTTATTTTGATGTACCTTTACATTTTATTCATCAATTAAGAAAATCAAAACAAAGTGAAATATTCCTATTAGCTTGGGCCAATCAGGAATATTATAGTCCTCCTCTCCAAAATGTTTCTTGTCCTCAAGAAACTGATAAGGTGAGTGTTGCAACACTTCTCTTCCTTCTTTGGTGACACCAACATGAGATCATCTCCCCCCATAAGCCAAGTGTTCACCCATCCATTTATCCATGTCTTGCTCCTCCAAAGTTCTCACGAGATGTAAATAGCTCATCCCATAAGGAGACAGTAAATCATATGAAACAAACATGGTTTTCCCCATGCTCTCTCTGAACTATGAAATATAAAATACATGGAGAGTGCTCATCCCATGAGGCACATGCCATCCTTCCTTCCTTCCTCCATACATTCCCATAAAAAGTATAATTACATCATCAAGATAGGGAATCAAAATAATGTACATGAAAACAGAAAATTGTACATATGGAGGTGGGTCATAGTTCCACATGTGGAACCAACGCAAGGCATCCCCTGCTTGCATCAAATATAGATATGGTACGTGGTTCTCCCACCACTTACTTGCTACCCATACCATATCACCATGGCTAGAAATGTGATATATGTTTGATGCTTTGGGGAAGCACCCATCATGTTGCAAAATCTCTCTTTTTCTCTCAAGGGAGTGGCCCAATTAACAAATTTTTGGGGCCCAATGTTGGCCAAGAAGCTCATATGATATAACATTCCTCCTTGGAGCCATGACCTACAAAAACATGGTGTAAGAATGCATGAAATCAGAATATAAATCATATGTAACATGATCATGTTCTTCACCAATAATCCTTCTCCTATCCAGGGATTGGTGCAAGGATCTATTCTCTACCTCAACAAAAGGAAGAGAGGGCTGATATAACTCTCCCTTAGAGTCATGTGGCTGATCCATCTTTACATTTTTTATGCATCTTTGACAATGATGATGTATCTCTCCTTCAAGGCCCCCACAACAATAGCTCCTCAAGTTGATTTTGTTGAGCCTCATAGAAAAGGGTTGGCTTAAATATAACTCCCCTTTTGACTTCTCTCATGCCATAGGTGTCATGTGGAAAGTTTCCCTTCCCATGTTGCTTCTGCCACAACGCAATATCTGAAATGAGAGCGGGTGTAGGTGATGTTGACAGAATTCTTCTCTCCTCCTTGGGTCTACCCAAGACTCCCAGTGCTATGCCAAACTCTCCCAAGGTATCCACTCCTCTATCATCAATGAATGATGCCTCAACATGTGAAGCACCCATCCTCTTTTAGTGATCCAGTGGTCTCCTTGGTGAAATTTCCCCATATAGTGAGACATCCTCAACAAGATATGACTGAATATATGAATGAAAAAAACTCTCCATGCTTCCACTGCGCAATCCAATCACCTTCTTAGGTGCATCACCCTCCGGCCATGGATAGGGATGAGGTTGACTTTCTTCCCCATCTCCTACTTGTGTCTCCATGGTTCCACACCTCATTATCAATGGCACATGTAGGTCATGAATTGTGCCTTGATCTCCACACATCTCCCATATTAGGACACCAATTTCTTCACATCTTTGAATATCTTTGCACTTCATGAAATGTTGAAGTACACCTCCAATGGGATCTCTTGATGAGACCTCCTCCTCATGCATGTCCTTCCAAAACCAATGAGGTCTTGGATCTACTACAAGTAGAAGTCTCTCTTTGAGCTGTGGCATGCTCATTGAGAGGGTGTCATCTAGAGAGGAGAAAATATTTCTCACCCTAGGATGTCTACCTTTTGACATCACTCTCTTCATAGCTCCCTAAATGAAGTTATCATTTGAATTTTCCCATGAGGAATGGGTCCTTCTTTCTTCACTGTTTTGTTTGGACAGCACAGTGCCCCCTTGCTACTCTAGATTAGCAGTAAGTGATGATCATGGGTCATACAAAGACAAATTTCCAAGGCTTCCCATTAGATTTCCTAAAATGATAAAAAATGGAAATTCATCCATACCTTGGTGAGTCTCAGGAATATTTTGTGTGGCTGAAAAAGTTTCACCCTCCAATGTGTTGGTTGCCCCAACTACTGATGTAGATGGTTGTTCCTCTATGATTGAAACATTGCTGGTACAAGACTCCTCGAGTGGTGGTGAGGGCTCCTCCTCCTCTAATCTTCCACTATTAAACTTCTTGATCACCTCGTGGGTGAATTTTGTAAAAGTAGACACTCTCGCATGATCCACATGGATAAACCACCAAGTACTTGCCTTGCCCTTCAAGTGCAGCACTAAAATTTCCATAGCCTCTCTTTCTACTACTGGGTGTAGTAGGAAGTATGCCTCTAGCTTCATCACCCAATATTTTGCTGAACATAAGGGTGATCCATCGAAGGTAGACAATAGGAACCTATTGCCCTTTATCATCCTATTACTGTATGGCCTCTTCTCTTCTTTCAGTTGAATAAAATGAGGAAGATCTAGAGTCTCTTTGGAAGCTCTAGGCTGATGTTTGTACTCTGACAAGTACTGACTTATAATCTCCCATTATAAGTTCTCTTTAGGCTCCTCATTCTTCCTCAAATAATAGGAAGTGCATGGCTCTTCTTCTTCTTCTTGAAACCTCCTAGAGGTCTCACTAAAACTCTCTTCTTTCTTTTGTTTAACCTCTTTGGAGAGGCTATCCTTAGATCTAAAAATTGATGAGAGAAATCTTATCCTTTTCACTATTTTTCTCTCTTATTCTCCTCTTTATTCTTCTGTTAGCTAGATCTCGCAGGCAGAGCCAGAGATCTTGCTATGATACCACTGTAATATCCCTAAAGGGACTGCTCAGCAAAACAGGCCTGAAAAATGCATTTTTCAGGGATGTGTGCTTCATAAACCAATATCAGCCCTTGGATTCCTTAGATATGATAATCTAAGACCCAATTCCAAGAGGATATCAGAAACCAAACAAACCAGGTGAGGCAAACAGGCCTCCCACACCTAGTATGCCTTGATAAATGTCTAATGGGGGACTGCAACAATATATAAACATTTTATTAGAGTATTAGCCAGCTAATAATGCATGGGATATGTTAATAAACACTTTATTAATATATGCGTCAGCAATAAAAGTGATCTATCCCTTTAACCAAAAGTGGGGAAAGACAGTGATTTAAGCACTAAAAAGGTTGTTTTCAGAAATATGTGTAAAAATAGAGGAAAGTGATGGTTGGATCTGTTATTTTAGGTCATGTGGGACTCCCATACCAAATTTCAGCTAAAAAAAATCATTCTAGCTAAGTTAAACAGGTCTCCCACTCCCGACATGGCTAGAAAAGGCTCAATCACCATGGCTTAGCTAATGCAGAATTTACTGAAGCTTAAGAGACGTGATTTTCTGAATATATTAGATGAAATAGGTTATAAAAATTATTAAATCAGGTCTATTATATGGATCATACAATGTACATGAGAAAAACAGAGGTTTAACATGAATAAACCCTCAAAATATAGGTGTTGCACAATGTATTAAGACTGAAGAGCTTGACAGCGTAATTTTCAAAGGTATGAAGTAGTGTTTTATTATATCTTAGATCTATAGAAGATCCATATGCAAAATAATAGATCTATTACAGATCTGTAAGCCAAATAGGCCCTTATTTACACTCCCCTTGGGGATCTCAGCAAATGATGAATCACAGTGGGTAGATCTGAGATCTAAGTCACATTTTTGCAGTAGTATTCAGGAATTATGTAGTATATACAACAATAATAGATAATATCTGAAGGGTACATGGATTGGTTGGCCAATCCATGGATCACCTCAGTGAAAGGAAGGATCCTTTTCACTAGAGATCTCTCCTCCAGGAGAATTTCCAAACCCTCTACAACTTTAGTCTGCAAGGAGGACTCAGTATATTCAAGAAACTACGCATATGGTGATGTAGAATACTTTGGCCTGATTCCAAGATCAAAACTGAAGCCCAAACATCCAATGCACTCTTCCAGGAGGATAAAAGACTCACTCACTGAGAAGAGGCACTAGTATGATCTAGATCTGAGCAGATCTAGTCTCCACTTGCTGCAGCTCACTGAAACAAGTAAATCCCAATAGGATTTATGCTGCCTAAGAGATATGGAGCTTGGCCATATGCCAGATAGTGGAAAAAGCAAGACAAATCTCCTCCAAGAGCTACTCAATGAAGGGGAAGGGAATTCCTAAATAGGAAACCCTCACAATTATCTGCTAAAAAACCATGAGAATTTGGATTTTTCTAAGCAGACACAATCCTCTAAAATTAGATAATAATCAACAACCTCCTTATGTTTCCCTCTCCTCTCTTTTATAAGATTAGGGTTTGCAAAACCCTAAACCACCTTCATTCATTTAACCCTTTTCACATGGAGGACCTCCTTCTAGAACTGCGCTGATCATACAGGAGGTTCAATGCATCTGGATTGTGTTGTGATTTGGTCCTGTTGACCTGGTCAAATGGCTCAATCTTGTTTCACACACAAGTGGATTTTATTAAGATAGCCCTGATTTTCCTTTGTTCACATTGGGCATTGATTTATTTTGATGTTTTCAGGAGTTTACATGTCCTCCTTTACATTTTATTCATCAATTAAGAAAAGAAAAAAAATGAAATATTCCTATTAGCTTGGGCTAATTAGGAATATTACAAAAATCAAGAATAGCCTTGACCTTCAGTGGGTTGATTCGAATTCCTTATTTTGAGACGACGAACCCTAGAAAACGACCAAAACCAACACAAAACACACATTTATGTGGATTGAGACGTATTTTGTAGTGTCGGCAGCATAGAAAGATAACTCTCAAATGCATCAGGTGATCATTCTGGTTTCATGAATGCGCGGGTAAATCGTCTATATAGGGTTGAACAATGTGCTTGATGTCATTAAAAGAATAATCCATTTCTCTCTGAAAATTTTCCCCAACGTTATTTAAACCAAACGGGAGTTTACAATAAGCGAATGTGACCCAAGGACAGATGAATGTTGTCTTATATTGGTCCTCTAGGTGGATATTGATTTGGTTGTAGCCGGAAAATCCATCCATGAACGAAAAGATTTCGCATTCATCACAATCGTCAATAATCTGGTCGATAAAGGGAGTAGGATGGTAATCTTTTGGACAAGCAAGATTGACATCCTGATAATCAAGGCACACTCTAATGGTCCCTTGTTTTTTCATAACGGAAAAATGTTGGAAACCCACTGAGTTAGTGAAACAGGGTAAATGAAACCAGCATGCAAAAGTTTTTCAGCTTCTTCTTTAATGGCAGCGGCCTTCTTCGGATGAACAGGATGAAGGCGTTGACGTATCGGTTTGACATTCAGGTACATATTAATAGTGTGTTCAACGATACTAGTATCTATCCCTGGCATTTCCTCGTAAGACCAAGTAAATAATTCATGAAATTCATGAAAGAGAGAGCAATATGTTTTGAGTTCTGATGAAAAACAAGACACGCCAACATGAATGTTTTCTACAACGTCAAGTTTGGTCGAAATATCGATAGAAATGGTTTCTTCAGTATTGGATAAATTTTTCTCGGATTCGATTGCATTAATGGGAAAAGAATTCGAAAATAATGTTTTGATCGATGGGTGATATAGTTCAATATATTATTTTCTTCATAATCCTGAAGATGGGAGAGATGATGAGGATATTCCCATGGTTCTCCTTCTGGAATCATGGATTCCACAATATTCTCATCTGTCAAGAATGTGGATGAAAATGGATCAGATGGAGTATCAAAATCTAATGAATGATCACCCAGACGACCGGCAACGATGATTTTGGATTCGTCACCCAAGCCATGTAGATTGATTTCTATGCCAGCATAATTGGGTTGGCCGACAGAAATTCATCCAACACAACAACTTCAAAATCACTTGTAATCTTCCTTAAGGTAGATGGAGTGGAAGATATCATGTAGCAGGTCTCTATGCTTGCAATTTATGTCAGCATCGCAGGCCGCGGTAAGGCAAAGGTTCCCATGAGGGTGGAATCCTTTAAGAGTCCTACACCAATATTCTGAAGTGCGAGTTGGGGTGCGTGAACTAACAGAACTCTTCCAGTTACCTGGGAACTAGAGGAAAAGAAGGATAGTTGATTGATGACTGTGATGACACCTTTATGTGGAAAGGCGATCATTCTAAAATATGTAGAGACGATCAAAATCATATCATATACCCATGGCCTTCCAAGTAAAATGTTGTGGTCAAGGGGTCCATCAACGACCTCAACTTCAATATTTATTTTTTTCCCGCTAGTTCAACATGAAGGTCATTGATAATACCACAAGGCTTATATGTATTTCCGACGAAAGCTTTCAAATTCGTAGGCGATTAAGATAGGCATGGTGAACCAAGTGACTTCTAGCAGTTTAGAGACATAATGCACGTAGATTATCCCTCATCAATAATATTATAATGAACAAGGTGATTGAGAACATTTACTTGGATGGAGAATGCCAATTCTGCTAGTAATTGTGGTACATAGCTCGTATGATTAAAGACTATGAGATTAAAATATGTCAGATCAATTCCACCAATTGCCAACAACAAAGCCTGCTTCTAGGAGGGACAATTTTGAATCACCTCAAGAGATGACATAGTTTAAGTGGATTGAGCCAAATCTTCAACTATATTATAATTTTGAACACCTTGGGCTCGAGGATTAAATGTCGAATTATGAACGACTCCTTTCGATGGCTTGATTGTAAATTCAAGAACAACAGTTGATGATATCAATTCCATAGATGGATTCATGGTCGAGGTAGTAGGTTAATCATTATCCTGACTACCATAATATTTATTACGCGTTGAAACCAAAACATCAGTCGTTGGCTTCGTGACAGACATCATAAGCACTTGGGAACTAGAAGTTGGATTCGTAGCAACCAAATTTGTGTCTAGATTCGGAAATAGATTTGTCAACACAGTGGATGCATGCGAGTTCTTAATAAACTTTGAGACTTCAGCGTGGTGAGGACAGTCTTGAAAAAAGTGCTCCTTATTACAGATAATGCAAGGGTAACGAGGTTTCTGATTTCCAGTCAATTGATCAGATGATCTTTCCTATAGGGTAGAAGTTTGATTTTTCTTTGATTTCCCCTTTTTCATACTTTTGAGTTGCTTGTCACTTTTTCCCACGGCATGGATTTCGGAAGAAGGTGTAAGATCATATGCAGTAGAGTGATGTGTGCTTGTAGTACCAATCATATCGTCTCTGGCATGAGAGTCCTTAGATGGAGGAGGAACAGTAAAATTAGATCGTGGTGCGTTGGGAATTTTCTCATAGAGCATGTCAGACAAAGTGTAAATCAAGTCTAAATACTAGGCATGATAAATGACCTACTCTTCCGTGACAACACCACCCTTAGCCACATCCTCAGTTATAGATGGTAACAAGGAATTAATAAATGACTCAGCAAGGAGTTGATCAGGAACAAATGTCTTAACCATTCTACGATGACGATGCCCCTCATGAATATGATCAGAAATGTGAGTAGAGTTAGTCTATTTAAAATTAGTCAAGAGTTCCATTCCAGTTTCATATCGTATGGGTAACTAGAAGTGGGTCAAAAATACAGTAGCTAGAGCAGTGAAATTATCGAAAGAAACTCTTGGTAACTCAATGTACCATTTCACAGCCAAACCGGTGAGGGTAAACTGGAAAAGGCGTAGTCGAATGGAGTCATCATTTAGCGAGTTAGAGAAACACAAAAAATGATAAGTCATAACATGCATCAACAGGTCTTCCCCAGGGTTTCCATTGAACTTAGGAATATCTGAGGGTAATTTATGAGGTATCATTTTCCACCAAGGAGCGTAGCTGATTAGATCATTGGTGAGCCAGTTTAAATCTGGTAAATCTAAAGTTACAACAAAGGGAAATTTTCGATTTAGGTCAGGTGGAGAATAAAAAAGGTATGATGGAATTGCTTGGGAAATAGGCCTTTGAGCACCATCATAAGGAATCTATTGCTGGTAACCCAGATAGGGGTTGCTTTGATAAGAAAACACATGAGGATTCCGCTGACAAAAACCTGGGTATGCTACTTTTTGAAATGAAGTTTGTGGCATTTGCACTTGTGGCTGCCAAGGGGTCTGTCCACCAATATTATAACCCAAAGTAGGATAGCTTGGATTTGGTTATGGATAAGTATAACCTAGTTGCAGCTGTGACATCCCATAATATGGTAATTCAGCTTGTGAATAAATGATTCTGGATACAGGTGGTTGTTGTAAACCAGTCGAAGGTGTTGGAGTTTGAGGGCCCAATACTTGAGGGTATTGGGTTGAAGGACCAGCCTGAGACGGTTGAGGTACAACAATTTGAGTCTGTAATAGGAGTAAAAATGTATTAACAAGTGGAGTTGATGTGGGTGCAACAGGATGAACTGGTTGATATGATTGTACAACCGTTTTTCATTGGATGGGTAGAGTGGTTTGCCACTGACAAACATTTATTCTGACATTAGGATGACCAAATCACGACCGAGTACTGTCAAATTGGGTGACCATAGGTTGCCCCCGAGCATGAGGACTATAATAAGATGGAAAATATTGTTCTCCAAATGCATGGAGTCCATTTGAAATTGTACTGGATGGAATGTACCCAAATGGACCACCTTGATATTGCCGTGATGATGTGTATAAAGGATTAATTCGTTTAGTACTTACTATATATTTACCAGTTAGAATACTAGACAATGACATTGATGAATTCCATGGGTTTGAGAATGCACTAGAGAAAGTTCCAGATAAATATTGGTAACCAGGTGGGATGGAAGGGCCACCATATAGATGTGACTCTGGTGATGTTTTGAACATCGACGGGGTAGCAAGAGCAGGTGTTGTTGCAACTGGAATAGATGGTCCAGGCGAAGATGTTGGCTCAGGCATGGTTATTCGACCAAAGGTATAGCCTATTGGATCTACCAGAACACTAATAGACATGGGATCAATAAAATCAGAGGAAGGTGATTGAGGAAAAGACTCGTACAGGTAAATCTCTACCCCAAAATTAGTTGAAGTTAAAGGTGTTTTGTCTTGTTGTATTTATTCAATCGAAATTAAACCAGGTGGAAGGATTTCACTGCCAGGCCCGAGGTATATTTCAGAAGGTTTACTGCGCAATATGGGAGACTCAATGGCTACAATATATTGTGGGGTGACCGATACAGGAACAAATTCCAGTCGTTCGACTTCGAAATTCAGATGTTCTGGAAAAAACGTGACATAATCTGGATCAACTTCCAATTGAACAACGTCGGGTTCAGGAGGTATGGTCTCACTGATTAGATGGATCGTGACCACGGGTAGTTGTGAGGACTCCATCTCAACAGCAGTAAATGAACTAGGATTTGTAGAAATAACTTGATCTGACACTCGTATAGGTGAGGATGATGTCACACCAGAGGTACTGATAGTACTAGTTTTGGTAGAGATATGTCGCCTTTGCCGACCAGAAATGGCTTCTGGTGGTAAAGGTGGTTTCAATGATATTCTATGTGAACGACGGGGAAAGGGATGTTCTTCTTCCACGATGACTGATTTATTTTATGATCGAAACCAAATAAACAAAATAAAAGGGTAATTCTAGGCAAAATGTTTACCAAGTAATTTTGAACTATATAATAGCTCCTGGCGAACCAAGAAGTACGGGCAGGAAATCTCCCTGAATGATGTGTTCATTGTATCACAAGTTACAAGTCAGCCGACTCGGTTCACTATGGATGGACAGAAACCTGAATTTTTCCTCCCAAACATACCCGAAGGTATGTGCATGCCCAAGTATGTATTAGCATTGTCTAATGCGAAACCGCACGGTGAGAGCACCCCCTTATACTTTTCGTGCTAGAGCACCGCCCTATATAATCGAAGGTACGTGGACGATATCCGATAAACTTACGTACATGGAATGAGGTATCACACTCAGAATGTACCGCATACAAGTTAACGACAACTGCTATGTTTAACGATGTCGGAACACATCTCTAGCCTATACCTTCTAAATTTTATCGTTATGGTTCCAATGCTTTCTTAAGTAAATTGATGTAAATTTTAAGTTGATCTTGTTTAGAAAGTTTTTATTTAAGGTTCATTGCATGATGTGATGGAAATTCCTAAAAATGCAAACTAAAATGATAAGAAAAATTTTCAATTTTAGTTTTTTCAATGAAAATCCTAGCTGCTAAGGGAAAGAGCAATCATTTTTTAGAGCAAACAACAAAAAGCACAAACTAAAATGCAGTTTTCCTAACTTGTTCCTATGCAAAACACACAATTCACTATATGCACATGCATGTTTTTCTTTTCAGCTCCCTTAATGGGAATGCAAGAAAGGAAACTATATGCATCAAATCAACAATAACAAGTGTTTTCTTCTTTAAGAAACAAGGAATTTAACAACAATTTCTCTTTTAGGAAAATAAAGAATGGAACTACAATTTTTCCTATAGGAAATGAAGAATGAAACCACAATTTCCTTTACAAAAACAAACTGATCAAATACAGAAATAAAATAATTTGAATTTTATTTGTCAATGATAAATAAAAACACTAAAGAGACAGTGAACAAATTTACCTTTCAAAGGAAGAACCTGGGAAAGTTCACTGGTCTCTAAGAGGTATCAGACAACTAAAAATACAACAAACAAATGGCTGAGAATGATATCAATGACAAATTTGAATGGCATTTGGTTGGCTAAGAGGGAAACACAATCCCTAAGGGGACACAATGTGTTGTAGTGCACCCTTGAGTGGGAGACAGTGCACTGCAGTGCATTGTGTCTTGACCAACATTGCGTAAGGTGTATCAGTGATTGAAAATGAAAGCTACAGAACACACTTATAATGCAATTTTTTCATTCAAAATCTTAATAACTGAAAATAGATGCTACTGATGAGGATTAGCAGAGGCAATAACACTAGGAATGATAGGAAAATCCCCAGTGGAGTCGCCAATCTGTTATTCATAATTGTGATCTACAGATAAATCAAATTCCTTAAGTGTGGTGCTAGGCACTTAGAACAACAGATGAAATACTTTGCTAACACTTTCTATAAAATAAGAAGACACACAGAATGATAGAAGAAACTACTTGTAATCCAAGCACTTCTCCTTCTCCTTCTGTCGTTTTTGTTGTCGCCTTCAATCCAACTTAGATTTCCAAATTGATTCCTGCAAACATAAATAGAGGACAACAAACAGATTTCAATATACATGTGCCTACTTATCTTATTCACTCAAATCAATTAGATTTGAAACATATATATCATTCAAGAATCCATTGCATGAGAAATAGAAACATAAAGAGATACATATATGAGAAAATGAAAAACAATCTTTATTAAAGAGTAGAAGGGGGAGGTTACAACCAATGATCGATTTGATGCCACCAGCTCCAGCTTCATCCCAGCCTCATCACATCCAACATCACACCAACAACATATCAGTACTTTCACTCTCTCAAATGAGAATCCGACAGCATTTTTTTACCAAAATTATACCTTCCCTAGCACTAGGATCTGTGCTCAATTTATAGGGAAACTGATGGTAGTTTTTCAATGAATGAATTTCTAATAATAGGCAAGACATGTTCCCAAGTTTAGAGGTGTTAGATGGACACTTGGATTCGAATTTTGACACATATGGACTCTTCTAGAAGGCATTGGCCATGTGGAGATTCCCGGAACAATGAGAATTACGCTCCCAGGTTACCAACACACTCTTGAATGTCGAGAAGTGCATTACAGTGCACCCTTGAATGGAGGATGTTGCATATGCGACGCATTTATTCCCTTTAGAGGCAGCATTGGTGATTTCATAAGTGATATAACATATACTTAAAACCTGGGAAATCTCACAATAGAAGCCATGAATGAATTTTTATTCTCATAGGTCATATAGCAACTAAAATGTAAGGGGATGATAGACCCTATTTCATTGTTCCTAGGGATGATGTCCAGTTTAACTAGGTCATGGGGAATGATGCCTAAACTAACCTATAACAATTTTTTCTTATTATTGTATGCACTGAGCGACTTTGGTTTGGGACTATTCTTGGTTCATGATTTGGCCATGTTTTTCATTTGAACCATGGGACCACCAAAGATTTTGTGGAAGTTTTATTCTCCACTTATCACATTGTGGCCACTATCTTGAAAGGATTATTTTTTAATATGCCCCAAATTATTGTATTATTAGGTCCACCCAAAATGGTTATCTAATAGGTATACCTCCATGATAAGCATGATGCAAGAAACTTTTGGGATTTGTCTCCCACATTGATGTCGGCATGACCCAGACTCCATTTTTTATAATATTTTGATTACTACTCATGTAGGGTCATTACTCCTGGATAATAATAATTATAGTGACAAAATATTCAAATTCCTTCGAGATGCAACAATGTAGGAAATTTGTTGGCTAACTACAATTATTAGGGCTTGCAATTTTCTAGAGACAGAGGAACGTCAAGTGCTATATCTCTCTAGTATACTTGCGAGATCCAATAGTAGTACCCAACCCAATATCACTAGGCTCAATTGTACCTACCATACAACACAACTACCTAGGTATTAGAAAGTGATATTCCTTAGTGTTATTCTCGGTGTACTATGGTAAAAATATAATTAATTTATTAATCTAGGGTTGCTTTTAGGTACACTTAAGGGAATTTCAATATACATAATTGTATGTGGAAGTGATATTATGTATACAATTGTTTTCAAATGTGTTACTACTCAAATGGGTATCAACTAGGGTTACAATGGCTTTCAACAATGTAATTATACTTGTATTTACTATTTTTATTCTTCCCCAACTACATTTTTAACCATATTTAAATTCTTATTTAAATATGTTTGAACATGTCTCTAGCCTAAAAAAATGGACTAACATTTTGGGGGCATGTCTGCTCAAGAAAGATCTATGATACCAGTTTTGGTGTTGATTAACCCTTGAAAAATGGAACAACAAAAGCATACAAAGAATAAAATTACATATTAACAAAAAGCAAAAGACAATAAGCTCAAATATGTAAAATACCCTTTTATATTGATAATGTCGAGAAGATAGTGTAAAATACCATTCTAAGGAGTGGTGAACTTCCACTAAGCAATGCTCCAAATACATAACACAAATTAAAACTTCTATAGAATCTTGTCTATTTAAATATATTTTACATAACAAAAACCCTAACTACTTGTGCTCCAATAATTGGGTACCAACTACCTAATGGTCCTTAGAAAGTGAACCCTTCTGCATTGAATAACTCTCCATTATTATCTTATGGCCTTATTCTAAGAGGATGGACAGATACAATAATTAACTAACTCTTGTAAAGCGTAACATATAAGGGAGGTTTGGGTGGAACTCAAACATGTTCTATCAAAATTTTTGTGGGGTTTTTTATAAGGAGGAAGTATTGAAAAGTAGAAATTTGGAGGCTAGAAAAATAAAGTTTTGAGGGAAAAAGAGATGGATTGGAGAATTAAATTCAGATAAGATTGCAGCTTGAAGACTGAAGCACTTAATTTATTTACAAATTTTCAAATCATAGGAAGTGTTAATAGTACTTTAGAACTTGATGCAGAAGCATCCGGCTCGGAAATTTCATTGTAATTTAATAGACATAGAGGGTCTTGTGTTTTCAAGGAAGTTTGTTTCCTATGTATTAAATTAATGTAATTACTAATGTTTTGAGTGATTTTAATGAGAGATATTTAGAATAGGAATTAATTAAATATTGTGAGGCATTTTGTAAATGTTCTTGAATGTTGGAGAACATGAGAAAATTAGGATAGTTGAGAGCTCATAGGGATTGAGAGATTTGGAAATTAATTGTAGATTTTAAATTAGGAATTAGTTCATGATTTATGGGATTGAGAGGATTTTTAGGGGTTAGTTGAAATTATTAAGGATTTGAACCAGAATTGGTTCATAGAACCTTTTGTATAAAAATTATAAACCTCAAATCAAAAAGAGGAGAGATTCAGGATGTAGATATATAGACAAGGTTTGGATTGTGAAGCCTGCGAGCCAGAGAGTGGGTGAAAATGCCACTGATTAGAAAATCAGGACAGAAAAGAAATTTCTATTTATATATATGTTTATTAATACAGAAAATTTGATCCCTGAGTTGTGGGATGTATATTGAGTAATTGATTATAAAATGTATGGAAATTAGAGTATTTTTGCATAACATTTGTTTGCAATTTGATTCGCTACCTTTTCGTATGTGCGAGTGTTATCTTTTCAAAATGCTACGCAAACACTCTAGAACACTGATAGTAATAGATTTGAATCTGGTCTTAATAATATTGAGAATCTTTACCAAATAATGCTCGTACAAATGCTGGATTGTGCAGATCTGAGTTAAGATCAGTTCCACTGTTGTTCTGCATACAATTGTGAAAGTTCAATGCAAATGCTGAGACAGGGTTAATAATATCAATGTTATGACTTGAGCTGAAGTGGGACCCATGGATAAATCTGGATCTTTCCATGTGGGAAGAGAAGCCATTAAAGATTGCTTTCACTAATTTAAGTAGGAGTGACTTTCTCTGCTTATAAATTGATTTTTCTCATATCTGTGGGGTTCGAGTTTGGAGAATAAAAGGAATAAAGGAGTTTTGGGCATGAGGATATGAGTTTATTGACTACTATAAGTCAATTTATACATTCTCCAACTGAATTGAAATTATGAGGTATCGACTCTTTCTCTTTTTGAAGGTCGAACATTTCTAAAGGTAGAAGAACAATTTCTTGGGGAACTTCCACTTGTGATATGTAGTATGCCTGCCACTGGATACTTCATCATAACCACTTTTTTTATCATACCTGAAATCTTGGTGGCTTCCATATGAATATCCCTCTTGTCTCTAGAATTGTTGTTTGAATTTCTTTTCGAGAAATATTTGTTTTCTAATCTCAATTGGGAAAGATCATTTGCATGTTGTGCACTAATATTATGTTGAGATGCAGTTTCAAATTCTTCAGGTGTTTTGATAGATGTCTGAGTTCTTCCTTCTGAATGTCTCCTCTGATTACCATTTGAATGGGAATATCACTTTACTTCTAGTGCCTTCTTATTATTGTTGGTTTCGAGGCCTAAACATTTTTCAGGGGAACCATTCCCACTATTATCGTTAAGTGATTCTGGGAAATCAAATCTTACATTAGTACGAGTTAAATGGGAACTTCGTTTTGCCCTGCCATTTTGACCAGAGTTAAGCTCTCTTTGGGGTGAGACACCAACATGACTCAAAGGTTCATCCTAAGAAACGTATTTCTCACATTGATGCTGAAATATCCTTCCACTGGTGTTATGTGAGATGTACATGTAATATTGTTGGATTCCATCTAAATTCCAGGTTCACACTCTTGTTTAATTCATGGTGTGCTCAGAATTGGAATAGAAGAATTTTTTTTGTTGGTTATTCTATTATTATGATCAACATGTTAAGATTGCAAAGGTCCTTGGCACAGATGAGTTAAATGCATATTTGAACAATATCGAATTGAGCTTGATCGTCATCTTGAAGCACTTGTTGGAAGGCATAGCAGAAAGCCTTGGTAAAAATTCATTAATGCTAACAATCAGCATCTATTTGTTCCAAAGGCAGTTGATTTTCTGGACAAATTGCTTTGATATGATCACCAGGAAAGGCCAACTACAAAAGAAGCAATGGCCCACCCTTATTTTTATCATGTGAGATCTACATAGACAAGCAGGACTCGTACTCAATAAGGCTCATCCTCTCGTAGTCAAGATTTATGAGTTCATGAAGATAACATTTGGCTTATGTTTTATAGCCAGATGCAAATGGTTCAAGGTTTTCCATTTTGTGTCTCTCGAGTTGTTTTTAAATGAATTGGATCCAACCCTCTCTTTTTTTTTACACTCTATTCATGTTTGTTTCGGTTTGGGAACTGTAAAATTAAAATGATATCTACAATTCTAGAAAAAAATTTACAGTGAGAACCTACCACAATGTTTCGACTAACTATTTGGAGAAATACTTCAATGAAACTTAAAACTGAGAATGAAATTCCTGGAACATGTATTTGACATAAATTTGACATGCATTTTACAATTTTTGGAATGTCTAAATGTAGCTTAGGTTGCATCATTTTGGTATCAGAGCAGAACAAAGAGATTCTGTGTGTAAAAAAATTCTTTAAGAAAAATTTAGAACAAAGTTTTGTTTTGAAGATGTGTATAGAGGTATAATGGTGATGACAGAAAGCAAGAGGAGATTAGATTTTGAATCTGATAAGCAACAGATTGAATTTGATAAGAAAAATATACATGGAAGTTGAAATATAACAGACATTTGTAGAAATAAATGAGAACAGTCCACTCAAAGTACAAGTGAATGGAATAACAAGGTCATGCAAAGATCTTGAAGGTGAGATAGTGTGTTTTATTTTAATCTGGCTTGAAGATTGTGGTTGCAAAGTTCAGGTTGCATACAAGATGAAATATCTCAACAAAGGAAGATCAAGCATGAGGAGCAGTGATTTCTAAGTGAAAGAAGAATTTGGAAGAACCTTGAATAATTTGGATAAAAAGGACGGTTGTGTTCTTAAAAGGTGCAGATGAGCTGAAGCCTAGAAAGAGCAGAGAGGAATGCTCAAGAGGTTCCAGAGAATAGAGAACCAATGCTTGCCAAAAGACCAAGTACAGAGGAAATCTTGGTAAGTTAAGTGGAAGAAGGGAGGACTTGTTGTTGTAGAGGCTTTAGTATAGCTCATGGTGAATGAGTGAGGAACTCATGAATATAGAAATGGAGATGAATATTACTACTGATAGTCATAGAAGAAATAGCAAAGTTTCTAAAAGAGACCACAACAGAAGAAAAGTGAAGAAAGAATATGCCAAGGAAAATGGTATACAGAGACAGTTAAGTGATGAAGAATATGAAAGGGAGAAGGTTGAGGTAGCAGTTCATTTGGAAGTATTAATGGAGATGATGCAGATAATTAATAAAGATCATAGATATGGTTGGACCATGAGGAAGAAATTAAAGTGGCAGAGGCTACAAGAAAAGAGGAATCAACAGGTAAATATGTAGTTAGCAGAAGAGTTGAGAAATCTTGAACAGATGATAAGTGTGTAATTGAGATGTGAGGAACTCAGAGAAGTTGAGTTGAAAATGGAATTTCCCATTTGTGAAGCAGAACAGGATGAAGTTATGGTTGAAGATGAAAACTAGAGATCTGTGAAAGATCTTATGAATTATTGTAAGAATTCAAGAAAACAAGAAGTGTACCTTGTTGAAGAAGGAATTATTGATGATTTCCTGAACTGTTGGAAAAGTTTGGATAAGCAAGAGGATGTAAAGCCTTGTATTTTTTTAACTAATAATTTTGATGTGATTACAGGTTTTGCAGAGGATGAACAATCTTTTGAAGCTGTCAAAAGTATGGAAGAGTATCTTTTAGAAGATAAATACACTGAAGTAAAGAATGATGGAGAATGTCTCTTAAATGAGAAAAGCAGTTATTTATTGCAGCAGAAAGAACTTAGTAATGAATTGATATTTTAAACTATTACAAAACAGGAACAATTTCTTATGAAAGAAGGTGTAATATCCCAAAATGGGAACAACTACACTATTGGGAATAATTTGAGTTATTACCAATGTGGAGCTTCAGAAAATCATGAGAATGGTGATGTATAATATCTCATTGGATGTAAAACAACATCTCACCATCAGAAGTAAGAACCTCAGCAAGTATATGGCCTATATTCTACTTCCCAAGTGGGGAAATGCAACAATATAGGGATTTTCTACAACAATAAGAATAACCTAAGGTATTATAAAGTTGGAGAGAAGAAATAAATCATCTTTAACTAATGCTAGATGACTGATCCTTCATTCTAAGCAACAACAGCAACTTTACTTCACTTCTTGACTCAAAAGGGTGGGGAAAAGAAGTAATTTATGCCCTAAAATGAGTAATTTCAGGGATATGCATAAAAATAATGAGGCATGACGGTTTTATATTTTATATTAGGTCATTTTAAACTCCTATACCAAATTTCAGGTCAAACAAATGATCCTAGCTATATTAAACAGTTCCTCCAATCTTGACTAGGCTTAAAATTGTTGATTTCCCATGACCTAGAGTATGCAGAATGTGATTGAAGCATATGCAGCATAAATTCTGAAGGAATTAGATGCAAATAATTATAAACATCATTAAATAAGAACTATGATATTATTTATGCATTATATCAGAGAAAGACAGAAGTTTTACATGGATCCAGGCTTCAGAATGAGACACTACAACACAAGAAAATGCAGAAAGAGCTTGACAGTGTAATTTTCATGGCTGAAGCATACATTAGATTAAAACTTAGATCTATAGTAGATATGTACATCAAATTTTAGATCTATGTCAGATTTGTAAGCAAGAAATTCTCCTTTATACACTCCCCTTGGGGATCTCAGCAAAACATGAAGGTACAAGAGTAGATATGAGATCTAAGTCACATATTTGCAGAAGTATTCAGAAAATTCTAAAACATAGCATATACAGAAGATCAGATCTGAACTACATGGATTGGTTGGCCAATCCACGGATCACCACAGTGAAAGGGAGGATCCAATCACCAGAGATCTTCCTCCTCTAAAATGATGCCAAGACACCCTGCAACTCTGCTTTTGCAAATAACGTAGTCATGGAAGAGGGACTATGCTATAGGCCCTGGAAATTCTTTGGCCTGCTGCCAATGTATGGATCTGAAGCTCAAACTGTGGATGCACTCTTCCAGGAGGTTAAAAGACACACTCACTGAGAAGAGGTTCCACTATAAGCTAGATCTTTGCAGATCTAGAGTTCCACTTGTTGCATCTCACATGGACAACCCAATCCTAAGTAGAACTGCATTGTAGATGCAAGATGTGGCTTGGCCAAATGCTAGATAGTGGACTATACAAACAAGGCTCCTCCAAGAGCTACTCAAGGAAGGAGGTGGGAGTTCTTAAATAGGAAACCCCAACAAAGGATGTCTAAGCAGACAATACCTTCATAAAATAACAACATCAACAACCTTTTCTTGTTTTCCTCCTCCTTCTTTTATAGGATGAAAGCCTTGTCAAACCCTAAACCACCTCAATGAGTTAACCCCTTTCACATGTGGAGCCTCCATCTAGAACTGTGTTGTTTATCCATGAGGTTCATTGCACCTAGACTACATTGTTGATTTGGTCAAGGTTGACCCAGTCTTGTGATTTAAGCCCATTCACACCTACAAGAGATTATTTACATGGCCCAGATATGTCTCTGTTTACATAGGCGTTGATTTATTCATGGTTTTTAGGAGTTTTACATGTCCTCCTTCATATTTTATTCATAAACATGAAATGCAAGATAAAATAAGGGAAAATAAGATATTCCCATTAGCTTGGGCTAAATGGGAATACTACAGTCCTCCCCTCCAAAATGTTGCTTGTCCTCAAGCAACTAATAAGGTGAGTGCTGCAAGAGTTCTCCTCCATTGGGGACATCATCAAAGATCAAGCTCCCATCATTAGCTAGATGCTCACCAATCCAAACCCCCATGAATTTTTTCCCCAAAGTCAATATGAGACGTGAAAAATTCATCCCACAAGGAAACAAGATCTCATGTGAAACACCCATGGGTTGCCTAATGTCCTCCCTGAAATATATGACACAAGACACATGGAGATTTTTCAAATCATTAGGCATATGCATACTTCCCATCCTTCCTCCATAAATTCCCATAAAAATTACAAGCATGTCATCAATGTATGGGATCAAAACAATGTACAAACAAATAGCAAGGTGCACATATGGAGGTGGGTCATAGTCCCACACGTGGAACCAGCATAATGCATATCCTACCTGCATTAAAACAAGATGTGTTAAGTGGTCTTCCCACCACTTACTTGCAGCCCATGCCATCTCACTGTAACTGAATGTGTGAGATATGTTTGGTGCCTTAGGAAAGCACCCATCATGAAACAAGATCTCCCTTTGTCCACCAAGGGAGTGGCGAAGTACAGCAAGTGTTGTGGCCAAAAATTTGCCATGAGATTGACAAGATAAAACTCTCCTCCTTGGAATCATGGCCTGCATAAACAAGGTGGAAGAATGCATATAGTCAGAAAAATAAACTTGTTTCACCGAGCATATTCTTCACCAATAGTCCTCCCCATCAATTTGGAGTGGTGCATAGATCTATCTCCTCCCTCAAGAGGGGGAAGAGAAGGCTGAATTAACTCTCCAACAGAGCTATGTTGCTGCCCCATCTCCACAAGGTTCATGCATCTTTGACAATGCTGATAGAGTTATTCTTCAAACCCCTCCCAATAGTAGCTCTTCAAGATGGTGTTGTTGAGCTTCATAAGGTACTCTTGGCTGAACAGAACTCCTCATAGGCCCATTGTAGTAACTTCTCCTTGAGCTTGGAGGCTCTAGATAAGAAGATCCTACCATGATTATAGATGACTCCCTCTTGGATCGAACAACTCTCCTCATGCAACCAGTCATCCAGAATCATGCAAGTATGAATATCCTTGGAATATCCTATCAGCAGTTGGGATTTCCAATAGGGATCTAATGTGTCCAACAATGACAGCGTTGATAATGTGCCAACTGAAGTGGCTGCCATGTTTTTTCTCTTCTCCTTGACATCCTCCCTGTCCAAGGTGTATGTTGGAAGGCCATACCTCCCACTCTTCTCCTTTTTTTCATCTCACATGCCAAAGGTATGAGATGGAAGGTTTCTATTCCTTCCTTGCTGCCCTCCCTGCTCATTCACATGCTTCAAAGAAGAAGGAAGCTCTTGGGATTTAGTCTTCCATGGAAGGCTATCATCTGTCCAAGGCCTCCCTATTTTGGCCAAAGCATGCATGTGAGACCACCATATCTCTTCCAGCAGGGAAGAATGTTCTTAAAACAAGTTTGTCTGTTGATTCAAATCTTGCCTCCCATGCTTCATGATGGTGTCATTTTCTCTCCTTGCAGCATATCTCCTCAATGCAATTTGAGAGGTGAGGATGGATAGTGAAGTTAAAGGAAAAATTCTCTCCCTTAATTTGTACCTCCCCCATACTCTCAGTGTTGTAGCATGGTCTCCTAATGCTCTCTTCCTTCTAGGATCTATGGAAGGAGCATCAATGCATGAAACATCTCCCATCAAATCTAAATCAGGTGGTCTTCCAAGGGGTACACCACAAGATAAAGATGTCTCATGGCTCATTCCCATGTGAACTACCATTGGGAACATAATGTGACTACTTCCACTGCGCAAATCCATCTCTAATTGTTGTTTGGAAGTACCAGGATAAGGAGAGGTTGGAGCAACTCCCCCATATTCTTCTTCATTGCCCACCTTCTGCAAGATTTCACATTCTAAGGTGCTTCTTTGTTTTGTCCTCTTGTCTATCATCATAGACACATGTTGCTCATATTTTCCATGAATAATATCCTGGGGACCTCCTTGCAAATATACAAGGGCCCTCATAGTGGAAGCAATAGCTTCAACTCCATGTTTTAACAAAGTTAGATTCCCTCCTGCTATCACAGCGCTAGAGGAACCTTTCAGTTCTCCTTCTTCCTCCTCCTCAACAATGGAGTATGCCCCATCAATAAGAGATCCACTTTCTTGACCTCTAATTGAGGAAAGGACATTTATTTCTTCTTCTTGAGAAGAATGATCTTGCTGAAGTAAGGCCTTTTCCCTTGGCCAATCATGTAGTAGATCTTTAACCCCCCCAGCAATGTTTTGAAATGGAGTTATCTTCATGGATCTTCTCCCTTCTTTGAGATAACAAGACTCAGGGAAGCCTAAATACTCCTTGAACCTTTTAGACTGAGATTCATATTCTCAGAGATAGTCACCAAGGGTCTCCTCCTCTGGTGTCTCTCCCTCTTCTTCTCCTCTTGCAAAGAATGAAGGCATGCTGCAATGTTGTAGATCAGATTGTGTGGTTGCATGCTCACACACATCAGATGAAGTATTGGGGCTAACCTCTTGTGCAAACCTCATAAATAGATTTGACGATCTTCCAATATTCACTCCCCTGAATTCTCCCTCCAACTCATGCAAAGCTTGAGAAATAATGTTACAGAACTCTACTCCTTTTATTCTTCCATACAAAGGGGTTTCAATGGTGTAATCATTTTTCTTCAGTATTCTTCCATGATACCTCTGCTCTCTGTCATTGAAAGGTTCTCCTTCCTCTGAAGACATATTGGCTCCAAGAATGCACAGGTTGTGCCAAAGGGCTTTGATACCACTGTAATATCCCAAAATGGGAACAACTACACTATTGGGAATAATTTGAGTTATTACCAATGTGGAGCTTCAGAAAATCATGAGAATGGTGATGTATAAAAACTCATTGGATGTAAAAAAACATCTCACCAACATATTTAAGAACCTCAGCAAGTATATGGCCTATATTCTCCTTCCCAAGTGGGGAAATGCAGCAATATAGGGATTTCCTACAATAGTAAGAATACCCTAAGGTATTATAAAGTTGGAGAGAAAAAATAAATCATCTTTAACTGATGCTAGATGACTGATCCTTCATTCTAAGCAATAGTAGCAACTTTAATTCACTTCTTGACTCAAAAGGGTGGGGAAAAGTAGTGATTTATGCCCTAAAATGAGTAATTTCAGGGATATGCGTAAAAATAAGGAGGGATGACGGTTGGATCTTCTATCTTAGTTCATGTGCAACTCCTATACCAAATTTCAGGTCAAACAAATGATCCTAGCTATATTAAACAGTTCCTCCAATCCTGACTAGGCTTAAAATCGTTGATTTCCCATCGTTGATTTAAAATCGTGTAAATTCTGAAGGAATTAGATGAAAATAAGTATAAACATCAGTAAATAAGACCTATGATATTATTTATGCATTATATCAGAGAAATACAGAAGTTTTACATGGATCCAGGCTTCAAAATGAGACACTACAACACAAGAAAATGCAGAATGAGCTTGACAGCGTAATTTTCATGGCTGAAGAATACAGTAGATTAAAAATCATATCTACAGAAGATATATACATAAAATTTTAGATCTATGTCAGATCTGTAAGCAAGAAATGCTCCTTTATACACTCCCCTTGGGGATCTCAGCAAAACATGAAGGTACAAGAGTAGATCTGAGATCTAAGTCACAGATCTATAGAATTATTCAGAAAATTCTGAATCATAGCATATACAGTAGATCAGATCTAAACTACATGGATTGGTTGGCCAATCCATGGATCACCACAATGAAAGGAATGTTCCAATCACTAAAGATCTTCCTCCTCTAAAATGATGCCAAGACACCATGCAACTCTGCTTTTGAAAATAAAGCAGTCATGGAAGAGGGACTACGTTATAGGCCCTGGAAATTCTTTGGCCTACTGCCAATGTATGATCTGAAGCTCAAACTGTGGATGCACTCTTCCAGGAGGTTAAAAGACACACTCACTGAGAAGAGGTTCCATTATAAGCTAGATATTTGCATATCTAGAGTTCCACTTGCTGCAGATCACATGGACAACCCAATCCTAAGCAAAAATGCGCTGTAGATGCAAGATGTGGCTTGGCCAAATTCCGCATAGTGGACTAGACAAACAAGGCTCCTCCAAGAACTGCTCAAGGAAGGAGGTGGGAGTTCCTAAACAGGAAACCCCAACAAAGGATGTCTAAGCAGAAAATACCTTCAGAAAATAATAACGTCAAAAACCTTCTCTTGTTGTCCTCCTCCTTCTTTTATAGGATGAAATCCTTGTCAAACCCTAAACCACCTCAATGAGTTAACCCCTTTCACATGTGGAGCCTCCATCTAGAACTGCGTTGTGTATCCATGAGGTTCATTGCACCTAGACTGTGTTGTTGATTTGGTCAAGGTTGACCCAGTCTTGTGATTTAAGCCCATTCACACCTGCAAGAGATTATTTACATGGCCCAAATATGTCTATTTTTACATAGGCATTGATTTATTCATGGTTTTTAGGAGTTTTACATGTCCTCCTTCATATTTTATTCATAAACATGAAATGCAAGATAAAATAAGGCAAAATAAGATATTCCCATTAGCTTGGGCTAAATGGGAATATTACAGAAGGAGATGAGATTCAAACTAAAGAACTGATATGTGAAGCAAAAATTGAGACTATTGAACCTTGTACTTTTCAAACTGACAATTTGTGTACAAATGCAGGGATTATAAGTGATGAGGAAATACTTATGAAATGTAAAAAAGAAATTGAGTTGTTGGAATATTTTTTGGAAAACTTAGAATATGACAGTGTAATTATAGAGGAAGGAGATCACTACAATAGACAAGAACAGAGAGACATCATTGAAGCAGATGGTGTGGAAGAGAGACTTGTTGGCAATCTCGAGAGTCCTTTAGAGAATTCCTTAGAGAGGTTAAATCAGCATACTGATGTGCTGATAAAGGAGGAAATTTTAGAGCAGCAAATTGAAATGTTACAAAAGGAAGAAGAGGCACTGAGGCCTTATGTTTTTTATTTTAATAATTATTTTGTGAATGCAGGTTTTGTTTTAAATGTTGAAGAAAATTTAGCATAGGTGAACAAACAAGTAAAGAAGGAAGAAGAATATTCTCTAGAAGAATTCAATCCATGGAATAGAGAGATTAAATTGCTAGAAGAATGCTAGAGAATCAAGATTCGATGTAGAAAAAGATAACCATGGAAGAGGAAGAGAAATCTCAATTTCAATATTGGGAAACAAAAGAGTTTGAAAAAATGCAGAATGTAAAGATGCAAGAGTTAGTGGACAGCAGTAACAAATTGAAGCAGAGAGAAAGAGATAGCAGCAAATGGCAGAGTATGTACCATCCCAAGGATGTGTTGGAGATGGAGATTGAAGAATTATGGCAACTAATGATGAAACAGTCCAGATGGAGAATTTTGACAATAGAAAAAGTGATCAATCATAAATTGAAATTGACCGACGAAGAGAGGAAGATGAAACAGAAGATATCAGACATACATCAGCAACAAAGGAACAGAGCATGTGGACAACTAAAAATTAAAGTTTGGGACCCTGGAGGTTTTATATCAACATATGAGAACACATGATCTAGAGATCATGAATGTTTTCAACCTTGGGAGCCTGATGTAGGAGCATCCGGCTCAGAAATTTCATTTTATTTAATAGACATAGAGGGTCTTGTGTTTTCAAGGAAGTTGGTTTCATGTGTATTAAATTAATGTAATTATTAATGTTTTGAGTGATTTTAATGAGAGATATTTAGAATAGGAATTAATTAAATATTGTGAGGCATTTTGTAAATGTTCTCGAATGTTGGAGAACATGAGAAAATTAGGACAGTTGAGAGCTCATAGGGATTGAGAGATTTGGAAATTAATTGTAGATTTTAAATTAGGAATTAGTTCCTGATTTATGGGATTGAGAGGATTTTTAGGGGTTAGTTGAAATTGTTAAGGACTTGAACCAGAATTGGTTCATAGAATCTTTTGTATAAAAATTATAAACCTCAAATCAAAAAGAGGAGAGATTCAGGATTTAGATATATAGACAAGGTTTGTATTGTGAAGCCTACGGGCTAGAGAGTGGGTGAAAATGCCACTGATTAGAAACTTAGGCCATAAAAGAAATTTCTATGTATATATGTGTTTATTAATACAAAGAATTTGATCCCTGAGTTGTGGGGTGTGTATTGAGTAATTGATTATAAAATGTATGGGAATTAGAGTATTTTTGCATAACATTTGTTTGCAGTTTAATTCGCTACCTTTTCGTATGTGTAGGTGTTGTCTATTCAGAACGCTACACAAACACTCTAGAACACTGATAGTCACGGATTTGAATCTGGTCTTAATAATATTGAGAAGATTTACCAGAGAATGCTCGTATATATGTTGGATTGTGCATATCTGAGTTAAGATAAGTTCCATTGTGGTTCCGCATAAAATTATGAAAGTTCTATGCAAATGCCGAGACAGGGTTAATAATATCAATGTTATGACTTGAGCTGAAGTGGGATTCATGGAAAAATCTGGAGCTTTCCATGTGGGAAGAGAAGCCATTAATGATTGCTTGCACTAATTTAAGTATGAGTGACTTTCTCTGCTTATAAATCGAGTTTTCTCACTGCTGTAGGGTTCGATTTTGGAGAATAAAAGGCATAATGGAGTTTTGGGCATGAGGATATGAGTTTATTGACTACTAGAATTTGAGTTATACATTCTCCAGCTGAATCGGAATTATGAGGTATCGACTCTTTCTCTTTCTGAAGGTAGAAGAACGATTTCTTGGGGAACTTCCACTTGTGACATGAAGTATGCCTGCCACTGGATACTTCATCATAACCACTTCTGATATCATATCTGAAAGCTTGGTGCCTGCCATATGAATATCCCTATTGTCTTTAGAATTGTTGTTTGACTTTTTTTTCGAGAAATATTTGTTTTCTGATCTCAAATTGGAAAGATCATTTTCCTATTGTGCACTAATATTATGTTGAGATGCAGTTTCAAATTCTTCAGGTGTTTTGACAGACATCTGAGTTCTTCCTTCTAAATCTCTCCTCTGATTACCATTTGAATAGGAATAGCACTTTACTTCTACTGCCTTCTTATTATTGTTGGTTTCGAGGCCTAAACATTTTTCAGGGGAACCATTCCCACTATTATCATTAAGTGATTCTAGGAAATCAAATCTTACATTAGTACGAGTTAAATGGGAACTTCGTTTTCCCCTGCAATTTTGACCAGAGTTAAGCTCTCTTTGGGGTGATACATTAGCATGACTCAAAGTTTCATCATGGGCAACATATTTCTCACACTGATGCTGAAATATCCTTCCACTGGTGTTATGTGAGATGTACATGTAATTTTGTTGGATTCCATCTAAATACCAGGTTCACACTCTTGTTTAATTCATGGTGTGCTCAGATTTTGAATAGGAGAAGTTTGTTTTGTGGGTTAGTCTATTATTATGATCAACTTGTTAAGATTGAAAAGGTCCTTGGCACAGATGAGTTAAATGCACATTTGAAAAAATATCGAATTGAGCTTGATCCTCATCTTGAAGCACTTATTGGAAGGCATAGCAGAAAGCCTTGGTCAAAATTCATTAATGCTGACAATCAACATCTAGTTGTTCTGGAGGCAGTTGTTTTTTTGGACAAATTACTTAGATATGATCACCAGGAAAGGCCAAATACAAAAGAAGCAATGGCCACCCTTATTTTTATCATGTGAGATCTGCAGAGACAAGCAGGACTCGTACTCAATAAGACTCGTCCTCTCATGGTCCATATTTCTGAGTTTGTGGATAACATCTAGCTTAGTGTTTTATAGCCAGATGCAAATGGTTCAAGGTTTTCCGTTTTATGTCTCTCGAGTTGTTTTGAAATGAAATGGATCTGGCGCTCCTTTTTTTTGTAAAATCTGTTCATGTTTGTTTCGGTTTGGGAACTGTAAAATTAAAATGATATCTGCAATTCTGGAAAAAAAATTACAGTGAGCACCTACCACAATGTGTCGACTAACTGTTTTGAGGAATACTTCATTGAAACTTAAAACAGAGAATGAAATTCTTGTGACATGTATTTGACATACAGTTGACATGCATTTTACAATTGTTGGAATGTCTAAATGCGGCTTAGGCAGCATTAGAACTGATGATTGAGGAAAGTAATCAAGTAATAATTTTTTATTGTCTCACCACCGTGGGAGTTAAGCTCTTTAAAAAGGTATATAAAGATCTATAAGGGTCACTGTATAGCAAGGATTATCGAGGTAGCTTAACACATTTGTCATGTTTGTTTCAAAAGAGGGTAATTAGTGATTGTATTAGGATATGTCAAAGGATGAACTTATGGATGTATTGACATATCTTCACGAAGATTAGATTCCCAACCTTGAATTTTGGACTGTGGAGTTATTTATAATTTTCTTTGCATTTTTGGGAGATAATTTTCTCTAAGTGTTGAAAGAAGTAAGATCCACTAGAAAGGTATCCGTATCTTTCAATTTCACTTTTATTTTAGTTGTTCCTAAAGTCAATTGACCTAATTATCAGGAAAAATTTTAAGGATGGAAATTTATTTTAAAGTTTAGAAACCTTAGCGAATCTCACTAGTACATAAAATACAATTTGTAAAAGTAATCAAATTTCTAATAATATTATATAGTCTCTATATAAATTTTTGGCGATTTTGAAAGTAAAACAATTTTATACTATAAAATTTGGGCGAATAATTTTTAGAAAAAATGAAAATTAGCAAATCTTTGTTTTTGAAAAAGCATCGAAAATTAACCCACTTGTAAATATTAGCCCCTAAAATTTTCCCTGCTAATTATTATGCTTTCAAATCTATAAATGTTGTGCAACTATATGTACAATATTATTTATTTATTTATTATTTCTAATGTATTAGCGTTAAATTATAGAACTTTCTTCCAAAATAATATCCATGAATAATTTAGATTCCTAAAAGATAAACGATCCATGAAGCTTTGAATTTGTTCATACCATTAAAACAAATCATGTGAAAAAAACGGTAATCAATCTAGATTTAAGAAAACCATTTAACAAATTTTGATCTTTATATTTGGATTTAAGAAAACCATTTCATAAAATTTGTTGCTTTATTTTAAATTACTTTAGTTCGCATTGGCTTTAACTTAGATATGTTTAATTTGATCACATATGTATCATATGTGTTTTTTCAAAACTACAAGCGGATTGAGAGAATGGTGTTCATTGTCTCTATGTTTATGTTAGGTAAAACTTAAGAAATCAAAGTTACTTAATCTATAGTAGTAATTTTGGTCACATGGTTTTTTGGGTTTTCCATGGTTTTTTTCCCATGGAATTCATATAATGGAGCCTATAAAAGGTTGGGAGGAACTTTTTGTAATAGGCCAGAGGATGTGAGTGGTGAAGGCTCTCTTAGTTAGCTTGGTTGGGTTTCAGCCAAGAGATCTAATGGAATTCCATTTCCCCGAAATTGAGGTTTTCCCATAATAAACATTTTGTTGTTTTTTTTTGTTTGTTTGTTTGTTAATGTTACTCTCAGTAAATAAATATTTTAGGTCTCCTTAGTAAAATTTCTACATTTGGTATCGATCATATTTCCTTTAGAAGGAAACCTTTGTTTCCAAGAGTTTATATGGTCTCATAAATAAAGCCTTGTGAAGGAGATCATATTGCCTTCCCTTGTGAAGGAGATCCTATTGCCTTCAGAAGGACACCTATGTGGCCAAGGGTTTATATGGCCTCATGAATAAAGCATTATGAAGGAAATTGAAGCTAATGAGATGCATGTTTTTAAATAATGGAGAAAGATCCGCAGATTGAAGAGTTTCAGTTGATGTTATGAACCCACAAACCAGGTCCATCTTCAAGACTTGAGAAATTATGAAGACAAACCAGGTCCATCTTCAAGACTTGAGAAATTATGAAGAGCATGAGAAAAAAAGTCGATGTTATGAACCCACAAACCAAGTCCATCTTCAAGAAATAAATGTTTGCTGAATTTAATGCACTAGTTTCCGAATTTGGCTAAATCGGGCTGAATTCAACCATTTGGTTCGATTTAGTCAGTGATACACTAAATTCCATTCGGTGCAACTGTCGTTGAGTAAATTTTTTAAAAATATTTCAATTTGTAATTTTCACAACCAGTTATCCTCCACCATGACCAGATCGAGATCCATATACTTTCCCAGTTCATGAGCGAGACCGTCTTGTGCTAGAAGAAGGTTAATGGTAGCCTTCTCCTTAGAATATTTATGATCCTCCATCACGATCAGTGATCGATTCGTGAAATTTCCCCTCACAACTATGTAAAAGGACCATCGTTGTGGCCTTTGATTATCTTTTTAGGTAGGAATTTAATGATATGCAATGGTCCAAACATACTGCTAACCAATGCATGGAGTCAAATAATATTAAAGAAAAGGGGCCAACGAGTTTGGAAAAAAATTCAAGTGAAGTGAAATAAACAAGTGACAAGGAATATTTTAATTAAAAAAAAATCAAAAGAAAAATGTAAAAAAGAAATAAAAGTCAAATAGAGTAACTTGGCAGTTAAATTTTCACTTCAATGAAATGCTTAAAATTGAATTTTGTGGAAATTAAATTATTTTTTCTTTCTTCTTAAATTTTAATATTTATTAGAGATCACCATATAATATTCAAATATTTATTTGTACTAATATTTGTTGGAATCCAATCTCTTGCCTTTGAGAATTTTGTTGGGGAAATAGATTACCATGAATGATATTCCACTTTTTATTTGTACTAAGAATTTTTGGAATCCAATCTATTGTCTTTGAGAATTTCATTGGGGAAATAGATTATATAGATTTTAGATATTTTGGACAACCAAAAGAATATCAAGGCTAGTTCTAATCGCATGGCCCTTGATCTAGTATTTATTCAATTAGTCATTAGGAAATTACTTCAGAATGTATAGTTAAGAAATAATCTTATTAACTATTTTTTATCGATTCAATATCTAAAAACTCCTATTAATCTCAATATCTATTTTTTTCAACTTTCTTCATGTGATTGAAAACAATTTTTGAGGATCCCCGATGGGATGTATGTCAGGGAAGACAACTGGCAGTCGATACACCATCGGAGCCTGTCCAGCCTCCACGCATGCCATCAAACCATGGTGATGAGACTAGCAGGTTCTAAATGCCCACGAGGGGAATTACTACTCACATGCACTAGTAATAAATACATCCACCATAGGGTGACAACCTTCAGTTGGTTGTGGAGGGAGATGAATCTGGATTGTATAGTGGTTATGGGTATGCAGCTCCTGTATGCCTCATCGAGGTCTCGGCCTTGGGTGAGAGGAGGCGAGGTCGACAGGGACAACGAGGGACGGAGAGTGTTTAAGGCCAGGGATGACCCATGGGATCTTGGCACTCAAAGGGTGGATGAATGATTTCGCTTTCCCACAAGGAACCTTCGTTTGAGTAGTGATTCGGCGGTGCTTGAGACGGAGATAACGCAGGACGCTCAAGGTAAGATCACTCTATCTTTCCATCCCTTTCGTTCTGAGGGCTAGGGAACCCATCGAGTTAGTAATTTGGATTGCCCTAGTTTAGAGGTTCATCGGGTGTACGCTCAATTTTTCATTCAGAAGGAAGGGTTTGCCTTTGGTTTCACCTCGCCCCTGTGGAAGTTCGAGGGGGTGCCTAATTACACGGAGGAAGGGAAAGGTGTGGTTTTCCAATGGCCCCGATACAGAGGTGTCTCTCACTTCATCTCTAGGGTGTGGGGGGAGGATTATAGACATGACGAGTATTGGAATTTCATCCAAGTCTCTCCTTGCAGTGTAGTGGAGTGGGGTTTTGTTATTCTATGGTGTAGTTGGTCGGGGGGAATTTTTGTAGGTTCTGATACTAGTTTCTCTACAACCTTGTTGAATTCTTCAAGCTACGCCATATAGGATGTCCCCGTCAAGGACATGGTAATCAACACCAAGCCACGCGGCTTGATCCTAGAAATTTTTTATCCTCGGATTCTTCCTGCAGCCGAGAAACTGAAGAGGTTGTTTCTCTTTCCCTAGCCCACTCCCCGAATTGTGTGATAGCTTCGACCACTCTGGAATCCATTAAGGCACTATTTAGGAACGTCCAGGTGAACATGGAAATTCTCCTAAAACATCGATATGACGATCACAACTAGTTGCTAACATACATCAACGACATCCAGTTCAGCCAGAGTGAAATCTTGGAACAATTGGACAGCCTGTGACGCCAACACTAACACACTAATGACCACCTTTGTAGACTGGAAGCGAGGGTAGAGCATATCAAATTTCACATGCATGAACACGTCGTCTACTTTGCAGCTCGCCCTGTAATTCCCCCCAACCCCCCTCCTTAATATGATACTTTTTTTTTTGCTTCACTTTTTGTTTAATGTATATATGTTAAGGCTAATAAGCCTATCGAAAATAATTCTTGTTATCAGTTTCTCATGGTTTCCTCGAAGTCTCGATCTCAACAATTTTGGTCAGAATGAGAGAAAAGGGCCTATTGAGATTAATTTTTTACTCGACACTTTTTTGATAATATAATGAAACAAATTTGAACGACACAAAAAGACAAATTTTGAGGAGTATTAAATTTTTGAAAACTAAGCCAGTTAAGTTTTTGACGAGTATTAATGCTAATTGATACTTCTGAATTCTTCAATCGTATTCGAATTCAAATTTGAACATGAACTCAAACCTTGAAGCTCGTGGGAGGGTACAGGAGCAAGTTCATCTCATAGATTTAAGCATACAGAGAACTTGATGTTTCAGAGGGCACAAAATAGGGACCAAAGTATAGAAATGCGATCGGGTTTATGAAGGTGTCGAACTGGTGTGCTTGTATGGTTAAAAAAGTGAATATATTGCTGCAAGGTTGCAACTTGCTTAGGGATCTCTTGTGGGATTCTAGAAGCCATGAGAGTATTTTTGAATGGAATAATTAACGCCCAAGTTATCATTGCAAGTTTTGATAACGACATTTGGGGACCTGGTGTCATTTTACATAGCGGATCTATTGACAAGGCAGTCAAATGTGAGAGTGGTGACATCCTTGCAGACTGAGAAGGGGAGCCAAATTTAAATAAATCCCGTGTGGAAACTTGTGAGGGTCATCTTTAAGTTAATATTTAAGTTCGTCATTTGAGTCACAATGATTTTATTGCTAGGATTTTTCACATGGAAAACATGAAGGAAAGGAGAGGCAATATTTTTCCGATGTCATATTGATGTGTGAAAGGTTCCCTAGAAGTTGATTACAAGACAGTAGGAGATGAAGCATCGGACTTGGTTTTGTCTCTCCTACCCACATTGGTCAACATCATTACCTTGGTAAAAGAGGAGATGTTTAAAAACAAGAAAATGAAGTATAATGAAGATACTAGAATCCTTGGTAAAATTGTTGGCGGAAGCCAAGGGTTTGATTGTATGCCATCAATTTGGTGGAATGTAATGTTAAATTGGCAAGGAGGGCCAAAGGAAAATTTTCAGTTATAGACATATCCAATATTGATCTCTTGGACCAGCAAACTCAAGACTAGAGTGATGGTAATATTTGAATTGGCATGAGGGATACAATGTGTAGGTGATATTCTTATGTGGTTTTGGGTAGAGTTAGAGTCAAAGAAATAGCAAGGTGAGATAATGGAATCTAGATAGCAACAAGGGATAAACAAAAAAAAATGTTATAATGGAGTTGAGAGTTTATTTCATGTAAATGGGTAAACTTGGTTGGAATCTAGATAGCAACAAGGGATAAATAAAAAAATGTTGCAATGGAGTTGAGAGTTTATTGTATGTACATGGGCATACTTTGTAACCTTGGGAAATTGTTGGTAAATCTGGTGTTAGACCTAGGTGATGGGGCATGAGGATATCCAGGGTATAAAATTTGAGGGGGTAAGGGTTAGAGTCACTTGGTTGGTTTGGTAAAATTTGGCTAAGATAAACCCTAAGTCAAGGTGTAAGGGGGGATTGTATCAAAGTTTATCATGTCAATAGTTGTGGTTTTGGGCCCATGGTTTTTTGTTTTATCATGGTTTTGTTCATGTGGATTACATGTAATTGAGAATTTTTAAAATGTTGGTAATAACTCTAATGTACGGTTACGTTAGTGGCTAAAATACTTAACAGATAAATCATTTAAGCCAAAACATCTACCCAAGGTATCATGATTTGTGGTTTTGGATCACTTATTTATTAATTTGTTGATGATTTTCTTTTGTTTTGTAATTTTTATATTAAGGAGAGAAGGAAAATAGAGAGATTTTTCAATTATACCATAAGGCTACTAGAATGGAAATTAATGTTCACAAGTATATTATGTTGTCCAATGAACTTCATTAGGAAGTAATTTAGTCTTTGAGAGGGTGTATTTCCAATTGAATTTTTTATCTTTTAAAAGGTTTTAAGTACTTTGGTTTCATTCTTGAACCAAATGGCTATGGTAAGTCTCTTGAATACTAAGAATAAAATAAGTTTATGGTGCAACAACTGGAAGTCTATTATTTCCGTTCCGTGTCACACATTCCCAGAGGAATCTTGGAGAAACTTACAATTTTATGCTTAAATTTTCTTTATAAATTGGGTTGTAATCAAAGTGTTCACTCACTTAGCTTAATGGAAAACTATATCTATGCCTAAAGATGAGGGGAGATGAGTTTTAAAGAACATTCAAGTATTTAAAATCTCTCTTGTTGAAAAATCTTCTGGAATCTACTCACAAAAGAGGGCCTCTAGAAGAAAATAATAATTTAAAAATACTTGTTATGGGATCATTATAGGATCAGATAGAAGTGATAGGAAAAACATCATCAATATATCCAACCTGTTGATCATATCAGCCCCCCCATTAAAAAAATTTGACAAGCAATCCTGCTTAAATCATTTCAATCCCCTTTCTTTGGTCTTAATAATTCTTTTGCCGCCTATCGTTACCAGACTCCCCCCCCCCCCCAAAGTACGTTTTAAAAGGCCATAAACCTGCATTTGAAAATATATATAAGGCCTAGCCCTTTCGGTCCTAGCCCCCCTCTATCTTAACATCCACATGACCTGGGTGCTAGCCCAGAGAGCGCTTATCGCAGGCAGATATCGGGTGCAATATTATCCGTTGATCTGTACAGATCGGACGGTCTGCACAGAACAACGCCCCGCCCATGGCCCACTCTGTTCACCGCTCCGATCGCCTGTCCACCGTCCGATCATCCTACAAAATCAACTGTATGCAGCTTATATGCCCTTGTGGTCCCCGCGCCCAAAAACACTGTCCAAAACCCGGTGGTATCTATCGCACCGCCTTTCGGCGGTGGGCGGTATTTTTGATTTCAGAGTGATTCCATACATCACTCGACACGTATCTCAGTGTACGGCTAAAAAACCACCCTTCATCTTGCGTTATTTTTCGGTAGAAGATGCAGCGTGATATGCACGTGAGCCGCCCGATCTAGAGCGGCCCATCCGACGGTTGTCACTTCACGAAGCTGCACGGGTGCTAATCCAAGTATATAGTGCCCCTGGCCCACTGTCCATCGCCTCCAATGCATTCACAGCCATCGATCTCCCCTCGAGATCAGACGGTTCAGATTTGATCGCCCCCGCCTTTGACCGGTCCCACCATCAGCTCTCCACGTCATCTATTCCCTATTGTCTTGGTATCGCGCCACATGTCCTCTATTTTTTCTCCATGAGCTC
Source organism: Pinus albicaulis (assembly GCA_034641835.2). Taxonomy (NCBI): domain Eukaryota; kingdom Viridiplantae; phylum Streptophyta; class Pinopsida; order Pinales; family Pinaceae; genus Pinus; species Pinus albicaulis. The sequence goes on from CM076572.1 coordinate 342,369,763, forward strand.
TCTGCCACCTCGGGTCTATATTTGGTCCATTTCTTCATTTTTCCATATTTTCACGTTCATTCCTCACTGTGTCCGCCATGCTGCATCACCATTCCGCAGCGCCTTCCACTGCATTTTTCATCATCTTTCCACAGTCCTACCACCAGTTTGACGGCCATCAATGCATTCACCCTCCCCGTGCATAGTTTTCTTAACAAGCTTTTGGGTTTTGCAGGGATATCGAGGTAGAAAATCGTCATGATATACAACCTCCATTATAGTAGCGGAAAACACCGTAAAGGACCATTTCTCAGAGGCTAGAATTATGGAGAGGGGACTATGAAGCTATTACGACGTGACTTCCATTAAAGAAGCAGGGTTAAACTCTGCCAAATTCTCCAGAGTCATTTGAAGCGTCGATTTTGCAATCAGAGACATTAATTTTGCGGCAAAGAGTATCAGTGGGAGATCAAAGAATTCAATAACTGCAATTGAAGATTTTGAGCTCGGATTCAATATTTAAATGGCGAAGGTACCAGATCAAAGATATCATGGATCACAAAAAAGGTACCATGCTCAGACGACATTGCCCTCAAGGTTTCATTTCAGCAGAATTTTCTTTCAGGAAAGGACAGAATGTTTATGTGATTTTACTTCTATGTCGTATTCCTGAAGATATTTTCTTCTGGCGCATTTATTCTAGAAAGTAGGCTACAGAGTACATACAGCACTACAGAGTCATCAAGCAGTATGGGCATGCACATTTCCACCATCTTGTTTTAATGTGACAAATTAAATATTCATCACCTACTCCCTTTGGGAGCTTTCTTTTTCTCCTATAAATCTCCCGAAGAACAGATGATTTAGGGTTCCAGATTTTATCAGAAAATTATGCAGTGAAAGGATTTTTGTATACATTTTTTAGAACTCTTGTATGAAGGCTTAGAGCCCATAGGGTTTCAGTGACGAGGAGTTCCATCTATTAAAGAGGATTCTGGTCTTTGGTATTTCACAGTCTGTAACTTTCTCTTATGTGTTATTTAAATATATCACTTCATTTCATCCATCTTTCCGGTATCATGTTTTGGAATTCGAGTGGCTCACTGATTTTTGGTATGGATTTATCCTAGTTGATACCCATGCTTGGATTAGTCAAGCGCTTTAAATATGGCTCATGCATGATATTCTGTTCCATTATTCATCTAAACCGTATTTCTGCTATATTAGTTTCTTTGGGAGGGTTTTTTTAAAACGCTATTGTCATGTATGGATTCTTAGATTGGTAAGCCCATGCATGGTGGTATTGTGTATCTAGATATCAGCTCAATGACAACTAATATTCTCTCAATATTTCATTCACTACATACACCTTCTGATAACTTATCTCTGTGAGGTATTTCTGAATCGACCCTCTTTACAGTAAGTTGTCTCTGAATTGTTTGTTGCTTTTATATTGGATTTTTGCATGTTTCCTCTGCAGTATTCCTTTCTATGTGTCAGTTTCTGAAGGTATTGGTCCCATTCAGATTAGTATTCCTTGTTTTACAAGAGATAGCATGAGAGATTTTTATTGATAATTTCTTATGTTATATCATATGCTCCTTGCTAATATAAGATGTCCTAGGCACTGGCCTATCACAACTCTAGGTTGTCTCTAGGAGCGACAACATCTTTTTGGCACCGTTGCCGGGGAACGAAATTGAGAAATTTTAAATCCTTGGGCCTCGACAAAATCTAATTCACTCTTCAAGTAGGTGAGTATGGAGAGTTGAGAGTTGTAGATCCCTCACCTTGGTGACTCCACATTTTTTATTAGATAAATTCATTTGCATTCCTGGCTCCTCGTAAGCCACACCCGAGGTCAGATACGTCTCAGCCAAAGACATCTTCAGTCTCTGACCCAGAGAAGATCATACATAGAAGAAATTGGAGGGAAATAAAATCAGTCCACTCTGAAATCCCTGAATTTTCTATAGAAGACTTTCCATCCTCTTCTTCTCAAGAAGCTCAAGTGCCAGATCCCGACTCCACCGTGGGAGATACCGATTATTACTATTCAAATAGTCCACCCCGAGGAGGCGTCAGCAATAAAGATAATTTTCACCCTACTTCTGAGGTTGAAGAGGTCAAAGAAGTTACTGAAGTATCTGTTGTTAATAGACCATTATTCCCCTCAACACCTCAAGCTTTTTTTCATTATATTCCTATTGTTATCCATACTCCACTTCCACCTCCTCCTCCTCCTCTTACTCATCAAAATATTACACTACCTCCACCCCCTCCAATGGAAAATTTTCCAGGCTTCTTGCTAAATAAATATTCTCCTCTGGCATTACCCTAAGTGTTAAATGATATGCCCCAAGATTATTTTAAGATGTTACCCCGATTCAATGGGGAAAATGAGATTGATGCTCAAAAACATCTTGAGGTCTTCTGTGCTTTTGCAGAGAATTTTAATGTGGAACATTTAGATGTGTTCTTAAGGCTTTTTGTCCAATCTCTTGATGGTGAAGCTCGAAAATGGTTTAAGACATTGGCAGGTCGTTCTATTACCACTTGGGAAATAATGGAAGATACTTTTCTCATAAAATGGGGAGAGAAGAAAGACCATGGACATTGTCTTACTGAGTTCAATACACTCAAGAAAATACATAATGAAGGGGTGTCATAATTTATCAAGAGATTTAATAAATTGTATTTGAGTCTTCCTACCGATATGAAGCCTCATCAAACTACTGCTAGAGTTGTTTTTGTAGCAGCTTTTGATTTAGAATTTGGTTTCTCTCTCAGAGAAAGAAAGCCTGCTACGTTGGATGATGCTCAGTCAGATGCACTAGAGCTGGAAGCAAACTTTGCCACCACTGGTAAATCAAAAGGAAGATCTGAACAAGATATTAGAAGAAGGGGCAAAGAGGAGGTATCTACCTCCTACCAAGACGGAGACTCAGCTAATGACAGAATTGAAGAAATGAGAAAATTGATTAATAAAATGGTCAAGCTTGAATTGGAGGCCAAGAATTCAGCCTCCAAGAATTTCCACAATGCTCAAAATAGAGGTTATAACCCTCAGTACAGGAAACCACCCCTACAAATATTGCCAAGGGAAGCAAAGGAACAACAGGATTAGGTACCACACCCATTGTACCTGGAAGGTCCAGTAGATGATTCTACTTAAGACACTGCCTATGGACTGGAGGATGCAAATATTTATTTTTCAAATAGTGATGGAGAAGAATTCCCTTTGCAAGGAAATGATGGAGCTGAGTGCTCATTGCAAGAAGAAGAAAATACCAGAGACACAGAAGAAGCAGAAATTGATCATTATTGTAAACAATTTTCTGATTTCATGCAAGCACAGTTCAATGGAAGATATGATCTCAGATCTTCTACGAAGAGGACTCGTACTCAAGATCAAGAAGAGGTGTTACCCCAGAAGGAAGCACCTGCTCAGAAGGAGTCTACAATGCATAAAGTCACAGACAAAGGTAAGGGCCCTCTAAACAAACCTTTGCAGTCTAATGATCAAATTCCTTCTTCTTCAAAAGTAGTCATTCCCCCTAATACCAAGTCTATGTCAAAAGAAGTCAAACTCTCAGCTGAAAATAAAGAGTCAAAAGAGGTTGTAATAGAAAAATATTCTCTTGTTTTCAGTCTGCAAAAGGAACTTGAGAAAATAAAAATCCCAGTCCCCTTGACTGAACTATTAAAGCAGCCTGCATATCAATCTCAAGTCACCTCTTTTATGATCCCTCCAGAAGTTACACTCACACCAAATAGCCTCAACCTTCAAGAAGAAAGACCCATGGTTGTTTTTGGTCCACATGTTGAGGAGTTAGATGCTTCTACCCCTCCCTTCTATGTGTCTCTAGTGATTCATGACCTGCTATTACATAAATGTATGTTAGATTCTGGAGCTTCCCATAATCTACTACCTTTGTCAGTCATGGAAAAACTAGGATTAAAAATCACCCGTCCATACAAAGATCTCTATTCATTTGATTCCAAAAGAGTTAAATGCTTGGGGATGATCAAGGATTTGGTGGTCAATTTGGCCCAAATCCCAGCAAAAAGTGTGGTAATGGACATTGTGGTGGCTGACATCCCAGCTCGTTTTGGTATGTTTCTATCAAGGTCCTGGGAAACAAAAATTGGTGGGTCAATTAAGTTGGATTTAACATATGCCACCATCCCAATTTTTGGTGGCCAAGAGAGGAGGTTGTACAGGGAGACTAGATTTTTCAAGATGGTGACTAAAGCTGACAACTCTGTAAATTCACCGGTCTACAGTAAAGAAGGAGATTTCTCATGCTTGATTCTGGAAGAGGATCAAGATTATGCTCATGAACCATCCTTCTGTCAGATCAAGACTGCGCATCCCTCAGAGAGCCATGAAACAGGAATCTGGACACTTCATTTTGATGGAGCAAATTCAAAAGAAGGTAATGGAGCTGGAATATTATTGATTTCTCCTACAGGGAAATGGGTCCCATTATCCTTCAAGCTAGAATATGAAGCTACTAATAATGTGGCTGAATATGAAGCACTTATGGTAGGATTGTAGACAGCCAGGAGCATGAACATACAAATTTTAAAACTTCTGGGAGATTCAGAACTAGTGGTAAGACAAGTTAGGAATCAGTGTCAGACCAAACACCCTCGGCTGAGGGCTTACAGGAATGAAGTTTGGGACATGGTGGAAAATTTCTTCTTGGCATTCAATATCCAGTTCATGCCCCGAGAAGAGAATAGGATGGTTGATTCCCTTGCTGTGGCTGCTAGCACATTTTGTCCACCTCAGAACCCTCTTTTAAGATATGAAGTTGAGGTGCGTTATCGACCATCAATCCCAGATAACATCAAGCACTGACAGGTATTTTAGGATGAAGAACAGATGAAGAGATTCCTGGAAATAGTAGGAGAATTCTCCAATATGGAGATTGATGCTGGTGAAGAAGAAGGAGAGCCTGAAGACACTTCAGAAAGAAACTGGGAGGAGAAAATGGCAGGTAATAAAGTGTTGCAATTGAAGGGAAAAATTATACCTAGAGGGCTAGTGCCTCTAGAAAGATTATTTGATAAAAATGATGTCCCACTGCAGCCAGGAAAAGTGGTAGAAGAAAATCAGGTAGAAGACCTGAATCTTGGTACTGAAGCTGACCCCAAAATTGTAAAATTGTCCAAGAAGATCTCAGGAGAATATAAAAAGCTATATCAAAAATTATTTCAGTCTTACAAAGATGTGTTTGCATGGTCCTATTAGGACTTGAAAAATTTTGATATCAATATAATGCGGCACAAAATTCCACTTAAGGGAGATGCAAAGCCCCATAAGCAGAAGCTTAGACAGATTAACCCCCTACTGCTCCCTTCTATTGAGAAGGAAATTAAGAAGCTGCTAAAGGCCAAAATAATTGTACCATTGAGGTACTCTGAATGGGTGGAAAACCTAGTCCCTGTACGAAAGAAGAATGGATAAATAAGGCTGTGTGTGGATTTCAGAAATTTAAACAAAGCATACTTAAAGGATAATTATCCACTGCCTAAGATGGATCACATCTTGCAGAGGGTGGTTGGAGCTTCTAGAATGTCAATGATGGATGGATTCTCTAGTTATAATCAGGTGGCTGTACTTCCAGAAGATCAAAAGAAGACCGCTTTCACCACACCATGGGGTACATTTATGTATGCTAGGATGCCTTTTGGATTGATTAATGCAGGGGCCACTTTTCAGAGGGCGATGGACATTACTTTTGTTGGGGAGAAAGATACATTTCTAGTAGTCTACCTTGATGATATCACTATATTTTCACAGAACGATACTGAGAATATTGAACATCTGTGTAGAACCTTTGAGAAATGCAGGAGGTATGGTCTCTCTCTAAACCCTCAGAAGTCTTTATTTGCATTAGAAGAGGGTAAACTTTTGGGACACATTGTGACTAAAGATGGGGTGAAAATAGATCCTAAGAGGGTAGAGGTTATAAATGGTATTGCTCTTCCTAGGAATAAGAAATAAGTACAGGTGTTCCTAGGGCGTATCAATTTCCTAAGAAGGTTTATTCCTAACTATGTTGAAATAGTTAGACATATAACTGACATGCTGAAGAACGATAATGAAGTAAAATGGTCCCAGGAATCATGAGAGGCATTTACCAGAATAAAAAATGCTTTTGCAAAAGCCCCGGTGCTAGCTGGACCAGACTATGCTAAACCTTTCATGATATTTTCTTTTGCATCACCTCACACAATAGCAGGATTTTTATTGCAGAAAAATGAGGAAGGGTACGAGCAGCCCATCGCCTTCTTTAGTCAGGTGCTCCGTGATGTAGAACTGAAATATAACATATTGGAAAAGCAAGCATACGCCATAGTAAAATCCCTCAAAGCATTCCGCATGTATTTCTTGCAGTCCCATATCACTGCATTTGTGCCTACAACTGTTGTAAAAGATATTCTTATTCAGGGGGATAGTGAAGGAAAAAGGGGGAAGTGGATTGCCAAGATACATTAGTATGAATTAAACATCCACCCTACTAAGTTGATCAAAGGACAGGGGATTGCCAAAATCCTATCTGAATCAAACTATCAAGCTTTGGGTATACACTTGTCCATTATAGCAGAAGAGGAATCTGAAGAGAAAGAAGAGCGACAGGGAATTGGGGTAGCTACTCTGAAAACACATATAAATTACCTCACCAGTCCATGGTACAAAGAGATAGTAGAATATCTCCTCACACTCAGCTGCCCTCCAAGTTGTGATAAAGTTAAATACAGAACGCTGAGATTGAAATCACAGAAGTACATAGTCACCAATGGCCAATTATATTGGCATGATCCCTCTAGCATCCTACTCCTATGTCTCACAGAGAATGAGGTAGAGAGTATAATAGCTGAATTTCATGAAGGTATCTGTGGGGGTCACTATAGCTGGAGGGCCACTGCTCACAAAATCCTGAAGGCTGGTTAGAGCCTGTGAGAAGTGTCAAAAATTTGTTGAAAGACAAAAGTTGGCACCTCTGCCCATGATTCCCGTGCACGTGGATGAACCATTTCGACAATGGGGAATTGATTTTATAGGTGAGATACATCCTCCATTGAGTGGTCAGCATAAGTGGATTTTAACGGCCACCGATTATTTCACAAAATGGGTGGAAGCCATACCTGCAAGGAACGCCATGGATACTGTGATAATAAAGTTCATGGAAGAAAACATCATATCCAGGTTTGGATGCCCTGCCAGAATAGTGACTGATAATGCCCAGGCCTTCAAGTCTACAAAGTTTGTGAGTTTCTGTCAGCAATATAACATCACTCTAAGCCACTCTACAGCCTATTATCCTCAAGGAAATGGCTTGGCATAATCTTCCAATAAAACCCTGGTGAGGGCACTGAAGAAGGCTATAAATGAAAATCAGAAAAATTTGGATTCCCAGTTGAAATTTGCTCTGTGGGCCAATAGAATTACTAGTAAGAGAGAAACTGGGAAATCCCCATATGAATTAGTGTATGGGAGGGCAGCACTATTCCCTATACAATTAGCCCTACCAGTAGCCAGATTCATGCAAGAAATTCAAGAGGAGCCTGATGATATGACCAGGAGAATAAACCAGCTGGTGGAATTGGAAGAAACACGCAATCAAGTAAATCAAAGGCTGGCGGAATATCAGGAGGAGATGAAATACCTTTTTGATCAGTATGATAAAGACAGGAATCTGTAGATTGGTGATTTAGTGCTCAGGTGGGATATCCGGAGGGCTAAAAAAGGAAAACATGGTAAATTCGATCCGCTTTGGTTCGGCCCTTTCAAGATTATGGAGCAGAGAGGTAACAATACTTTCAAGTTGGAAAATTTATAGGGTGACTTGCTTGATGTCCCTGTAAATGGTCAGTTTCTCAAACCCTACTTCCAGTTCTAATTCAGGCAGAGATAGCCTGATGTATTATACTGTATATTAGTTTTTTTTCACTCTTGTTTGAAATAATATGGGTGTCGTGATGAATTATGGAAAGGAAAGGTAGAAGTGCTGAAGAGCAGAGTCTGCATAAAATATGATCAGGTGGTCTGCAAAGTTCTCGACACGTCCAAGGATGAACGTGCAATCCCCAGGTGGATCCAATGTTGATCATATCAGCCCCCCCATTAAAACATTTTGACAAGCAATCCTGCTTAAATCATTTAAATCCCCTTTCTTTGGTCTTAATAATTCTTTTGCCGCCTATCGTTACCACACTCCCCCCCCAAAGTACATTTTAAAAGGCCATAAACCTGCATTTGAAAATATATATAAGGCCTAGCCCCCCTCTATCTTACCATCCACATGACCTGGACGCTAGACCGAGCGCTAGCCCAGAGAGCGCTTATCGCAGGCGGATATCGAGTGCAATATTATCCGTCGATCTGTACAGATCAGACGGTCTGCACAAAACAGCGCCCCGCCCGTGGCCCACTCCGTTCACCACTCTGATCACCTATCCACCGTTTGATCATCCTGCAAAATCAATGGTCCGCAGCTTATCCACCCTTGTGGTCCCCACGCCCAAAAAAATTGTCCAAAACCCGATGGTATCTATCGCACCGCCTTTCGGCGGTGGGCAGAATTTTTGATTTCGGAGCGATTCCATACATTGCTCGACACATGTCTCAACGTACAGCTAAAAAACCACCCTTCATCGCACGTTATTGTTCGGTAGAAGATGCGGCGCGATATGCACGTGAGCCGCCCGATCTAGAGTGGCCCATCCGACGGTTGTCACTTCAGGAAGCTGCACGGGTGTTAATCCAAGTATATGGTGCCCCTGGCCCACTGTCCATCGCCTCCAATGCATTCACAGTCGTTGATCTCCCCCTGAGATCGGACGGTTCAGATTTGATCGCGCCCGCCTTTAACCGGTCCCACCGTCAGCTCTCCACTTCATCTATTTCCTATTGTCTTGGTATCACGCCACATGTCCTCCAGTTTTTCTCCATGAGCTCTCTGCCACCTCAGGTCTATATTTGGTCCATTTGTTCATTTTTCCGTATTTTCACGTTCATTCCTCACTGTGTCCGCCATGCTGCATCACCATTCAGCAGCACCTTCCACTGCATTTGTCATCATCCTTCCACAGTCCTACCACCAGTTCGACAGCCATCAATGCATTCACCCTCCCCGTGCATAGTTTTCTTAACACTTTTTTGGTTTTTGCAAGGATATTGAGGCAGAAAATCGTCATGATTTACAGCCTCCATTACAGTAGTGGAAAACACCGTAAAGGACCATTTCTCAGAGGCTATAATTATAGAGAAGGGCTTGTGAAGCTATTACGATGTGACTTCCATTAAAGAAGCAGGGTTAATCTCTGCCAAAACCTCCGGAGTCAGTTGAAGTGTCGATTTTGCAATCAGAGACATTAATGTTGCGGCAAAGAGTATCAATGGGAGATCAAAGAATTCAATAACTGCAATTGAAGATTTTGAGCTCAGATTCAATATTTAAATGGAAAAGGTACCAGATCAAAGATATCATGGATCACACAGAAGGTACCATGCTCAGACAACATTTCCCTCAAGGTTTCATTTCAGCAGAATTTTCTTTCAGGAAAGGACAGAATGTTTATGTGATTTTACTTCTATGTTGTGTTCCTGAAGATATTTTCACCTGGCGCATTTATTATAGAAAGCAGGCTACAGAGTACATACAGCACTACAGAGTCATCAAGCAGTATGGGCGTGCACGTTTCTGCCATCTTCTTTTAATGTGACAAATTAAATATTCATCACCTACTCCCTTTTGGAGCTTTCTTTTTCTCCTATTAAGCTCCCGAAGAACAGATGATTTAGGGTTCCAGATTTTATCAGAAAATTATGCAGTGAAAGGATTTTTGTATACATTTTGTATAACTCTTGTATGAAGGCTTAGAGCCCATAGGTTTTCAATGACGAGGAGTTCCATCTATTAAAAAGGATTCTGGTCTTTGGTATTTCACAGTCTGTAACTTTCTCTTATGTGTTATTTAAATAGATCACTTCATTTCATCCATCTTTCCTGTATCATGTTTTGGAATGTGAGTGGCTCACTGATTTTTGGTATGGATTTATCCTAGTTGATACCCATGCTCGGATTAGTCAAGCGCTTTAAATATGGCTCACGCATGATATTATGTTCCATTATTCATTTAAACCGTATTTCTGCTATATTATTTTCTTTGGGAGGGTGTTTTTAAAATGCTATTGTCATGTATGGATTCTTAGATTGGTAAGCCCATGCATGGTGGTATTGTGTATCTGGATATCAGCTCAATGACAACTAATATTCTCTCAATATTTCATTCACTGCATACACCTTCTGATAACTTATCTCTGTGAGGTATTTCTGAATCGACCCTCTTTACAGTAAGCTGTCTCTGAATTGTCTGTTGCTTTTATATTGGATTTTTTCATGTTTCCTCTACAGTATTCCTTTCTATGTGTCAGTTTCTAAAGGTCTTGGTCCGATTCAGATTAGTATTCCTTGTTTTACAAGAGATATCATGAGAGATTTTTATTGATAACTTCCTCTGTTATATCATATGCTCCTTGATAATATAAGATGTCCTAGGCACTGGTCTATCACAACTCTAGGCTGTCTCTAGGAGCGAAAACACAACCAATAGACATATCACTAGTACATTTGGGGGAAATTCCGACACTTGGTTCCGACACTTTTGACCAAATGTCGGAAATTTCCCCAAATTTTTTCAATCCCGCCCAAAATCGTCGCTATACCAACGTTTAGAGAAAGCTGTCGCAATACCGACACTTAGAAAAAGTGCCACAATTGCGACATTTGGAGGAAGACGTTTCAATTGTGACACTATGCCCCAAAGCGTCGCTATTGCGACAACTGCCTCCAAACGTCGCAATTGCGACACAATGTCTAAGTGTCGCAATTGCGACGTTTGGAGGCCTCCGTCGCAATAGCAACGCTTTGGCCGCCGTCGGTATAACGACACTTATATGCAATAAATGACACTTATATGCCTTTGCAAAATCCATGTCACTTATGGTTTATTTTTTATTTTCTTTTGCTTGAACTAAGTCTTATTTCCATGTGGATTGTGTAATTTCACTTTTATTGCATATTATAGAATGTGTTTGTTTATAAGATTATATGATACATGTGAGATAAGGGTTTATTATTTATCATATATAAATAAATTTTATCAATATTGTACATTTACACTTTTATGAGGTGATGTTATAAGTAAATTCATAAATATCTCCTTTTAATCCTCATTTTACTCCATGAATATGTTTGGAAATGAAATTTCAATAGATTAATTTTCTCTTAACCTATGTATCATCAATATTGTACATTTACATTCTTAATTATGAGGTGATGTTATAGGTAAATCCATGAATATCTCCTTTTAATCTTCATTTTACTCCATGAATATGTTTGGAAATGAAATTTCAATAGATTAATTTTCTTACTATTATATGTTTTACGAAGATATGGTAAGGAATTCTCTCTTGTTCTTCTTATCTATATATATATATTCAAAATAGATTAAAAAATTTATATGAGAAAAATTATTAATTCATCAATATGTGTGTGTGTGTGTGTTGTGATGAATAATTTCATAGTTCAACTTAATGGTTCATTATATAATCATGTGACCATCACCAATGATATATCTTAAAAAGAAACTGAAAAGCCATGTGTACAAAATCGATGTATACTCTAGAGAGTGGTTCTCATATCACTATGTAAATTTTTGTATGCTACTTCAACCAAATTATAAGATAAACTGTAATACACATCATATATGCACCATAACAATTTCCATACAACTAATTTGTTTTAGGATACATGTGGCATTCTAGGGGTAAATTCCATATGATGTGTATATCAATCTATTATGTGTTGGTAAGTTGTGAGTATCTAAGAAATGATAAGGAATATCCATACATCATGATCTTGTAATGTGATTATAAATTGTGTCTATAATTTCCATAAATGTATAAATGATTTGTTTAAAAAAAATCAACACAATCAACCCTAAACAATGCTCATGATGTGGAATGTCATTGGCGAAACCAAAATGATGGTCACATGTCCCATTTCTATGGTAATGGTGATCATATATATGTTGTAGCGACACTTGATGAGTAATTAAATAAATCTCACAGTGTGACTCATTGTGCCATATTTTTTTAAAGCATGATTTGTTTTCCTAGTTTTTACTAATTTGTTAACATATTTTATTCATTTGGAAATCTAATTAATGATGCTTTAAGTAATTAGGACCTAATGAGAGATCATCTTCACATCTTCACTGAAATATATTTGGTAATTGTAGTCACTATATGAACCGCACATGCATGCTACTTAAGAAAAATTGAAATATAAACTATAATATACATCTTATATCTGCCATAACAATTGTCATACAACTTATTTACTTCTAGATACATATGAAATACTTCAGGTAAATGCCATATTATGTGTATACCAATATAGTAGGTGTTGGTAAGTTATGAGGATCTAAGAAATGATAGGGTATCCACATATTAGTGCCCTGGTGAATTTTTTGCATAATTTTCTATTTGTTGTAATAGTGTTGCCTGGATTTGTTATAGATTTCAAATAATAAAATTATCTACCAATTGTTCTTTACAAAGAAGAAGTACAATAAGTAGTCACCTAAAAGTGAGCCATGTGAAAATATTGGTAACATGAGCATGGAAAATTTTAGGGGCTAATATTCGCAGGTGGGCTAATTTTCCATGGTTTTTCCAAAAAAAAGATTCGCCAATTTCCATTTTTTTATAAAAATGATTCGCCCAAATTTTACAGTATAAAATTATTTTACGGTGAAAATCGCCAGATTTATGTAGACAATATATTTAATATCATTATAAATTTGAATAATTTTATAAATATATCAATAAACATTTTATAGTTTGCCTATTAGGGACTAGTGAGATTCACCAATATTTTAAACTTTAAGATAATTTTCCATCCTTAAAATTATCCCTGAACATGAGTAACCTGGTAAGCTGTAAATGAAAAGTGAATAACCTCCACTCACCAACAGGTGGCAAGCAGGGTTGGAATTTGGATTTCTCTTTACCCGCCACACAATTTTTTTTTGATGTTTTGGTCATTATTTTTATAGTTAATAAACGTTACGTTTAAAATTTTTCACTTCATTAATGACGTTCTCGTAATAAATTAACCCTTCACCAATAAAATTTTGATTAAAAAAATTGAACGCTCTTCCATTTTCTTTGGATTTTGGAGTGTGATATATCTGTGTCATGGAATTTTAATACCTAAAGTTTCAAGAGAAATAACCGATTCTTGTCAAACTAATATTTCCTCAATATATGCTATGATCTACTAAAAATTACTTCAAAAAGAAAGTAACCTTCCAATATAAGGAAAAAAACATGAACGAGATTTCCCTAAATTGCAATAAATTTATGTTTATTATTAATATTTCATAATCTGTCTTATAAAAATTGCATAATCGGACTAAGAACAGATCCTCAGTGCATTTTTTTATTGTTGTTGTGATTAAAATAATGAGCCAAAGAATGCTAAGGCACTCAGAGAAATCAATCTATGTATTATTTCTCACAAAATCATGTTGAGTAGTGGAGACTAAGCGCTAGAATTTTTTCTGTCCTCAATCTCTCTATTAATTATGTCTATGTAGTTATAAGAATAACAAGACAAAGATATCCCAGGCTTCCAGAGAAATTAGTCTCTATGTGTAGAAATTAATGATTACCGTTGACTAAATGTTATACCATTTGAAATTGCTGAGCGAAATTAATCAGGCCATGATGTACCATTTGTCAGTATCTATTTTCTCATGTATGAAAGTTGATGTACCATTGAAAGTTTAATAATTCTATTGAAAGTTTAATAACTATAATATATATATATATATATATATATATATATATATAATGATTAATAATAATTAAATTAAAATTCTTAAAAGACAAAATAAAAGCCTAATAATCACGAACTATTATGATAATTTAAAAATATAGAACTCAGGCTGAACATAGTTACAAAAATACCAAGAAAAGAAGAGTGCATGTGCATGATAACCTCTTTATTGACAACCTATGAATGCCATTCTCAATGAAGACTCAAGACTCAACTGGATTGGATTGTGTATCAAAACAGTAGGAATGAATCAAAGTTCAATGAATGAATAACTTGATCGAGAAAATTTATAGGGAAACGTAACTTGACTATCAATCTACTAAACCTCACTTCCATGATTAAAAAAACACCCCCACCTTCTCAGTGGTCCCATCTTGGTCCACCTATTGAAAAACAACCAAACATTATTATTTTTTATATATTTTCGCATGGCCATTGGACAATGATTTACTATGGTTTTCCTACTAAATTCCAATGGATGATTATTCAAAAATATTGAGAATTAGTTTAGTCTCAAGGAATAGCCAATAGTCTTACTAGATAATTATAGATTACCTCTCCATTGGATGATTGTACATTTTTCATCTACTTTTTCACGTGAGTTTCAGTTGATGCTAGATCTTTGCCTTCTATTTCTTTAGTGAAGCTAAGAGTTAACTTTGATCTTACATTAATAACTATACTTGCATGAATATCCATGCTTTTATACTTCCCCATTGTGGTCAATGTTGATATATGGCCTTGGACCATTGATCTTACAATTAACTCACTGATCATATTCAATTTTCTCTAGTTCAGCCTAATAAAATAAGGAAAACAGAAAATGAAGTCTTGATTTTTCTTTCCAGTTCTCCTACATAATACAAATACTCTTAAAAACCAATTAATATATAAATTGTCATCATTCATGCTAAAATTAGTTTCAATTTTTTTAATGAATCTACTTACAATTAATAGATTACATTGCTCACAGAATAAGAGATAATTTAGAACTATGATTTCACAATAATAAATTACCCTAGCAGTTCAAACTTCGAACATACCTTATGAAATTAAAATATGGTAGGTTAATGAACCAATCTAGTTTCCTCGGAGCCAATCTTGAGCTTGGCCTAAGTCTGAATGCCTTGAGAGTGCGAGTGTAAGGAACTAGATGCCTAAAGCTTTTATTTTGTGCTTGTGTAATTCATTGTTTGACCATCAAGCCAAGCCACCAGCTATATTAACACTACTTCATGTTAGGGCAGATTGGCATTCTAATTTTTTAGTGCTATAGCCGTACTTTTTCACTGCTTCACTAATCACAACCTTGGAAGTTTGCAGGGCAACGGGCTTTATTCTTTCTTTGGTGTTTTATGTAAAAGAAAGGATTTGTGAACTTTTTGTAATAGGAAGGGGAAAACTAAATTGATTCTAATTTTAAAATATCAATAATGATAAGTGGTAATTCCTTTATTAAATTTTTAATTTTGAGTGAGCCAAAAAAGTAACTTTCCTTACTTTTTGAGTATAGCCTTGCAATTGCGAAGAGGACTAATGTTGCAAAATTATTGGTAAGTGGAAATTAAAGGGCATAAGAACGTTTTTGAAAAAATTTCAAACATCAAAATTAAGTCTTCTATCCTTCCTAGCACGTCACGGAAAATGGGAATCCACAAATTCTAGTTGTCAAATACGTGCAAAATGCCTTATGACGAGCAAAATGGAGGACTGGTCCTATGCTGCTACATGAGCTAGGGTTTCATGTGGTAGCAGGGAACCTTGTATAGTTTTTCAAGGATAGGAAAGGAGAATATTGTCAGTTAATCATCACATGAAACTTCATCACCATTTGAAAATTGTGTCCTAATTTGAAACAATAAGACTACCCAACTATTTCATTATTTAATTTAGATTGTGTAATATAAAAAAATATCCTAGATAACTTAAATAATGTAAGCACTTTTGCAAAAATTTAGTGGGGAGAACCTTCAATTAAATTTATTTTGAAGATCCACTTGCATTTTAAGCCATTTTAATTAGTCTTTCATGGCTACTCTAGTAAAAATTTCAACCTCTTGTAGAAATTTGTTTGTCACTTGTATTAGAAATGCAAAAATCAAATGTATATAAAAAATATTTGAAATGAAAAAATCAAATGCGCGCTACATAAAAATGATTTTATTAAAAACTACATTAACGTCTGATATCACGCGCGCATTCGCCCTCAGCTCTTGCAGAACAGCATTCGCCCTTATCATTCTCCCTCAGCTCTTGGAGAACATCATTCGCCCTCAGCATTTGCCCTCAGCTCTTGTAGAACAACATTCGCCCTCAGCATTCGCCCTCAGCTCTTGCAGAACAATATTCGCCCTTAGCTCTTGCAAAATGGTAAGTTCTTACTACAGGCCCTTCCTCCTATAGTAGGGTTGACTCTATTTGGTTTTTTTTGGTCAATTCCATTGGATTGTGTTAGGATATAGGGTTCTCTCTAGATGTCTTCCAATGTTCTTTCAGATGAGTTTCAAAGAGGATGTGTAAGATGTGTTTGTGCTTGCATGAATTTGACTCCACCAGTTTCATGAAGTTTAAGCTATGGATTTTAGTTCGAAAAACTCATCCATCTCAACACCCAGTAATGAATTGCCCTTAGTCTGATCTATATTGAAGGTAAAGTGAAAAGTGGTAGAGAATGGGAGATCGAAATTCATTAACTTTATCACAAGGGTAGTACTTCAGATCGAAAGTGATGAGTTTTAGTTCTCCGTATTTGGGGATTTTCTGATGACATACCAAAGGTCACATCCATACAACCATATCAAGGTCAATGTTGAGATCATTCTCATATAGATATAGTTCACTGATATCTAGGGTTAATATCATCATCACTATCCATGGAAACCGAATGGTTACAAAATCTGTGATTGTGGTTGGCTCATTTATAATTATTACCCATTTCAAGAAGAGCACAGAAACACTAAATATGGCCCGAGCAGAGCCTTTACAACAGCCAATGGAATTGCAGTTGCTTCATCAATAACCAATAGCTCCACTTGAGAAAACTTTTCATAATATTGGGGTTGGATATACTGCAGAGCAAACAATTGTAGTTATCATTCGTGCTCCAATATATTAATATAATTTTTACATTGAACTGAAGAAAGGGAAACAAGCAAATGCTAGCCATCATACAATGCTTTGACATAAGAGTTTTGAGTGACATACTTGAAAAAAATAACTCATCCACTGATATTTATAAACATTTGAGTTATTCAAGTTAAACACAATGTCAAGAATCAAGATTCAATACCCTCTATTATCTTCATCACCCAATACAAGATTTAAATTTTTCCCAAAGAAACGCTTATTAATTTGGCAGCCATTATTTCTCCCTGCTTTAAAAACCCTACATTTAAATGAAAACAAGCATTGCATTTCAACTACAAAATCTATTAGTGTTCAAATGTACATGTGTGCATCACTTGTGTAGGGTATTCCTTTTCCACTTTCACATTATCCAAGAATGTGTGCAGTATAGTTCATATTTTTTGTGATTTAGATTATCTTGAAAAAGGAAAGGTAAATTATTTCCCATGGAAAAAGAAGGTTTTCCCTTTTTACTGCTAGAAATGGTACAACAAAGTTCCATTTCTACCCGAAACTCCTATGAAATAGGAACCAAATAAAGGCCATGTCCTCAATGGACATCATTTGGCTTTTAAAATGGCCATTGCACCGTGTTGTTTCTTATATTACATCGCGATAGTTTCTTAGGTCATTTCTTGTTTCTTGAGATGAAAAAAAACCAAAGAAATCGTGAAGATCCTTTCAAGAAATAAATGAACATTTCTCAATCATATCTCAACTATTTTTTATTTTATTCAGTGGTTGCTTACTTTGAGAGAAATTTGACACTTTTATAAGGAATATAACATAAAAACACAAAATGGGAAGGAATTGATGAGGTAGATGACCTTTAGTTGTTGTCAATTAAGAATTGATAATACATGATGCATGTTATGTACTACAAAATAGATTCCTTCCTGGAGTTAGGACACAGAGTATTGAATCAAAGTTGTAGTTTCTAACTTCTTGTATTGGTTCATCAATCTTGAAATTCAGATATTGCATGTCTTCATTGCTTCATGTTTGAATAATTTGCATCATATCGTACAATAGGAAATTAGGAATTATGATTATTATTACTTTATGGATCCGTTAAGTTACTTTTAAGTTTGCATGGTTTAGTGTGAAATTATTCTAGTGTGCCCCTAGGCCCAGGTGAAGGAATGCCAAGGACTGAGAACCCTAGTTTTTAAATGGTATTGTTTCTTATACCCAAAACCCCCTCAACATCACTTCTTATTAGTTCTTAACAATAGTGTTGTAAACAATTTGAGAATTGATATAGCAAAATCTCGCACTTCTCAAGATAAAGTCCTAAAGCTAAAGTGTGATACCATGTGTAATTCAATAGCCCCATTGTCACCTCACCAACCTCTTTTCACTTCAGGCTAGCTCTCCTCCAGCTCAAGGGGGGTTCTCCCTAGTATATGTTAGGAATCTAATGGCCCAACCAAACCAAGTCAAGAGCCCCCTAACTCTCTATGTTTACTACTATCAATCAAAATATTGAACAATAGGGTCAGACATGCATCCTGAAGATAAAATTGCCAGGGTATTTTTTGGTAATTTCAAAGGGAAAGTCCCCAAACACATATAATCAAGGAATTATAATGTGATTTCAAAAATTAAATATCAACAAAATCGTTTAAAGGATATTGAAAGGAAAAAGGTGATGGAAGATAGAAAGTGCCTTACTTAAATGCTCTAAGGATTTTTCAATAGATGCTCCAAAAGCTTCACTTCAAGGCCCTTCAAGATCGTCTCCAACAATGCTATACCATCAGCTTCAACAATGTTGCTCCAAAAATGTCCTCAAGGTCTTCACAACAAGTTTACTAGAATTTGCTCCAACAATATATTCAATAAGGTCTTCATTGTCAACTCGTCTCTTGTTTGGGTGCCTTAATGTGCAATGACATGTTTCCAGGACTGAATTCAATGCAAGGCATATTTTAAACTCTAACTCTATCTTCCGGTGTCTTATTAGAAATTATTTCATTTTTCATTTTGTGTTTTCAAGTTTTTACATTTATAATTTTATTGCAATGTAGCAGACTGATCAGGGCAGTACAAGAACAACCCCGAGACGGGATGATCGCAGAAAGAGGCCAACGGAAGAACATGTAAAGTGCCAGCATTGCTCTATCTTCAGGTATTTTAGTTATTTACATAATTGAAATAATATTAATTTTGTTCAAATATGCAGACACCTAGCCATGGTATGCCTGATTATTCCCTCTATGAGGAAGAGCTTTCTTCATCCCTATCTCCAGCGCTCTTGTTGCGAAAAAATGCACGAAATGCAAGGTCGGAATTTGATACTTTGATAGACGCGCCTCAAACACCTGAAACAGAAGAGAGGATAAAACAACTTATGACCCAACTAGAAACATATCAGGTAATAATAAAAAGTCAAAAGGATATTTTTTTTGTTCTGCATGAGATGAATTGTGATAGTTTGATTTTTAATTTTTACATTGAATAAACTAACAAAAAGTTCTTTTGTATGTAGCGTTTTCTGGCACTTGCTGAACCCGGTGTTGGTGGTAGTGGGACACAAGGGCAAGAGATTGCCCAGCAACCCTCTCGTACACCTTCTACTCCTTTAGGTGCCAACCAAGAAACACACCCTGCCCAAGCAGACACCCAGCCAACCGCTGAACGTGTTGGCAATGATGAGGCTGATATGGCCAACTACATTATTGCGTTTCCTGGAGCTACACGTGTCAGCTCCACAGGGACCATTAATGGCACGTTGTTGGTGAACGATGAAGGTTTCCCTATAAAGCACGTACAACTCCCAAGTAAATTTTAATATTTTAACTATTTCATGTACTCTATCTAAAACATATTTATCATGATTTTTATTTTTAAATTAATGATAATATCTTTTTTTTCTGTGTAGGAAACAATAAGTTCTACAAGTTTTTGGAGAGCCATACGTTGGCAATTTTTGGCCCAACCATACGCACAAGGTGGAATTCCCATAATTCCAACCTGAAAAAAGAACATCTAGATTATCTAGAAGCCCTTTTTGGGGTCGGCACATTTGACAGAACAACGATGGCTCGGGTAGCCGGAAAATATTTGAAATATACCAGGGACACCTATAGGACGCAATTTCAATTTAACCCTAGATACGAGTGTCCTCTCACAGTTCCAGAGAGTGAGTGGAGAGCACTCATCCATGAAGGAAAAGAGAAAAGGGAAAAGAAAGAAGGAAAAATGCCAACTGCACCCGCAAGGTAAATTAAAACTTTAATTCAATAGATTTAATTTTCTCTATGTCTAAAATAAAAGTGTGCTACGTCATATCTGACTTCAATATTTTGATGATAGGTTGCCTGACACCTCGAAGGCAACCAAAGCTAGGATTGAAAAAAAGGGTCATCACAATCTAGGCCAGGGCGGCTACTTGAAATTAGCCGCAAGAATTGTAATTAAGTAGCTAAACATCTTATAATTAATTGTATCGCCTTCCAACGTTTTTGTAATCCTATAAAATATGATTAAAAATACACAATCATATGTAATGTAGGGTGATGACTTCGGAACAGAAACTACAAAGGAAGATAAAAATATCGCTTTCCATTTCGACTATCAAGTCGTAGTTGAACGTCGCAGAAGCTTGGGGCAGGTCCCAAGATCCAGAATGCCTGATAAGGTAAAACATTAACCTTTCAATATGTTTGTTTTCGTCCATAAATTTAATGTCTAAAATATTTTTTTAAATCAAGGGATCAGCACTACCGATGAGGCAAATAACCCAGTTTTAGAGCCAGATGTAGATGTTCTTCGTGTACAACCTGATCATTGTAGTGGGGACCAGGCCAAAAATGCTACTATCAGTGAGGGTCATGACGGAGAATGTTTCCCTTGAGGATCTTACCACCAGAGAGGAAGACAAGGCAACAATCCCAACGGCGACAACTGGTGCACCAGGTAAATAATCTCATTGAAATTTTTGTTATTAATATTACCGAACTAGTTCAATGATATTTAAAAACTGACAATTAAAATTTAATATTATCTATTTTTGTAGGCGATGCCCCGTCACTGGATGAGACTAGACATCGTGACTACGCAACTAGGTCAGCAGTGCGGGTCGAAAGGCACGAAACAGGAGCAGAGCATGATGATATTGATGATGTAATTAGGAGCTTTAAAAATAGGAAGAAGAAAAAGAAAATTCGATAATGTAAAATATTGTATTATTATAAGACAAATGTTACCAATGACCATACTTGGAACATTTTTTGCGTTATATAAAAAACTCATTTATCATACTATTTTTATGTCAAGCATTAATTGCAATGTTTCCTTGCGTACTTTTTGTTGAATTGTTTTTTTATTAGTTATTGAATATTTTTTTATGCTCATGAAAGTAAAAAATGAAATATAGATTGGGTATTGGGGAATTGAGAGTGATGTGAGGGGGGGGGGGAGGGGCCATAAGAGCTTCCACCTTCACGTGGTTGGCCATGTTTAGTAGAGAATAATTTATTGGAGCGATTTAATCTTGGAGCAAACCTCCCTTGATCCAGCGTAGCAACAAAAAAGTCACTGTTGACTTAGTTGCTACTCTTTCAGATCGGGGGAGGCTTGTTCCAAGTTCATGTGACTCCAATAAATTGTTCTTGAAACGAAGAGGAGCTTATTCAGGTATGTTTTGACATTTTCAACATATTTTCTAACATTATCATAAGAATGCATCTTAGAGTAAAAAATACTACATCAATTACTTGTATTTATTGTATAGATAATGATGGATTTTAATTGACTTGGCAGTGCAGGTACAAATCCTCTTGCATCATGAGCAATACAACTTGTCAACCAGGGTCATGTCCAAGATATTTTTGCTTGTGCGCTTGACCAGGTTCATAATGTCACATTTTGTAAGTTCCTTTACAGTTCATAATTCAATATTAAGCTTGTTCACGATTATTATCTAGGTTTTTTGTATGTGTTTTTTCATCTATTTGATTGTAAGCAACTATGCATGTTTCCTGTTTTTCACTATGATTTCTCCCATTACCACTCCCAAGATGAATCCGACTTTATTGTTACATAGGTTACTTTATTGTTACTATGATTTCTCCATTTACGATTTCATAGGTTACATCATGTAAAGTTGTCAATCTCAGGTTGGTGATGAGCTTTAGTTCTCTAGATTTGGGGCTTTTCTGATATTTTCTCCCTCATGTCATTCCCGCATCACCTCGTTGTTTGAGCATGCCAATTGTCTACCACTTGTACCAATTGGCACATGTCAATCTCTGAGTGGTGCCACATTTCACCTATTTTCGGCCCACTTGACCACCTGAAAAACTCAAATCCACACACCATGTGTCTTTATCATGGAGTGCAACATGTCCTAGATATTTAGGCCGATAGGCCTTCTGTTATGAAAGAGATCAATTTTTTTTTCGTCAACATTTCTTATCTAGGCACGACACCTGTTACTTGTTTAATCTGACGGTCACAGTCTCTCGGGTTACCTTCTAGGTTTGACATATTACTGGTTTCTGGTATATTTCCATGGAATCGGTCTGAAAATACTAGCAACAATCCACACACCTGCAACCGTCGACAGACCTTCCATTTTAGTAGCTGCATTTCCGCAACTGCCAATACACCTCCCGTTTTAGTTGCTGCATTTCGGCAACTGCCAATACACCTACCGTTTCATTCTCCTGGACTCTGTGTATGCATATTTTTCATATAATTTTATCACGAAGTTGGCTGCAGTGCTTTGACATGCCTTTGAATATTTTTGCAGGTTAGAAGACATTTCAGGCTAGAGCTATTGAATAGACTTGATGAGATAGTTGTATTTGATCCTCTTTCTCGTGATGAGCTCAGAAAATTTGCTAGACTACATATGAAAGATGTAGCGATTCGTCTTGCAGAGAGAGGTGTTGCTTTAGGGGTTACATATGCTACTCTAGATCTTGTTCTTCAGGAAGCCTATGATCCTGTAAGTAATCACTTTATTTTGCTTTCTTTCTTATTCAGAGTCTATCTTGCCAGGGGATGTGCCCGTTATGGTTTGTTATGAGACCGTTGTCAATTTCATCACCGTCCCTCATAATATGTTTGATTGTGTTTATAAATAATAAACAATTATTACACCAAACAATAAACAATTAACTGTACTATGAGTAATATGATATCTTGAAATAATTCTCATTATAATTTCATAACCTCTTCTCTCACTTCGTGGTGTCTATATCACTAAGTTTGTCTTCTTTAAAATTATAGTTACAGTAGACAATGAACAATCAACTGCACTGTGAGTGATATCTTGTAATAATTCTTATTATAATTTCCTAACCTCTACTCTCACTAGGTGTCTATATCACTAGGTGTTTATATCAATAGGTGTATCTATTTTAAAATTATAGTTTCAATGGTAGATAAATTGTTATCTTAGCATTACAGCTTTGATGGTGATACCTTGTGATTAATAATGCAGTTTGAAGCAGCATTGGCTTTGACTAATATAGTCTCAGGAACCTCTGAGAATACAAAGGTTGTGATTGATTACGGGGCACTGTCTATATTTGTGTAAATTCTTAACTCTGGGAATGATAATGTTCGAGAACATGTAGCACGTTTATTTTAGAGGCATAAAATTATTCTTCTCAACTATCTTTATATGTCTATAATTTTTTAATTTGATTTAAAAAAATAGTACCCAAATTTGAGTTCAACTAGTGTTCGTGTAAGGCTGTTTGGGCTTTGGGAAATATTGCTAGAGACTCTGCAACATTTAGGGATCTTTCCCTCAGTCATGGAGCTCTGAGGCAAGTGCTTGCCCAGTTGAATGATACTGCCAGAATTTCAATGATAAGAAATGCTACATGGGCTCTATCAAATTTTTGTAGTGGTAAACCCCAACCACTATTCGAACAGGTAAGCATAATACATTTTCTGCCTCTTCTTCTTAGTTCGCAGGTAATATGGATTTTTTTATAGATCTTGGTGATTGGTAGATTTGGACGTAATATAGACCTAGGTGCTTGTTCATTACAATGAATCTGTCATCAGGTTTTAGAAAATGCTCAGAAATTTGGGTTTCACAAGGGGATTACCCTTGCTTGAAATTATCGATTATCAATCACATTCAAAAAAATTCTTTTGTAGCATTTCTAAGCTCTTTGTAAGTGAATTTTCGAGGCAATTTCACAATATCTGAACTAAATTTGTCTGTCATTTTCAATACTTTGTGCTTGTAACAAAACCAGACAAACAATCTAGTGGCCAATGCAACAACAACAACACCTCCTGTTGCAATGCCTGCAATTCACCCTCTCTGCATGCATGAATGACTATGGCACCCTCTTTTGTGAATAGGTACTGGAGCTAAAGGTACTGGTTTCCATTAGGATCATGGAATTCAACATCCAAAATAGTATCAAATTCCACTGCAATAGTATTCCCCGGTGAGGGCAACAGTTCATTGAGACCTATTGGACTCATCACCCCCAAATAGCCTCCAGGGCTACCCAGAGTGTGATCATCTGGAGAAATAACAAATGTTGATCCATCCCCAATTGAAACAAGAACAGGACCCACATTGGTTACAGAAAACGAGAAACACATTTTGAAAGAAGAAGAAACTTTTGTATTAGGGTCTAGAAATCTAACTGGTCTATTGTACAATGCCCTACCTGCACTTCAAATTGGTACTCCCAACTCCATGCTAAGGCTCACTGTGCCATTCTTCAGATGAGCATCTTAACCTGAAGTTTGATTCCAAAAAACCCAAGTCCCCTGTTCTATGCCCAAGACCTCTGTTACAATGAGTAGAGTTCTGAGCGAAATACTTCACAATAGGAAGCAAAAGAAACATCGTAAAATTGCTCGCTTTAGACTGATAATTTTTTGTGCGAAAATTCAACTGCAGACAGTAAAAACATAATATCAAACACAACCAATCCACAATGGAATTTGAACATGAGGATTTATAACCAGAGAAAACCCTCTCCAGGTTAAAATAATTCCAGAATGGCTTTAAGATTCTACTAATGAGCGCTTACAACACCATAAAAATTACTGTCACAATGAAATCTACTGGAAGCAAAGCCCTTGTACAGTTTCTACATTTCCACAGTGGAAGCAAGAATATTTCTATCTCTCATGATCTGGTTCTGTGGTCAGATCCTTTGCTATGGCTGTCTTGTTCTGCTAAATGTGAATCTATCTTAGCTTTGGCTCTGGTTCTCATTTAGGATCATGGCTATCTGATCTTGCTGTGGCTTTGACTATACAAACTTGTTCAATAGGAAAATGTTGACTCTGCTATATATAGGAGCTTCAATGGGTGCTCTCAAACTGCTCTACTACAGTAGTTCAACTCTCAATGGACTTCTACAGCAATTGGCACCATCAATCTGCTTTGTTACAATGATGTCTCACGTCAACAAATTGTGCTAAAACCATTGGCACCATGAATCTTCTCTCTGCTTCGTCAAATGGTTGGCACCATCAACTGACTTTGCGCTCCTCGGGGTGATGACAGTCGCAAACACTTTTTTGGGCAGCTTTGTTTTGTCTCTGATTCAAGGCAGAACTATGTTGGCCTTATTTTTTTAGTCCTTGGAACTTATTTCTCTCATATTTTAAATCCTATCCCCAGTTTTCTACCGAGAAAGACATAACTTCACGATATCAAAATTGACTATTTTTGGCCATTTATCTTTAGTAATGGTACAACTTTAATTTGGTGCATTCATACAGTATCTGAAGAGCACTCTCAAGCTGTTATTCAGTATTTTAGCATAACTACTACATTTAACTGCCATGCTCTAATATTTATATCAACCATAAGCATTCTTAAGGTAGTTCCACATTTGTGAAGCAGAAGGAATGCTTCTGACAACTTCTTATCATAGTGGTACAATTATGTTCGCAGTTTATCTTTTATAAACCTCCAATTTTCCAAACGTAGTAGAGACTACAGTTTGCATCTCAAATTTTGGACAAATTTGTTTAGTATTCTACAGAAAATGCATTAAGAATACAGTTTTGTGTCTACTAAGCACAAATAATTGTTGTATTGAGTCATCTAAACATCTTGACATCATCGTTTTATATTCCTTTTCTATTTTCTCAAAGTTTCCTCTGCTACGGAAAATGTAATTATATTAATTTTTTTCCATCTATATATGGATTGGATCTAATTAGATGTAAACCCTTGCTACAGTGGTTATTCTAATGGGTTAGAATGTGCATTGTTATTTTTTTCTTTTGAAATACATGCATTACCACTACGCGAGATCTTTGCTTTAATTTTGAAATGTTGAGATCTTTTCATTGATGTTGCCTTTGCTTGGTGGTGTCTCTAAGATTGAGCTGATCCAAAGGCAATGGATGTGCATCAGTGGTCAATTTCTCTTTTCTAGTACTGTAATCCAAACCCTCTAGCATGCAAACAGGTGTCGCAGCAATTATATCTAGGATTGATCGTTTTTTTCTCACCTTCACTTTAGGCTTGGAAAACTTTGTTCCATATTTTTTAGCATTTGAATCACCTGATAGACAGTGATCTATGTGGGAATTTAAGGCTATATTGGATGTAGATTAGAAAGATCTACAAACAGGACAAACCTTTGGTATCATGGCCTCTAGAAGAGATCCCAGATTCCCAAATTCTTTGTTCTTCCCAGGATCTGCCTTACTCTTCTCCAAAGTTTGGATCTGCCTTGTAGGCTCCTGCCTCTTCTACACTGCTTGAATTGGAGCACCTCCATTATGATATCAAATCATCCGCTACTATGAAATGACACAGGTCGCAGATGCTTTGATAGACTTGCCTTTTGGGAACTTCACCACGAACCAAGTTCTAAAATGTCACAACCCACTTGATATGAAGTGAATAACTTGGTAAAGAGAATTTTTTATTACTTCTGTATTCGGCCCAACAATATAGATTTTGATGCACTATCATTTTTAACCATGTGCTGAAAAACATACAAAAAACTATGTTTTTAGTGAAATTTGAGTTCACAAGAATCAATGCCAGTCAAAATCTAGACCTTTCTCCCAGCTTACTGGTAAAAGGCGATACTCATATTTCATGCAAGTAATGGAATGCCTTTTTCGTTGTTTTATCTCGTCTTATTCGAAATTCCAAGTCTAGCATCAATGATTGTCTTATGCTTCAGAAAAATGGTATTATGCTTTAGAGAAGTGTATCTACTTCTTATTATACTTTTTAACTTCCAAGTCTAGCATCAATGATTATTTTATGCTTCACACATAATCTAGTTTTCATTATACTCCTTGAAACATTTGTTATTAGTTGAATGAGACAAACTTAAAAGGAGTAAGCTAATATATTAGCAAAAGGATTTATGTCACAAATCTAAGATTCTTATAGGAATTCAATGGAAATTTCAGGCATCACCTGAGTAATCTTCAGTGTCTGCAAATTTTGACATCTAGAGAGAAGTTTGTTACAAAATTACGCAGCTCCTACTTGAAAACATGTTGATGTTGATGCGTAGCAATCTCCTTCATTTATAGCCATGTGTTGGAATATTTGAAAATTCCAGAATAACAATTGAGAGAGTAATACTCTCCTCTTCTAATACAAAGAAAATATTGAAATTTCTTCACTGGAAACAGAGTTAAACACTTTGAAAATTTTATATTCCTTCAAAAAAAAACTATTACAAATTCTTCCTCACTGAGAGGGATTACAAAATGTGACTGCTGTAAAACGTAGTGCACTCAAAATTCTTCTCTGTCTCTAAAACTACGCATTGATGTTCTCTTAAAAACACTTACACTGGTATTGTGTGTAATAATAAACTTTACAACTACATTCCGAAACAGGCTCACATTCCTTTTCTTTTATATGCAACGCATATATTAAAAACATAACAAAACTATGAAAATAAAAAATATATTAAAATGTCCTGGGGTCCACAATTTATAAATGTTTTAATATATATATATATGAAATAACAAAACCTTTGTCAAAACTTCAAACGACCCCTTTAGCCTTGGAGCCCGTCGGACTTCAAACGATGATAAACCATAATTCAAACCAAATTCGTGTTCCAAAATAGCCTGCTAACGTCGGCCAATTTTGTGACGCGAAAACCAAATGAATTCTGCCCTAATCTTTTTCAGGTTTGAATTTGGGCTGGCGTATGGAGAGAGAGTTGTGACGCGAATTTCTTATCAAATTCGCCCTAATCTTTTTCGAGTCCAGATTTCCACTGCACAAGCAGCTCAAACAAATATCCGCTCCATTCAATTTCTTCCACGTGTCCTCCTTTGGCTTGCCATGGTGCGGGACCACCAAACTTTAAACAAAACCCTCACTTCAATCAAAAGTTGCCCTGTTCCCGGATGCGGGTGTATTAGATGGCGTTTAAGGCGATGGGACATTGATGTGGCAAAGTGTGGAGACACTTGCCCACCCATGTCACGGCTGGCAGACGATATTTAAGTTCCAAGGTTTTCATATCAATCGCATTAAGTTTTAACGCTATTCAAGATCGAACCTCCACTCCTATTAGCGACTCCGCATGCTCCAATATGCTCCGGCCTTCGACTCTCATCAATGAGAGATTTATGACGGGTGTTCTTCGATGCCATTGCATTCGGGTCAATAAAATGGCGCTTTGCTATGGTTTATCAGACGAGCCGCAACCTTTGAATTGCAGATGCTCTCTAATTGTTGGGTTACCCTGCCTGCGCACTGTGACAGGAAGGAGAAGCTAGCTGAACTACTGCTTAGACCTTGGTGAAAATCTGCATTTCTCTCGGTCTGGTTTGTGTCTGTCTTCCTCGATTTCTTGGAATCCTGCTTCTCTGTCTCATCTTGTGCCCACTGCTAAGACTGCAACCATGCCTCGCGTATGTCAAAGGATGCGTTGCCGCAGGGGTAGCACCAGAGGCCAACCCCTGCGCGCTCCCTCCAACCCCCTCAACCGATTCGTCTTCCCACTCCAGTGATTATTACACAGGCTACTATCCAAACACTAGAAGTGGGCGGGGTCGGGTTCTAGGATCTGGCCACCGTATGGGCTCCCCTGCTCCTCATTTCCCCACTACTTCACCTTCTCCCACGACGAGCACTGTGATTTTTTCCTTTAATTGCTCTTTGAACCACCCATGAATCACAACTTCAATCACCATGGTTTTCTGTGAAGAGGCCCAAGTGGAGGAACAATGCACCCGTCTGGCAAGTCTGAGCTTAGAAAAATCTCAGCTTTCGGGCCTTCAGGAGGGGAGAAGTGGCATGA
The DNA here is from genome assembly GCA_034641835.2 of Pinus albicaulis. Taxonomy (NCBI): domain Eukaryota; kingdom Viridiplantae; phylum Streptophyta; class Pinopsida; order Pinales; family Pinaceae; genus Pinus; species Pinus albicaulis. The sequence goes on from CM076572.1 coordinate 342,399,035, forward strand.
ATGTGCTAAAACCGAAGGCTCAGGTTCGTAGGGCTCGTGATGTGGAGATAGCGCCTGGAGATCCTAGACCTTCCGTGTCTGAAGCTACTTCCACCATGGACAGTAACATGTTTGCCGAAGAATGGTGTTGAATTGTCGAAGAACCACCAGATGAGTAGTTGCTTCTCTTTGGTTTGGTTTTCTTGCTTCCTGGCCCACTTAAGTGGTCATGTTTTTACTTATATTACTGTGCTGGAACTCTGTTTTATTTTTGAATTCTATAAACATTGTAATCGTCAAAGATATCAAACGATGGTTCCCCTGCATGGGCAATGCAACGACCTGAAAAACGTTCAAGATTTGTTTCCCTGTATGAGGGCAGTCTTCTTTTTTGATTTTTTGACAAATTTTCCATAATTCTGGGCAATGTTTTTGACTTTGATCGTGCTGTAATTTTATTCCCACTTTTAATAGATTAACCTTACTTAGGAAAAAAAAAAAAAAAGTTGTTGTGTTTCTATTTTAAACCTGTTTTTTGAAATATAGAGCCATGTTTATATGATTGTTTATAGTCGAAGCGCTGCGGGGTGGTTTATTATATTAATATTTTACGGTCGAATTATGTTCATAACAATTGGAATGCCCATAGTTCATAACAAATATTGGAGATTTACTGTCCTGTTTTAAAGTTTCATTTTTTTTTTTTAATTGAACCCGTCATCCGTATACCGATGCTTTGTAAGCGTCGCTCTTCCGACGCCTTATAAGCATTGGTCTTCCGACGTTTTGAATGATTTCCATTTTCATCAGTCTTGTGACGTCCGTCGATATTGTGACAGTTCTTCCTAGCGTCGGTATTGCGACGCTTTTGGAATGCTTCGGTATTGCGATGCTTCTGGAAAGCTTCGGTTTTGCGACACTTTTGCAATGCGTCGGTCTTGCAACACTTTTTTACGGCGTCAGAATTGCGATAGTTTAAAAACATCATAAGAGCAATAGTATAAAAACATCGGAAGAGCGACGTTCAAAACGTCGGACCACATTTCGTCGGAATTGCGACAGTTTACAAACGTCGAAAGAGCGACGGTTTGGGAAACGTTGGAAGAGCGACGCTTGTTGGGAAGCGACAGAAAAAGTGTCGATATTGCGACACTTTGTCAAGGTGTCAGAATTTCGACGTAATGGTGAACCACGTTTTGTCCATCCTCGAACTGTCGCTCTTGCGACGACTATGTGTCGGAATAGCGACGAAGTGGCCGTCGGAAATTGGGCCAAATTTTCTAGTGTATCTAGCACTTGAGTTGTATATTATAGGGTCATTTTTACGCCTATAAAATCAATAATGGCTCTCATGTAAGGGTGGGAGTTGATGTTATAATGGGGTGTCAAAATAAGGTGTATGTAACTACTAATTTGACCCATTATCTACAAGATATAGGTAGGTGCACTCTTAATTTAATAGGGGATCTTATATCCACATATTTATGGAAACTAGAGTGGTTTGCATACAATATTTAGGACAAGAAAGTGAATAAGATCACAACTTGAATGTTTGCGAGGCTAAGCTATGATGAGCACATATTAGGCTAAATGAAAATTTTAATGAACTAGTGTGGGCACAAAACAAAACTAGGGGAACTACAAAATGAAATTGGGCCACACGAAACTACAATATAATGCACATCAAAATGTTAAATGGTGAAGGGATAAAATATGGAAAGCCAAGCTCCTATGAAGACTAATATTTTCATGAGGCTTACCTTTACCCAGGAAATTCTCTAGAAAGTTAACAAGGCAAGTCTCAGTATCAAGTGTTTAGACTAGGTCTTGAAAAAAATACTGATCTCTTTATTAATTATATTTTTGTTTAGCATATTTGGAGGGAAATTAGTCAATGGATGGGTATAAACAACATTTGGCATGAAGAAACTATAGATAATTGTCTAAAGCATTAGTATGAGAGATGGGAGTTGAAACATACATAATTTTCCCTTTTTGGTTATATGGGGTATTGGGCTTACTCGAAATGTAATTTTATTTGAGAGAAAAAATATTCCTTCATTTAAAGTTATTGCTTAGGTATGTGCAATATTCAACTAGTGTAAAACAGCATTGACTATTGGGACTACTAAAGAAGTGGATGATCTATTCAGATAGGAAAATCCATAACATGGGTTTTTTGGTGTAAGGTCTAGATTTTGTCAACAATTAGGGAGGCATACTTTACCTTTTCAAAAAACATCATATTCAATTCAATGCCTATTTGGGGGGTGTAGGGTAAAAAAAATTGTCTATTTTATGGCACTAAACTAAATACTAAAGCTCACAATGGAAAAAGGACTTCAACAACTTCAAGTTTATATGGATTCATCGTTTGTAAGCAATTGGATGAAAAATTTATTGCAAATTAAAAAATACTACATTATTACCACCAACATAATAGCTCAAGGAAATCACGCAACATTTAATATGATATATTTCACTCATGTTTATGGAGAACTAAACATATCTATAGAAGAATTTTCTATACAAGGATTAATATTTATTTTCGGAATGCTCTTATTAAAGGAGTTTCTCACTGACACAATCATAAAAACTAGTCTAAATATTTAATTTTCTTTTGATTAGGATTTTAATTTGTATTGATTATTAATTTTTTATCTTTTTTTTAATTCTTTGGAACATTGTAATATGTCAAACCTTAGTGTCATTTTTTAGGAGAACGATTATGACCACTATATTTTTTTTGGATAGTGAATACTTCATCTCTCAAATATTTCAAGCATTTGACAAAGTGGACAATATCACCTTCATGTAATTTACTTTACCACCTAAAGCAAGTGTTTTTATTCTTCATTGAAATAAAGAATGCAATCTTTCCTTGGAAAATGTGCACCCACTTCATTAATTTGAGTAATAAATTACTCCTCAAATTATGTATACACACACACTCAATTAATTTGAGTAATTTATAATTCTTCAAAATGATTAAATAATTGATTACTCATCTAATAAATTAAGTGTATATGCGCGCACTTTTAATTAAGTCAAAACATGGGTATATTTCTCCAAACACATGGTACTTATTCAAAATTAACATTCAATATACATAAACATGGTGTAATAACATAATAAACCATGCACTATCTAGAATAGGCAAACACAAATATATTATGTTAAAGCTTCGATAACATAATATAATAAATACTATATGAAAATATGAATATATTATAATAAAAAATTGATAAAAGAGTAATAATTATTTTCTTCACTATTTTATTACCTTCATCTTATCACTATCTTATTTTCTTATGTGTTTTATCCTAAAATAACAATAATAGGATGAAAGGAGCTCAAACATACATGTGAACATCCACATCACACACATCACCTCTTGCCATTTATATGACAACTATACAATAAATAGTAACTATTTCCAACCCTCATCCACAATGAGCACTCGTTGCATTGCACCTCTCCTTTTGCAAACTATTCATTCTAGTCTGTGTTAGGATCTATATTACCATATTCCTCTTGTACCTATATTGCAAGTTCCCACAGAAACTATTAAAACTATAAATGAAACATCAAAGGATGTAAATAATAGCAAGTTTTTTTCACACTAGTTTTCTTTGCATTAATAGCCCTTTAGAAGCTCAACACGTCCTCTAATGTTGCATCTTGCCTTGAGTGTTGAGAAATCAAGGGGAAACTAGATTAGGGTGATTTCTCATACTTTGATAACTGATTTTGATTTTCTTTTACTTATCTTTATGTACTTGTAATTAGATTCTTCTTTCACTTGATTTTATTGTGTTCTTATCATCAAAATGCTACCAAACTGCAAAAATTAACGAGACAAGAGGACACAAAATGTAGGTTTCTAGCCATGGCCAAAACCTATCCTCTTGAGAGGAAAACCCACAAGAATTCTTCTCTTGCTATAGAATCTTCAAATGATGAATTCCAAGACCTAAGACCCTTTACAAATACTCCTCCAAGACAAAGTCAAACATTGTCTTGATGAAATTTCTTCTCACAAAGTCAACCCCAAGTCAACATGCTTCAGAACTTCATATTTCAACCTCTTCTTCAGAAATTCAGTTGTTGCTTTAGGGTTGTAATTTTCATCCCCTGCAATCCATGTTTTTCGCACACGTGAATTATGTAGGGCATAATAGAGTTTATTTTCTCCTTCGATTTTTTTACCCTTTTATTCTTGGATACTCGACTTCAAAATAGACCTTCTTGGCTCCCTGAGTTGGCTTCTTATGATGAATGTGACTTGGTCTTGTTATAACAGAATTGATGCCCTAATTATAGCCTACACGTGTGAGATATGGTGGCCCAAAAACTCAAATCTCGGTTTCACTTTTTTTTTCCTTGTTTCTTCTTATTTTTCGCTCCCTTTTGGTGTCTTTTTCTTCCTTGATCAAACCTCTTATGTGTCACAAATGAGGTTGAGTTCCTATTATATATAAGCTTCTTGTGGAGGTTGAGTATCCCTTATGAGACTGACTTGTCAACTCTTCGTAGTTGACTTGTTGACTAGCATGTTGGCTTGGTCTTGGAGGAGGACATTTGACTCTCTTTACTCTAAATAAATTCTCTTTACACAAAATAAAGTTCCCAATAGGGTCTTTACATATGACAATGACTTATTTGGCTTCTTGACTCTATGAAAAACCATAGAAACCCTCAATGGGTTCTTGACCTACAAATAAATTAACCTTGATCATGAAACACATGCTACAAAAATAATAATAATATTTTTTCTTTCTTTTTACAATATGCAAGAATCAGGAATACATTTCATATTTATGCAGACCAAACCTAGTTACATACTTCAACGCTCCCTCTTAACTAGGTAGGTATTCATAATACATACAAGGTACTTGGACATTCTCATACTGAATAATTCTCATAAGAAGAGTCAGAATGGTAATCCATCTCATAAGTTATCTTATCAGCTTATATCAACGCATCTCATCATATCAACTAGCATTGTCACATAGCAAGGCCTTGACTAACATATCTATCTCTCCACAATATTAGAGCACAATGTTGGGGATACCAATGATTTATAAACACATTCATCATTATCTCTCAAGGAAAATACCCCATATAAATGTTCAAGGTATGTAATTTTAGGACCATTCCCATCTTGGAGTTACACATCCTCATGGAATTTCCTCTTAAAATACTCTTGTCTATTGGATTCCCTACCTCATTCTCAAAGAGTAATGGAATTGAGATGCTTACCCAATACTCCATTATTTATTCATGACATGAAGACAAGAATTATGTGTATATCTCTCCCTCTCAACTAGGGATTATATACTCATTCCTATAAAAGTAATATACCCAAGCTCCGTCTTAACTAGGGACTTGTTGCCAACAAAAACTATCTGTCCTTCGATGGAGATCATGGTACTATCAACTGCTTCTAGAGATTATATTTTTTTCATCATCATATCATGGATGAACTTCAACTTGATGGGGCCATATTCTTCATTATTTATTTGTAGGTCATCGGTCATCTTCTTCATCACTTCCCTTCAACGAAACATAGCGTTGAATCAATAGTCATGTCATCCTTCTCTTCATCGGGTAGTGACCTTCTTGTCATCACATGGATATCCTTCATACTACTACCTCTTCCAAGTCATGATTATTTCAAGATATTCCATCCAATATTATTTGCAAATGAACTTCTACAACCCTCTTTCAGTAGCCCTCTTGCAACCCAACCAAATTCTTTCTTTCAAAAATAAAAAATGAACTTCAAATCAACATTACCTCTTTATGATGGCCCTTTGACACGATCTGCTTCTTGAAATATCAACATCCTTTCACATATTGCATGAATACATCTCCAATACATACATTACCAAGGTTCCCCTTCTCCAACATGCATATTATGGCCTTCATGCCTTCTCCATGGAGATGTAATATCCAATATTTATTGTTATCGAATGTTGATCACTTAACTTATCGCATGTGGCTATAGATTTACATCTTTCACGACCTCTTATTTTACCTTCTTCACATATTTCTTCCTCAATATCTTCTGTACATGGTTCCTTCATCATCAGAACCATAGTTTCCAACCACCTCATATTCTTTATGAGGGCATAGCATGTCAATATGTATAAGAGTTTAAGGCACATTGTATACATGTCTTCATGCAGTATTCTCATGGAAGAGTTTCTTCTTCTTTCATCATGTTCATTAGATTGAGTATTCAACCATTCTATCTACAACTATATGATGACATGAATTTATTTATCTATTACTAAATATATACATACCTCTTCCTCCATTTGGTCATCTAGACTTCCTTCTAGTAGCTTCATTTCCTCGCTTTAAGTTTAAAATACTTCAACCAACTTGACATGTTGCACATATTTTTCATCATACCATCATCCTTCTAAATTTTGGATCCCACACTATGTGGAATGTGAACCACCTATGTGACACTTTCTTCTTCTAAGTAGAGGTGAATCTTTTTCAACAAAGGTTCTATGAGGATATTGATAATCCTCATTCTGCAAATTCTCCACTCTAATGATGATGCATAATTATATATTTATATTGTTATATGACTTTCTTCAATCATTCACCCTATTACTTCAGTTATCCTTCTATGCTTCTAATGAATATTCCATGAGCTACTTCCTTTATATCATGTACTATGACTGCTTCAACCATATAAACTTCTACTTTGGCTATTATTTCAAGCCTATATGATGATGTCATCTCAATCGTTGTTACAATGCATCCTATCATACTTGTGATGCTTTCCATCATGACTGCTATGATGATGACATATCAATCATAGTAGAGGTATTTTACTTCCTCCTTCTTTGTCTTCTTCTTTTCAAGTTTTTCTAATTCTTTGGTGATATGAGCTTCATTTCTTTAATTTCTCTTCTTGTTTTCATTCTTGATTTTAGGAAAATTCCTTTTGAAATTCCCATATTCATAACATTGAATCTTAGACATGTCAATTTTCTTTTGAAATATTTTTCGAGATTTTCCTTTCTTCCAAGTTATAGTTACATGTTGTTACAGGTAAATTTTGGCATCATCCCCCAAGACCAGTATGAACAGATTATATCATCCCCTATTTTAGTTGCTACATTCTCTAGAGAAGTCATTCCATTGATGGCTTTAAATCATGATATTTCCAATGTTTGGAGTATAGTTGAAATGGCCCATTGACTCATCAATTCTCCTCTGAATGGGCCTAAGTGAATTGAAAAGCACTTATCTCCATGCAAGGGTGCTCTGCAAAGAACTTCCCTACACTTAAGGGTGTGTTGGTCTCCTGGGAGTGAAATCATCATTGTTCCTGGAATCTCCACATGTCTAATGCCTTCTAGAAGAGCTCATAGGTCTCATACTTTGAATACATGTGTTCATCCATCACCATTGAACCTGGAATCATGTATAATTTATTATTAGAAATCCATTCAATTCCATTTATTGAGAAACAACCTACAATCTCCCTATAAATTGAGCACTCATCTAAGTGCTAAGGAGGAAGAAATTTGTGTAGTGTTATGGATTCTCAATTGATGAGATTTGGAGTATTGTTATGCTATTGAGATGATGCTTGGTATGATGAGGATGGAATGAAGTTGGAGAAGGTTGACGATGAATCGACCTATTGGTTGTAATCTTCTCCTCCTGCTTTCTTAATAAAGATATATGTTTTTTCTCTCATATATACGCTTATATCTTATGAATGTATTCTCATGTGTATGTATTATCGGATCTAATTGGTTCGATTTGATTAAGATAAATATATATTGTATATTTTCATGTTTTTTGTTGTCTTATGTCTTTGATTACAGGTATCAATATTTTCGGTTTAGTTTGATTGAGAGCGATGACACCGACGAAAAGAAGAGGAACGAGAGCGAAGGATCACAAGTGGGTCCCTTTCCTTTATGTTTATTCATTTGTCTTAGAGAAAATAATATTTGTCTTTCTTCTTTTGTTCTAAGTGAAGGAACACCACACTCAAGGAGCTCTATTTTATCTATAGATTATAATTTTGTATAACAAATTGGTGACTCCATTGGGGAGAAATCGATCATTCCTAGGGTTTTCATCCTTTTTTATCATCATCAGTAGACTTTACTTCATCTTTTTAGTCATTTTAATGTAATTTTTTCCTTAGAAGTGTGTTTAGCTTGCTTGATTTTCAATATTATTGCACCCAACGCACTGTTGTTCAGGGTATAATGCTCTGCAAAGCACTGTCTCCCATTCATGGGTGCTCTGCAATGCACTGTCTACCCTTACAGGGTGCATTTCCCTCTCAGCCATCCAAATTCCATCATAATTTGTCTTTGCATTAAGTTTCAGCCAATTGTCTGTTGTATTCTCATATGTCTTATTTCTCTTAGATACCAATAAACATTACTTATTCTTCCTCCTTTGGATAGTTGTTTGTTCAATGTTTCATTATTCATTTTCTTTATCATTGGAAAATTAAATCCAAAGTTGTAAATTTCTGCATTTGATCAATTCTCTACTTTCAAAAAGGAAATTGTCGTTTCATTCTTCATTTCCTAAAGGAAAATTTTCATTTCATTCTTAATTTTCCTATGAGAAAATTGTTGTCTCATTCCTCATTTCATGAAAGAAAACATTCGTTTGATTGAGTTGTGCATTTAGTTTCTTTTTACTCATTCATATTAAAGGAGAATGAAAAGAAAAAAATGCATGTGCATTTAGAGATTATGTGTGTTGCAGAGGAACAGATTAGGGAAATCTGCATTTAGTTTGTGACCTTTGATCCATGCTCAAAAATCTGATTTCTCTATCCCTTTAGTAGCTAAGAATTTCATTGAAAAGTTTTCTTTTCATTTAGTTTTCATTTTAGGATTTTCCCATTACATCACACGGTGAACCTGAAAGATAAACTGTTAAACAAGATCAATATAAAATTTACCTCAATCAACCTATGAAATTGTTCTAACATTAATGATAACACTCAAACAGTCTAGGTTAGAGACGTGTTCCGAAATCATTATGTTAGAGTCAGATTTTGCAGCTTTCCTCCAGTGATCAAACATGCTCTTACAAAGTGATTTTAAAGTGTCAAGGTCAAATTTTGTCATTACAATGAGTCTTCAAGCAAAATTTGGTCACTAGACATTAGGTCTAGGGTTTGCTTTCACTTCTTCCAAAGTTGTCCAAATGTCAGTCCATGTCACCATTCAGCTGAGTGTATCATCATTCAGGGGGTTTCCATCATCATGTCAAGTTCCATTGGGTCATTTTACACATTGTTCATGCTTCAGTTGTGCCTTGGTAAGGTCCATTTCCCTCTCCTAGGGTTTTGGAGGTAATTTCTCTTGGATGGTAAAATCATCGGAAAAACTTGTATCCTGATATTCACACACCTTCCCCTATACTTAATTCACCTTATTAAACACTTCCCATCACTGAGATCCCCCAAATTCCTCATTTTTGCACAAACCCTAGTTTCTTGCCACAACTTGGCAATTTTCTAGGCTAGGCCTGTGTTTTTACCTTTTGGACCCCTTCCCCTCACTCAAACTCTGAGATTTTACTTTCCCCTACTTCCTAACATCCCTCCCTACTCCCAAAAATTTCCCCAAGAATTTAGAAGCCCCTTACCCCCTTCGTTTCACTTTATTTCGACAAAATCCCTTGTTTCACACATCGGGATCGGTTTCACTCAAAATATGTTTCAGAGCAATAAAAGATGAAATTTGGGAAACTGAGAGAGGTTTTTTTCCACAACATTCCCAGGAAGAAAAACCTCCTTCATTTTTTACACAGGTATCATGGTTTTAGAGAAATGTCAAAAATACCGTTGCCTCAGGAGAATTGAATGCACCTCTGAAGTGACCTTGGGAAAATCAAGTTTTCTCCTAGCATGTTTGGCCAAATGACTTGAATGATGAGTCAAATGATAACTAGACAAAAATATCTTTCCAATGAGCTATCATGAGCTCAATTTGGAGTTGAGGAAGACCTTCAAAAGTTGACTGCAACAGCGCTCTGCCTTGAGGCAGCCTCATTCTGCTCATTTTGACTAGTGTTGGGAGATTTGATTTTTGACAGGTTAAATCAAATCCAAATTGCATAATTCCACTTATGTTGGAAATTAGACTCCAAGAGCTTTCCAACGAGCTATCACACGCTCAATTTGGACACCGGGAAGGCCTCCAAAATCTTTCTGAAAAATGCACTATGTGGCAAGAGGGAAATGCGACCCACTTGAGGGGTGCGACCCACTTGAGCATTTCAGCCAGTGTAAAAGTGAACGGGTGCGACCCACTTGAGGGGTGCGACCCACTTAAAAACAGAGCTCAGAAAATTCATGTTGTGTGCCCAGTTTCGTGTTGAATCAACTCCAGCTGCTTCCAAACAGGTTTTAATCATTGTTCAATGGATTTTTAATATGGTTGTGATGTCATTGATGTTGGGGAAACAAGCCATCCTTGGAGAAAATATATGAACCCTTTCATTCACATGCAAGTTAATTCTATAAGGCTTTTGAGATTGCATGGGCAGTTTTATGAAAAATTTGAAAACCTTCGAATGGTGGATATGTTCACACCCTAGCACGTTGTATAGATGATCCTCACGCCTTCAGTTATCATCTTATCACTGCTGTTCATACCCTTTCATATTTTTGCATAGTATTATGTCGACTATTCTATAGCCCTCATTACCATAATATCACCATTGCTATTGTTATCATTCTACTACCACTATGATAGTAATTTGTGTCACTAGGGTTATTGTCGTGTTCTCTCTTTTCTCCAGTTCATAAACACAGTCCTATACTTGTTTGCTTCTTTGACAAATTTTGCCCATCATTACCAAAAGCTTGCCCCATACTTTGCAGTTGGCACTCATTTGTGAAACTCACTTATGGTCAAAACAGTGATAGTTTTCATGCCACTAAAATAGAGCCATCTTCATTGAAATTTTATTTTCCTATGATACTTTGGCAGTGGGTGATATCTATTGGGTGTTGAAGAATACATTATAACTTTGCTTTCACTGCATCTATATCAGTATACATATTGCAAATATCTTGTTCAAAGCCATGTCAGAGACGGATTCAATTTATGAGCAAGGGTCGACGGTGATTCCATGGTTGAAGGTAATGTGCCACGAGTCATCATAGAGTTAGCGAGAAGTATTTAGTATCGCGAGAGAGGAGCCTACTTCTTTGGCTCGGTTGCGAGGCATGTCCATTAGCAATGGTTTGTTTCGGTATTTGTCATGTTTTGATTTTGTGAGATGATTGCACAAACCGGGAACCGGCTTCATCGTGAATTAGCCGTCGTTTGTTCTACATTTACGGGATGGCCGGGTAAATCTTGCCGGGGTTGATTTCATTTTGTCACCCTTGACTATTGCTCAATCCACTGGCATACCAAACATAGGCGAGGAATGGAACAAACGTCAGCATTTAGAGAAATTCCACTATGAGCCATACATAAAAACTGGGTATATGAGTTACTTGAGCCGAGTTTTTCCATTCAGATTCTTGAGGGATGAGTATGCACCGCTGATGAGGCTCATCATTCAGTATTTCCGTTGTGAGGGCAGGTATGCTCGTCTTCTTGCGTATCATATTCGTTTGTTGATGCACTTCACGAGGGTACGTATGATGAATATTCCGTACTTCATATATCGCAACATAGAGAGGATGGTGATGTTTGTGCAGAAGAAGACAAGCTCAGTGCAGCAGTACAGGAGTATATACCATTACGCTTTGATCAAGATCATAGTGTTGCATCAGTTGGCAGAGCAGGGCATCACTTGGGAGGATTTCATTTCCAGAGACTTTTTCAGAGTGCCACAGCCGCCTCCTGAGACAGTTCATGATGCAGGAGAGCCTTCACACCAGCCGGACATGTTTGAGGTTGAGCATATCAGCACTCCTTTGGTTCATACATATCAGCGAGGCCACAGGGCCTTATTTGCAGCGACACAGCGAGTATTATCTCCACGTGAGGTGGAAGGGGTCTTTAAGTCTGGAAGCTTCATCGACGAGAGCGAGTATTATCTCCACATGATGTGGAAGGGGTCTCGCCTTCTTCTTGACACGGGTACGGGGCCAGGGGCAGAGACCCATGATGGATGAGGAGCCATCGGGAGGTATTTACTTTGACACGAATTTCACGATCATTGATGTTGATGCGAGCCTCCCGACTCAGCGGGGAAGTCATCCCGGGAGCAAAGGCGAGAATGACAAGGGTTTGAAAAGATCAATTCTGCGAGAAGGCTCGGGTGATTAACTATTTGGAGCGAGCGCAACAAAGCGAAACGAGGATGAGCTCACATTTTATGAGGCTGCGTGGGAATCCGTGAGGACCGACGGTGGAATCGAAAGAGACCCGGTGACATGACACCAACTGACAGAGATACTGTACTCACACATGTGAACATCCATCTGGAGAAATTGTTGGTGAAGGCCAATCGAGACAAAGACATGCTTCGTCACATGAAAGGCCATTATTGGGCTCGCATGCATGTCTGCAAAGCGAGAATGAAGATCATGAAGAGGAGGTTGCGCAAAGCACTAAGACGGCGGAAAAGGCCTAATCCACTTCGGATTTTGGCCAAGGCTTCATTGACTGGGCAGGACACATGATGGAGGACCTCCACTCCGAATTTGGGCAAATTCGGAGAAAATTTTGTCATTTTCAAATTTTTGGTCTCAAAAACAGGTTTTTCAGTTAAGCGGGTCGCGCACTCATGCGCTCACTTTTTTTTGGGACACTTGCTGGAGGAAATTTTTGCATTTTTGGATTTTTTATGGTTAGTTATGCATCCTCAGAAGTCAACTAAGCATTTCATCAAAATCTGGATGGTCAAAGAGCTCAAAAACACTATGAAAACCACCTTGCTGCCACCTTTTGTACCAGCAGGAAGTACCTCTGGGAGAATGAGGTTTTGGAGGGTCAAATGAGCTCCAAATTCAGAAATTCCACTTGGGTTGGATATTCAACATCTAGGGCTTTCCAACGAGCTATCATGAGCTCAATTTGGATGCCGGGAAGTACCTCAAATTTAGGCTGGAAAAAGTGCGACCCACTCGGCTCAAAAGCGACCCACTTAAATTTTTGCTGAATTTTCAACTGCCAGCTCAGATTTTCGCCTAGTATGGACCAGTTTTGCTTGTGGATGGAATTTTTGGGTTTTTATGATGTAAATTCATATTTGACATGTAACTTTGGCTTATTTTTATCTCTTCTAGAAGATTCACTCTCAAAAGGGTAAAAAATCATGTAATGGATCAGTTTCCACTCTTTTAGAGGCAAGTTGTTAGCTGCCTAGATTGTAGTTCCATGATTAGAGTTGGTTGAAACTAATCCCTGAAGAGGGAATTCGACCCCTAGAGGTGGGGAAAGGTGTTAGAGTGATCTATATATTGTAATTTCTCAATCATTTTCAGAGGTTGGAGAGGTTGGACTCTTGGGATACTTTTGATACTATTGTACATACTTTTCATATTTTGGCTAAGGAAAGATCGGGGGTTTTGCGGCACTTGTTGGGATCCTTGTGGTGTTCTGTTCTTGATGGTGTTTCTTCTTTGTTTACTGTAAGTTTCTTCATGTTTAATGTATGCCATCCTTTCATTATGCTTCTAAACTAAATTGAATGAGTGAATAAGGTTGAATCCATTGTTTACAGTGCTTGGCCTTTGAATTCAGTTAGTTCTATATGTTTTCAGCTGTTTGGAGAGGATCCAAGTTCTTCTTTTCCCTCTTCAGCTCCTCGTCGGTCTAATCTGTCCATATATCCAATCAAAAGCATCAATACATTCACCTACCTCGCCCCAACTCGAAATCTGCAAAGGTCTGACCTTATCCCCGGACCCAAAATCTGTTTTCCCATTTCTCCAGCGAAAACCCAAAAACCAAAAAATCAAACACACCTATCTCTTTACTAGCCTAAAATCAGTTCTTATTGTAAGTCATCTCGCATCCTATTGCTCATTTTCTCGAGATTGACGGAGAGAGCCCTCTCCTATCCTCGTAGGGCTAGCTACGAGGCTGAGCGTGGTTTGATGTAGCCTTGAGTTTACTTCATTTCAGCCTGAGGTAGATTTGAGCGCTAACATAGTGGCGACCACACTGGGGAAAAACTCAAAACGTTTGCTTGCTATAGACGGAGTCTGAAGTCACGCCAGGTAGCCTTCGAACTGCACATTGCTCTGCGAGTGCATAGTAGATAAAAGCTGCTTCAGTCGATCTCCGGTTTAGCTTGTGAATGTGTCCCTTGATTTGCGAATTCCCCCAGTACGTGTATCAGGTTCAGATCTGATGGTTGATGGTGGACAACGATCAGACATAAGAAGGCTGAAAACTTTCACCTGGCGACTTCATTCACTGAACAAATCCAGAAATCGATGCTTCATGGTGACTTCACTGCAGCGAGATCAGTAGCTGTGAGATTTTCAAGATGGACCGAATCACGAGAAGATACGCTCCCATGAGCCGAGACCACATTCCAGGTTTTCCGAATAAAATGCCCAAGGTAGATTGGTCAAGGAATCTGCCTACGTTTAAAGATGATGGTAAGAAGGATGCTGCTTTACATCTGATTAGATTTCACATGCATATTCGTAAGTTGAAGGTGGCTTTTCCTGAAGATTGTTTGATGAAGATATTCCTAGCCACTCTAGAAGGTGAAGCCCAATCTTGGTATGAAAATTTGCCGCTGGCCTGTATTTATTGTTTAAAGGATTTTCATGCCATGTTCATTGAAAGATATCAAGTATCTTATCCATCATTAAATTTAGTTCATGACTGTTGCAAATATGCTTCTACTTTTATTGAAAGTCTTGAGAAATATTATGAAGATGATAATTTCATGGATGATGAGATCATGGAAGCCCTATATGAAAATCCATTTCAGCAGCATAAAGATGATCATGAAAATTTGCAGCAGGATCAAGATTTTAGTGTGGTAGAAGATGAAGGAATTTTGCATTTTGACAGTGAACAGGAATTACATGAAATGGATCAGCAGTATGAGGAAAATTTGTATACTCCTTCACTTGAAATCAATGAAGACAATCACTGTTTGAGCAAAAGAAAACAAAGGGTATTATCTCCTCTGTCTGAAGATGAGATAGATCTACTTTTGAGAGGTCTTGTTCCAGCTCAAGTTAACGCAGATCTGCAGTGTGCACATGGTCAAGAAGGTGATGGTGGAACTTCTTCCTTTTCTGAAATGGATGACAGTCCTGTAAGCAGCTTTATAGATCAGCAGGTTGAAGATGTCTATATGGCTGAAAGTGATGAAAGAGAAAGTGTCATTTCAGATCTTCCCACAGAAGAAGACAGCATGCCGGGAACTCAAGTTTCAGTTTCAGATTGTGATAATGACCAGCCAGCTATTTCAGATCTACATTCAGATTGTGATGACCAAGCATATCTTGTGCTGAAACCCATCAGGGAGAATTCTACTGTTGAAATCATCTGGGATGCAGAAGACAGAGTTTTTGATCCAAATGTTCACATGTCATCAGAACACAGCCTTCATGAAGAAGCAATCCAGTCAGTTCATGAAAATCAAAATGAGACCTTCATTCAAGTAAGTGAAACAGTTCCTTTGGATGAATTTATGATAGATGATAGAGATATCATGCTTGAGCATCAAGAATCAGCTGAAGTTTCTTTCCTTATGATTGATGACTGTAATGAAAATCCGGCTGTCCTATCATATGAAGATGACCTATCATATTTTCAGAGTACCAAAGATCAAAACATTTCGGATTGCTTTTCATTTTCTTCATATGTTTCATGTTTTGAAATGTTCTTTGAAAAGGAGAACTGCTCATTTACTTGTTCAGAGTTTTTCGAAGCCCAGGAACATATTGTTACTGAAGTACATGATGAAGGAAGATCAGAATTAGAAGCAAAGGACACCTTGTTTTTTCAGCAGGAGGTAAATCTTCATGTTTTTCAGGATCCAATGAAAGATTTGTTACAGTCAGCAGTGAAAGTGATTATTGCAGTGTTCAGTGATGAAGGAGATCATGGTCAGCTATGTTTTTGGATGCCCAGTTATCAGTTTGTATTGTTGACCAGGAGATTAGATCGGGAGAATCAGTCAGCAAGGCATCTGCTTGATTCGTTACATTGGCATTATGATATAGTTTGATGGTATGTTGTTTTGTAAGAAACACATGCGGTTATGTACTGCCAGCAAGTTTTAAGTTTTAAGTTAGGTCTTGAGTTAGTTTGTTAGAGTCAAGTTTTTTCAAGTCATTTCAGTTTGCCATCGAGTCGGTTTGAGTCAAGTTTCGGTCAAGTTTCAGTTATTTTTCAGTCAAGTTTTCATTCAATAAATGTGTCAAAGGTTTTGTGTTATCCGTTCAAATAATGATTCCATCGCCCAATGGATGAAGGCACTGGTCTGCTCTCCCAAAGTTCTACGGTTCTTGGCACCTCCACGGAGCTGGAGCTACCATCCCCATTGGAGCCAATGTTAGAGTCAGCCTTTGCAGCCTTCCTCCAGTGATCAAACATGCTCTTACAAAGTGATTTTAAAGTGTCAAGGTCAAATTTTGTCATTACAATGAGTCTTCAAGCAAAATTTGGTCACTAGACATTAGGTCTAGGGTTTGCTTTCACTTCTTCCAAAGTTGTCCAAATGTCAGTCCATGTCACCATTCAGCTGAGTGTATCATCATTCAGGGGGTTTCCATCATCATGTCAAGTTCCATTGGGTCATTTTACACATTGTTCATGCTTCAGTTGTGCCTTGGTAAGGTCCATTTCCCTCTCCTAGGGTTTTGGAGGTAATTTCTCTTGGATGGTAAAATCATCGGAAAAACTTCTATCCTGATGTTCACACACCTTCCCCTATCCTTAATATACCTTATTAAACACTTCCCATCACTGAGATCCCCCAAATTCCTCATTTTTGCACAAACCCTAGTTTCTTGCCACAACTTGGCAATTTTCTAGGCTAGGCCTGTGTTTTGCCCTTTTGGACCCCTTCCCCTCACTCAAACTCTGAGATTTTACTTTCCCCTACTTCCTAACATCCCTACCTACTCCCCAAAATTTCCCCAAGAATTTAGAAGCCCCTTACCCCCTTCGTTTCACTTTATTTCGACAAAATCCCTTGTTTCACACATCGGGATCGGTTTAACTCAAAAGATGTTTCAGAGCAATAAAAGATGAAATTTGGGACACTAAGAGAGGTTTTTGTCCAAAACATGCCAAGGAAGAAAAACCTCCTTCATTTTTTACACAGGTATCATGGTTTTAGAGAAATGTCAAAAATACCGTTGCCTCAGGAGAATTGAATGCACCTCTGAAGTGACCTTGGGAAAATCAAGTTTTCTCCTAGCATGTTTGGCCAAATGACTTGAATGATGAGTCAAATGATAACTAGACAAAAATATCTTTCCAATGAGCTATCATGAGCTCAATTTGGAGTTGAGGAAGACCTTCAAAAGTTGACTGCAACAGCGCTCTGCCTTGAGGCAGCCTCATTCTGCTCATTTTGACTAGTGTTGGGAGATTTGATTTTTGACAGGGTAAATCAAATACAAATTGCATAATTCCACTTGTGTTGGAAATTAGACTCCAATATCTTTCCAACGAGCTATCACACGCTCAATTTGGACACCGGGAAGGCCTCCAAAAGCTTCCTGAAAAATGCACTATGTGGCAAGAGGGAAATGCGACCCACTTGAGGGGTGCGACCCACTTGAGCATTTCAGCCAGTGTAAAAGTGAACGGGTGCGACCCACTTGAGGGGTGTGACCCACTTAAAAACAGAGCTCAGAAAATTCATGTTGTGTGCCCAGTTTCGTGTTGAATCAACTCCAGCTGCTTCCAAACAGGTTTTAATCATTGTTCAATGGATTTTTAATATGGTTGTGATGTCATTGATGTTGGGGAAACAAGCCATCCTTGGAGAAAATATATGAACCCTTTCATTCACATGCAAGTTAATTCTATAAGGCTTTTGAGATTGCATGGGCAGTTTTATGAAAAATTTGAAAACCTTCGAATGGTGGATATGTTCACACCCTAGCACGTTGTATAGATGATCCTCACGCCTTCAGTTATCATCTTATCACTGCTGTTCATACCCTTTCATATTTTTGCATAGTATTATGTCGACTAGTCTATAGCCCTCATTACCATAATATCACCATTGCTATTGTTATCATTCTACTACCACTATGATAGTAATTTGTGTCACTAGGGTTATTGTCGTGTTCTCTCTTTTCTCCAGTTCATAAACACAGTCCTATACTTGTTTGCTTCTTTGACAAATTTTGCCCATCATTACCAAAAGCTTGCCCCATACTTTGCAGTTGGCACTCATTTGTGAAACTCACTTATGGTCAAAACAATGATAGTTTTCATGCCACTAAAACAGAGCCATCTTCATTGAAAAATTATTTTTTCCTGTGATACTTTGACAGTGGGGGATATTTATTGGGTGTTGAAACAAACATTATAACTCTGTTTTCACTGCATTTATATCAGTATACATAGTGCCAATATCTTGTTCAGAGCCATGTCAGAGACAGAGTCAGAGTATGAGCAAGGGTCAGGCAGTGATTCTATGACTGAAGATAATGTGCCACGGGGGTCTCATAGAGTTAGCAGAAGTGGTAATCATCGCAGAGAGGAGCCTACTTCTTTGGCTCGGTTGCAGGCATGTCCATTAGCAATGGATTGTTTTCGGTATTTGTCATGTTTCAGATTTTGTGAGATGATTGCACAAACCCGGCTTCATCGTGAATTAGCCCGTTTGTTTGTTCTACATTTACGGGATGGCCGGGTAAATCTTGCCGGGGTTGATTTCATTTTGTCACCCTTGACTATTGCTCAAGCCACTGGCATACCAAACATAGGCGAGGAATGGAACAAACGTCAGCATTTAGAGAAATTCCACTATGAGCCATACATGAAAACTGGATATATGAGTTACTTGAGAAGAGTTTTTCCATTCAGATTCTTGAGGGATGAGTATGCACCGCTGATGAAGCTCATCATTCAGTATTTTAGTTGTGAGGGCAGGTATGCTCGTCTTTTTGCGTATCATATTCGTTTTTTGATGCACTTCACGAGGGTACGTATGATGAATATTCTGTACTTCATATATCGCAACATAGAGAGGATGGTGATGTTTGTGCAAAAGAAGACAAGCCCAGTGCAGCAGTACAGGAGTATATACCATTACGCTTTGATCAAGATCATAGTGTTGCATCAGTTGGCAGAGCAGGGCATCACTTGGGAGGATTTCATTTCTAGAGACTTTTTCAGAGTGCCACAGCCGCCTCCCGAGACAGTTCATGATGCAGGAGAGCCTTCACACCAGCCGAACATGCCTGAGGTTGAGCATATCAGCACTCCTTTGGTTCAGACATATCAGCGAGGCCACAGGGACTTATTTGCAACGACACGGCGAGTATTATCTCCACATGAGGTGGAAGGGGTCTTGCTGACTTCATCAGCAGAGCGAGTATTATCTCCACATGATGTGGAAGGGGTCTCGCCTTCTTCTTCAGCACAGGTACAGGACAGGGGCAAGAGGCCCATGCATGATGAGGGCCCATCAGGAGGCCGGGACACAGATTTCACAGTCATTGATGTTGATGCGAGCTCTCCCAGCTCGAAACAGAGGGAAGTCATCCAGGAGCAAAGGGCCGAGAATGACAAGATGAAAGATCAATTGCAGAAGGCTCAGTGGGTGATTAACTATTTGGAGCAGTGCAACAAACAGCTTGAGGATGAGCTCACATATTATGAGTTGCGTCGAATCCGTGAGGACCGACAGTGGAATCGAAAGAGACCCGGTGACATGACACCAACTGACAGAGATACTATACTCACACATGTGAACATCCATCTGGAGAAATTGTTGGCGAAGGCCAATCGAGACAAAGACATGCTTCGTCACATGAAAGGCCATTATTGGGCTCGCATGCATGTATGCAAAGCAAGAATGAAGATCATGAAGAGGAGGTTGCGCAAAGCACTAAGACGGCGGAAAAGGCCTAATCCACTTCGGATTTTGGCCGAGGCTTCATTGACTGGGCAGGACACATGATGGAGGACCTCCGCTCTGAATTTGGGCAAATTCGGAGAAAATTTAGTCATTTTCAAATTTTTGGGTCAAAAAACAGGTTTTTCAGTTAAGTGGGTCTCACCCTCATACGCTCACTTTTTTTTGGGACACTTGCTGGAGGAAATTTTTGCATTTTTGGATTTTTCATGGTTAGTTATGCATCCTCAGAAATCAACTAAGCATTTCATCAAAATCTGGATGGTCAAAGAGCTCAAAAACACCATGAAAACCACCTTGCTGCCACCTTTTGTACCAGCAGGAAGTACCTCTGGGAGAATGAGGTTTTGGAGGGTCAAATGAGCTCCAAATTCAGAAATTCCACTTGGGTTGGATATTCAACATCCAGGTCTTTCCAACGAGCTATCATGAGCTCAATTTGGATGCCGGGAAGTACCTCAAATTCAGGCTGGAAAAAGCGCGACCCACTCGGCTCAAAAGCGACCCACTTAAATTTTTGCTGAATTTTCAACTGCCAGCTCAGATTTTCGCCTAGTATGGACCAGTTTTGCTTGTGGATAGAATTTTTGGGTTTTTATGATGTAAATTCATATTTTACATGTAAATTTGGCTTATTTTTATCTATTCTAGAAGATTCACTCTCAAAAGGGTAAAAAATCATGTAATGGATCAGTTTCCACTCTTTTAGAGGCAAGTTGTTAGCTACCTAGATTGTAGTTCCATGATTAGAATTGGTTGAAACTGATCCCTGAAGAGGGAATTCGACCCCTAGAGGTGGGGAAAGGTGTTAGAGTGATATATATATTGTAATTTCTCAATCATTTTCAGAGGTTGGAGAGGTTGGACTCTTGGGATACTTTTGATATCATTGTACATACTTTTCATATTTTGGCTAAGGAAAGATCAGGGGTTTTGCGGCACTTGTTGGGATCCTTGTGGTGTTCTGTTCTTGATGGTGTTTCTTCTTTGTTTACTGTAAGCTTCTTCATGTTTAATGTATGCCATCCTTTCATTATGCTTCTCAACTAAATTGAATGAGTGAATAAGGTTGAATCCATTGTTTACAGTGCTTAGCCTTTGAATTCAGTTAGTTCTATATGTTTTCAGCTGTTTGGAGAGGATCCAAGTTCTTCTTTGCCCTCTTCAGCTCCTCGTCGGTCTAATCTATCCATATATCCAATCAAAAGCATCAAGACATTCACCTACCTCGCCCCAACTCGAACTCTGCAAAGGTCTGACCTTATCCCCGGACCCAAAATTTGTTTTCCCATTTCTCCAGCGAAAACCCAAAAACCAAAAAATCAAACACACCTATCTCTTTACTAGCCTAAAATCAGTTCTTATTGTAAGTCATCTCGCATCCTATTGCTCATTTTCTCGAGATTGACGGAGAGAGCCCTCTCCTGTCCTCTTAGGGCTAGCTACGAGGCTGAGCGTGGTTTGATGTAGCCTTGAGTTTACTTCATTTCAGCCTGAGGTAGATTTGAGCGCTAACACATTAAACATAGAATTTTTCGCTAACTTGTCTGCAATACATTCCGAGGGTGAAATCCCACTCCACGTACATAAGTATATCGCAGCTTGTCCACATACCTTCAGGTATATAGGGCGGTGTTCTAGTACAAAAAGTATAAGGGGGTGCTCTCACTGTGCGGTTTCGCATTAGACAGCGCTAACACGAACTTGGGCCTCCACGTACCTTTGGGTATATTTGGGAGGACAACTTTAGGTTGCTTACCATCCATAAGTAACCGAGTCAGTTGCCTTGTAACTTGTGATACACCGAACACATCATTCAGGGAGATTGTCTGCCCGTACTTCTTAGTTCGCTAGGAGGTATTCTACAGTTCACAATTACTTGGTAAACCTTTTGACTAGTATCACCCTTTTATTTGTTTATTATTTTTTGTAATAAAATCAATCAGTCATCGTAGAAGAAGAACATCCCTTTCCCCGTCATTCACGTATAATAGTGCTTAAACCACCTTTACCATCGAAAGCCATTTCTGGTCGGTGAAGGCGACCCCGTTCTACTGAAACCAGTACCTCTGGTGCATCATCTTGATTCTTCATCACATCTACCAGAGTTGTCTCGAGTCATTTATACACATATTTTTTAATATACTATCATCGAAACGGAGTCCTCACAGCTACCTATGGACATTACAGATCCAATCAATGAGACCATACATCTAGAACCCAAAATTGTTCAAATGGAAGTTGATCCAAATCCCATCATTCTTTTACAAGAACATCTAGATCCAGAAGTCGAACAACTGGAAGTTTTCCCTGTGTCGATCGCTCTTCAGTAATATGTAGCCATTGAGCCTTCCCTTTTCTCACGCAATCATCCACCTGAAATATATATTGCTTTGATGAAGAAATTCTTCCAGCTGGTTTGATTTCAATTGAGGAAGAACCTAAATAATAAACACACCCTTCAACTCCAACTCATTTTGGGTCGGGCCTTTATCTTTATGAGTCTATTCCTCGATTGACTTACACTGATTTTTTTCATCCGGTTTCAACTCAAGTTCCCATAGATCCTATAGGGTATACACTGGGTCATTTGACCATGGTTGAGTCAACATCTCCAGTTGTACCATTTTTTACAATTGTGACAACATCTACTGTTGCTACTCCATCGATGTTTACCATGTCACCCGAGTCACATATTTATGTCGATATGTTTGTCCCACCGAGTTACCAACCATTATTTGGAACCTACTTCGGTGCCTCCTAAAATCCATGTAATTCATCCATGCCATCTTTTGGTATCTTATTTGATACATCTCTAATGAGTATTAAATGGCTTGATCCTTTATACACATCTTCAATGCAACATCAAGTTGGTCCATCTGGTTACATTCCATCCAGTTCAATCTCGGTTGGACTCCCACCATTTGGAGATCAATATATTCCATATTATTATACTCCTCATGCTAGGGGGAACCTATATTCACCCATTTTGATAGTACTTTGTCATTTTATGGTCACCCAAATGTTGGAATGATTGTTTGTTGGTGGCAGCCTATCCTTCATGTTCAACCACAAACAGTTATGAATTCATACCAATGGTTCAACCTGTTGCGCCTACATCTACCCCACATGTTAATACTTCATTACCCCTTTTACAAGCTCATTTTTATATAGCTCAACCGTCTCATTCGGTTCCTTCAACCCATTATCCTCAATTTTTGGGCCTCCAGAGTCCACCTCCTTCGGCTGGTTTACAATAACCACCTGTAACTAGAATTTTACAACCATAAGCTAGATTACCCTTTTATGGGATTTCACAAGCTCCTACCAATATTACCTATTCACAACCAGGTCCAATCTATTCTAGTTCAAGGGCTATAATCTTGGCAAGCAATCACCTTGGCAGCCACAGCCTCAAATGCCACAACAAAAATTCCAACAACAAACAGCTTATCCAGGACTTGGTTAATAGTTCCCTCAAGAATTTGGTCATCAAAATAACCCCTATCTCGGTTACCAGCAGAAAATTCCATATGTTGGTGCATAAAGTCTTGTTTCCCAAGCAATCCCATCTAGTCCTGGATATGCTCAACCTGACTTGAATCGACAGTTACCCTTTGTCACAACATTAGAATTACTTGATTTAAACTGGCTTACCAATCTTCCCATCAGCTATTCTCCTTGGTGGTCGGTGATACCACATAAATTACCCTTTGACATTCCTAAATTCAATGGAAACCCTGGAGAATACCCATCAATGCATGTTATGACTTATCATTTGTGGTGCTCATCAAACTCCTTAAATAATGACTCTATTAGACTACGTCTTTTCCATCGTACGCTTACTAGTCTGGCCATGAAATAGTATATTTAATTACCACGAGATTCATTTGATAACTTCAGTGCCTTAGCCACTACCTTTTTAACCCACTTCTAGTTACCCATACGATATGAAACTGGAACGGAACTGCTGATCAAATTTAAATATACAACTACTACTCACATTTATGATCATATTCATGAGTGGTGTCGTTGTCGTCGAATGGTCAAAACATTTTTTCCTGGTCAACTCTTGGTTGAGTGGTTTATTAAGTCCTTGTTGTCATTCATCACTGAGGATGTAGCTAAAGGTAGCATCGTCACTGAAGAGAAATTACTTTCTTGTGCCCAGTACTTATATTTTATTTATACTAAGTCTGGCATGCTCTATGAGAAAATACCAAACGTGCCACGATCAAATTTTATTGTTCCTTCTCCATCTAGTAAGGAATCTCATGTCATCGACAATATGATTGGTTCTGCAAACACTCACACCTCTACTACATCTTATATTGCGCCTTCTTTAGAAATACATTGCATCTAATCTGACAAGGGAAAAATTAACAAGCAACCTGGAAGCAAGAAAAAATGGAAGCAAAGAAAAATCAATGATTCAACCCCGCAGGAACGATCATCTGATCAACAATATTGAAATTCTAGGAAACCTCGTTACCCTTGCTTGATATGTAATGAGGATCACTTTGCTTGATACTGTCCTCGTCGAAGTCTCAAAATTTCTTAAGTCCTCAGTTGCATTTGATGTGTTGACAAATCCTTTTCCGAATCCAGACACAAACATGATAGCTATGGATCTTGCTTCTAGTTCCCAATTGATTATGTTATCTGTCGCAAAGCCAAAAACTGATGTTTTTTTGTCTACGTGAAATAAATTTTATAGTATTTAGGCTACTGATCAGCCTACTACCTTGACCATGCAGAATACATCTACTGAATCAATTATGCCAACTACTATTACAGAGTTACCAATAAAGCCACCGAAGGGAGTCATCCACAAATCGACGTTCAATCCTCAATCCCACACAGCTCTGAATTATAATATAGTTGAATATTTGGCTCAATCATCTTTAGCTATGTCAACGATTGAGGTACTTCAAAATTATCCCTCCCAGAAGCAAGATTTTTTGTCGGAAATTGGTGGAATCGACCCGAGAAATTCTAATCTTGTAGTCTTTAATCACACAGGCTATGTGCCACAATTACCAGCTGAATTAGAATTTCAATCCAATTAAATGTTCTAAACCACCTCGTTCATCGCACTATTATTGATGAGGGAGCATCTACTTGTATTATATCTCTCCATTGCTATAAGTCACTTGGCCCACCTCGCTTATCTCAATCACCTACGACGTTGAAATATTTTGACGGTTGTACATATAAACCTTGTGGTATCATCAATAACCTGCATGTCGAACTAGGGGGAAAAACTATAACTGTTGAATTTCAGGTCGTTGATGGACTCCTTGACTACAACATTTTACTTGGAAGCCCATGGGTTTATGCTATGACTGTGATTGTTTATACTTTTTTGAATGATCGCCTTCCCTCATAAAGGTACTATCACTGTCATTAATCAACTCTAATTCTTTTCCTCTAGTTCCCGGGTAACTGGAAGTCTTCCGTTATTTCACGCACCCTAGATAACACTTCAAAACATTGGTGTATAGATCTTAAAGGATTTTTCCATAATGGACACTTTTTCATTGCCGTCACCTACGACATCGGCGGAAATTGCAAAAATAGAGACCTGCAACATGATATCTTCCACTTCATCTGACTTAAGGAAGATTACCAATGATTCTGAAGTTGACATGTTGAGTGATTTTTTCCGCCAAGCCCAATTGAGCTGGCATAGCAATAAATTTTCTTGGCTTGGGCGGCGCATCCTGATCCATCGACATCGATCGTTCATTATATTTTGGTACTCCTTTTAATCCTTTTTCATCCACTTTATTGACTAATGAGAGAATTGTGGAAGCCATGATTCTATAAGGAGAACCATGTGACGATTATCACCGTCGTTCCCATCTTCCATATTACAACAAAGATAATCTTATTGAACTATATTGCCCTACGATCTCTGATTTATTTTTGAATTATGTTCTAATTAATGCCATCGAATCCAAGTGAAACCTGTCAAATATTGAAGCCATTTCTATCGATATTTCGAACAAACCTATATTTGTAGAAAATATTCATATTAACGTGTCTTGTTCTGCATCCGAACTCACCACTTATCGCTCTGTTTTTCGTGAATTCTGAGATATATTTTCTTGGTATTATGAGGAAATTCTAAGCATAGATTCTAGTATTGTTGAACACACAATTAAAATGTACCCTAATGTCAGACCGGTACATCAACGCCTTCGTCCTATTCAACCGAAGAAGGCTGCTGCCATTAAATCGGTAGTTGAAAAAAAATTACATGCTCGTTTCATTTACCCTGTTCTGATTACTGATTGGGTTTTCAACATTGTTCTTGACATGAAGAAACAAGTAACAATCAGAGCGTATGTTTATTATCTTGATATCAATCTTGCTTGTCCAAAAGAAAATTATCCTACTCCCTTTATTGACCAAATTATTAATGAATGTGTCGGCTGTGAAATATTTTCATTCATGGATGGATTCTCCGGTTACAATCAAATCAATATTCGCCCAAGGGACCAATATATAACAATATTCATCTATCCCTGAGGCACATTCGCTTTTCGTAAACTCTCATTTGGTTTAAAGAATGTTGGGGTAACATTTCAGAGAGCAATGGATTATTTTTTCCATGACATTAAGCACATTTTTCAACCTTATCTAGACGACTTACCCATACATTCACGAAAATGGACTAATCATTGGGCACATATTAGAGCTATATTTCTACATTGCTAACACTAAAATATATGCCTCAATCCACGCAAATTTGTGTTTTTTTTTCATTCTAGTCATCTTCTTGGATTCTTCGTCTCAAAATATGGAATTCGAATTGACCCATTGAAGGTCCAGGTCATTCTTGATTTGCATGCACCATCAAACTTACTTCAGTTACAGAAAATTCAAGGAAAGGCTAACTTCCTAAGGAGGTTCATACCCAACTACGCTGAAATGGCTAAAGGATTTACTTGTCTCTTGAAATATGGGTTTCCCTTCCATTTGGATAAGGTTGCGCAAGCTTATTTTGATGCTCTTAAATATACCCTAATCCGAGTGTCATTAATGTATCCCCCTAATTATCAAAGTCATTATTTCCTATATATCATCACAGAAGACACAACCATTACTATGGTTTTAATCCAAGAAGAATATGGGATAGAACATCTGATATATTATTTTAGTCATAATCTCAATGATACGGAAGTTAAGTATCCATACGTTGAAAATCTCGCCTTGGCGGCTATTCAAGTTGTCCAAAGATTTCGCCATTATATCCTGCTTCGGAAGACCATTATCATTTCAGATTGAAACCCTATGACATACATTCTCTCACGTCAATTGATAGGGGGGGGATATAGAAAATAGATCATCATTTTATAGGAATTTGACTTGGAATTCATCAAATCCAAGTCAAATAAGTCTTTAGTTTTGGTTGAGCTCCTCTGCGACCTTCCCTTTGATAGTACTAAAACTACATCGGAACCATCAATTCTAGATGTGTCTCTAGTTCTGATTGGGTGATATGACCCTTGGTGTGGGTATTTTATCATTTATCTCCAAACCCAAACTTTTTGTTCTAATGCCTCTCGCTCACAACAGTGACGTATCTAATACCAAGCCAAATATTATTTGATCGTTGGCGATACACTTTATCATCGTTGTGTCGATACAATTTTAAGGAGGTGCCTCACTCATGAGGAGGCTGAGAAAGTTATAAATGATTTTCATGTTGGTGCTTGTGGTGGAAATTTGTCTGGTTACGCTACCATGCAGAATATTCTCCACGCCAATTACTTCTAGCCAACCATATTCTGCGACTGCATTCTCGCGATCAGAAGTTGTTCTCTGTGCCAGATATTTGATCTTAAAATCTGCATGCCGCCAACACCAATGCATCATGTCATCGTTATGGGACCATTTGAAAAATGGGGCAATGAATTCATGACCTACAACCCTCGTTCGGTCGAGGGGGCATGGCTATATTATTGTCGTCGTCGACTAATTTACCAAGTGGGCCGAAGTGATGCCTACATTCAATAACACAAGCAAAACATCTGCATTGTTATTTTTCAACCATGTCGTTTCATGGTTTTGTGTACCATAATCTATAGTTGCAGATCATGGTAAGCATTTTCACAATAACATGATGAATGATTTGACTGCCAAATTAGGACTTTCACATGATAGTTCTACCCCTTATTATCCGTAATCTAATGGACAAGTTGAAGCCATTAACAAGATCCTTAAGAGAATGTTTCAACGAATGATAGGGTTTCATAAATGAAATTGGTATTTAATCATGTACTCGGATTTGTGGGCATATCGAACCTTGGTGAGAAATGAAACCGAATTTACTCCCTTTCAATTTCTGTATGGTCTGGAAGTTATCTCACCAATCCAATGTGAAATTTTGTCATTAAAAATCGATATTGACCTGCTACCTGACACCTCTAATGAAAAAGTGTGATGCCTACATTAAATAACACAGGGGAAATAGATGCATTGTTCTTTTTCAACCAGGTTGTTTCACGATTTGGTGTACCTCAAGCTATAGTTATAGATCATGGTAATCATTTTCGCATTAACATGATGAATGAGTTGACTTCCAAATTAGGATTATCACATGATAGTTATACCCATTACTATCCGCAATCTAATGGATAAGTTGAAGCCATTAACAAGATACTTCAACGAATGCTTCAACAAATGATAGGGGTTCATAAACGAAATTGGAATTTAATCATGTACTTGGATTTGTGGGCATATCGAACCTCGGTGATAAATGCAACCAGATTTACTCCCTTTTAGTTGGTGTATGGTCTAGAAGTTATCTTACCAGTCCAATGTGAAATTTTGTCATTAAAACTTGTTATTGACCTGCTACCTGACACCTCTAATGAAAAAGCGTGTCTTTCTAACCTCATCCATCTAGATGAAACGTGTCATGAAGCCAAATTGGCCAATAACGCACATAAGAGACGAATCAAGGCGCAATATGACCGCACTGTCAAACCTCACATCTTCTCAAAGGGAGAGCTAGTCTTGCTTTATGATCAGGAAGTTTATTTGATAGGAACAGGAAAATTTGAGCCACTATGGCATGGCCCCTACATTTTCAAAAGAGTTCTGGCTAAGGGTGCCTATAAGTTATTTGATTATGATGAAATTCCATTGGCACAACCTTGAAATGGGTTGTATCTTAAATGTTACTATGCTTAATTGAGCGTAGTAAACTTTTTTATCATATTGCGTATATTCTTTGATTGCATTAATTGTCTTAGTTTTTTTTTAGAGTTTTCTTGAAGTTAGTAATCCACTTTACATTTCATCGCAGATTATTGAATATTTGGAACCATTTGTTGAGTACACCCATGGTGCTAGTTGTAGTACACAAAACCTATCCTCTGTAGCATGAGCCATTTTCCCTCCAAGTGGCGAGTTAGTGAGTTTTCAAGGTATTTGTATCAGTTGATCCACAAACAATGTCGTTGAGTATAGCGCATTGATCGAACTTCTCTCTTATGTCATTTCATTTGGAATTAACCGCATCATCATTAGGTTAGACTCACATCTTGTCGTACTACAACTTACTAGCATTTATTTCATCTAAAATCCAACAATCCATCATATGTTCCTTAGAGTTCGACTTTTGGAAAGACATTTTGATTACATTCAATATTAACACATTTCCAAAAATTTGAACACATTAACTGATTCCTTAGCGTATTATGATTTAAACAAACATTTGCAACACATGTAAAGACACATTTTCATTTCACATCACACAATTGAATAGGATTGTGAATTAAACATAGGAAAACAATGAAAACAAATAGATATATAGTTTAGGTTTTTAAAAAAATTGTGCCTAAGACACATTAGTCATCTGAACTCAAAATGTATGCAAAAATGTCAAAAGTAAACTAGTGATGCTCATGATAACAAGCAACTACTCTAGCTATCCTGCGCAATAGCCTCATCCAACGGATAGGACACCAATAGTATGGCGTTGCAGTCTCATAAGTAACTCCTCGATTCAGTAATCTAGTATCCAAAGATTCAATCCCTTAATGTGCTACTGCAACTCAGCAATATTCTCAGCCAAATCTAAATCTTGAAGGACTTCTCTCCCGATAGTCCTCTCTGATAGATCATCTACTCCCTGCTTTGGTCGACCCACTGGTTGAACGCGACCCACATTTGTGTACATCAAAACTTTATTTTAGTCTCGGAAAACATCAAAAATACAAAAACATGTAGAAACCTTAAAACCAAAAACATGGTCAAAACATTTTTACCCATTACACCCCATTTAACGCCATCTGGTAAAATAAAATATGGATCTCCATGGAAATCTATGCATGCGTACGGTACTCCTCTATGGCGATCATTTGTCATTGGAACTAGACAAAGAATACAGTAGAGAATATGATGGTCGATTGACCAACATGTCTACCCATAAATTCAACCAATCTATGCATCTGAGTATCTCTAGGACCAAATATGCTCAGTGTCACATGTTGTGGTTGCATCAATGGAACTTGCTCTAAAATAAAGGAAATTAGGATCGAGCCATAACTGAAATTCTTCTTCCTACCACCCTTTTCTTTAGTCATTTGTCCTTTCATCTGAAAGAGTATTCCTTCATCCCAGTTGAACATTGTCAGTTTAAGACACTTAAGAGAATATTTCATGTATGACCGGTTTGCAACATGTAGTGTCACAGAACCAATAAGTTTTTTAATATTAAAAAGGATAGTTCTCAAAGGAAAATCATGCACATCACGAATGTTTATATTTCCATATTTTCTTGGTTTAGTACCTGGTTGACAGTATTGGTGTATGTAATCATTCACTGTCTCTCCTCCAAGAGTAGATCTTGCAAGGGAAATATGAGAACCATGTCTCGATAATCCAGTAATAAAGTAAACATCCTTAACCAATATTGGGAGCACTTTGTCCCCAATGTGAAAATATTGCAATACCAGATCCCATGAACGAACTAGGAACTCCAATAGTTCCAAATGTTTCCTCATCCTTGATCATTTGAAATACTTAAGAAACCCACAATCCCTAAGGGCTGTTGCAGTACTTAGATCATTTAAGGCAATCATATCTTGTTCTTCATGTTCTCTTTCTCGCCATGCAATGGTCATTTTGATCCGATCAATACCTGAAAGCAAACCATAAGTTTCATTAGGATCCATTTCATGCAAAAAAATTGGGAAATTTTGAGCACACATGAAGAAACAAATTTGAGAAATGTGCCCAATTCACCCCTGGTCAATGGACAAAGAATTGCAAATGCATATGGACTTCAATTCTAGTGCTCTGCAATGCACCTTTCGACATTCAAGTATGTGTTGCCCTTAGAGCATTGTATATTTACCCTAAGGGGCTAAAAACCCTAAAACTTTACCATGACATGAAACATAAATGATATTAAAAGAAAGAGAAGGTTTAGATATCCAACCTAGATCAAATAGTGCGAGAAATTGTCCACTGAAACTGTCGCAATCAACCACTAAAGTTTGAGGGAAAAACAGGTTCACAGCTCCTATATTACAAGTCGTAAAATGAAATGGTAAAAACTTCTTTTTAACAATCATTTTTATTATTTTATTCATATTTAATTATGTGACTATGGTTTTTATTCATTTTTACTATGAAACATGTATTTTTAATCCATTTTATGATTCTCTGAATAGGTTTTACAGCAAATACAGTGAGTTTGAAGTGCACAATTATTCAAAAATGATTTAACCACAAAGCATACTTTTATCCTCTTTTTCGATATTTCATAAAAATGAAAAAGGAAATTAAAGTGCACCTTTATCTCTTTTTCTATCTTTGATAAATGCGAAAAAGGAACCCCCTGGAGTCTTCTTTTAGCTCTTTTTAGACTCTGATAATGTGAAACGAATGTCGAGCACTTGTCTTTTCGAGATCGTAAAAGTAAATGAAACAACATCTACTCAGTATAAATTTAACCCTTTTCCAGACTGAGATAGATTATTTACGAAAAAGGAATACCTTAGTCAAACATGGCTAAGAGGTTTTCTCAGGTATCATTTTACACTTTTTTGGACCTGAGCAACAAATTTACAAAAAAGGAATTATGGAGTTTTCTTTTCGTCCCTTTTTTAAACTCTCTAAATATGAAAAAGGACCGGATTTTCACTATCGTTAGACTCATTAAAACATAAAATAGTGACGAACTTGTTTGATCATGGAAAGATAGAGTTTCATTATCAATATACTCATTAAATCATCAAATAGTGATGGGTTCACCCAAAGGGTCAAATTATAGATCAATCATGTGTTATCCTCCACAATCTTGTTAAAAAATAAAGAGGTATTGGTCAGCAATGACTGCGGAAAATTTGGGAAAATAGAAAACTTTATGGTAGCAGGTCACTCTCGAACATGACACTTTCACTTCATCTCTGTGTCTTTGTGTTAGTGTGAATTCTAATCGCAAGCGTACAAAAAAATCTCACTTTAGTTGTGCATAACAAACAACCCTAACATAAAAGATGGCTGCCAATTTATTTAGATCTGCAATTAGTTGACCAAGACAAATGCTACAAAATCTAGATCTATGCATTTAAAGACATTAAGCAGTAAATAAAAGAAAGAGTTGCTCCATGCATCCAATAGACAGGACAAGAATATTTTTAAAGAATTTTTGTATTTATGACACCTGGAAAGAGAACATAGAAAGATGTTACCATTCCCCCTCAATGGGATGGGAACTTGTATGTCCTCAGTGCTTCAGATCTAAGATCTCTCTCTCTTGATGGTGTAGAAAACCTAGACAAAAATGGAACTCAAAGGGAGCTCAGAAGAAAAAAGATAGAAAAATATGACAATGATGGAGGATCAAAGTCAAACCAAAAGTATTATCCGAAGTGATCTTTAGGCAAAAAAATGTAGTGAGTGAATGGAAAAAACCTTCTATTTATAACAAAATATTGAGTTAGTCTAAATATTGATGCATAATTAAAATATTATTAACCAAATCTAGATCCAACTTTTATGGAATATTTTATTATATTTGTTGGAGGGGAAAAGAATTTGAATTTGGTCAAATCCCTTTATTTGCAAATAATAAATAAATAAATGATTTATTTATTATTTTAAGAATGTGGTTGAGTAATAATTAAATAAATAGTGATTTATTCAATTATTTATAAATGATTTAGTCAAATTTAACAAGGAATATTATTTAAATAATGTTTTAAATAATTATTCCTAGAAAATAATAAGATAAATAATGATTTATCTAATAATTTTCCTGTTTTGGATTAAATATGACTAGGAATATAAATTAAACTACTGTTTAACTAATTATTCCTTGAGGAAAATCAAACAAATAAGGATTTATTCAATTATTCCTCATGGGGTTTCCTATTTGGACCATAAACAACTTAATAAATTAAGGATTACTAAGTTATTTTTCATATTGAAAGCAACTTTACTTAGTGTAAAATTGGTCTTACATGGTGTAACTTGGTCCATATAATAGTAATAGGTTAGATGACCAAAAATTGGTGTAACAGATTCCCCCCTAGCGTGCAAGTGTTAGGAGCTAATCTTATGACCGAAGTATGTTGTAAGAACTCAATCACCAAACATCGAATAGGAAGTCAGAGAGAGAGAAATATAAGGTATACTAAAGCGCTTAGAGGAAAGGACCCTGAGGAGGCGAGACTTACAAGTGCGACAAGTCTCTTTTATGAGTGAGTACATGTTCTACAAGAGGTAGGGGAGGCATACCTATGCCTGCCCATATAACAAAGTACAAAGAATAATGTGTCCAGTAAACAAGGGACTGAACTATATATTACATTTTGGCATAAACATGGGCCAGATAAAAAAAATGATAATGAATCCCACATACGTATTGTGCCTGTCAGTACTTATACAATAATATCTGAGTACATGAGATATAAGTACAACCAAAAAGGCCATGTAAAACAGGAAAGGAATCTGAAAATCTAAATGATACATGCAAACTGAAGAGGCGCTGCAAGCGGCTGAGGCTAGAACCATCAAATCTATGGAGATGCATCCAAGGCTGTAATAGAGAGGTCATCCGGGCATGTGGGGGACTACCTGAAGGGCCACCCCCTCATGAGGTTTGAAACATCTCACACACACTCGAGAAATCACTGGTACAATCTTCTGCATCACTGAACCATTGAGTATATGGATCTCGATCATGCTATGAGGAGCTGGAGTTGAGAAACAATCAAGTCAAAGGGAAATAATCATTCCCTTTGCCGAATCTGAGGCACCGAGCAAGAGTGGAATCTGGAACCAAGGCATACCACCCTCTAGACATGTCTTCTGGAATGAATAATTTGATGTTGACAGAAGGAGGTCTGCCATAGGTGAGGCAATAAGGGATCCTCAACTAAGGCACGAGAGAAAATAGTAGAGTGACTGATAAAAATACACTATGGATAATGGTGGAATGGGGGGAGCAGAGTAGTGGGTTGACGACTTCCCTTGTTAGAGCATAAAGGGCATGGATGACCTGGCAGCTACTGACTCGACAATAGAGGGGATAAGGGGGCAGTATGACTGAAGTTCAAAATGTGCGACATGAGAGAGGAACAAAGCAATGAAGGATGGGGGACTCTAGCAGGATACAAATGGACTCAGGATAAACTCCATGAATGTTATGATGACTCAACTCAGATTCTCTAAACAAGGGTGACTCGATGATGTTGCCACACATAATAGGCCTGGTGGGGACCATAAAAACATAATTACAAGATGATTACTCATGACGAAAAATCAACACGAGCATGGAAAAGTATGAGGGCAAAGTGGTGCCCCAAGTACAAATGTTGCAAGTGAAGAAATTCAATTTTAAGGAGTGTTGAAGTGACCCTTCTTGGAAAAATGTGTCCAGGTGAAGTATCAAATCACAAAAAAATAAAGGATACCCAATTTAGAGCTTGGTGAGAGCTTTCCAATGGTATGGACGGTTTGTCAAACAGAGCCACAGTTTGGCTGCAGTTGGTGAAAGAAAAATATTGGGTTTCTCTTTTAATAAGGCATTTTCCCTCAAAATTCACTTATTTTCAAGTGCAGCTATGGTGAATGTAGAGAGGAGAAAATGCCCTAAATCTTGTGGCGATCATAGCAGATAAACCGACCATTGGAATCGAGATCCATTAGTTGCAGGTAAGAGGCCTAACCATACTCTTTCAAGTAAGGGGATCAAAATTTCAGTTTAGGCACCCAAAGCTCATGAACAGGCCAAGTCGCATTTTTTGGGGTTTGTTCTACAACCTGGGTAGTAGGTACTGGGCAGAAAACTGTGACCTGTCCCAGGAAATGACCTGGAAAGTGCGACATGTCAGAGAAAGGGGGTTTCAGTGTTGTTTTTTGGCTGAGTGAAGGGTTTTTATGGTTGAATGCAATCTTTCCTTTCTGTATACTGAAAATTATGATCATTTTGTATAGATATGATAGAATTGATGATCAAATGGAGAGAGAGAGAGAGAGACTTGGACACATTGCGGTCGGAGATCCGAGACAATCATGGTGTTCATACTGCATTGGCTAGGTTTGGGGTCCTGAATTTTGTGGAGAACCCTTTGATGAGAGATGGAGAGCCCTTGTCAATTATTGGGATCTGGACCATGAGGTATTTATAGTGCAGGGGCACCGGATTGAGTTGATGGTCTAGGATATATATTTCCTGACTAGTTGTCTACTCAACTTAGTGTTCCTAAATTGATGTCATAAATTGTCAACCAGGGCTAGTAAACTATTGAAGTGAAGTGCACTATATGTGCCTAGGTATCTTCTTCCTACTTCGTTGTGTTTAGTGTTTTTTTTTCTAGTGTTTTTGGCTTTGTATTTTTGTGTTAAGAGGAAAAGAACTAAAAATTTTGGCAAAAAGAAGTTACTGATCATACTAAAACAGAACAAAATTTACTCTAAACTGTGTATGACACCTAAGAATAGAAAATGCTAATTCACAAATTGCAAAGCTTGACAAGGAAAGCAACTCGTAGCATTAACTCAGTCCAATTCATTTCATTAGAAGTATGTTGGAACAACTTGAGAAAATGATAAGTTTGATGTAATCAAGTTCTCTATAGTAAACAACAACTTACAATATCACAGAGAAAGTCTCATCCATAGTTAAAAATTTGTCGGAACCATTTGAGAAAAGATTATCTGCAACATAGTAAGGAACCCTATACTAAAATGAATTATAACACTAAAATTAACCCATTCAGCCACTCAAAATGTTACTATTAAGCCTCATTCAAGGGTTAGAGATCTCTTGGAATAGCTTTGGAAAAAGGTTGTTTGTAAAATTATGAGAGATTGCAGAATAGTCAAGGACTCAAAATGATATAGCTAATTCTTGTCCATATGATAATGATGTGTTAGAAGAGATTAAGAACAAGAGCAGTTTGTAAATAATAAAGGCCTTTAAGTCTAATTTAACAGAACTAGAATACAACTAGCTAATAAAACTTGAAATACAATGAACAGAACTGAACTAAAATGAAATTAACCTCCAAAGTATTACAGCTCTATCTCATTCACGTGTTAGTGATATATTGGAACAGTTCATGGGAACAAGATTGATTGCAATATTCGATGTAAGTAAACATAAAACATGATGCTCAAAAAACTGCCTAGATTAAAAACGAAACAGAGCTAAAGTTACTTATCTAGAAAATATGCACAAAGCCTTTCAGACAGTAGGGGCCCTCTACCACCAGATTGGCACACGAATCCTTAGTTCCTTAAGATTGCTTCAGATCTTGCATTAAAGTTGTACTTCTTTCATTAAAGGAAAACGCTCAGAAAACAAAGTAACACAGTCTTTGAGAACTTAACAACAAAACATCAACTAACTAACTATCTCTCGGTTCACCGAGTTACTTTTATAAGAAAAATACATAACTGTCATTGATAATAAATAGGGATAGATGTATTTTTCAATCAAAATCAAATTAGAACTCCTATTGAGGCCTCGTACTTTGCTGAAGACATATGCAGAGTCCTTGTCCTGGTAGAAGTCTACTTCCTAGTTTTGGTTTCCTCCACGTGCATAACCACTTGCAGATTTTTGCTCAGACTTTGTAGAGGGCAAGGAATGATGTAGGTGAGTTTTGGAATTCAACAATATGTGTTTTTCCTTTAAGTGACACATGTAACCTGTGTGAATATAAAGATAGTTGCGGAATATGCGACTATTTACAGAATGGCTGCATTATGTAGCTAAGTCTAGTCAAAAATCACTACAACAAAAAAACCACAAAAGTTTAGTAAGTCAGTTATTGCATGCATTTTTAAAGTAAATTTAATCATTCATATTGATCTTTTAAGCCTATAATTAACAGAGGATAAATGGAATGAATTGAAATTTGGTGAAAGGAAAGGACATCTTTGGGGCTCAACATACCCCCACTGCAAAGCTTTTGCATGTCCTCATGCAATCAATCCATGTATTCTGAAACTTCTGCTAGGAAATATAGCTTCCTTTTTCTGCTTTGCTTGATGTTTAATGGCATCCTAGGCTTCCTTATGACCAATTTGAACCTTAGAATTATAAGTGCCCTGCTCAACTTTTTTTTTTCTTCTTCAGCTTCTCACTAGCCTTGTACAATTTTTCCATTTGCAGAGAGAGAGTTGTGTTCATATCACTTTTCAGCTTGACTTCCTCCCTTAAAATTTCATTTTCATTTTTTATATGCTTATTAAGTATTTCCAATTCATATTTATCTCTTCTCAGCACTTCAATTGGAGATTTTTGTGGGCTAGGAGTTCTTCCTCTGCTTTCTGAGGCTCTCTTTTCCATTGACTCAACATAATTATAGATTTGTTGTTGGGCTGGGTCTACCTCCGGAGTTCCTCCATCAAGATCCTCTTCGTACTAGTATTCAGGAGAACTGTCAGTTGGTGTCTCTTCATCTTCAATATCTATGATTCTTGTTTGTTTAACTCCAATCTTCTTCAATATGCCTCTAAGCCTATGGCTTCTTCTTATTTTAGATGGTCCCTCACCTCTCTCCTTAGCATACTTCCTTATTATCTTCTCCTTTTTAAGTTGTTTCTTGATTTCGGCCAATTTTTCAGAGATAATCTCCTCACTGTCCTCTTGTATGGATTTACCAATTTTAAATTCAACAGATTTGGAAATTTTCCCTCTCCTGCTTCTTCTTGCAAGTTTGCCTTCAGATGGAGTTTCTTTTGGTTCTTCAAAATGATTCCTCAAGAGGAACTCATCCCAACTGTCTCCCACCTTTTTCAAATGATGCTCAATTAGGATTTTAACTAGGCCATGGTGATACAAGGTGGTTTCTAAAAATTGGACCTTTTTTTGGACATTAGAAGCCATCCTCTTTAGGCTATGGAATAAGAAAAAGGGTAAATTGATTTCCCCATCTAGAAAATGCATCATAAGTCGAATGTGATAAACATATAGGGTGCCAAACCTTCCCTCACAAGTTATAAACTTTTGCAGAATTAACAGCATATTTCGCCACTTATTCTTTAAGGCTGAACTAGGAATGCCCTTCTTAAAAACTGAGATATCCATACCTGGTGTTTTGAGCATCTGCCTCCATGCTTCATTGTGAAATTCCTTGTTTTTCAACCATCGTTCACCTTGCCTTGGTAATTTTGCTACTTTTGCAATGAAGGATTCTGTGATAATGAATTTGACATCACCTATTTCAACTTCTAACCCATTGAAGGACCAAGCAAATGTCTTGGTAACCTCCTTATGGAATCCATTGAAATTTTCCAAAAATTGTAGCCACCCAACCTGCTGTAACATCTCTCTAATCTGTGGGTAACCCTCTAGGTATTTGGTTCCGACTGGTTCATACCTTACAATGAATCCCATGTCTTCTTTTCTCTATCTTCAGTTTACTGCTCCATTACTACTCTGCTATTCAAGGTAAAAATGGCTGTAGAGAGTTGTTTTCACCCCAAATATGACTTCTCTGTTTTTGCAAACAAGAATTGGCTACGAAAAAAATGACATGAAGTGGTTATGGAATGAATGAAATATGGTGAGGGTAAATTACATGAATAAATGAGTTTGAGAGCTGTCATGGTGTGAAAGACCGCTGAAAAATCTCATGAGAATTTCAAAATCATCACTGAATACTTCGGGTTAGTGACGTGACCTAATAGGTCACTTCAAGTACTAACCGTTAATTTTTAATAAATGATGATTTGATATGGCAGAATGGAAGGGATTTGTCCATGAATTTTATGATAGGCTTGATAGGCTTGATCAATACGAATAATCAAAATAACTTTATGAAACATACATATAACTTAACCATACTATAACTTTCATAATCTGTTATCATAATAATTTCACAAGTTACCTTAGCCCTTCTTTTGATTTTTTTGTGGTTTTTAATATGCTTTGTCCTTCTTTGAAAATCATTGATCTTTCAGTCTTCATAATCCGT
Organism: Pinus albicaulis; assembly: GCA_034641835.2. Lineage (NCBI taxonomy): Eukaryota > Viridiplantae > Streptophyta > Pinopsida > Pinales > Pinaceae > Pinus > Pinus albicaulis. The sequence goes on from CM076572.1 coordinate 342,438,526, forward strand.
TTGATTTTGCTTGTTGACATAGGTGTGCAGGATCAATTTGCTGCTGAACAAGTGGTTGCTGGATAGTTGACTGCAGGATATCTGGCTGTAGAATGTCTGGCTGCAGAATATACCTGTAGAAGCTTTGAAAAATTGAATGAAATGATTTTAAACATGGATGGAATGTAGTATGAAATGAAATAAAATGGATCATGAAATATGGTGGAATGAAGCATGAGTGAAGTGAAATATGATGGAATGAAATGGATCATAAATGTGAAGTGGAATGAAATATGAAAAGTGGCCTGCAACTTATGATTTTATGATATTTGCTTGCAGGATAAGAACAATTTTGAAAAGGTAAAGTGTCAGAAGGATTATGATTTTCACTTTATATTTTTTGTATAAACATGGTAATCAATGATTAGTTTTCATGTTTATACTTTTTTTTTTTTTTTTACATCATCTGACTTCAGAAAATACAATTAAGTTGATGAAGAAGAAGGATTCTTCTTCATTAATTTCACATCACTGTTCTCTTGGAATCTCTTGAAAGTGGCTTATGATACAGCTTCAATCTATGATCATTTACAAGAAAAGTGACCTTCTCTTCATCTATTGTCCTGATTTTTATTGCTCCATTGTCAAAAAATTTCACAATTTCATATGGTCCAAGCCAATGTGTTTGGAATTTACCTTGAAAATCTTTGAACTTTGAATCAAACAAGAGGGCCCAGTCACCTTCTTTGAATTTATTTTCCTTAATGTACTTATCATGCCATCTGGTCCTTTGATGTTGGACTATATTTGTTCTCTGGACTGCATCCTGTCTGATCTCATCCAATTCATTAATCTGCTCCAATCTATGCTTTTGTGCTTCTGTTAGATCAAGTCCTAGCTGGACTTCCATTTTAAAAGTTTGAATCTGAAACTCTATGGGAAACAAGACTTTTTTTCCATAAACAAGTTCATAAGGAGTATGACCTATTGTGCTTCTCCATGTAGTTCTATAGGCCCACAAGGCTTCAGGAAGCCTGTCTGCCCAATCTCTTCTATGTAAATGAACAGTCTTTGTTGGGATCCCTTCAATGACCTTATTAGTAGATTCCACTTGACCATTTGCTTGTGGATGATAGGGAGTAGATTTTCTGTGTCTGATTTTGTACCTCTCCATCATTTTTTCCACTAGCCTTGATGTGAATTGAGCTCCTTGATCTATAACAATTTCTCTTGGGACACCAAAACGAGTAAAAATATCCTCAAAAAGAAAATTAACTACGGATGCTTCAGTAGCAGAAAGTAATGGCTTGGCCTCTACCCATTTGGTAACATAATCAGTGCAAACTAATATATATTTATTTTGTCTTGATGGAGGACTAATAGGTCCTACAAAATCTAAAGCCCATTTCTCAAAAGGTTCAATATGTACCTGAGGCTCCAATGGCATCTCACCTAAAGGAGAAGGTTTCCCTACCCTTTGGAAACGGTAACACCTTTTGACATACTCTTTAGCATCTTTAAAAAGGGATGGCCAATAGTATCCTAAATGAAGTACCTTATAAGTTGTCATTTTATCAGCAAAGTGTCCGCCACAAGGTTCATCATGACATGCCTTGATAATCTCAAGCATCTCATCTTCTCGAACACATCTCCTAATGATAAAGTCTGGACCTGTTTTGTATAACTCATTAGCAACCCATGAATATTTTGCACTGTCATAAATGATCTTTCTTTTGTCTCTTGCATTCATTATTGAAGGAAATTTCCATGAAACTAAATAATTAGCAATGTCAGCAAACCAAGGAGTTTGAGTAGAAATTGAAAAAAGATATTCATCAGGGAATTGATCTTCAACTGGAGTATTGTCTTTGATGTTTTGGAGTCTAGATAGGAAATCAGCTACTATGTTTTGTTTTCCAGGCCTATCTAGAATGGTAATGTTGAATTCTTGTAAAATCAATAACCATCTTATGACTCTGCCATTAGTAATTGATTTGTTCATTAAGTATCTAATTGCAGAATGATCTATGTGAACAAAAGTTTCATAGCCTGTTATATAGTGTCTGAATTTTTTTATGGCATGAACAACAGCTAAAAACTCTTTTTCAGTTACAGTATAGTTTAACTCTGCAGGAGTCAAATTTTTACTGGTATAGTAGATGGCATAAGGAATCAGGTCTTTTTGTCCCAATACTGCTCCTAGAGCTGTATCTGAGGCGTCTGTTGAAATATGAAAAGGTAACTTCCAGTTAGGTCCCCTTAAAATAGGTGCTTCAGAAATTTTTGTTTTCAGGGTCTCAAAGGCTAACTGGCAATCAAGATTCCATTTGAATTCACAATCCTTGGTAAGTAATTTGAAAAGTGGAGATGCTATCTTGGTGAAGTTTTCTATAAACCTTCGATAATATCCTGTAAATCCGAGAAAACTCCTAACATCTTTTTGACAACTTGGAATAGATAAGTTAGAGATGACTTCAAATTTTGACTCATCAAATCTAATCCCATCCCCTGAAATGTGATGCCCCAAAACAATTCCTTCAGTAAACATCATAAAACACTTCTCATGACTTAGTGAAAGATTTGCTTCTTTACATCTCTTTAAAAAAATTTCCAAGTTTACTAAGGCTTCTTCAAATGTGTTTCCATAAACTGTTAAATCATCCATATATACCTCTACACAATCATGTATTAGATCTGAAAATATTCCTAGTACTACCCTTTGAAATGTTGCAGGTGCATTGCATATTCCAACTGGCAATACTCGGTAAGCATAGGTACCCCAAGGACAGGTAAATGTGGTTTTGTCTTGATCTTCAAGTGCTACTTGAATTTGGTTATAACCACTAAACCCATCTAAAAATGAGAAGTACTTTTTGCCAGCTAATGTATCTAACACCAGATCTATGAAAGGTAGGGGGAAATGATCTTTAAGAGTAGCTTTGTTTAATTCTCGGTATTCAATACATACCCTCCATTTACCATTTTTATTTGGCACAATTACCAAAGGAGAAACCCACTGACTATCTGAAATGGGATAGATAAAGTTGACATTTAAAAAATTTTACAATTCTTCTTTAACAATCTCCCTAAGATTTGGATTCATCCATCTCTGAAGTTGTCTAATTGGTTTACAATTTTCCTCTATGTAGATGTGATGAGTGCAAGTCTTAGGGCTTATCCCTTTCATATCAGTGTACTCCCATGCATATGCAGAAGAATGTCTCTGTAATATCTTGACTAGCTTTTCTTGTTGAGATTTCTCTAGGTTCTTGTTTATGTTTAAAGTTTTACCTGGAAATATCTCAATTGCAGAGCTGCGAAATTTATCCATGGAATAAAGAAACATCTGTCTTGATGATAAAAACTCAGTGTTGGATTCCTCTTGAAATTGTTCATGTTTGTGTTCTGAAGAGGATTCAAAATTTTCGAAGGTATTTAGAATCTGGCTATCTTCACTAATTTTTGAAATTGTGAAGAGAGGTTGTATGTCTTATTCATCCTCAATCCATTGACTATCATCCAATTCTGTAATTGTTTTTGCTAGACGATACAAGGTAAATTTCTTGGTTGAACTACCAACAGAGATGTACATATCATCGGATCTACAGCTAATGAAAGCATCAGTTGTAGCTAACCAAGGTCTTCCTAATATAATAGGATGTCCTCCTAGATTATTCTTAAGAGTTAGGATCATAAAATCCACAGGATACTCCCAAGAACCTAGGGAAACTGGAATGTCTTCTATTACCCCATCAGGTTTGATCACAGATCTGTCTGCTAATTATAATAATTTGGGTGTAAAAAGAAGATTATGAAGCTTTAGTTTATCCATGATTTGTCTATTCATGATATTGATTGTTGCTCCTAAATCAATAAGTGTGTTTTGGATCTCAGTTCCATTGATGTGTATTTTAACAACTGGATTTCCTGGGTCTAGATACTTTGGAATGGCAATCTTACCCATCATGATATCTATTATTTTTCCTACCAGTTGAATTTTCTTTATCTCTTTGATTATTTTTCCTGTTTTTTTCATGCTCAACTCCTTTATTGTTTTTTCTAGAATTGGAATTTCCTCGATAGCTTGTAATAATGGGATCTTAATACAAACATTTCTCAGCTCATCTAGGAAATCATAATTAGGCACCATAATTTGTTTTTCTACACCCTTATCAATTTGTAATATTTCTGTAAAGGGAGGTGTAGAGATATATGTTGATGGCTGCTCTAATATAGGAGTTGAAGTTATTGGTTCTTTTTGTTTTGATTTTTCAATATTTAGGTCTTGGAAAGGTGTGCTCTCTTCAAGACTTTTATTTACCCGCAGAGAATCTTCTTCAGAGTTGTTTTTTTCTTGTATAATTACAGAAGGTTTCTTCTTTTCAAGTATTCTTCCATACCTAAGTTGAACATCATTAAGGTCTAAAGGAGTAATCAAATAGGTTGGAAACTGTTGGCCTTCTATCATGTATGTGTTCTGAGGATTTTTATTGTTGGGGTTTGGTATGGGTTGGGCAGGTAACTGATTTTCTTTCTGAGGAAATGGTAATGGAAGTGGTGGATTTTGATGTTGTGGATTTTGAGGATTTTGTTGAGGAGGGAAATGTGGATATGGTGGATAGGATGATGAATATTGATAGTACTAAGAGTATCTTCCATAGGGATTTTGTGCTCCTTGTGCCCAAGTTTGAGATTTATTTTGAAATTGGGGCCAAGGTTTCTGCCACGAATTCCAATTTGATGGGGGTTGATTATACAGCTGATCATGGAATCCTTGTGTTTGAGGTCCTTGCCAAGGCCTCCTAGAGACAAAATTGAGAGATTCTGTGGAATTTGTAGGGGTTTCTTCTTGAAAGACAGCTTTAAGACCAGGAAGTAAAGGAAAATTCTTGGTCTCATGTTTTTCTAAACAAATTACATTAGTCTCTACAACTTTTGCATCCAAAGGGCACTCTCTTGAGGCATGCTTCTTTCTACATTTGGGACAAAAGATTGCTAAGGCATCAGATTCAGCTTTTTTCTTGTTTTGTAACTTAGGGGTGTCTATTTTCTCATTAAGACTCCCTAAAATGTCAGATTTGAATTCATCAAGAATATGTCCTATTTCTGCCCTACTTACTATCCCAGAAGCAGACTTGCTTGCCCTTGCAAGAGCGGGGTCTCTTGGTCCTTTTATAGTTTTAGATTTTTCTCTTGAAAGGTTGATACATAATTTAGCTATTTCAGGTAATGTGAGCTGAGATATATCCCCTTTTCTCATCATATTAAGGATATCTAACCATTCATCCCTAATTGTCTTCAACAAGAGAGCTTTCAAAGTATCTTGGGCTAAGTTTTCCATTTTTTCTCTCTTGATGTTATAGTTAAACCTCCCCAACAAATCTTCCAAATTTTCATCCTCTTTTTGTAGAATTTTAAACACTTCCTCCTTATGTTTGACTGGCATACAGTAATCCAAATACCTCTCTAGAAATTCATGTTTCATTTCTTCCCATGTCCTAATAGAACTGTTGATCAAACTCATAAACCATTTTAATGTTGCTCCTTTCAATGTTGAAGGGAATAGTTTAAGTTTTTTGGCATCTTATAAGTAATCATAGGTTCTACATAGGACTTCAAATTCAAATAGGAAGGTTTCAGGATCTTCACTTTTGAGTCCAATAAAATTTGGAAGGACAGAGAGTGAAATGTTTTTCATAGTTGCATTGGTTTCTTCATCTACTATAGGAAACCCAAAAGAGCTTCTCATTTCCCTTCTACCTCTTCCTCTGCCTCCTTTCTCACCTCTACCTCCTTCTCCTCTACCTCTACCTCTACCCCCTCCAAATAGTGTATGTTCTCCATTAAACACTCCTCCTCCCCCTTCTTCTGCCATGGTTGATTCTCCTGTGGAAGTGGAAAAGTTTATGTCTCTAGCAGGGGTCTTTGAATCTTCTTCTAGGACAGGTTCAGTGGATGAAGTGGAAGGTCTTTCTGATGGAATATCTGATCTTAAGTCTTCTGGAAGTCTATGATCAGTAAATCATGGAATGTGGTTTTGAGTTGGAGGTGTGCTTCCTCTTGGTCTTAGTGGAACAAGTGGTGTTTTAGGAATCAAGCTTCTGCTTCTTATGAATCTACCCCTTGAGTCTCTTTCTCTATGCATGTCATTGTTTTTTAGAGGTAAGAAACAAGGCTACCTAGTTACACTTCCCCGGAAACGACGCCAAAATGTCTGCTCAACTTAGTGTTCCTAAATTGATGTCATAAATTGTCAACCAGGGCTAGTAAACTATTGAAGTGAAGTGCACTATATGTGCCTAGGTATCTTCTTCCTACTTCGTTGTGTTTATTGTTTTTTTTCTAGTGTTTTTGGCTTTGTATTTTTGTGTTAAGAGGAAAAGAACTAAAATTTTTGGCAAACAGAAGTTACTGATCACACTAAAACAGAACAAAATTTACTCTAAACTGTGTATGACACCTAAGAACAGAAAATGCTAATTCACAAATTGCAAAGCTTGACAAGGAAAGTAACTCATAACATTAACTCAATCCAATTCATTTCATTAGAAGTATGTTGGAATAGCTTGAGAAAAGGATAAGTTTGATGTAATGAGGTTCTCTATAGTAAACAACAACTTACAATATCACAGAGAAAATCTCATCCATAGTTAAAAATTTGTCGGAACCATTTGAGAAAACATTATCTGCAACATAGTAAGGAACCCTATACTAAAATGACTTATAACACTAAAATTAACCCATTCAACCACTCAAAATGTTACTATTAAGCCTCATTCAAGGGTTAGATATCTCTTGGAATAGCTTTGGAAAAAGGATGTTTGTAAAATTATGAGAGATTGCAGAATAGTCAAGGACTCAAAATGATATAGCTAATTCTTGTCCATACGATAATGATGTATTAGAAGAGAATAATAACAAGAGCAGTTTGTAAATAATAAAGGCCTTTAAGTCTAATTTAAAAGAACTGGAACACAACTAGCTAATAAAACTTGAAATACAATGAACAGAACTGAACTAAAATGCAATTAACCTCCAAAGTATTACAGCTCTATCTCATTCACGTGTTAGTGATATATTGGAACATTTCATGGGAACAAGATCGATTGCAATATTCGATGTAAGGAAACATAAAACATGATGCTCAGAAAATTGCCTAGATTAAAAACGAAATAGAGCTAAAGTTACTTATCTAGAAAATATGCGCAAAGCCTTTCGGATAGTAGGGGCTCTCTACCACCAGATTGGCACACAAATCCTTAGTTCCTTAAGATTTCTTCAGATCTTGCATTAAATTTGTACTTCTTTCATTAAAGGAAAACGCTCAGAAAACAAAGTAACACAGTGTTTGAGAACTTAACAACAAAACATCAACTAACTAACTGTCTCTCGGTTCACCGAGTTATTTTTATAAGCAAAATACATAACTGGCATTGAGAAGAAATAGGGATAGGTGTCTTTTTCAATCAAAATTGAATTAGAACTCCAATTAAGGCCTCTTACTTTGCTGAAGACATTTGCAGAGTCCTTGTCCTGGTAAAATTCTACTTCTTAGTTTTGGTTTCCTCCACGTGCATAACCACTTGCATATTTTTGCTCAAACTTCATAGAGGGAAATGAATGATGTAGGTGAGTTCTAGAATTCAAAAATATGTGTTTTTCCTTTAAGTGACACCTATAACCTGTGTGAACATAAAGATATCTGCGAAATATGTGACTAGTTACAGAATGGTTGCATTATGTAGCTAAGTCTAGTCAAAAATCACAACAACAAAACCACAAAAGTTTAGTAAGTCAGTTATTGCATGCATTCTTAAAGTAACTTTAATCATTCCTATTGATCTTTTAAGCCTATAATTAACAGAGGATAAATGGAATGAAGTGAAATTTGGTGAAAGGAAAGGACATCTTTGGGGCTCAACATACCCCCACTGCAAAGCTTTTGCATGTCCTCATGCAATCAATCAATGTATTCTGAAACTTCTGCCTAGGACATCTAGCTTCCTTTTTCTGCTTTGCTTGATGTTTAATGGAATCCTAGGCTTCCTTATGACCAATTTGAACCTTAGATTTATAAGTGCCCTGCTCAACTTTTTTTTTTTTCTTGTTCAGCTTCTCACTAGCCTTGTACAATTTTTCCATTTGCAGAGAGAGAGTTGTGTTCATATCACTTTTCAGCTTGACTTGCTCCCTTAAAATTTCATTTTTATTTTTTATATGCCTATTAAGTATTTCCAATTCATATTTATCTCTTCTCAGCACTTCAATTAGATATTTTTGTGGGCTAGGAGTTCTTCCTCTACTTTCTGAGGCTCTCTTTTCTAATGACTCAACATAATTATAGATTTTTTGTTGGGCTGGGTCTACCTCCGGAGTTCCTCCATCAAGATCCTCTTCATACTAGTATTCAGGAGAACTGTCAGTTGGTGTCTCTTCATCTTCAATATCTATGATTCTTGTTTGTTTAACTCCAGTCTTCTTCAATATGCATCTAAGCTTATGGCTTCTTCTTAGTTTAGATGGTCCATCACCTCTCTCCTTAGCATACTTCCTTATTATCTTCTCCTTTTTAAGTTGTTTCTTGATTTCGGCCAATTTTTCAGAGATAATCTCCTCACTGTCCTCTTGTATGGATTTACCAGTTTTAATTTCAACAGATTTGGAAATTTTCCCTCTCTTGCTTCTTCTTGCAAGTTTGTCTTCAGATGGAGTTTCTTTCAGTTCTTCAAAATGATTCCTTAAGAGGAACTCATCCCAACTATCTCCCACCTTTTTCAAATGATGCTCAATTAGGATTTTAACTAGGCCATGGTGATACAAGGTGGTTTCTAAAAATTGGACTCTTTTTTGGACATTAGAAGCCATCCTCTTTAGGCTATGGAGTAAGAAAAAGGGTAAATTGATTTCCTCATCTAGAAAATGCATCATAAGTCGAATGTGATAAACATAGAGGGTGCCAAACCTTCCCTCACAAGTTATAAACTTTTGCAGAATTAACAGCATATTTCGCCACTTATTCTTTAAGGCTGAACTAGGAATGCCCTTCTTAAAAACTGAGATATCCATACCTGGTGTTTTGAGCATCTTCCTCCATGCTTCATTGTGAAATTCCTTGTTTTTCAACCATCGTTCACCTTGCCTTGGTAATTCTGCTGCTTCTGCAATGAAGGATTCTGTGATAATGAATTGACATCACCTATTTCAACTTCTGACCCATTGAAGAACCGAGAAAATGTCTTGGTAACCTCCTTATGGAATACATTGAACTTTTCCAAAAACTGTAACCACCCAACCTGCTGTAACATCTCTCTAATCTGTGGGTAACCCCTCTAGGTATTTGGTTCCGACTGGTTCGAACCTTACAATGAGTCCCATGGCTTCTTTTCTCTATCTTCAGTTTACTGCTCCATTACTACTCTCCTATTCAAGGTAAAAATGGTTGTAGAGAGTTGTTTTCACCCCAAAGATGACTTCTATGTTTTTGCAGACAGGAATTGGCTACGAAAAAAACGACATGAAGTGGTTATGGAATGAGTGAAATACGGTGAGGGTAAATTACACGAATAAATGAGTTTGAGAGCTGTCATGGAGTGAAAGACCACGGAAAAATCTCGTGAGAATTTCAAAATCATCACTGAATACTTCGGGATAGTGACGTGACCTAATAGGTCACTTCAAGTACTATCTGTCAATTTTTAATAAATGATGATTTGATATGGCGGAATGGAAGGGATTTGTCCATGAATTTTATGATAGGCTTGATAGGCTTGATCAATACGAATAATCAAAATAACTTTATGAAACATACATATAACTTAACCATACTATAACTTTCATAATCTGTTATCATAATAATTTCACAAGTTACCTTAGCTCTTCTTTAGATTTTTTTTTTGTGGTTTTTAATATGCTTTGTCTTTCTTTGAAAATCATTGATCTTTTAGTCTTCATAATCCCTTTGATTTTTCTTGTTGACATAGGTGTGCAAGATCAATTTGTTGTTGAACAAGTGGTTGCTGGATTGTTGCCTATAGGATATCTGGCTGCGGAATGTCTGGCTGCATAATGTCTACCTACAGAATATACCTGTAAAAGCTTTGAAACATGGAATGAAATGATTTGAAACATGGATGGAATGTAGTATGAAATGAAATAAAATGGATCATGAAATATGGTGGAATGAAGCATGAGTGAAGTGAAATATGATGGAATGAAATGGATCATAAATGTGAAGTGGAATGAAATATGAAAAGGGGCCTACAACTTATGATTTTATGATAGTTGCTTGCAGGAAAAGAACAATTTTGAAAAGGTAAAGTGTCAGAAGGATTCTGATTTTCACTTTATCTTTTCTGTATAAACATGCTAATCAATGATTATTTTTCATGTTTATACTTTTTTCTTTTTTTTCTTTTTTTCTTATTTTTTTTTTACATCATCTGACATCAAAAAATGCAATTAAGTTGATGAAGAAAAAGGATTCTTCTTCATTAACTTCACATCATTTTTCTCTTGGAATCTCTTGACAAATTATTCTCTTGAAAGTGGCTTATGATACAGCTTCAATCTATGACCATTTACAAGAAAAGTGACCTTCTCTTCATCTATTGTCCTGATTTTTATTGCTCCATTGTCAAAAAATTTCACAATTTCATATTGTCCAAGCCAATGTGTTTGGAATTTACCTTGAAAATCTTTGAACTTTGAATCAAACAAGAGGGCCCAGTCACCTTCTTTGAATTTCTTTTCCTTAATGTACTTATCATGCCATTTGTTCCTTTTTTGCTCGACTATATTTTTTCTCTGGATTGCATCCTGTCTGATCTCATCAAATTCATTAATCTGCTCCAATCTATGTTTTTGTGCTTCTGTTATATCAAGTCCTCGTTGGACTGCCATTTTAAAAGTTTGAATTTGAAACTCTATGGGAAACAAGACTTGTTTTCCATAAACAATTTCATAAGGAGTATGACCTGTTGTGCTTCTCCATGTAGTTCTATAGGCCCACAAGGCTTCAGGAAGTTTTTCTGCCCAATCTCTTCTATGTAAATGAACAGTCTTTGTTAGGATCCCTCCAATGACCTTATTAGTAGATTCCACTTGACCATTTTCTTGTGGATGATAAGGAGTATATTTTCTGTGTCTGATTTTGTACCTCTCCATCATTTGTTCCACTAGTCTTGATGTGAATTGAGCTCCTTGGTCTGTAACAATTTCTCTTGGGACACCAAAAAGAGTAAAAATATCTTCAAAAAGAAAATTAACTACAGATGCTTCAGTAGCAAAAAGTAATGGCTTGGCCTCTACCCATTTGGTAACATAATCAGTGCAAACTAATATATATTTCTTTTGTCTTGATGGAGGACTAATGGGTCCTACACAATCTAAAACTCATTTCTCAAAAGGTTCAATATGTACCTGAGCCTGCAATGGCATCTCACCTGAAGGAGAAGGTTTCCCTACCCTTTGGAAACTGTCACACCTTTTGACATACTCTTTAGCATCTTTAAAAAGGGATGGCCAATAGTATCCTAAATGAAGGACCTTATAAGTTGTCCTTTTATCAGCAAAGTGTCCGCCACAAGTTTCATCATGACATGCCTTGATAATCTCAGGCATCTCATCTTCTTGAACACATCTCCTAATGATAAAGTCTGGACCTGTTTTGTATAACTCATTAGCAACCCATGAATATTTTTCACTGTCATAAATGATCCTTCTTTTGTCTCTTGCATTCATTATTGAAGGAAATTTCCATGAAACTAAATAATTAGCAATGTCAGCGAACCAAGGAGTTTGAGTAAAAATTGCAAAAATATATTCATCAAGGAATTGATCTTCAACTGGAGTGTTGTCTTTAATGTTTTGCAGTCTAGATAGGAAATCAGCTACGGTATTTTGTTTTCCAGGCCTATCTAGAATGGTAATGTTGAATTCCTGTAAAAGCAATAACCATCTTATGACTCTGCCATTAGTAATTGATTTGTTCATTAGATATTTAATTGCAGACTGATCTGTGTGAACAAAAGTTTCATAGCCTGTTATATAGTGTCTGAATTTATTTATGGCATTAACAACAGCTAAGAACTCTTTTCGATTCTGATATAGTAATTTAACTCCAAAGAGGTCAAATTTTTTACTTGTATAGTAGATGGCATAAGGAGTAGGGTCTTTTTGACCAATACGACTCCTAAAGTGTGCTCCTAAGAACTTATCTGTTGAAATATGAAAGAGTAATTTCCAGTTAGGACCCCTTAAATAGGTGTACCAGTTTTTTTTTCACGGTCTCAAAGGCTAACTGGCAATCAAGATTCCACTTGAATTCACAGTCTTTGGTAAGTAATTTGAAAAGTGGAGATGATATCTTGGTGAAGTTTTTTATAAACCTTCGATAATATCCTGTAAATCCTAGAAAACTCCTAACATCTTTTTGACAACTTGGAATAGATAAGTTAGAGATGACTTCAACTTTTGACTCATCAACTCTAATCCCATCCCCTGAAATGTGATGCCCCAAAACAATTCCTTTAGTAAACATCATAAAACACTTCTCATGACTTAGTGAAAGATTTTCTTCTTTACATCTCTTTAAAACTTTTTCCAAGTTTGCTAAGGCTTCTTCAAATGTGTTTCCATAAACTGTGAAATCATCCATGTATACCTCTACACAATCATGTATTAGATCTGAAAATATTCCTAGTACTGCCCTTTGAAATGTTGCGGGTGCATTGCATAGTCAAAATGGAAATACTCGGTAAACATAGGTACCCCAAGGACAGGTAAATGTGGTTTTGTCTTGATCTTCAAGTGCTACTTGAATTTGGTTATAACCACTAAACCCATCTAAAAATGAGAAGTACTTTTTGCCAGCTAATGTATCTAACACCTGATTTATGAAAGGTAGGGGAAAATGATATTTAAGAGTAGCTTTGTTTAATTCCCGATATTCAATACATACCCTCCATTTACCATTTTTCTTTGGCACAATTACCAAAGGAGAAAGCCACTAACTATCTGAAATGGGATAGATAAAGTTGACATTTAACAATTTCTGCAATTCTTCTTTAACAATCTCCCTAAGATTTGGATTCATTCGTCTCTGGGGTTGTCTGATTGGTTTACAATTTTCCTCTATGTAGATGTGATGAGTGCAAGTCTTAGAGCTTATCCCTTTCATATCAGTGTACTCCCATGCATATGCAGAAGAATGTCTCTGTAATATCTTGACTAGCCTTTCTTGTTGAGATTTATCCAGGTTCTTGTTTATGTTTAAAGTTTTACCTGGAAATATCTCAATTGCAGAGCTGTCAAATTTATCCATGGAATAAAGAGACATCTGTCTTGATGATAAAAACTCAATGTTGGATTCCTCTTGAAATTTTTCATGTTTGTATTCTGAAGAGGATTCAAAATTTTCTAAGGTATTCAGAATCTGGCTATCTTCACTAATTTCTGAAATTGTGAAGAAAGGTTGTATGTCTTCTTCATCCTCAATCCATTGAGTATCATCTAATTCTGTAATTTTTTTTGCTAGAGGATACATGGTAAATTTCTTGGTTGAACTACCATCAGAGATGTACATATCACCGAATCTACAGCTAATGAAAGCATCAGTTGTAGCTAACCAAGGTCTTCCTAATATAATAGGATGTCCTCCTAGATTATTCTTAGGAGTTAGGATCATAAAATCCATAGGATACTCCCAAGAATATAGGGACACTGGAATGTCTTCTATTACCCCATCAGGTTTGATCACAGATCTGTCTGCTAATGGTAATAATGTGGGTGTAAATATAAGATTAGGAAGCTTTAGTTTATCCATGATTTGTCTACCAATGATATTTATTGCTTCTCCTAAATCAATAAGTGTGTTTTGTATCTCAGTTCCATTGATGTGTATTTTAACAACTGGATTTCCTTGGTCTAGATACTTTGGAATTGCAATCTTACCCATCATGATATCTGCTATTTTTCCTGCCAGTTGAATTTTCTTTATCTCTTTGATTCTTTTTCCTGTTTTTTTATGCTCAACTCCTTTATTGTTTTTTCTAGAATTGGAATTTCCTTGATAGCTTGTAATAATGGGATCTTAATACAAACATTTCTCAGCTCATCTAGCAAATCATAATTAGGCACCATAATTTGTTTTTCTACACCCCTATCAATTTGTAATCTTTCTGGAAATGGAGGTGTAGAGATATATGTTGATGGATGCTCTAATATAGGAGTTGAAGTTATTGGTTCTTTTGGTTTTGATTTTTCAATATTTAGGTCTTGGAAAGGTGTGCTCTCTTCAAGACTTTTATTTACCCACAGAGAATCTTCCTCAGAGTTGTTTTTTTTTTGTATAATTACAGAAGGTTTCTTATTTTCAAGTATTCTTCCAGACCTAAGTTGAACATCATTAAGGTCTAAAGGAGTAATCAAATAGGTTGGAAACTGTTGGCCTTTTATCATGTATTTGTTCTGAGGATTTTTATTGTTGGGGTTAGGTATGGGTTGGGCAGGTAACTGATTTTCTTTCTGAGGAAATGGTCATAGAAGTGGTGGATTTTGATGTTGTGGATTTTGAGGATTTTGTTGAGGAGGGAAATGTGGATATGGTGGATAGGATGATGGATATTGATAGTACTGAGAGTATCTTCCATAGGGATTTTGTGCTCCTTGTGCCCAAGTTTGAGATTGATTTTGAAATTGGGGCCAAGGTTGCTGCCACGAATTCCAATTTGATGGGGGTTGATTATACAGCTGATCATGGTATCCTTGTATTTGAGGTCCTTGCCAAGGCCTCCTAGAGACAAAATTGAGAGATTCTGTGGAATTTGTAGGGGTTTCTTCATGAAAGACAGCTTTAAGACCAGGAAGTGAAGGACAATTCTTGGTCTCATGTTTTTCTAAACAAATTACATAAGTCTCTACAACTTTTTCATCCAAAGGGCACTCTCTCGAGGCATGATTCTTTCTACATTTGGGACAAAAGATTGCTAAGGCATCAGATTCAGCTTTTTTCTTGTTTTGTAACTTAAGGGTGTCTATTTGCTCACTAAGACTCCCTAAAATGTCAGATTTGAATTCATCAAGCATATGTCCTATTTCTGCCCTACTTATTGTCCCAGAAGCATACTTGCTTGCCCTTGCAAGAGCGGGGTCTCTTGGTCCTTTTACAGTTTTAGATTTTCCTCTTGAAAGGTTGATACAAAATTCAGCTATTTCAGGTAATGTGAGCTGAGATATATCCCCTTTTCCCATCATATTAAGGATATCTAACCATTCATCCCTAATTGTCTTCAACAAGAGAGCTTTCAAAGTATCTTAAGCTAAGTTTTCCATTTTTGATCTCTTGATGTTATAGTTAAACCTCTCCAACCAATCTTCCAAACTTTCATCCTCTTTTTGTAGCACTTTAAACACTTCCTCCTTATGGTTGACTGGCATACAGTAATCCAAATACCTCTCTAGAAATGCATGTTTCATGTCTTCCCATGTCCTAATAGAACTGTTGATCAAACTCATAAACCATTTTAATGCTGCTCCTTTCAATGTTGAAGGGAATAGTTTAAGTTTTTAGGCATCTTGTAAGTAATCATAGGTTCTACATAAGACTTCAAATTCAAATAGGAAGGTTTCAGGATCTTCACTTTTGAGTCCATAAAATTTTGGAAGGACAGAGGGTGAAATTTTTTTCATAGTTGCATTGGTTTCTTCATCTACTATAGGAAACCCAAAAGAGCTTCCCATTTCCCTTCTACCTCTTCCTCTGCCTCCTTATTCACCTCTACCTTCTTCTCCTTCTGCACCTCTACCTCCTTCTCATCTACCTCTACCTCTACCCCCTCCAAATAGTGTATGTTCTCCATTAAAGACTCCTCCTCCCCCTTCTTCTGCCATAGTTGATTCTCCTATGGAAGTGGAAAAGTTTATGTCTCTAGCAAGGGTCTTTGAATCTACTTCTAGGACAGGTTCAGTGGATGAAGTGAAAGTTATTTCTGATGGAATATCTAATCTTAAGTCTTCTGGAAGTCTATGATCAGTAAAGCATGGAATGTCGGTTTGAGTTGGAGGTGCGCTGCCTCTTGGTCTTGGTGGAACAAGTGGTGTTCTAGGAATCAAGCTTCTAATTCTTATGAATCTACCCCTTGAGTCTCTTTCTCTACGCATATCATTGTTTTTGGGAGGTAAGAAACAAGGCTACCTAGTTACACTTCCCTAGCAACGGCGCCAAAATGTCTGCTCAACTTAGTGTCCCTAAATTGATGTCATAAATTGTCAACCAGGGCTAGTAAACTGTTGAAGTGAAGTGCACTATATGTGCCTAGGTATCTTATTCCTACTTCGTTTTGTTTAGTGTTTTTTTTTCTAGTGTTTTTGGCTTTGTATTTTTGTGTTAAGAGGAAAAGAACTAAAATTGTTGGCAAAGAAAATTCACTGATCATACTAAAACAGAACAAAATTTACTCTAAACTGTGTATGACACCTAAGAACAGAAAATGCTAATTCACAGTACCAAAGCTTAATGAGAAAGTAACTCATAACGTTAACTAAACTAGGTCAATTCATTTCATTAGAAGTATGTTGGAACAGCTTGAGAAAAGGATAAGTTTGATGTAATGAGGTTCTCTATAGTAAACAACAACTTACAATATCACAGAGAAAGTCTCATCTATAGTTAAAAAAAAATTGGAACCATTTGAGAAAATATTATCTGCAACATAGTAAGGAACCCTATACTAAAATGACTTATAACACTAAAATTAACCCATTCAGCCACTCAAAATGTTACTATTAAGCCTCATTCAAGGGTTAGAGATCTCTTGGAACAGCTTTGGAAAAAGGTTGTTTGTAAAATTATGAGAGATTGCAGAATAGTCAAGGACTCAAAATGATATAGCTAATTCTTGTCCATATGATAATAATGTGTTAGAAGAGATTAAGAAAAAGAGCAGTTTGTAAATAATAAAGGCCTTTAAGTATAATTTAACAGAACTAGAACACAACTAGCTAATAAAACTTGAAATACAATGAACAGAACTGAACTAAAATGCAATTAACCTCTGAAGTATTACAACTCTATCTCATTCACGTGTTAGTGATATATTGGAACAGTTCATGGGAACAAGATCGATTGCAATATTCGATGTAAGTAAACATAAAACATGATGCTCAGAAAACTGCCTAGATTAAAAACGAAACAGAGCTAAAGTTACTTATCTAGAAAATATGCACAAAGCCTTTCAGACAGTAGGGGCCCTCTACCACTAGATTGGCACACGAATCCTTAGTTCCTTAAGATTGCTTCGGATCTTGCATTAAAGTTGTACTTCTTTCATTAAATGAAAACGCTCAGAAAACAGAGTAACACAATCTTTGAGAGCTTAACAACAAAACATCAACTAACTAACTGTCTCTCGGTTCACCGAGTTATTTTTATAAGAAAAATACATAACTGTCATTGAGAAGAAATAGGGATAGGTGTCTTTTTCAATCAAAATCGAATTAGAACTCCTATTTAGGCCTCGTACTTTGCTGAAGACATCTGCAGAGTCCTTGTCCTGGTAGAAGTCTACTTCTTAGTTTTGGTTTCCTCCACGTGCATAACCACTTGCAGATTTTTGCTCAGACTTCGTAAAGGGCAAGGAATGTTGTAGGTGAGTTCTAGAATTCAACCACATGCATTTTTCCTTTAAGTGACACCTGTAACCTGTGTGAACATAAATATAGTTGCGGAATATGCGACTAGCTACAGAATGGTTGCATTATGTAGCTAAGTCTAGTCAAAAATCACTACAACAAAAAAACCACAAAAGTTTAGTAAGTCAGTTATTGCATGCATTCTTAAAGTAACTTTAATCATTCCTATTGATCTTTTAAGCCTATAATTAACAAAGGATAAATGGAATGAAGTGAAATTTGGTGAAAGGAAAGGACATCTTTGGGGCTCAACACTAGTCTCCCACCACTTGGGATGGTGGGGAATATGCAACCAGTGTTACTGCGAGGGCGGAACATAATGGAGTTTATAGAGATCCATTTCCAACTAGTTCTCCATGTGCAGGGGAAACTGACACTAATCAAGGATCTAGAGAGGCTAGAGACCCGTGTTGTGGCTGCAGCGGTGCTTCGGATCTTGGGCAACCAGGCACTCCACCACATCACTTGGGGTTAGATGATTCTTGTTGAGAGTGTGTTGAGTGGGACCTACTATGGTTGGGTCCAAATGATCATGTCGTTGTTGAAATTATAGTTGTCGCTATGCAAACAAAAAGTGAACCATGACTGTGCATATGGCATAGTGTTATGCTCGCTCTTCTTTGAGAAGATCCCGACATTCCGACCTCACATACAGATCCAGGATGGGGGCCCGAGAGAGCCCAGGATGTGTCGTTGGGGGGAGATATTGTGCAGAGGGGGTGGTGGGGCAGTCAGACGGGTGTTTCGACCCGATTTTTTCATTCATTGGGGTCAGATTCCACTGTACATAGATGACTATCCCTATAGTGGGATGAGTTATCATGGGGACCCAGACTTTCCATTTCCGCCTGGTCGAGTATGGGGGAGATGGTAAGTGACAAGTTGCTAATATTTTGTGTGCATTTTAAAGTTTCAGAATATTCTATATGGTACTGATTCATTCACTTTTGGTATGTAGATACAGCACTGGTAAAACTAATCGGGTACATGGGACGACCTACAGTATCAGGAGTTGTAGGACCTAGTGGGTCGAGAGCACCACAAAATAAGGATGCAGTGGCCGTCCTGGAGGACATCTGTCATAGATGTGAGAGGCTTTTGACCGGCGTTTCAGAGTGCAGATGGCAATATTTGGATGACCAGTACATAGAGTCATGCATTGGTCTATCCTCGGAGTGGCGAGGGGTCATGTGGTGCATGGTGATCGCTGGACAAGGGATGCACGATCTATGAGCTGCAGAGCAGATCCATTGGTTCGGGATCCTCCAGATAATGATTAGGTGTAGGGGCATGTGGTGCCCCCAGTTTTGATTTTTTTGTAATATGCTATAGGCATGTCATATGTATCAGAGTTGATGGACTCTAAAACATTTTGTACGACAAATAAATGGATATGCATCATTTTTATGATATGTGTTATTGTCTTGCGTTAAATTTCTGTGCTAAGTTCCAATATAGAATATTATTTGCAATACTATCTACATTGTGATTTTATGTTCTAGGTACATGACTAAAAGTAATGATTTAAAATTCACACATCAAAAGCTTCACTCGTAAATATCTTTTAAAAAAGATAGGATTATGCACACGATAGACACCATTCAATTGCATGACAAGAAGTAGGGAATATAAATGAACATGACGGTGGAGGATGTGATGGGAAATGGCATTAGCTAATAAACCTTGCACTGCATCATATTCGGCTTGGTTATTGGTGGCAGTAACAATGCATACGTTGTTTGAGAGAACAAGTGAATGTAAGGGGGTAAAAATTGCCTAACCTGCCAAGGCTAGATTTTGGGAGTAGCGACTTGCACCATCGGCATAACCGATATAAGGTGTGGACAGGGGTCCATCTGAAAGGTGCCACAAGAAAAAAAATGAGAGGGTGATGAATAATTCTGGCAACCTGAACACAAGGTAGAAATCAAACAAACACTACTAGAGGGAGTGATCTGGGTAAGATGTCTACCACCCGCATACCAACGGGTAGGTGGTGTGTGGGAGATTCCTTCGGGGTAGCTTGTGATCAGGTTGCGAAAGTCACCATAACCACGTATGGTGAAATCCCGCTTATAGGTGGGAAATATGAAGTCAGGGTTGTAAACGGCTTCCATGATGTCGTCATTATAGTAGAATATGGGGTGGTGAGAGGAAGAGAGACCACATGACACGCCGAAGCTATCTGACTCATCATCATGAGAAGAAAGGTTCATGTGTGCATTGTCACGGGGGATGACGAAAGAATAAGCAGATAAGGGATCCACTAATGTTGAACCCAGGGTGATCGTTGTAGGGAGGTCAAGTGAAATAGAAGGGGAACCGCCAGAGGGGTCTTCCATCGTGGATATTATGAATGATGATAGGTAGAGGATGGTGGTCGAGGGCTCTGTCATCTCAACATCGGGAGGGGGAATTTCAATGGGAGTGGGTAAATCCTCAGGTTTTACTGCATCATACTGTGCAAGGACAGGAGAGGCGAACTGGTTATGTTCAATCTCGTACTCTCGAACTACCTCCAAAGAGGCGCGGTAATGCGTGAGGTGGGGAAAAGGGTGGATATAATGGCCATGGATATCACACAAAGCATAAGGTTGGTTGGTGTGAATATTCTTGGGGTTCTTGGTTGTAGTAGAAGAAGAAACAGAGGCTTCAGGGACCGTAGACTTAGGGAACGCGACATTGACCATGGGCTTGATACGAGGCAATGCAGGACAATGATGGGTGGCATGACCAACAACATCACACAAAGCACACGGGGGGGTACGCTTTGGAGGCTGAGGAGCAGCAGGGTTTGTCGGGGCAGCCTTGTCTTTAGGTGCCTTCTTGCGAGCTTTTCCCCCTTCACCCGAAGCTGTCACAACAAGAGTAGGTTCCTATTGAGGTGGATAAGGCATGGTAGCAAAGGGAGGGGTCATGGGGAAATCCTGCTTATAGGTGGGAAATATGAAGTCAGGGGTGTAAACGGCTTCCATGATGTCATCATTATAGTAGAAGATGGGGTGGTGGGAGGAAGAGAGACCACATGACACACCGAAGCTATCTGACTCATCATCATGAGAAGAAAGGTTCACGTGTGCATTGTCACGGGGGATGACGAAAGAATAAGTAGATAAGGGATCCACTAATGTTGAACCCAGGGTGATCGCTATAGGGAGGTCAAGCGAAACAGAAGGGGAACCGCCAGAGGGGTCTTCCACCATGGATCTTATGAATGATGATAGGTAGAGAATGGTGGTCGAGGGCTCCATCATCTCAACATCAAGAGGGGGAATTACAATGGGATCGGGTAAATCCTCAGGTTTGACTACATCATACTGTGCAAGGATGGGAGAGGCGGACTGGTTCTGTTCAATCTCACACTCTCGAACTACCTCCAAAGAGGCGCGGTAATGTGTGAGGTGGGGAAAAGGGTGGATATAATGGCCATGGAGATCACACAAAGCATAAGGTTGGTTGGTGTGAATATTCTTGGGGTTCTTGGTTGTATTCAAGGAAGAAACAGAGGCTTCAGGGACCGTAGACTCAGGGAATGCGACATTGACCATGGGCTTGATACGAGGAAATGCAGGACAATGATGGGTGGCATGACCAACAACATCACACAAAGCACACGGGGACCGGTTGAACCGGGGTCAAAGCAAGATAAGGTTTGGGCTGACCATGAGGGATAGTGGCTGGGGGATCAATGTACCAGACTGGGATCCCCAGGGTCATGTTAAGAAGGGATAAGGTAGCCATAACAGGTACTGAAAATACTCCAGGAGGGGGATCTAGGAACGATATCTGACCGGAGGGGTAATGGCCAGGCGGGACAACTCCGATATGGTTAAGGCCAGGAGGAACTGTGCCAGGAGGTTAAAGAGGCTCATGGGTACCAGTTGTAGATGACGGGCCTGGAGGAGGGGGTCCTAAAGGCTGAGTCGAAGTGCTAGGAGCAGGTTGTGGAGGGAGGGGCTACTGACTAGTCAAAGTGGGCCAATTGAGGGTGGACCGAGACGATTGCATCATGCAAACGTTCGACGAGTTGGGATCAGATACGGGAGGAGAAAGACCATAGAATGAACCAAGAAAAGAGAAGTCTTTGTAGACTCCTGGTGAAACACTAGTCAAAGGTTCGACTGTTTTTTTATTGGCCACCGAAGAGATGATGGACTCAGGGGAGGTTTGAGACTTTGGCTCGTAATATGTCAACTGGTCGATAGTGGCAATCTTTTCATTTTGAGGAAATCACATCTTATGGTGAACCACAGATGGGACAACAGACATCGCATAAGTGTAGCTATGACCTAATATAATGTTGTAATCTAAGGGGGCATCAATGACTTCTACGTCAACACAAGCAGTCTTACTTGCAAGAGTAATAGGACAATAGTGGAACAGTCCTATGGGCTGGGAAGAGTAGCCATCCCACGCTTGGAGGGTGATAGTGGAAGGGGCCAACTCTGGATATCCAAGTTGCTTCCAAACCGAAGCAGACATCACACAAGTGGATGCTACTTCATTAATGATACAACGAGAGACGTTGGTATTCTGAATCTTGACAGGGATTTGGAAGGCGATGGAAGCAAGAAGGGGAGGATGTTCTGACCAGTCAACATTGAAGATAATCAAATGATCATCTGAAGGATCCACAGTGCCCATGGCAGTTAGTAAAGCTTTTCGCTGTGAAGGGAATGACTGGAGGATTTCCAGCGTTGAGATGGCAGCAGGGGATTAAGCCAAATCATCTACTACTATACGAATGGGAAGCTTTGCCAGAAGTAGCATTTCAGTGTAATGGTCCCTTGGGGATCTTGTTATGAACCTCTACCTTAGGCTAATGGATCTATAAAGGACCATTGGTTGTCAAAAGAGGCTCTGTGGGACCTGAAGAAGGGGGCTTGGTGGTAGATGTAGCGGGAGGCTTGTTGCACTCACGGGACCGAGTCTGAAGGTTGAGGTCAACAGTAATGGGTTGGTCAGAGTTCATCATGAGAATTTGGTAATCATAGGTACCATATGGAGGAGGTTGAGTGGTCTCCTGACCTTTATGGGGTTGGGTAGCCATGAATCCTTGTTGGGGGAAAGGATTGGTAAACATAGCCGGTTGGATAGGTGCAGCTTTGAGAGGAACCAAAGGGGAGGCTTGTTGTCCTCGAGATGCTACTTGAGCTTCCCACATATGTTGCATATGAGGTAAAAGAGGACACTCGTGGGTATAGTGACCATATACACCACAACAAGAACAAGTTTTTTTCATGCGAACAAGTCTATCATTCTTGGTTTGAGTGCCTTGTTGTTGGTTAGCAATGTTAGGTGTATTTCCTTGGGGATTGGGTCCTAGATTACCTGGGGCAGATTGATTTTGATTGCCTTTCCTCTTCTTTTTTGAAGTAGGAGGATTAGTCACACCCTATTGTGCATACACCTACCCCTAGGGGGGTGGCTGCTGTTTCGGGGGTTGAGAAGGCAAGGGAGGTTGAGGTGCTAATGCTAGAGGAGCTGGAGCACCAAGTTGTGGATACAGGAATTAATGCGGTTGCGAAAAATTGTGGTAAACAGGTTGGGAAAAAGTAGGAGGCATGACGTATCCTAGATACATGCTACCGGAAGGGGGAAAAGTGCTGGAGGAGTTGGCCCTTCCCTGAGGGAAACCATAACCCATGGGAGGATGAGTATACGGATGAGAAAGGGCTCCAACGATACCATCGGTGGCATGGGATGCCCCCAATGCGTTGGCACCACCGGGTCTAGGGAGATCAGGTAAGATGGTATAAACATAACCAGACTGTGTGTAGATTACATCATATTTCAGCACAATCCGGAGGGTAGCTTCTTCAGTCTAAGAGAAATGAGATGCGCTATCTTTGCCAATAGTAGGAAAAAGGGATCTGAGAAACCAATCCATGTAGACACGGTCTTTGAAGGTAGGGGTTCGACATAGGCTCTTTCTTCTCCTCCATTCCTGGACATGATTGGATAGGCGGGTTGTAGATGATTGACAGAAATATGTCAAAAGTTCGGTACCAGTGTCATAACGAAGGGGAAGCTGGAAGTAAGAAAGAAACTCCCTAGAAAGAATTGCAAAAGTAGTATGAGAGGAGAAGGCCTGGTCAACATACCACTTAGAAGCTTCTCCAGTAAGCATACACTAAAATAACCGAAGACAGATAGAGTCATCGGTGATGGAGTTAGATGAACACCACCTGTGAAAAGATCTAACATGGTTTTTAGGATCTTCTCCAGCAAGACCTTCAAACTTGGGGATGTCAGAAGGGAGCTTGGTTGACATAGTAGGCCAACCAGGATCATGGTGTATGGGGTCATTGATCAACTAGTTAAAATCGGGAAGACTGAGACCTGCCATATAAGGGAGCAAGGGAGTGGCCGGAATAGTTCTTGATGTGGTCCCACTAGCAGTATTTCCAGCATTAGGTCGGGACTATCACTAGTGTTAGGTCCTAAACTAGACATGGTGAAGGTGATAGGGGGAGAACCGGGGATAGAACTAGAAGGGGAACCTGATGAACCAGAAGCAGAGTCGGAATGGGGACTCGGTGGAGGACTAACTCGAATCCTACGCGAAGGAGTAAGTCTTCCTACTGGAGACTGAGGAAAAAGTCCAAGAAGTCTCTGGGATAAACACCTTGGGGGCGCAATGATGGAAGAACAAACACAGATCACGGAAGGAAGAGAGACCAACAAGGGAAAGGAGGTGCAGGATCAAATTATTACAATGTCGAAACAAGGGCAAAGAGGTGTGGGATCAAATGATTACAATGTTATAGTCTTGGCCTGGCAGTGTAAACCAGGCTCTCTTCACTTAGGATGTGTGTATTAAGTGTGTTAATTTTAATTTTTAAACCCAGACGTGTGTAGAGAAAAAATAAAAAGTTTTTTGTATAACTGTAAATAAATATGCAAATAACAATAAATTAAACTGAATATAACAGAAAATAAACAGCTAAATATGCATCAATCTAAAACCAAGGAGGCAGGCTTCTTAACAACTAGTCTATGGGTGGGAAAAAACTAGCCAAAACACACCAAAATAGCCAATGGATCTAAAGTCAGGAGGGACAATGATCTAAAGGTCATATTTGTTGGAAATAGGTGCAGAAAACAGCAAAAAACCAGAGGGAAAAGTGTTGCAAATGAGGTGGTGAAAGGCTATAACCTGAAGGGAAACGGAGGGGACCCTAGAGGAGGACCAAACAAAACTAAAAATAGGTGTTTTGGATGGATGAATAACCAATACAAAATGGATCCGAAGGTTTAGGATCAGATCTGAAAAATGACTGAACACGCTGAAATCTTAGACGACTTGCTTCAGCTAAAATCCTTCAAGAAAGGTGGAAGCGTACTGAAGCCCTAGGGAGCTAGGTTCCTACTTCGACGAGTAAAAAAGAAGAGGTACAGGTCCAAGATGGGTGGAGACGGAGGTCAGACAACCCTGAACAATAGCCCATACAAACCCATAAAAATCACAGAAAAATTCTCGTAAAAAGTACAGGTCGCATTTTCTAACCTTTTTTCAGTAGAGGTCACAGGTTTTAGGCATTTTTCTGTGTCCTGAAGGTTGACGTCGCAGCTTTTGGCCCAAAAATTGTGACCAGAACTTCCTGCACTCTCAGGAGCAGGTTTCAAAAAAAAAGTATCGTCTCAGCTGCGGCTAATACCTGTCACCTGCGCAATAGGCCCAAAAACACATTGAAGTTAGATTTTTTACTATTTTAAAGGTTAAAAACAACATCAAGAAAATCAAAACAAGAAGCTAAAGAAAAACCCTAGGGGTTGAAGCAGTTGGTCATGCACGGATCTGAAAAACGACAGTGGTCATAATTATAAACCCTTGTGGAGTCGTCAGTTGTTAGTGTGAATTCTAATCGCAAGCGTATGAAAAAAACTCACTTTAGTTGTGCATAACAAACAGCCCTAACATCAAATATGGATATCAAATTATTTACATCTGCAGTTATTTGACCAAGACAAATGCTACAAAATCCACATCTATGCAGTTAAAGACATTAAGTAGTAAATAAAAGCAAGAGTTTCTCCATGCATCCAATAGACAAGAAAAGAATATTTTTAAAGAATTTTTGTATTTATGACACCTGGGAAGGGAACATAGAAATATGTTACCAATCCCTCTCAATGGGATGGGTTCTTGTATGTCCTCAGTGCTTCAAATCTAAGATCTCTCTCTCTTGATGGTGTAGTAAACCCAGACAAAAATGGAACTCAAAGGGAGCTCACAAACAAAAAGATAGAAAAATATGACAATGATGGAGGATCAAAGTCAGACCAAAAGTATAGAACTAGAGTGATCTTTATGCAACAAAAGGTAGTGAGTGAATGGGAAAATCATTCTATTTATAATAAAATATTGAGTTAGTCTAGATAATGGTGCATAATTAAAATATTTTTTACCAAATCTAGATCCAACTTTTATGGAATATTTTATTATATTTGTTGGAGGGAAAAAGAATTTGAATTTGGTCAAATCCATTTATTTGTAAATAATAAATAAATAAATGGTTTATTTATTTTTTTAAGAATGTGGTTGAGTAATAATTAAATAAATAGTGATTTATTCAATTATTTATAAATGATTTAGTCAAATCTAATAAGGAATATTATTTAAATCATGTTTTAAATAATTATTCCTAGAAAATAATAAGATAAATAATGATTTATCTAATAATTTTCTTGTTTTGGGTTAAATATGACTAGGAATATTAATTAAACTGCTGCTTAACTAATTATTCCTTGAGGAAAATCAAACAAATAAAGATATACTCAATTATTCCTCATGGGGTTTCCTGTTTGGACCATAAACAACTTAATAAATTAAGGATTACTAAGTTATTTTTCATAGTGAAAGCAATTCTACTTAGTGTAAAATTGTTCTTACATGGTGTACTTTGGTCCATCTAATAGTAACAGGTTAGATGACCAAAAATTGGTGTAACACTTTGGGTTGGGTAATATTCTTGACAGTCTATCATACCTATGGTCTATCATACCATCCAACACTTCAATTTTGGGTCAATTCTGCCAACTCATTTCAGTGTCACCTTTATGTTCAAGAGAAGTCATCCAGTAATTCCTCGTCTTTTGTAATACTCATAAACCTTCATTTTCATGGCTGCCATCCCTGAACATTGCTTCATCAAGTCACATTTTGTCTCCAAAATCATTACTCTCATTTCACGATAAATTTACTTCCTGACAACATCATCTCATCATCCAGGAATTTGACTTAGAAACATCATTCCAGTGCCTTGGAGCTTGCTTACATCAACAGCAAGATTCTCGCTTCCGGCAACAGGTTGACATCATCAGACCTTCGATCGAAATATTTTTTTTGGCATTCGACATCAAATCATCTATTCACACCTTGCAAATTGTACTATAGTACCTTGATAACCATTAACATCAATGGTGGTTTCTCTCGCAGTTATTAACGGCTTACATCAACAACTGGTAATCAGACGAATTCTTCCTCCCATGTTCGACTTCAGATCACATATTCGCATGGTTAGACTTGTACTTGAACGATCGAGTAAACAAGATAAGAAGACCCCGGATCTAGTTTCATCCATCTAGGTTGTGATTTTAGGAATTGTACTACATCATCCTTACGATGGATTTACATATAGATGGTCATTCGAACATGGGCCTATATCTATAGGCATGTCTATATCTGTAGACGACTTTCTGATTTATGTACGTGTTATGATACTTTATGTTCTTAGCATGGGTATGCCTCCCTCAACAATCCGTGTCCAAGATGTAAGATATCATGATGTAAGATATTGCAAATTGATACAATTCATTGTTCGCTTCAGATCCTACTCATCACATCGTAAATCTTCTCATCCAAATATTATCATTATTTTGACTTCATGCTTTAGGGGGCAACTGTTACAGGTCAATTTGGGCATCATCCCCCAATACCAGTATGAACAGGGTTTATCATGCCCTAATTCATTTTCTACATACACTAGATAATTCATTCCATCGATGGCTTTAAATCATGAGATTTGCAATGTTTGGAGTATAGTTTAAATGACCCATTGACTCATCAACGCTCCTTTGAATGGGCCTAAGTGCGTTGCAAATCACTTATCTCCATCCAAGGGTGCTCCGCAAAGCACTTCCCAACAATTAAGGGTGCATTGGTCTCCTGGGAGCGAAATAATCATTATTCCAGGAATCTCCACATGTCCAATGCCTTCTAAAAGAGCTCATAGGTGTCATACTTTGAAGACATGTGTTCTTCAAAGTGTTTTTCCTTCAAGATGATATGATCCTTGTGATGATATGGATAGTCCTCCTTGATTCTTCTCCTTGTGTTCGACCCTTATGTATCCTTCTTCAATTAGATGATCTTCAAGCTGCCTTTTGTGGTTTTTGTCACCTTAGCCCTGATACCATGTTGAGAAATCAATGGGCAGCTAGATTATGGTGATTTCTCTTACTTTGATAACTTCTTGTGAGGTTCTTTTACATATATTTATGTACTTGTAATTAGCTTCTTCTTTCACTTGATTATTATTGAGTTCTTATCATCAAACAGCTACCAAAATATGAATATTAATGAGACAAGAGGACACAAAATGTACATTGCTAGCCAAGGAAAAAACCTCTCCTCTTAAGAGGAAAACCCACAATAATTCTTCTCTTCTTATATAATATTCAAATGAGTAATTCCAGGACCTAAGACCCTTGACAAATATTCCTCCAAGACCGAGTCAAACCTCTTCTTGATGAATATGCTTCTCACAAATTCAACCCCAAGTCAAACTGCTTTGGAACTTTGTATTTTATCCTCTTCTTCAGAAATTCAGCTATTGCTTCAGGACTACAATTTTTAGCCCTCCTGCAATATGTGATTTTCACATGTGTGACTTATGTAGGGAATAATAGAGTCTCTTTTCTCCTCTTCTTAGTTTATCCTTTTATTCTTGTATACTCAACTTCAAAATACATATCCTTGGAACCCCAATTTGGCTTCATATGATTAATGTAATTATATCTTATTATAGCAGAAAGGATTCCCTAATTATATCCTGTACATCTAAGAGATGGTGGCCCAAAAACGAAAATTTTGGTTTCACTTTTTGTTTCCTCGTTTATCCTTATTTTTTTCTCCCTTTTGGTGTTTTTTCCTCCTTGATCAAACCTCTTGGACACGTCACAAATGAGGTCGAGTGCCTCTTATATATAGGCTTCTTATGGAGATTGATTAGCCCTTATTAGGCCAACTTGTCATCTCTTTGTAGGCTAACTTGTTGACTAGTAGGACGACTTGGTCTTGGAAGAGGAAATTTGACTCTTTTGGCTCTAAATAAATTATCTTTGCATGATACAAAGTTCCAATAGGGTCTTTACATATGAAAATGACTTATTTGACTTCTTGACTCTATAAAAATCCCTAAAATCACTCAATGGGTGCTTGACCTAAAAATAAATTGACCTTGAGATTAAACCCATGCTACAAAATTAATCATAATAAGTTTCCTTTCCTTTTATAATATACAAGAATCAAGAGTACATTTCATATTTATGAAGACCAAACCTAGTTACATACTTCAACATTGAGAATCCCCTATAATCTCAAAAAACCAACTATAATTCACAACCAACATATGGCCCACTCAATGAACCACTATTGTAATAAATTGTTGTAATAAATACACGTGTTGACTCTTGACCAAATTTTCAAATCTAATAATACATCCTAACCTAAAAATCTACCATCTTAATGTACAAAACTACCACATGTGATAAATGGGTATCCATGCCTATTTAGATCTTCCAACAACATACCTTTTACACGTCTTACTTATCATGCCAACTTCAACACAAATTAATGTTTGGGCTCAAAAATCATTACAAATGATTTACTTCTAGGCTAACATTTGTTGATTTTAATGTCATTTGATGCCTATGGTATTTGATATACAACACAAAATACCTCAAAACCTCATGCATTATGTTTGATGATTAAATAAATGTTAAAGGATTCAACAATTTAAATATTGGTCATTTCTTTAGCTCGCCACAAATCCCAATCATACTTGTTTCTCTAACCAAATTCATGAGAAAACACTAACATTTGCAACTATCATGATAAGCTTAAGAAAAAACAACTTTTTTATTCTCCTAATCCCTCACATATATGTATTATTATACTTCCAAAAATTCCCATCATAGTATCATTCACTCAATCCACTAGTTTCACCAAATCCACTCAAATTTTAAAGTATCATTTTGTCATTTGTTCCATGAAGTACACCAATCTCACTAAATCCAGTCCCTTCCATTCCTAGACCAAGGTACAGTGTTCCATCCCCAAAGAGGATGTACATATGATTATTAGAATGTAAAAATCCATGCATATAAATACATGGAATGAAAACCTTCCTTATGTTCAAAACAACTACCACTAACCCTTTCTTAGCTTATTACTTGTATTTAATGCATGGCCTATTTAACAATACTTTCAACTTTTGTTGGATAACTTGAAGGTTGCAAAGAACTTAGAAACTGCAAAGGTCAACCCTTATTACATTTAGAAATTTATAATAGACATGATAATGGACACAAATTTGAATGTAATGAACCCCATTATAGCCATATTTTTTTTAATATAAATAGATTTTCTTTGATTTATTTTACGAACCCATTATTCACACTCTTCTTTTAAGTTCCTGTGTAAATTCAATACCAATAACTTTAATAAATACTACTAGAAACCACTTCACCGCATACTTTTGTATTAAGTTCAAAGAAAAATATATTTCCTTGTATAAATGTCAAAACCCTAACTTCTTAACAATCATGGCATAATATTTAAATTTCCTTCTCTTCCATAAATAACACCTTGACACTTACACAATGACAAAAAAATTCCTTTATTTGATTTCATAAGAAAAATATACAAAACTAATTCACTTTTGTGTTAAATAGGGTAATATTTTGTCAAATAAATCCATTGAACATTAGTTTTATATGACACACCACACACACAATTTTAGTGAAAAATATATTTGACCTTTGCCTGCACTAAACTTTGGTTTACTAATATCACCATGACTTTGTTACCCCCAATGATCAATAAAAATGTATTTGTCACTAGAAAACATCCACCAAATAGTATGGTCTTTGTCCGATCATAGTATATAACATATGTATAAATGTGTTAAAGAATTATTCACAAGACGTGTGGTTTATATATTTATGTACGCACCTATCTCCAAGTCTTAATACGTGTCTCTTGAAACTTCAATGCAACTCAATAAATCCACGTGTTATATGATTATGGAGACACCGCGACATACAAGAATCCTAGCATCAATGGTGACAATTTGTTCAAATTTGATCTATGGTTTAGAACAATTTAGGGTTTTTTTGCAACCTAATGACTATGTTGGTTTGTCATTTTTGTTTTTCATTCCTCTAGTTCGTCTCGGTGCCAACAAGGTTCTGTAACTATATGTTTGAGGTATTATACATTTAGTCTCTAATCTATATTTTACACAACTTCTGAAATAGGTTATTACTAACCACTAGAGTTAAGTGAATTAAGCTCTTCTTGGCTTCACTTTTACTAACCACTAGAGTTAAGTGATTTACAATTTTTTCGATTATTGTAGTGATGTGGTGAAATCACAACATCCTCACTTTTAACTTATTATTTCATAATAATAATGTGGATCCTTTTCATATATTTTGGTTAAATCATCTTTTAATATTTTCTTTTGGTTAAGTGCCCCACAATTTTGTGAAATTTTTATTTCATTCTGATTTCCATTTTGATTGCTTCATTGCGTTCAATTTTTCACTAGTTTTTCATTTGTGCTCATTTAATCTCATTTGGATGCATGGTTTGCAAATGGTGTTTATCCAACGTTCGATGATTTTTACCTCCTAAGTTGTTGGTGAGAGAACAGGTTTCGCAGAGAAGACCCGAGTTCAGGTTAAGGGCCAACAAGGTTTTCCGCCGTAGTCTAGCTTCACGCTGGCATTTGCACCCAACTCCGAAGAGCTGAGAGTCTCACCCGAGGCGTGCCGCGACCTTACTATGGTAGGGAGTCGATCGGTATCACCCCAACAACAACATTGATACGGTTGAATCAAAGTTACGTTGAAATTCTAAACAGCCGTAATACAATGTTCCATAACATATATCTCTCAGTATTGCATTCAGACTTTCAATAAATAAAATTTTAAAAGGAGCTTGCAAAACCATAACAAACACTCAGAACAGCACTTCTGATTATATTAAGCATTGGCTATCAATGAAAAACTATTACAAGGCTCAACTGCATGAGCATGAACAAAGCAGAATACAAGAAGTCCTATTGGACAGAGAGAAACATAGAAACACAGAGGAATGGAGAATAGTACAACACAGACAAAGCTCTCTTGCAGCTCCCTATTGCCTATTCCCGTTTGCACCCACCTTCCTATCCGCTGGTTGGCTGCCTATTTGTTCTACTGCCAGCGCGACTGGCAGTTCCTCCTTTCTTCTTGCTCAGCTGTCTTTTGTTTCTTTCTGTTCATCGGGAGTTCCACTGCTCGTTTCCTTCTGCACTCTTCCGCCATTTGTGCTTGCTCCCGCAACAGCCGCGACACTTGTCCTTTTCTCCTTCGCAACCTTGACATCTTTCTGCCTACCATGGTTGTGTTCTGCGACATACTAGCCGCAACTCAAAATCTGTTAAGTTTCAAAACAAGGGCCCTGCATAAGCTAAAAAATGTACAAAATGTGTATTATTTTAATCTTTGTAAATTAATTAGTTATTAATTGTAAATATTGATTTTATTCATTTTTATGTATTTTTTATTAATTAATTCATTTTTACTAATGAACCTATAGAACCACTGCACCCGAGATTGTTCTACTGCACCCGAGACTGTAGAACAATTAAAATTATGTGTTATCAGATTTTGGAAGTTAATATAAATTTCAATTCTTAAAACTTTTGAAATCTCGAAACTCAAGTGATTGTAGTTATTTTTAATTCGCTTAATATAAAAAGTGGTTGTAGTTATTTATTTTAGGAGGGTGGGTCCCACTCCACGTGGCCCTCCTTTCCTCCAATACTCTCACTTCACCATACCTCCTTATCTCTCCTACTTATTTTGGACCTCATCTATTTCGTAACTTCATTTTAAAAGAGTTCCTGAAATTTCATACCCTCAAAACCTCTGTATATCTCCTCCCTCTTACCTCACCTCTTATGTCACCTTAGCACTTATTCATTTCAGAACTTCTATTTTAATTAGTCCCTTAAACTTATTCCTTCGATACTTTGATCCCCCAATGGCCTATTTATTAAATTGGCTTATGTTATAACCCATCTGGGGACATTACTTTCTCAGGCCTCATTATAAAAACCTGTAATAGCAAACCCCCGAGATCCAAAGCCTTCGATGACTTACAAATATCAACACATAATATTTCTCAGCATATTTCACAACCCCTATATTCACCTCAGGATGTTGTATTTCAAGGCATCGAAACTATTAATTTTGTAACTCCAATTTTAACAAGTGCCCGAGGCAACAGGAGTCCCTGTCAAGAAAATCAAAGGAGAAATTGGGAGTAGTAATAATGTATTGAAATATTTGTTTGAGCTAGAGAATATTTCCAGCAAGAAGCAAGAGATTTATCTCAGCCATGGAAAGTTCAAAGAAAAGGAGAAATTGGGAGTAGTAATAATGTATTGAAAGATTTGTTTGAGTACGTAGAGAGAAGATTTACGGAAAGCAGGAAGAGATCTATCTCATCCAAGGCAAGTTCAAAGTGGTTGGCAAGGGGCAAGTTCAAAATGGTCGGCAAGGTCAATATCAGCAGTCAGGGAGGGATCAAGGTCGAATCGGTCAGCGTCAGGTCTCTCCGAACTATCAGGGTGTAAGATTCCAAACAATAAAAATTTTGATAGATCTAAAACATCTTAGTGTTCTCATTTAATATAATATTTCATCAAGAACCAGAACGCAAGAATTGCAGCCATTTTATTTATATTATTCACTGAAATTAAAATACATGGCCAGACCATAAAATCCTGCAAATGGCATGCACAGCTGCTTGACAATGACAAATATAAGAAACTAAAGCCCACTTGTGAATCCTGGATGGATTCACCACATAAACATCACCACGGGGTTTTCGTCCCGAGATCAATGCTAGATCTGGTTAGGCCAGGTTCTTAACCCAAACACAATAAGATAGATAATCCAGAATGCTTCTAAATGCCTAGCTTCTCTCCCCTTTTATAGGCTTGATGGACTTTCTAGAGATATTATTTTATTATTTTTCTCGGAAACCAACAACAAATACCATGGGTCAATACCATGGGAAAATACCATCGATCGATTCTATCCACTTTGACTAGATCAAGAAAGGGAATATTACAAATCCTCCTGCCCAAAGATTGCTTGTCCTCAAGCGATCCACTTCTATCTACAACAGAAGCATTTGTAAATTGATACCAGGATCCCATACAATCCAATGTGCCCTCCATGTTGAATGGTCCTGAATGGATCCTTCGATTCCTGGATCCCAAACAATCCTATGAACAATCCTTTCCTCAATGGATTCTCCTGGATCCCAATACCACCTAAATCTTGGGACCTATGGGTTATGGTACCATTTCAACTCTCCATCGTCACCTACACCAAATGGTCCAAGCTGTAATTTTCCCTTGGCTATGGGTATCCTCCAAATAATCAACCCATCAATAGAATACCAACTCATAACCTCTCACCAATTAATACTTGGGAAAGAATGAATATCTGCAAATCTATTATGTTGATGTTGTTTGATGCTCGATTCGTGCTACTCTACTTAGTTACCCAACATGATGCATTTGGAGAACTCTGCCCTGCTCTTCCCAAAGTATACAGATGGGTTGTTGGTGTTGCAAGCCTTATCTATGTATTCTTGTAGAGGGCTGCTCTGGAACTCCCAATTGTACTCCTCTTGCTGCCTTGTGAGGGATTTGAGTCGTTCATCAACACTAGACAACTTGGTCATTGATTCGGCACATACCCCTATGAGTTCCTCAATTTTTCTGTTCTCCTGTAAGACAGTGTCTCGGACTATCCAGACTCTTTGCTTCAAAAACATATGATCTGTCTTGAAATGCATGATCTTCTCCTGAAAGTCTTTCACTGGAAATTCTAGTGCCCTACTGAATGTCTTTGTATTTGACTGCACTGGATGCCCCACGACCACATCTTCAACTTGAGCCTTTGACCAACTCTCTAGGAATGGTCCATTTTGCACATTATGTTTGTCATGTTGCTCCTCGTGATCATACTCATCATGCTGGTTCACTATGGCTGGATCCTCACTCAAATCTCCCAAGTCTCCTTCATCTGTGGAGACAATATGTTCATCCCTTTCAACTGTCGAACATAGATGCATTGGTGGAATTTTATGTATACTTGATTGTTCATATTCTTTATGGATATTCACCTGGGAATCTACGAACTCCATTGTATAGGAGTCTACCTCATCGATATCATTAGGTAGAATTCCCTCATGAACTTCCAATGCTTGTCATCTTGCAAGCCTCCCTGAATAATGTCACGATGTTGCTCACCATCCTGAAGATCAATAGACCAATCTACAAAATATTCCCCATGATTTGAAGTAATCTCCTCTTGTTTTGTCTTTGCTCCCTTCTTCTTATCACCTGAAAAGGAATGGTTAAGGGCCCAAGGTCCCGTGTAGATAAAGTATAGTCCTCTCCTCCTTATTTCATTCTTGCTGCTGATTTTGTTCTTGCTTTGATTATCATTTTGGTCTATGGAGATATGGCTACTTAAAGGACCATATAACCTCACTGATACATCAAGGATTTTCTGGTTGTTTTTCAAAATTTCTTCAAGACGGTACATCTTCTCCCATACCCAAACAGGAATATATTAATTTTTCATAGGAATATTTTGTCAATCATGCCTTCAAATATTTTCACAAATTTAACCCACAAACTTATAAATGATTTTCCCTTCACTTATGTCTCCCAATAAAAATAATTTACTAAAAAATAAAAATCCAACTAGGGTGATAAATATCACCGAAGTGAGAAATGCTGGCTAGGGTGAAAAATAAATTTCACCGAAGTTCCTTGCATAAAACTCTCAGGCTGGCAAGATGCACAACTTTGATACCACTGTAAGATTCCAAAAAATAAAAATTTTGATAGATCTAAAACATCTTAGTGTTCTCATTTAATATAATCTTTCATTAAGAACCAGAACACAAGAATTGCAACCATTTTATTTATATTATTCACTGAAAGTAAAATACATGCCCAGACCATAAAATATTGCAAATGGCATGCACAGCTGCTTGACAATGAAAAATATAAGAAACTGAAGCCCACTTGTGAAT
The DNA here is from genome assembly GCA_034641835.2 of Pinus albicaulis. Taxonomy (NCBI): domain Eukaryota; kingdom Viridiplantae; phylum Streptophyta; class Pinopsida; order Pinales; family Pinaceae; genus Pinus; species Pinus albicaulis. Next base: position 342,474,593 of record CM076572.1, read on the forward strand.
CCTGGATGGATTCACCACATAAACATCACCGCGGGGTTTTCGTCCCGAGATCAATGCTAGAACTGGCCAGGCCAAGTTCTCAACCCAAACACAATAAGATAGATAATCCAGAATGCTTCTAACTATCTAGCTTCTCTCCCCTTTTATAGGCTTGATGGACTTTCTAGAGATCTTATTTTATTATTTTTCTCGGAAACCAACAACAAATATCATGCGTCAATACCATGGGAAAATACCATGGATCGATTCTATCCACTTTGACTAGATCAAGAAAGGGAATATTACACAGGATGTTGCTTAAATTTATTTTAGCTCTATCTTTAGTGCCTATATCTTATTAATGTTATATGAAAATATTGCTCATATGCCTTCTTAATGTCATACGAAAACATTGTTTCCCGTATTATTGTTATATGAAAATATTGTTTGTGGCCATTCATTTACGATGTCCGTCATGGGACTTGAATTTGAATGCAGAACAACGAACTCCTTTAACACAACAATATTTAAAAAGGTGAATGGTGGTCACGTGCAATATTTTCTTAACTTTGCTTGCAATATTTTCTTAACTTTGAGTGGCCCGCCTTTGGAGTATAGAATAGTTAGAGATGTGGATAGATTTAACCTAGGGTATTGTTCTATGTGACGCTTGAGTTGCTCAAATTATTGTATTTTTATTTATATTTTAAAAAATTTAATAATTAAAAATTTCATCGTATTTTTATCTATATTTTAAAAATGTTTAATAATATATATATATATATATAATTTTATTTTGAATTTATTGATTTTAAAATATATATTTTTAGTACAGTTGTTCTATAATTTGTTCTATATTTATTTTAAACTTCTGAAAACCAGCCACTTTTAACATTGGAAACGATGTTGTGCCCAGAAAATCATTGCATTCTATTATACGTAGTGTCTTTAAATTTGGCAACTGCACTTCGGCATGTAATTTCTTTATCAATGGGCTACAGCATTTTGGCATGTAATTTCTTTATCAATGGGCAATGTGCATGTAATTTATTTATCAATGGGCCATGTGATCATATTATCTCGATGTTTCTAGTCTGGTGTGTAATAAATGGGCGATGTGATATTATATCAAATGATGCTTACTTCAACCCTCTTATAACTCCTGCCGAACTGAGCCCTACCCTGCCCTCAACCCTCCTCCTACGCAAATGATTTCACCAGAGAGACCCCAGAAAATCGCAGAAAATTCCAGATGTTGCTGCTGTAAGCCCCAGTCCAAAGGCGCAGAGAAACAAAACCTCAGTCCAAATTCCATATGCTTCTACTGTAAGCCCAAGTCCAAAGGCGCAGAGAAACAAAACCTCGGTCCAAAGGCACAGAGAAACAAAATAAAAACCCTGAGATAACTCCTGCGAAGCCTAGCCGAGCCTTGTCTTGCCCTCAGCCCTCCTGCCGCGCAAATTATTTCACCAAAGAGACCCCGAGAAGAAGAAGAATAATCCCAGAATGATTTTACCAGAGAAAATCCTAGCAGACAGAATTTGTAGAGCTTAAAATTATACTAATGTAGCATGCAGAAGGACATGTGGAAAGGGCATGCAAAAGGCATGTTGCATGTAGAATAACATGTGGAACATGTGGAAAGGGCCTGAGAAAACTTTGGATAACGGACTTTGTCACAACCGTGACTTTGTTAAAATAAGATTGCACTATATTTTCTGCATCCCGGGCTACTTGTATGCGAAGAAAGTTATTTATAAAAATTCATTTATCCAAAGTTGGTTATCAAAGTTCGACATGTTTAAAATAAATAATTTTTATTTTTATTATATAATTAAAATATATTATCAAGCTACATTAAAACACTGATAACCACGATAACCACATAATTTTAAAAGACAATGCTTGGATTAATAGGAGGTCAATGTTCTATCGAACACTATAGTCCAAGCAGGGACTAATAACTCTCTGAAATTCATATCCCTAAAGTTCCAAGACACCTTCTGCCTCTCACTTCATGTTACTCCTCCATTTACTCACGAACAACTTGTTTTTTAATATTTTAATATTTATTAATTAATTTAATATTTTTAAATATAACTTAATTTAATTCATTTCTAATTAATTTAATTTGTATTTTTAATTAATTTAATTAGTTAAATTAATAATTTGTAATAATAATTAATTAACTTTAATTGTACAACTAATCAATATTAGGATTTTTAATTAAAATTTTCCTAATTTTGGCTCGCATAGACATTTTTCCAGAATTCTAATAATTTTAACACTTCATCTTTGGAAAGGCATATCTCAAGATTTACTTAGCCAAACGAAGCTCACAATAGCTCGTTGGAAATTTAAGACTATGGAGAATAATTTGGGAATGTTATATTTAGAAAATTAAATCATTTAATGACCCAAAAATTTAGCAGAAGACAAAGTGACGAATTTGCAACAACAATTAGTTTTTCAAATTTTATTTGGGAAAATTTCATTGGTTTGGGAAAACCGTTGTCACTAATTCATTCTCCAATATTGATTCAAAGATAATCAAATATGTTTGAAGCAATCATATCATGGAATTTCTTTGGATTTTATTTATTTTAATTTAGCAATTTATTGAGAGTTTTTTTTTTTTTTTTTTAATTTAATTTATTTTTGTTTTGGTTTTGATTGGTTTGTAGAAGAGATAAGTTGGAGAAGTTGATAATATAGACATTTTGGAGCAATGGAAATAAACTAGCAAAGAGAATAATGGAGAATTTGCAGCTCTAATTTAGGATATGGAAAACTAATCTCAACAATTCTCTATTTTTAGAATTCTTGTAATTATTAAATATCAATATTGGGAATGTGGAAGGGGTTCTTCTTCTTTGAAACTAGAGGCTCTAAAGGCACTATTGTATAGGAGATAATACCTATAGGTGAGGGAAATACTTCAAATCTGATGTTTGGGGAAAATTCTATGATTTTTTTGCTATGCATTCGCACTATTATAATATACTGTGAGTTCAATTATGGAGAGACAGAGAATTTTGAGCTCTGAAAGAGAAACTTGTTTGGCACAACTCTTATAAATTTTTCCAAGGCGCTAAAATTGCTCATGGACTACAAGACTTGTAATTATATTTTCAGGCCAGGATTTAACTCCACAATGTGAATTGTGATTTTTCATTGATATTTCTCATGGATATATACATAGAGGGAGAGGCTCTTGGGCTTCACCTCCCAGTGTCTCTTCATATTCTGAGTCTCCTTATTTTCTATTTACATTATTTTAAATGAATTTCCTAAACCAAAATATTAGGTGTCAACATAACCCCCCTTAATCTGAAGAGACATTGGTGAGTCCAAGCATCATTCTGAATCTTTCAAACTTTTCTCTTCCAAGCACTTTGGTGAAGATGTTCGCAATCTACTGATTTGTGGAACAATGTCGTAGATGGATTATCTCGGCCTCAACATGATGTCAAATCAGATGGTATTTTGTATTGATGTTCTTCGTTCGATCATGGAACTTTGGGTTCTTGGCAAAATTTATTGCAAAAGTGTTGTCACCCATGAGAGGAGTTGAATGCATTTTTTTTTCTCGCAAATCTTCCAAAATTTTCCTAAGCTACACAATTTCCTATGTTGCTTCAGTTGTTGCCACATATTTTTCCTCAGTTGTGGATTATACTGGAACTGATTTTTTGCATGATCTCCAAGAGACAACTCTTGATCCAAGACTCATAGCATAACCTGAAGTAGATACCCCAATTTCTTTGTCTCCATCGAAGTCTGAATCATAGTATCCAATCAAGTTGAAGTCGCCCACATGTGTATATTTGATTCTGAAGTCTTTAGTCCCCTTCAAGTACTTTAGAACTCTTTTTGCAGCATACCAATGTCGCTCACAAGGATTTTTCATAAACCTCGAGAGGATTCCAATAGAAAATGAAATTTTTGGGGTATTTGAAATTTCCTACAAGTTGTTTATACATTGTTTCATCCCCATATTCTTTTCCTTCAATGGATGTGAGCTTCAAGTTCTGTTACATTGGAGTAGTCAAAGGATTGCACTCATCCATGCCAAACATGTTCAACATATCTCCAATATACTTCTTCTGAGAGAGGAATATAAACTTTGGATGTTGAGTTACTTCAATACCAAGGTAGTAGTGAACATATCCCAAGTCAGTCATCTCAAAACCTTTCCTCAATTCCTTCTTTATGGATGCAATTTATCTCTCATTGTTCCCTTACATCAAAATATCATCTACATACACCACAAGATATACAATTGTTTTGCCAACTTTCTTGACAAACACATTTTCATTATAAATATCATAATGTTTGAAGTTGAGTTTCAAAATATGCTCAATTAACTTCTCATACCAGGCTTGCAGTGATTGCTTGATGCCATATAAGGATTTTACAAGCTTACATACTATGTGTTCTTGATCCTTCACAACAAATCCTTCTAGCTGGGACATAAAAACATTCTTTTTCAGATCTCGATTCAAGAAAGCAGTTTTTACATCCATTTGATGGACTTTCCAACCATTCTGAGATGCCAAGGCAAATAATATCTAGAAGGTAGCCCAATTGGGGGGGGAAGTATCCTCATAGTGAACCTCTTCCTTATGTGCAAAACCTTTTGCCACAAGCCTCGCTTTGTTCTTTTCAAGTGATTCATCAAAATTATACTTTTTCTTGTAGACACACTTGCAGCCAATTGGTTTGGTTCCCAATGGAGGATCAACCAGCTTCCAGGTGCCATTCTTTATCAAGGCATCATATTCCTTCTACATCGCTTCTTTCCATTTATCATGAGAATCAGCTTCTTTGAAGGAATTTGGTTCAAAATCTATAGAAAAATTCAGTTCACAATCATAAGAAACATCCATATCATTCAATGAATCATAATTCTCTACATCGCCTCCATTTTTCCTGGTTGTACTTATTTTTCTTGTCTTTCCAACCTCATTAGGATTAACACTTTCAGGTGTCTTTGTCAGTCATTTTGGAGGATATTTCTGGGATGACCCGGGCTGCTCAGTTGACTGAGTTGGCGCTGAATCAATATTTAGTCTCCCAATTATGTCAATCACATCACTCAAAATTTCATCCATGGCTAGAGCTTCATGTGGTGGAGAGAGTGCTTCAGAAGAATATTCCACAGAATGACCCAGTATAGGAATCCCCCCTTCAAGATGTGGAATTTGATTATAAAATTCTTGAAATGACTTTTCATGTCTGAATTTATCCAAGTGATCAATTTTCCACTCAACAACATTGTCAACCTTGGAAGATTCAAGAAATATCACATCTCTAGACACTACTAACTTCTTATTAAATTCATCATAGAGATGGTATGTTTTGGAGGTATTTGAATACCCCAAGAACATACACTTACAACTCCTTGCACCAAGTTTGTTTCTTTGTTCTTAGGTATCAAGGCATAAAATTTGGAAGCAAAGACCCTGAGATGTTTTACCGAAGGAATGTGGCCATATCACATTTCATAAGGAGTCTTGCTTCTATTAACATTATAAGGTCGCATATTCTTTATATATACATTACATAGAACTGCATCATCCCAAAACATCAATTTAAAATTCTTGAAAAACATCATGGACGGTACCATATTTAAGATTGTCTTGTTCATTCTTTCAGCTACTCTTTTTTGTTGGGGGTTACAAGGCACGGTTTTTTGATGTTTGATCCCATGCTGGCGAAGATAGTTTTCAAATTTATTTGAAGTGTATTATTTTCCATTATCAGTATGAATAGAGCCAATATGAGATTTTGCATCATTTTCAATCCATGCATGAAAGTTATCGAATATTTGAAAACCATCATATTTGTTCTTCAATAAATAAACCCAACACATTCTAGTGTAGTCATCAATAATTTTCATCACATATTTATTTCCATTTGCAGAAGGAACAGGAATTGGGCCACATAAATCTAAATGAATGAGTTCAATTTTTCTATGTGCTCTGGAATGTTAATCATGAAAATATTGTTTGTTATGCTTTCCTAGAATATAAGCATCACATTTCTTAAGTTTCCTAGGAATTGTAGGCAAACTAGTAACACCATTTTTATTCAACAAGTGAAGGTTGTCATAGTTCAAGTGTCCAAATATAGCATGCCATAGAAGATTTGATGGAAATATACCTTCATCATAGTGAATATTGTATGAAAAGTTTTGTGCACAAGCAGAGGCACCTCGCAGCTTCAAAAGTCTTTCTTCTTCTTTCCCCGTCATGACAAATGAGTGATCTGATGTTTTTCTGACCACAATCTCCCCATAAAATATATGAATGGATTTTCCTTGTTGGTGGATGTGGACCAAAGACAGTAATTTTCTCCTCAACTCCGAGAGGTATATAAAATCATGTAGAAGAAAGACTGGAATACTGGGAAATTTGATCCTGATGGTGCCAAGCCCTGATGGCTTGAGTTTTGACTAATCTGTAAAATATACTGCTCCATTAAAATTGTTAGTGAATTCTTCAAAAAAATATCTCCTAAAATTCATGTGGCGAGTTACTTCTGAATCGAGCAACCAATTATCTTTCCATGAAGCAAGTGAAGCTTTGAACAAGTATTCATTTACTCCAATATTGAAATGTGCCACAACATAATGAGCGGATTCTGATGCTTTACCTTTCTCTTTTTCATGGGTTTTACATTTGGATTCATTTATTTCCTACTCAATTCTGTCCCAAGCATCTTACATGTGGATGCATCATGTCCATCTCTATTACAATGTATGTAATGAAGATCAGACTTTTCTCCTTGAAATTGTCTGCCGCCCATGCCTCTAAAATTTCTTCTTCCTTTTCCTCTTCGACCACCTCTTCCTCTAAAAGAATATTGAGCATGATTCTTATCTGTATGTGCAAGACACACAACTTCTTCAGAATACTGTGGAGTTTTCTTCTTCCCAAAATCCTTTTCTATCTTAGCAACTTCTTCTCAAGGGAGTCAAAGGTAATCTCCTTGATATTTCCACTTGCTTACAATGACTCAAGATAATATGAATAAGTGGGATATAGTGCCTTTACATAAGCTATGAGAGGAATTTTTATTTCAACACTAGTGTTTTTAATATCATGTATAGTAGCTCTTACTTCTGATGCTAAAATAAGAGGGTCGTCATTTTTCAATTCAAGACTAAACTGTTTAATCATCAACTAGACAACTTCAAGTTCAAAGTGTGAGTCATACAATTCCTTCAAATTATTTAAGGATTCAAATTCATTTGAAAATGGTTAAATATGGAGACCCGCATCTTCATTTATACATGTTTCAATCAAGGCATAAGCCTTGTTGTTCTTATTTTCCCAAATGGAAAACTCCTTGTCTGAGGTGGGTTTTGCAGGTGCATTATCTCCTTCTCCTTCACAAATTCCTTTGCACAACTCATTAAAAATGAGAGTGTGTTCTATCTTCCTTAAACATTCATAAAAGAGAACTACTCCAACAATTGATATCAATGAATGCATTAAAATATGTGTACTGTAAAAAAATTGCACTTCTAGTAGAAAACAAAAATTCAGTTCTAGTGGAAAAAAATGCACTTCTAGTGTAAAAATTTCACTCTGATATATAAGACAAAGGTATAATTGGGGTATTTTTTATATGTTTTGGGGGGGCCGTTATATGGGGTAGAGAGTATATGGGGGAGGGTGTTTATTGGAGAAGGAGTATATGGGGAAGGGTTGTATGGGGGAGGGGGTTTATGGGAGAGTATATCATTCGATGGAGAAACCGGGGTGTTACTGTCGATATGGAGAGGAGTTGTTGATTTCAAGGGTTGATGGAGTGGTATATCGGTGATATATTGGTATATTTAGGGAGCAGTTAACCAGAAGTTGGAAGGCAGTGTATGAGGGTAAGTGAGGGGCCATACTTCCACTGAACCAGTGATAATGTCACAACACGGTAATGTCACAACCTGAGACCTTTGAGTTATGGAGATGGGTCTAGGGGAGTCAACTTATATGATGGAGGGGAGGGATGGAATCACCAGAGGAGAAATCAATGGTATCTACTTGGAGTTTAACCGCAAGGGGACCAATACCACCACTGTAAACTGGAGCCAGTGTAAACTGCAGCCAAGATGACAATCAGAAGGAGAAACCACCAGGGTCATCGGAGGAGAAACCACCAGGGTTTTGCAGGTGTATACCACCCTTAGTGGCTTTGTGGGAGCATAGTCGAGGACTGAAGGTGGTATGAGGAGTCGAATAATGTCAGGTCTGGAGTATGATACCAAGGAGTCATGTAATGTCAGGTCTGGAGTATGATACCAAGGAGTCGGGTGACTCAAAATAGGTGATGTCGAGGGTGCGGGAGTATGGAGGGGTTGAGGGGCCTAGCGTGGTGAGAACCAATTCACAGCTTGTAAGAGATTGTGCAGAGTTGTATGTCAACTTTAAACCATAGAGTTGGGTTGGGAACCATTCAGGCATACCATTAAATGGATACCATTCAGGAATTCAATAAAACTAACACGGACGCAAAGGACGGAGAGCATGGGAATATGGAAAACTATAGAAATGGTAGAAGGGAGTAACAAGGGTTGGAAAGTTAATTTGGGAGTTGGCTTTGAAACCATGTCATACTAGGAGGTAAATCCACAATGCGAATTGTGATTTTTAATTAATATTGTTCATGGATATATACATGGAGAGAGAGACTCTTGGGCTTCACCTCCCAGCGTCTCTTCATATTCCTAATCTCCTTATTTTCTATTTAATTTATTTTACATGAGTTTCCTAATCACAAATATTAGGTGTCAACGGATATTTTGGTATGTTTTTAATTAATTTTCATTTCATGTGCACTATTGTCTGGGATGTGAATTAATAATTTTGTTACCATAACTTCTACAATTGATTTTAATTTTCTATTCTAAATAATGTATATCATTCTGATATTGAGCAATTATTGTCGTATCAATTGTTTTATGTTATTGAAGTTTTTTAAGAGTTATCTTTGAGGAGAAAAACATAAGTAGAATTATTATGAATTCATTGAGATAGGAATGAATTGGCCATTACCTATTTATTGTTTAAACACATTCTCATTTTGCTTTATTTTTCATTAATTGAATGAACTGCTTCTTTAATTAATGAAAATTATATAATGAATTCAATCATATTAAAAACCCTTTTCCCTTGGTTAATTATTCCATCTTCTCTCGAATTGAGAGAAGACAATAATTTTATAATTCGATGTAGGATTAGTTTTTACTTGCATCTTAGAGTAAATTTGCATTTGGTTTTAAATTCTACATTTTAGAAGTCCTCTTACACAGGGAAGGAACTAAGTTGCAATTTGGTTGAGCTAACGAGTCAGCTTAAGGATCACTTTTTTTCAAGAGCTCTGCAAGAGGGTAGATTTGATTTTTATCTTTTTCTATTGGCAAGTAATAAACATAATGTAAGCTAGCAGAAAGGGAGAGAGGGTAATTGGACACAATTGAACAAGTTGGAACCACTATATTAAATAGATAAGAGCTTAGTTGGGTCTCTGACCGATTACATGTTGATGTGGTCATTTTTGACAATTAACATTTTTTGGCGCTAAAAGGAGGGCATGACAACTTGTATTTTGGATTTTTTGTATTTTAAAGTTTTATTTAATCATAATGGCTCCTCTAAAACTTCCAATTTGGAATTGTGTCTCTGTACGTGCATCTGCCAATACTCCACCAGAAATAGTAAGACACTTGTCAAAGGTAAAATTTAACGGTAAGAATAATGCTTCTGCATTTGATCATGCCTTACAGTTTAATCAAAATTTTGCAAATTCTACTTTTCATGATATTGATGAAGGTATTTTATACAGAATTTTTACGCTTACATTCTTGGGAAAAGCCAAAATATGGTGTCAATCTCTTCCAGTTGCCTCTATTTACAATTGGGAACAATTTATCACAAAGTTCCTTTATGAATTTTGCGGTTATGATTATGAACAAGTATGTGATGAAATTGAATATTTACAAAGTTTTGAAAAAGAATCCTTCTTAGATTTTACTGTTAGATTTCAGTTAAATTGCTTAAGATTCAAATTTTAAGATAAACTTTCATATATTGAATTGATGGAATTTTTTTAATATGTTTGTTCTCTTCCTTGCATTCATAATCCATATGAGACCATTTCAAGCTTTTATGAATCTTCTTCAACTTCTATTAACATGATCAAGAATTCAAATACGGGGGTGCATACTAATCATGATTAAGTTTCATTTGCCATGTATGATAAGTTCCTTTATTTGGTGCAAACTTCTTACAGCATTAATGTTGATCAGTATACTCCCCTACATGTTAATGAATTGCAATCGCAAAGCTTGGAATAAATTGATAATAATTTGCAAGAAGATACTAGCAACAAAATTGAAGAAATAGCTGCAACGAAATTTGAAAATAAATCTGAAATAAAATCATAAAATCAACTAATAAATCAACAAGTAAAATCAGAGATTGAAGATTCCAACAATGTACAATTCCCTACAGAAAATTTTGAATTTTATCATGTTGGTCAAATACAAAATGCAAGGCATCCAAACAACAGTCTTCAAGAAAGTTTAAGTAGACAAATGAGTGATCAGGAATCTGAAATTTGTGATGGACAAAGCACACAAGAGTCTACAAATAGACATATTTTCAGGTTCATTGCTTCTAACTCTCATTTTTCCCTTTATCCTAATATTTTTGTTGATAGTAATTCATCCCCCTTTTTCATTAATGTTGTTCCAGAAAAAAGAGAGGCTGATATAAATGACTTTCCTATTAGTTTTTATGATGGAAGAGAGACAATTATTGATCATTCTGTTGACATCGATGAATATGTGCTCAATATTCCTTATTGTTTTGATGCATGGTATGGGAATGAAGAGAATTCTAGAAAATTTTGTGAAGTCATTTATGATAATTACTTTGAAATTGTGGATGTTGATTTATCTTACTCTTCATCAAATCCTCATGATCAAAGTCAAGTTATATTTGAGAATGAAGAAAACTCTAATTTAGAAATTGTTCCAATATATCATCATTTTCAAACAACTAATTATAATTGTGATTTCAACATTCAAGAATCAATCCCAATTTATGATTCTTATGATGGTCAAGTTCTCACTCCTATTCTTAGTCCTAAGTCTTTCCCTCTTTCACAAGTTGATGTCGATGACCTTTTTAATTGTCACTATTTTGGCTAGTGCATGTGAGAAGGAAATTGTTTCAAATTAGTCTCGATTGTGTTGTAACATTAATTGTAACAATAGTGTAAATTATGAGTTGATTGCATTATTTTTCCTTCATCCATTTTGTTTCATTTCAAAAAAAAATTATGTTTGCATTTTTCAATTTTTAGATTTCATTTGTTGGCATATTGAACAATTACGTGTTGAAAATTTTCAATGTGCATTACTTTAATGTAAAGAAAAACCTAAAATCTTAGATTATGTCCATCAAGAGCTTTTGATATTCCAATTCCATTTGATGGTCATATATTATCATCTTAATTTTCCTTCTAGAGTGCATCTTCAACATGAATCAACACTTGTAAGTGCATTGATCCAATATTACCACCTATCTAACTCAATTGAATATCTTCTGCCATATGCACTAAGCCTTCATCCATACTTCATTGATTCATTTCAAAGTTGTTTGGAAACTTCATTTTCATAGAAGATTGCTAATAGTGCGTCTTATGTACATAGTACTAATGTTTTTTCAACCTCTCTTTCATATAGCCTCTTCCATTCTCTATCAAATCATTCATCCTTATTTTATGATCCCATAGAGATTTGGTTGGAGGAAATTTTTCAAGAGAGAATGCTTGTAAATAAGCTACTTTTTGTAAATATGTTAGCAATTACTATACATATTGCATTCAGGTTTATTTATGTTGGTCTTATTATAATTGTATCTTTGTTACTGATGTGTGACCTATACATACATGCAGGAAATAAAATGCATGAATGGTTACATTGGAAGTATGAATATACTTAGTCATGTTTCCTTCTATTCCATTAAGAGTAGTATCAATTTAGTTAGTTTGTTGTTTTTTGTTTATTTCTCCTTTAATAATACAGGTAGAAGAATAAAGAGAGCAACCAACTTTTTCTGAGTCATAAACATGTTTAGGGAAGTATTTTCTTTCTCCTTAAAATTTTTATATTCTGCATTGGTCCTTCTCTTCATTTTCCTTTCTTTGCAAATTTGTGAGATGAGTCAATAATCATATTCTTCCTCTTGTTGATGCAGCTGAAATAAAAATCTTGGCTCCTTCTTATTTCGATTTTTCGTGGCTCTACAAATTTTGGAATTTTTAATTAAAGAAGGCCCATAAGTAAAGGAAAATCACAAAAAATCTTGCAATGAGTTGTAAAAGTTATCATATCCAACTTTATCCATTCTTAATCTTATATTTGTCGAATTGAGTTCAACCTTTACACTACACTCATTTATCCTACATCCATGTTAGTTACATTTCATTATTCCGAGATGATTTATACCCTATAACTAGTAAACCTTGGAATCTCGATCCTCTGCTTTTCATTTTCCGAGATATTTTCCTTGAGACTTCGAGCTTTTAGGCTTATTCTACTTTCCAGTTTGTATTATATCATAATTATTTTAAAATATTTTTCGAGATTTATCATTTGATAACCCAATACCTCATAAACTCAAAAACAAATTTCATCGGAAGCATTTTAAAATATGTTCTTAAATATCTAGTGAGACCCACATGACCTATTTTATTTTTTTGCCTGAATTCATGAGTCTCGAAATCTTGTAAAATTATATTAAATTATTATTCTATCTGAGTTTCCAATATTATGTTTCTATCCAATAGTAATCTCGGGCATCCTTTTCATCGTGACTATATTTAAAGACTTTAGAAGATAACTTTATGAGAAATATTTATATATCAGGACTTCTGATATTGTAATTCAGATTCAATTAAACCTCTGAAAATTAATTATGTTGAAAACATGTTAATAGAAAAGCCTATGTTTATCGAATTTTTGTCTAACGAGTAACTGTTTATATTTCAGAAGACTTGTTTATCGGAGCTCTTTCCTTAGGAACATCATACTTCTAATATTTCCATATCTAAGTATGGAAATATCATAAGTCCATTTTAAGTTACTCTCTCATGTTTTTGTCCTGAAATATGATGTGGCGATATTCACGTGGCTTCCCATCATTTCACTCAATGGACTTAAATGTGATTTCACTGGTCTTGAAAGGATAAATGGTTCACATTTAATTTTATTTTCTCGGAACATCGGAACCTCGGGATATCGGGTTGTTATCATAAATTAATTTAAATTTCTTCCCGAGATTTCCTTTTCACCTCTTTCCATCTCAAAACCTGGACATATTGGATTTTTGCAATCTTGTAAGTTAATTTAAATTTTCTCTGAGATCTTTATCCCAAGATCTTATGTGGCACCTTTCATGTAGTTTTAAATTGATCTCGTAGGCTTTTGGTTAACTCGTTCATTATTAGACAGTCTGACCCATCATTATACTTACATGGAGTCTTCTTTTATTACCTTTGTATTGTAATCATGACTTCCATGTTATCATTGTATTCGAGAACTTGGATGTGTTTTTAATTATAATTTAGTCTATTTTCTAAGAAGTCATTTCTCGAGGTAACCAGGTGAATTCAAGGATATCCATTCTTCATGGTGTGTGCACATGCATCTTATCACTGTGCTTTCATTGGACATACATCTTCACATGTATAATTAGGCCTCTTTTTACTCTTCACGACAATCTTCCTGGCTAATGAAAATTTTCATCACCTATGCCTCGTTTACGTTTTTGTCTTTGTCTCACTATTAGATACTCATCTCATCATCTAGATCATATTTTAGTGTGCATCCCTGTTTTATTTTCAAGGCACTCTTGAGTAGACACTATGATGATGCAGCAAATTGGTAAGGAAATTTGGAACACACAAATGTAATGGATCAGGGTCAATTCATGTTTGAATTCTCTTTTGTTTAAATTTTTGAAATATCACTCTATAGTTAACATACAAAATTTAAAGTCTTATTCATATACACATAAGATTTACATAGTTTGGGACTTGGTCTTGATTTTCGATAGTTTATGAAAACCATGGAGTGTATGTAAAATTAGAAAAACAAAGAGAACAATTATCGTTGCAATTCATAAAGAAACACATCCTCATTTTCATTTCTTATGAATTTTATTCACTTCATATTCCTTGAACATGAAATATTATGTTTCTAGCCTTACTACTTGCTTTATTTTATATTTAATAAGTTATGATTTTGGGCCAATTAAAACTTCAAAGAGTCGCTTCTTCATAATTTGAATTCTAATCAAAAGAAGAGGTTATCTTTTTATGGAGAAAATTGATATCTCTTAGGTAAATTTTTAATGAAATTCTTCAATGATAAGTTTTGTATGCCCATTTTCATCTATTTTTGTTTCCTTAGGTTTTTGTTTCAGTTTTTTTTTTTAGTTTTTGTTGATCATAAATCTCTATTTTGCAGGTATCCAAGAATTGTTTTACACCCATACCAACTCAGATTTGGAACTCATTCTCCTTGTTGTTTGTTTGAATTTTTGGAGAGCAGTTATAAGGTTCATCAAGTCAGCTAAATCGGGGAGTTCCTAAACCTTTTAGTGTGTTTCACAAGCATTTCTTTTATTCGAAAATTGTTAAGATGTTCTCATGCAGACTTTGAAACTTAAAATTTGCAAAATGCGGAAACTTCTCTTTTGAATTCATCTTACCTCATGAATGTTATTCACTTTATGATTTGAGGGCCTAATTTCTTATAACTCTACAAATAAAATTAATTAAAATCTCAACATAAGAAGAACACACACACGCTTGTCTTTTTATAGTTAGTCTTGTTGGGTTATCTTTATAATTTGGGCTTGTCCTTAATTTTCCCTCTCCTTATTTGACATTTTTGGAGTTGGATGATTGATTTCACTTAAGTTTAGATTAATTTTTCCTCTTTTATATTAGTTATGGTTTGGTTTTGATGATACTGTCAAAATTTATTTGGAAGGAACTTTTCATACCCAATATTGGTTGCCATACATGGGAAATTTGTAATCTTTCTATTTCAATGGGTTTTATTTACCTTGAAGGTATATTTTATGGAATCTTAAAGTCCTCTTAATTTAAATTTTTTTCATGGAGGAACATGTATATTTTCTTATTGATATAGTCCATATTTTCAAGGAAAGAATTGACCTTGAGTTTAACTCAATGAATCTTTCCCATTCCTCCACTACATATAAAAAAAGCTTTTGATTGATAGTCGCGGGGAATGATATCGGGTCAACACTATGGAAATATTATATCCATTGGCATAAGCCTCTTTTAAAATCACGCCTCTTTCACTTAGGTGCATCATAAACATAGCTCGCAAATGTGCTAATCAAAAGGATGATCAAAATGGGAAGTATGGGAAATACAAGTAAACTCGTTGGGGTTATGTACGATTGTTTCCAGTGGAGCAATGCTTGTATGGCATAAAATAATACTTCGTTGGGGTACTGACCAGGCTTGATGGCAAAGAAGCAATGTCAGAGACCATTCATATCGATGGATATATGCTTTATTTTAAAAATTCCTATTTGTACCTTCTTCTATCACTCACATGAGGTAATATTAAATGTTAAATAATTCCCAAAATTTAGATTCATGGCTTTAATCTCAATATGCTTTAAGTACTTATCTTTTTGAACTTATATTGCTTGATTCACTAATGTGGGACCCATGCAAAATGTTTTACCATTTAACAGCTTATTAGAATTCCTCACATTTGGGTAAACTGAATTTCATCATTTTTTAACCAGAGATAATCGGTTCTTCCCTGTGTGTCGACATTGTTGTGGTGAAATCACACTCATATTTTTAACCCATTATTTCATAATAATAATGGGGACTATGTTCAGAAATTTTGGTTAAATCATCTTTTAATATTTTCTTTTGGTTAAGTGTCTGACAATTTTGCGAGTTTTTTTTTCTTCTTATTGACATTCAAATTACTTCATTGTGTTGATTTTTCACTAGATTTCCATCGATTCTCGTTTCATCTCATTTGAATGCACTGTTTGCAAATGGTGTTTATCCGAAGTTCCATAAGTTTTACCACCTAAACTAAAAATGTATAAAATATATATTATTTTAATCTTTATAAATTAATTAATTATTAATTATAAATATTTATTTTTGTTAATTTTTAATTATTTTTTATTAATTAATTTATTTTACTAACAATTCTACAAAACCACAGCAATTAAAATTATAAAACAATTAAAATTATATATTATCAGATTTCGAAAGTTAATATAAATTTCAATTCTTAAAACTTCTATAATCCCAAAACTCGAGTGATTGTAGCTTTTATTCAATTTTGAAACTTATTATCAAGTGGTTGTAATTATTTTTAATTCACTTAACATAGAAAGCGTTCCTAATTTTTAGGAAAAAGTTCCCCACTCCACGTGGCCCTCCCCTTCCTCTACTCTCACTTCACCATACCTCCTTATCTCTCCTACTCATTTCAGAACTCATCTATTTCGTAACTTAATTTCAAAAGAGTTATCGAAATTTCACACCCCTGAAAGCTCATTATATCTCCTCCCTCTTACCTCACCTCAGCACTTAACTATTTTAATTAGTCTCCGAAACTTATTCCTCTCATACTATGATCCCAATGGCCTATGTTATAATCACATAATCCATCTCGGAACATTACTTTCTCGAGTCTCATTGTAAAAAAGTTTGATATAAAACCCCCAATATCCAAAAACCTATGATGACTTACAAATCTCAACACATATTTCTCAGCATATTTCACAACCCCTATACTCACCTTGGGACGTTGTATTTGGGGTCATCTAAAGTATTAATTCCATAACTCCAATTTTAAATAAAATTTTCCTAACTCTCACTTATGCTCAATTTTTTCTAGAATTCTATTAAGTTTAAAACTTTATCTTTGAAGAGGCATATCTAAAGATTTACTTAGCCAAATAAAGCTCACAATAGCAATAGCTTGTTGGAAAGATAAGACTCTGGAGAATCGTCTGAGAATGTCAATTTTAGCATATTCAATCATTTAATGACCTGAAAATTCAACAGAAGGCAAAGTGACGAATTTGCAACAAAAAATAGTTTTCCAAATTTGATTTGATAAAATTTCATTGGCTTGGGAAAACCGTTGTCACTAATTCAGTCTCTGATATTGATTCAAAGGATAATCAAATCCATTTGAAGAAATCATAGCATGGAATTTCTTTGGATTTTATTTATTTTAATTTAGCAATTTCATCCGAGTTTTTTTTCTAATTTCTGATTTGCAATTTAATTTATTTTTGTTTTGGTTTTGATTGGTTTGTAGAGGAGACCAATTGGAGAAGTTCATATTTGAGACATTTTGGAGCAATGGAAAGAAACCAGCAAAGAGAAGAATGGAGAATTTGCGGCTTTAATTCAGGATCTGGAAAACTACTCTCAACAGTTCTTTATTTTTTAGAGTTGTTGTAATTGTTAAATATCAGTATTGAGAATGAGGAAGGGGTTCCTCTTCTCTGTAACTAGAGGCTTTGAAGGCACTATAGTATAGGATATTATAGTTGGAGGTGAGGGGAAAACTCCAGATCTGAGGTTTGGGAAAAACTTTGTGATTTTTCATGCTATGCATTCGCACTATTGTAATGTATTGTGAGATTTTTTTTTTATAAAATGAGTAGGACATATCATTTTCATTCATTTTTCAAAAAAGGGAAGATTACAGAATATATTTCTTTCGAGGCCTCAACCTGCCCTGGTGGGAAACCAATTTTGTTGGCCATTGAAAGGAATTGTATGCCATCCAAAACCAGAATGTCTTTAGTTTGTCATACTCGTCGCAATAAGTCAAACTTTCTATAACCTTAAAAACAATTGACTTGCTACGGCTATTACCTTCTATATTCTTCAATAAAAAATATATAAAACATATCAAAATGGAAACATAATAGTAATCTGACAGGACAATAAATTGATTAGTCCTTTGAAGACTCGATGGGCATCAGTTCTCTAACACTAGACCCAGACATCTCTGATTGCTAAGGTCGCTTAAGTAGTTGTTCAATTCTGCCGAGACGGGAATTCTTTTGTTGTAATTGGAATTGCAGGAGCTGGAAATCCTTTTGAATTTCCTGCATTTCTGATTCAACCTGCATAAATTCAGTGGTGTGCACGATGGATTTTTCCACCAAATGTTTCATCCTCCAATACGAGTGGAGGGTTTTCTATTACTGAGATATTTTGCCTATGTTGTTACCCGAGTTGAGCACAATCAGTTCTCCTTCCATAACTACATCTTCCTCTTCCGCTTGGCGAGTTATGGCCTCCTCCCACTTCGTTGTTACCTTCTTGACCTGGCTCAGAATTTCTTAGACATATTCCAGAGTTGCATCCTTAATGTGTTCATCTTGAGGTTTGCAGCTCGACCTCCTTAGTCCCTGAGAGGATGGCTCTCCTCTTTCTTTTTGCGCCCCTCTTTCCCATGTCTGCCTCCTGCAATTTGTCCCAGCTTCCTCCTTCACATTATTTTCCCAAGCCATTGGTGTTATCTTCCTAGTAGTGGCGTGAACAGCAGCTGAACCGCGGTCCCGAACGTCCCCAATTGGGTTCCTGCAAACTCATCCAAACCCTTTCGTTGTGACAATATTTATAAATATATACATAGTATGATCAATGTGTCGCATCATAAATTTTAAAACCTGACTACCCATGTCGCAACCAAAAATTTATTCACACCCATACCCAAGGCTTTATGCTAGGTTCTCCTAGGATTCCCTCCAAGTAGGATAATTCCAACTTGCACACACTCCCTACAGGAGCAGCGGTGACATATGGTATCTCTAATCAATCTTTTTCTTACATGTAGGTTAGGGTAGTGCCACCAACCTGCGTCCTGGGTGGCCAACCCGGCCAGTCCCAGGTTATCACAGTCACCTACGCCTCTACCCACCCCCTATCACCCATTTTATAGAGAATTATACCAAATAAGATCGAAATTGATTGCCTCAGCCTGGCTAAAATCCCATAAAATTCCCAAGGAACCCATGCATGCAGCAAATCCATTACCCCTATCCCAATTTTCCCTTGTGAAACTATAAACATGCAGATGCCAACAAAGTCCATATTCAAGAGACGGAGCAATGCAGAGGACAGTATAACATACCCTAGATGAGATGGGTGCATCATCTTGTGGAGCCTAGAATCGTCGCTCCTATCACCATCGGTTTTTGTAGTCTTCACCTGCAGAGTTGTGCTCACAATAAACCAAACCCAGATAATAACATTCCACCAATGCCTCTTTCCCTATTTACTCTCACTTACCGTGTGGTAAATCTCGCGTGAAGTGAGTCCTCCCCTTCGCACAGGGCCTTCATCGCCTTCCTCTCGATGCCACTTAACTCTAACCAGCCTGTATTGCAGGACATAAGATCTCTCATTTTAGGAGATCATCATGATCTAGCTTGGGGATTAGTGCCTGATTCGCACCCCAATCAGGGGATTGTACTATGAGGTTAATTATGGAGAGACATAGCATTTTGAGCTCCAAAAGAGAAGCTTGTTTGGAACTACTGTTAGAAATTTCTCTAAGGAGATGACGCTGCTCATGGGCTAAGAGACTTGTAATGATATTTTAGTATTCTTTAATTAATTTTCATTTCATGCACACTATTGTCTAGGATGTGAGCTAATCATTTTTTTACTAGAATTTCTACAATTTATTTTAATTTTATGTTCTAAATAGTATATGGAATTTTGATATTGAGAATTATTGTCATATCAATTGTTTTATGTTATTGAAGCTCTGTAAGAGCTATCTCTGAGGAGCATTAAAAAAATAGAATTATTATGAATTCATTGAGATAGGAATGAATTGGGCAGTAACTATTTATTGTTTAAATACATTCCCGTGTTGCTTTATTTTTCATTAATTGAAATAACTACTTATTTAATTAATGAAAAATATATAATTAATACAATCATATAAACAATTTGTTTCCCCTAGTTAATTATTCCATATGATCTTGAATTAAGAGAAGGCTATCATTTTCCGATTCAAGATAGGATTAGTTTTTACTTTCATCTTAGAGTAAATTTGCATTTAGTTTTAAATTTTTCATTTTAGAAGTCCTTTTACACAAGGGCAGAACTAAGTTGTGGTTTGGTTGAGTCGTAGAGTCATCTTAAGGATCACTTTCTTGCAAGATATCTGCAAGAGGGAAAATTTGATTTCTCTTTTTCTATTGGCAAGTAATAGACATATTATAAGTCAGCAGAAAGGGAGAGAGGGTAACTGGACCCAATTGAACCAAGTTGAACCACTACGTTAAACTGATAAGATATTGGACTAGGCGGTCTCCCTTATATGTTGATGTGGTCATTTGTTACCATCAAAACCTAGCTAAGTTTTCTTTTAATGAAACAAACTTTGTGTACTACATTAATCCCTTTTGAATTTTATTTGTAATTTTTTATTTTTGCATCAAATGAAATTATTGTATATAGTTGAACATATGAATATAGATACTAGTCAATTATTTCCTTTTCATAATAGTAAATCTTGACAATGCCCATACTATTGTCTTTCCTTTTCCAATAATACCACATATGCATCTGAACTGTACTGTGTAGTTTATATATATATATATACATTTATTGTGCTCTACTATCCTTCTATGTATTCCTACAGAATATTACTTTGTACATGATTGATACTTATCTCAAAATGTATAACCATGTGCGTGCGTGTGTTTGTTACCACGACAACAACAACAACAAAAATTTCGAAACTATCACAAATACATTCATAAAGTAATATTATAGGCTTGATAGAATAATCGATAATTTTTTGAAATTATGCTTTGTCTAGCTCTACTCTTTGTTATACATTGTACAGAATTATGAACATAACATAATTACTTTTCTTATCTAAATAACACAGTACGTAAGAATACCAACTTGAATTTGGTTTTCTCGAAAATTATTATTTTAATACTTTTCTCCTCCCAACCATGATTCTTGCTCCATAAGTTATCCCCCTGATCACAGATCTGCAAATAGAATTCTTCTTGTTCTCTTCACTTGTTGTTCACTCAGTATCCCCCAAGACAGTGTGAGTCCTTCAAGCAATCAGACAAAAGCAAAAATATGTGTACATTCATTACCCATCTACCACTCATTTTGGTAGTTTTAATTATCTCCACCTCGCCAATAGGTGGCAGGTATTTACTAGCTCATTAATGAGATTTTGTTTCCCACTCCCTAATACAACACATTATCTTTTAAGGAAACAATTAATTAGCCAATTCCATAATTTCACAATAAATATAATAATCTAGATTAGATGCCTAGGACTTATTAATATGTAATTAATATTCACAATAAATTTGCAGTCTCATGTCTTTCAGCCAAATATATTCCAACATTAATCTTCGAGACCCCCTTATTTATTACAAACATATTTAATCCAAATTTACAAGCATTAATGATCAGGAGATCAAGTCTCTTGTAGAAAAATGCTCAAAAATGAAGTTGCTCAGAATTGGTCTAAACTAGATCGAATGGAAAGAGCTCGGAAAAACGATCCTGTAGATGTGAACGGCACTGAAAACCGACTCCGTATGAGAAAGTTATTCAGCTTTGAAGTTTGCCAATTTCAATTAAAAAATGGCCAAATTTGACTTTATAAAAATTATTTTTATTAAAAAAAGAATATTCCACAGAATATTATAGGAATATTCTATGGAATATTCCACATAATATTTTATAGAATATTCTAGTGGCAGCCAATGAAAGGGCACCACGTGGGAATATTCTACAGAATATTCCAGTGGCAGCCAATGAAAGGGCGCCACGTGGCCAACCCGAAGGCCGCCACGTGGCCCCAAGGTCAAATGAAATGGCGTTTAAAAAATTTTATGGTCGCGGGAAGGATTCGAACATGGGTCGGGTCAGAAACAACAGAGAGGCCCGACCAACAGGCTACGGCGGTGGTGCTTATTATTCAATGGCACGAATTTATATTTGAATGTTGAAATAGTTATGGGCGGGGCTGTAAAGGGGCCAGCCCCTCCGCATGTAACCACAGTTTTGGAACCGGGGGCTTAACATCAGTTGGCACGGATTGTGTTATAATAAATTTCACGTTTAAACATATGACCGTTCACATTTATGCAGACCTGACCGTTACATATAAGTTAATGCAACGGTTTCAAAAAAAAACCGTTTGGCTCAACGTTTCTGATGCACATGTGACCGGAATAAACAACCTCATTTAATGTCTAAGTTAACTGCCCGATAAAGTTGGAGCGCACCGCCAAATTTGGCGTTTGTTGCCATTTTTAACTGGAGTTAACTCTAGTTCTCCACATTTAGTGGAGTTTTTCTAGAGGACACTGGGCAAAACTTCAGTTAGCCATAACTTTGGCTAGGAAAGTCCTTTTGGGACGAATTTTTTTTTGATTTTGGGGTATTGAAGCATTCTGGAGCTGTTGGGAGAGTTTGAAAAGCCATCAGGGCATTCTATCAGTGATTTTACCAGTGATTTTGGTCGTGGAGCCACTAGGGCCTAATGAAAGATCAGCTGTGTTGGACTATACTCATCCATTGGAGGTGAATGAATAGTCGATTTATACTAATTTCAGTCCTCTGTTTCTGAATTTGTAGCTTATTTTTGCTTTTGAGGCTTTCTACATAGTGTAATTCATATTTTGAGCATTAATGAAAGAGGGAAAAGCCTAATTAGAGGCTTTTGGACCCAGCAGAGGTAGCCCAAGAGAGGGGTGAACTGCTTAAACAAATGCTTATTGTTATGCTATGAATTTTTGTTGTTATATTTCAGATTTTTCTACATTAAACAGTAACTTTTCATAAGTACATTTTTCCCAAGCAGACTTATACAGTGAACAAAACTCATTAGTTCAACTTCAAACCACATTACTTCATTTGCAGAATACTTGAACTTGCTTATTCACACATAAAATTTTGATTAATGAATACTTTGCACATAAACAAATACTTTCATTGATCAGATCTATTTCAGTGTTTACATTTTATTTATTTAGGCAGAGCTAGTTTGTGGGCCAGAAGCTTCTGGTTTCATCCTTTCTAGTAAAGGTGAAATAACCAGTAAAAGCCCCCTACTGTCAATCTCTGTATAAGAAATACTTTGTTCTCACAATTTCAGATCAATTAATTATCATTGATAAAGTAATGATAGTTAAATTTTTCATGTCTTCCAAACTTCAACTATTCAAGAGGAAACACAAATATACAATTAATTATATAAATTCTCAAGTCAGGGGATGTCACATTGAAGAGCACCTACCAACATAACATGCAACTATATCAACATAGCAAAGCAAGGTAGTGTCTGCATCAAGGAGAGTGGTTCATTTCGTACCAAATTCAACAAAAAATTCCTTAAGTGTACAAGAACTTGATTTAATGTGAACCACAACTACTCAAGGGCGAAAAGATTATTTAGGTGGCCATCTAGGGCCATCTAAGAAAAAAAATCTAATGCTAGCAATTTTTTAGCCCTAAACTTCAAATGCATTTTTTAAGGGGTTTACACCTACTCTTCAATACCTATCTTAGTTTGATCATTTTCTTCCCATCAAGCTAAATAATACTCAAAATAAAACAATAAGCCAAAATTTAAGATATTGGCAAAGCTTTCTCTCTCTACATCTTGCCCTTTTTCTGGACAATGAAAATTACCCAATGTAGTGTTCCCTCTCAAAGTTAACTTCATGATATTGTTAGAGTTCTTGCATATTTTATTTTTACCTCGTAGGTTTTTCTAAAATTATTATAAAATGTATTTTCACCTCTTTTTATGGAACTTTTACAAATGAGGATAGCCATCACATCTATAATTCTCATAGATATGTTACCACCATTTTATTCATTAGAGATGCGCTCTCTAACCCAATATAATAGAGATGTTTTAATATCTTGTCCTATCATATTTAACATTTTGACTTGGTCAAATTACATCAAAATTAAAACTAAATTAAAATTAAATAAAATAAACTAATAATTAAAGTAAAATAGTTAATTTAAGACTCTAGATTTTGAATATAATATTTGTATATACTAGATATGTGTAATGTAACATAATGCAATGTAATATAAACATTTTGACTCGATCAAAATAAAATTAAAATATGGTTGAAGTGTGTATGGTTGAGGTGTGTAACTTAATGTAACGTAATGTAAACATTTTAACTTGGTGAAAATAAAATAAAAATAACCCTATAAAAATTAAATAATAAAAATGACCCATGGTTTTAAGAATCTGTGGTATTTACCCATGGTATTACTTGTAGGAAATGATGGCCTTGAATCCATGTAGCATGTAAAGGTGTTGGGCATTTCCATGGATCCGTTAGGTGGCCCTATGTATTTTTGTATGCTTTATTTATATTGTTGAATGGATGAATACATAGTGTGTATGTATGTGTAAAAGCTTCAGATCTCTTCATTTCTTTTGTTGGTCAGGACCATTCACTCGACCTTCGTAACTTGTCACTTATAGTGCTATGCCTACCCTAACGGCATTAATTATCTCATAGACCTTAGGGTTTAGTGTTATAATCTCAAGGTTCTTAGTTGGATTCATTATTTTAAGATATATAGGGGCCTGAGGTATTAGGCTCCAAAACCTAAATTTTATGCATTAACAAGAGGCCTTAGATGAGAGAATACATCAAACATCCTCATAAGGGTTGTCCTTCCCTTGGTTGAGAGCATCACATGAGTAGTTTGAAACCAGAGTTCGAATTGTTGTATTGTTTGGGTTTCATTCAAGGTGATATCGATTTTTTTAATAAAATCTACCTCTAATTTTGTAGAGTTGATTTAGTGGTAAGAACATGAATATTTATGTTATTGTGTATTCCTACGTTATCCATGAAAATGTGAGTATTTTGTAAATTTTTTGATGCAACTATTGCATGAACAGGAAATGGAGTCATCTCACCCCGTACTCATCGCACCCCTGGAGGCTATTCAGTGATTCAGGAAGGTATTAAGAAGAGTAGGGTTAATCAGGATTACATAACATAAAGAACAATAGATGCTTCTTCTTTCAAATGGCTTCTCTGATAATCACTTTAATATAATATATGTGATATATTCTCTTAAGTTATGTGTAATAATGATTCTATGGAGCTATGATGGATCTAGGATGATAAGTTTAGAAATGGATAAGATTAATTATAAAAGTGATTAGAGTGAGGGGAGGAGGTGGGGGAATATTAGGTAAAATTTAATTATTACATTTTATCTGATATTTCTGCCTATATCCATCCACTTTTTACTAGGTTATATTAGTTAAAATATAATATTGTAATATTATATTTTACCCAGAATTTCCCCTCAACTGGTACCACTTCTTACTATAATTTTTCTTTATATTTAAAGTTTAAAAGTAAAAAAACTCAACTATAAAATTAGGAGGGGTGAGGGGAAATATTGAGTAAATGTAATATTTAGGCTTTGGGGGTGATGAGAAATATTAAGTAAAATGTAATAATATTACATTTTAATTAGTATTTCCTCCCACCCATGGCCACTTTTTATTTGGTGGGGGTGAAAATAAATATTGGGGAACATATAATACTATAATATTATATTTTATCCAAGATTTCCCTTCACTCCATCCACTTTTTATTAAAAACAATATTTATATTTGAGGTTCATAAGTAAACTTAACTCCTATGTAAACATTTGATCCCAACATTGTAGAGATGTTGTAATATTTAAAATTTTGACTTAGTAAAAATAAAATAAAAAACATAAAATTAATAATTATAATTATAGTTATAATTAATAATTCAACTAGCCTAAATTCATTTTAACTCTAGACCTACCAAGCATCAAGTGGGATCCGAGAAAGAAATTTACTAAAACTAGATCTTTGGCAAGCTTGATGGCACTCTAATTGTCACACCGGAGGATGGTTGGATGTTGTTGCCAGAATCCAAACTTTGAAAAATATCTCAAAGGCACAATACTCCCTAACTTACATTAACCATTACTCGATACTCTAATTATACTGAAGAAAGAGAAATATCATGATGCTTCTTATAAGCCGAAGTGACAAGTCTAAAACCAAGACTAAAAACATAACCTATGGTAGACTTGTGATCATCATGTTTCCAACCCACAATAAATCATTGAAACCAACCAATAAACAAGTCCCCCATGAACTGTCATGTATCCCAAACTAAACTATACCCCAGATACATTGAAGTATCACTTTCATTGCTTTCCAATGACTTACGTGGGGTGTTTTCATATACCAAGAGACAAGATTTTTAGTCAATTCGATTAACCTAAATCCTATACATTAAATCATCAATCTAAGGGTGTAAACTTTTGAGATGTTAATGTTAATTTGGTAGCTCAGGGACAAATTCCCTCCTTTGAACAACCTTCCTTGTCAAGAAAGACCCCTTCTAGCCGTTAGAAGAATTTAATTTGTTTAAGGAAAAATATAATTTTAATATGAAAACTCACATGTGCATAAAAGGATAGGTCATCCTAAAGAGAAATTTGACACCCTTGGATGGTTATAAATAGAAGTCAAGTGACCCTCATTTGGACATCATCCTCAATAATTTTCTTCTCTTCTCTTCTTTGGTTTGGCTCGCACGAGTCTAAAGTTGGTTCACGGATATTGGTTCATACAGGTCTGAAATTGCAGGGTATGAAGCTTGCATGTGCGAAATAGGGTTTTGGTTTATAGCCACGGGATTGATATAGGAAATTTCTGGTTGTAGTTGCATGCATACAAGCCTCTCCTTGATGTTGGAAAGCTTCAACCTCATGAATGATATCTTACTCTGTGCGGTCAAGATCTAGAGTTTCAAGTGACAGGGGACCACAGATATAAACAGTTGACTGAAGGATTAAATGTTATTATTATTTGTATTATTGTTGTGCTCATCTTTTTTGTATTTTTTGGTTGATTTTTTTCAAATAGTTTTGTGATTGAAAAATTGGATCATTGTACTCTCTCTTTGTTTAAAATTTTATGACAATCTAATAAGAAGAAGAATTTGAAAGGGTTTCCCCCTTTCGTGGTTTTTCCCTGGTCTTTGACCAGTCCTAGTGTCTCTTATTTGCCTCTTATTGTTAACTTCATTTATTATTCTATCTACAATTTCTATTGATCATTTGAAGACTAAACTATTTTTAAATATTGATAATTAAAGATAAGAATTGTACTTTGGTGATTGACTCTAAGTAAATTGATATCTTTAATTTTCTAATTAAAGATAAGATTGTTTCTATTAAATTTGATTTGTAATCTGATGAATCCATTCGTCTTCATGATGTGATGTATGTTCTAGAACTAAAGAAGAAC
The DNA here is from genome assembly GCA_034641835.2 of Pinus albicaulis. Classification (NCBI taxonomy): domain Eukaryota; kingdom Viridiplantae; phylum Streptophyta; class Pinopsida; order Pinales; family Pinaceae; genus Pinus; species Pinus albicaulis. The sequence goes on from CM076572.1 coordinate 342,502,032, forward strand.
TCGGTATCTATTTTTTCCTTGGAAGATAAAGGGATGAGAGTAACTTTCATAAATGGTAAAGTCCTCACATGGCATGGGGAATCTCATATGATGGATGCATTCACATTAGGATCTAGAGTTGAAGGAATCTATAGAGTTAATGGGACACCTCTACTAGCAATGGTCCATGACACCAATCACCAAAGTGAGTTATGGCACCGCAGATTAGCACATATACAATATGATGCCCTACCAAAGTTGAAGAAACTAGTCTTTAGGATACCGCATGTTCAAGCAAGTCATGATGGAGTATGTATGGGATGTGTCAATGGAAAGAAGTGAAGGTACCATTCCCCTCTAGCGGGAATAAATTATATTATATTCTTCAAATCATTCACTTTGACCTTTGTGTACCTATGCCAGTGCATTCTCTTGGTGGTCGTCTATATTATATCACATTCATTGATGACTTCTCCAGGAAAACTGGATTTACTATTTGAAGCACAAGGATGAATCCTATGAAATGTTCGAGAACTTCAAAGCACAAATATAGAATCAAACAGGGAATAAAACCAAGAATTTCAGGTTAGATAATGGTGGAGAACACATTTCAACTTATTTCATTGACTTATACAAGAAGGAAGGTATTAAGAAGCAAATTATTGTACCATATGGAACAATAACTTGTTCACTCGAATTTACCACTTTCAGACACATGAGAGTGCATAAAAAAATTATGTTTTATTATTTAATTTCTAATGATGATTTACAAACCCTTGGACAGTTCTCCTTTATAGGAGTTGACTGGCCACAAGGGTTAAGAATCGTGTCTTTTGACATAAGTTCCCTTTAATAATTATTGGGCAACTAATTTTATTTATTTATTTATTTATTAATATTTTTTTATTTTTTTTATTTAATTAATATATATATGAGTTATGAATATTTTATTCATAACATTGCCTCTCCCTTAAAAATACTTTGTCCTCAAAGCATAGGCAATATAGGGTGTTGTTGGTGAAAATGTTTTGTCTCCCATGATGAGTCTTCTTTCGGTAGTCGTTTCCATTTGATAAGGTAGTCTTTAATAGTCTTGCATCGTAGTAACTTCTCTCTGGTAGTGAGTTTGCCTTCAGGTTCTAATATGAATCTTCCTTCTTCGTCAGTCTCGAGTATATTTTCTTGAGCTATTTTATTTTGACCATCTTTCTTAGGGTGATAAATTGAACTCATGTTGAGAGATATTTCTGCTTGGTGGTAGAAATATTTTTTAAAAAAATCCTTTAAATTTTGTGTCTCTATCACTGATAATAACCTTGGGAAAACCATGTAGTTTGTACATTTTTTTACAAAACAGTTCAGTAATTTGCTTAGTTGTGTCATTTTTTTTTATTAACATGAATTGGGCATATTTGGTGAGTCTATCCACTACAACAAATATCTTGTCCTTACCATCATACATATGAAGTCCTTCAATGAAATCCATCGATATTTCCTGCCATTTTTTATTTTGAATGTGTAACGGGTGTAGTAAACCAGGATTTGGGATATTTTCACCCTTATTTCTCTAAAAATCATTGCATTCAGCAACATACTTTTGGATTTCCTTACCCATACCTTTCCAGTAAAACAATTATTGAATGTTGTAGTAGGTTTTGAAGAATCAACATGCCCAGCTGCAGGAGAACTGTGAGATTCTTTTAAAATTTTCATTCTAAATTGGGATGATGGGGTTAGATAAATTCTACCTTTGTACCATAATATGTCATTTTTCCATTCAAAATTGACATATTGACTAATATTTTCAATCCTAGAACCACAGTCCAAATCCTTGGCATACTCAGCTCGTATTTCGTCTAACCAATTAGGAACGACTACCAAGGAGGCACATGTTGTGTTGTCATCATGTTTTCATGAGAGTGCATAAAATATGACATTTTCCTTCCCATTTTTATGCAGCATTTCTAGGTCGAATGCCAAAAGTTTCTCCATCCACTTTTGTTTTTCTGTTGATAATGTTTTTTTTTAAGTAGAAATTGAAGCTTATTGTGATAAGTTCGGATTAAGAACTTACTTCCAAGAAGGTACTTCCTCCATTTAGTTAAAGCATGTATGATGGAAAGCATATCCTTTTGGTAAGTCGATTTCAAGATTTCCCATTTGTTAAGATTTCTGCTTTCGAAGCCTATAGGATGGTTGTCTTGCATTAATACTACTCCAATTCCAAATCATGAAGCATCGCATTCTACTATAAATGGTTTGGAGAAATTCTAAGTTGCCAGTACCGGTGTGGTTGAAATCACTTCTTTTAGATTCTCTAATCATTCGTCTACTTGGTTATTCCATTGTAAAGCATTCTTTTTTAACAATTTTTTCAGTGGCGCAGTCAAATGTGCATAATTATTTATGAACTTATATAATACCTATTTAAACCTAAAATCCTCTCAGTTTTATTATGTTCTTGGGTTTGGGCCATTCTTTAATCGCTTTAATTTTGTTGGGGTCCACTTTGACTCCTTCCTTGGATATGAGATGTCTGGGGTATTCAACTTCCTTTTTCCCAAAGGCACATTTTGATAACTTGGCGTAAAATTGATTCTTCTCTAATACAAAAAGTACTTACTCTAGATGCTTGAGGTGCTCCTTCCACATTTTGTTGTAAATGAGGATATCGTCAAAGAATACTAATATAAATTTTTGCAAGTATGGATGGAAGAGTCTGTTCATGATTGCTTAGAAGGTTGATGGTGCATTTTTTAAACCAAATGGCATTATCTTAAACTCATAGTTCCCTTCATGAGTTTTGAATGCGGTATTTTCGACATCTTCTAATCTCACTCGAATTTGATAGTAACCTGATCTTAAATCTAATTTGGAGAAATATTGTGTGCCATGGAGTTAGTCTAGCATCTCATCAATGAATGGAGTAGGAAATTTGTGTTTAATATTAATTTTGTTTAATCCTCTGTAATATATACACAACCAGAAATATCCATCTTTCTTCCTAACTAATACTATTGGTGCAATATATGGACTTCTACTTTTCGTAATGACTCCATGCTTTAACATATCTTATATCAGTCTTTCTATTTGTATTTTATGATGATGGGGGTAGCGATATGGTTTTACATTTATCATTGTTGAATCTGATTTGAATTCAATGATATGTTCGATTTTCCTTTAAGGGGGTAATTTTATCGGCAATTCTTGAAATATCTTGTCATATTTATGGATTAGGGATGTAACTTTAGTCTGTTGGTGAATCCTTTCCATCGATAATAACTCTAAGTGTTTCCATTGCGTGAAAAATACTGAGGCTCCCTTGCGAATAAGCTCCTTAATTTGTTGAGCATAAATGACTTGGGTAGGTGGGGCTTGGAACCCAAACAGCTTATACTTCCTTCCATCCATTTTGAACTTAATGAACTATTTTTGGTGATTTGCAGAATACGTCCCTAGTGTTTGCAACCATTGTGCTCCTAAGATGGCATCTACACCTCCTAAAGGGGTCCTGTAAAAACTAGACTCCATTTCGTATTCGTCTAGTTGCATGTTAACTTTATGGCACTTCCCTACTCAGTCTATTCGTTTTCCTTCTACCATCCATAAGAAAAAATGTTTAGTATTTTTGTGGCATTGACATCTATAAATTTGTGTGTACTTCCTGAATTTATTAACACAACAACGTTTTTCTTCTTAATATGTCCTTTAAGTTTTAATGTTTTCAATTGAGTTATCCTTGTGATAGTTGCCAGAGAAATTATTGGCATATTTTCTTCTTCTGGATCTGGATTAGGAGCCACATTTTCTTCATTGGATTCTTCATTGGAGCTATTTTCTGAAGATTCCTCTTCTTGTTCTGCTTCATAGTTTTAAATATTTTTCATAGTGAACCTATGCCTTGGGGAATATTTATCTCTGCATGTCCATCATTTTCCATATTTTTTCTTTTGAAATTTGATTGTTGTTTTCCTCCATTGTGCATCAGTGGTGGAATGTACTTACCAGTGTTTTTTGAAGAGGAATTACTTGACTTCCCTTTTGAGTAGTTGTTTTATTTTTCATTACTCACACATGGCGTTTTATGGAGCTTATAATTTCGCTCAATGATTATTGTTGCATGTCTAGATTCTTCACTGGTTTTGGTTTATATAGTTCTAGTTCTTCCCGAATATATTCTTTAAGGCCACATCGATACATTTTTAGCATTTCTTTGTCTGAGAACCCTCTTTTACTTATAGCTAATACTTCCCCCTCATGGGTGTATTCACTTACCGATCCTTTTTGTTTGAGGTGAACGAATTTTTCATAAACATCGTCTTCTTCTTTGTCATGGAATCTTTTAAGTAGGGTGTCCACCAAATTTTTCCAATTGAATGAACTAGCCTCACATCTGTTGGACCACCATAGGAACCAATCATATGCTTCAACTTCTAGGTTTTTGGATGCGTTCATGACCTTCTCTTCTTCACCTATTGGCGGGTTTTCTCTGGAAACGACATCCATTTTATTTACCCATACAACAACGCCCTTATGGTCCTTACCATCATACTTAGGTAATTCTCTTTTAATTTTGAGGTAGTCTCATTTGGGAAACTATGTATAGTACTGAATTACTTCAAATTTTATATGTGGTATTTGTGGTCCTTCGTGCATCAACAAAAAATCATGACTTGGAAAATTGTCACCTTCCAGAGTCTTGGGACTTTGTGTGACTAAAGGATTAAAAGGTGGATTGGCTCCTCCCATAAATTGGCTCATCATGCTCTCAAATTTTTTTATATTATCTTCCATTTGTTCCTGAGTTCTAATTATCTTCTCTTGGCCTTTTCCGAATTCATCTTTCTTTCTTTTGAAATTGTCAAGGCACTTGCGCATTCTACAAGTTATTCTTGAAATTTCTTTGAATTGTCATCATTATTACTCCCCGTCTTGGCTTTATTTTTTTCCTAGCAGACCCAACTTTTTTTAAATTAAATAATAATAATAATAATAATAATATTGTTATTATTATTTAATTAAATAACTAAATTATATAAATTAATTAATTAAATTATAACTATATAATATATCAAACCATAATCATATAACTATATAATGATATATAAGTTATATAATTATTATGATATGTTATATAGCTTATAAATAAAATTGTGTTTGTGTATAAATAATCGAGTCATGACCGGAGGTGACGTTGTTTGATCGTGGCCCAAAAAGACAGCGGATATGTGAATGTTGACTTGTGTTATGAATAACCGCGGGTGGGAGAGCGTCGAGGGGGAGATGGTACAACGATCGGATGGTGGGAGCGCCTGACTGTTGACCTCGTGGATGTGATATGTTGGGAAGCAGAGCAGAGGTATCTCCGTGATGGATCAAGTGTACATTGGTTGAAGACGAAGTCGCAGTAAGGGCACGACAATGAAGGAACGGTGGAATGGTGGAATTAAGGGACAATGGAATCGTGCCACGATGGAATGATGGCACGGTGGAATGGTGGCACGGTGGAATGGTGGCACGGTGAGTTGATTTTGGAAGGGTCAACGAGCGGTAAGGGAATAGCGTAGAGGGAATAGGAGACATAGAAATGGAGGATAGGGGTCGAGAGTATGAGGGAAGTGTGGGATGGATGGGTGAAACCAGCATGGTAGGGAGGATTCAATGCTCTGATACCACTAGAACAGTAACTTGTTCACTGGAGTTTTCCACTTTCAGACACATTAGAGTGCATAAACCATTTATATATTATTATTCAATTTTTGATGATGTTTTACAAGCCCTGGGCAGTTCTCCTTTATAGGAGTTGACTGGCCACAAGGGTTAAGGATCATGTCTTTTGACATAAGAGCCCTTTAATACTTAATGGGAAATTAAATTAATTTATTTATTTTATTTTATTTTATTTTTTAATTAATATATATATGAGTTATGAATATTTTATTCATCACACCCTACAATCCCAAACAAAATGGAGTGGCTGAAAGAAAGAATAGATATTTTGTGGAAGTTGTCAGGTCTATGCTACATGATCAAAAGTTATTGAAGTTCCTTTGGGGAGAAGCAACAAATACAACATTATATGTACAAAACAGGGTTCCTCATCGAGCCTTGGATAACAAGACTCCTGAAGAAACGCTCACAGGTATAAAGCCCAATATAGTCATCTCAGGATATTTAGTTTCCTTGTATACTTTCATGTGCCGATGGATAAGAGGAAGAAGTTGGAAGTCGCTAGAAAGAAAGGTAAGTTTTTTGGATATTGTGAAAATTATAAATAATTTAGAATATATATGTCTAGCCAAAGGAATATTAAGTTTAGCATGGATAGGACTTTTGAAGAAGATGTTGCCCTTGGTAAAGCTATAGGCCTTCCTCCTCTTCCTCCAAAGAAAGAGATATGATATGGACATATTAGAAGGTCCTTCTGTGTCATAATATGAGAAGGAAATTATTAATCATCCTATGGATCATATGGACCCTTTGGACTCTCCTCCAGGTGATCCCCCTTCCAAGAAGAGACCATTGTGGTTTTACGATACTTTACAGGATGTTGAGAAATATGTTCCTCCCAAGAGGACCTTTAGAGAAAGAAAGAAGCCATGTGGGTATCGAAGGTATGTCATAGATATGAGTACTATGATCAAGGATACTTCCTCTACATTTGAAGAAGCAGTGAAAGAAAATTTTTGGAAGGGTATTATGGCTAAAGAGTATGAATCCATTATGAAAATTGATGTTAGGGATATTTTTCTGAGACCTAAAGGAAAGTTCGTCGTAACCTAAAAATGATTATACAAGATCAAACATGGAGTTGATAGAAGCATTAAGAAGTAAAATGCAAGATTCGTGACTAGAGGATTCTCCCATAAAGAGGGATAAGATTATGATGATATATTTGCACCAGTTTCCCACTATACCACCATTAGATCGATCATTACCCTTGTTGCTAGTCAAGGATGGACCCTTCATCAAATGGATGTATAGACGACATTTCTTCATGGCATGTTATAGGAAGATGTATTTATTGAGAATCCTCAGGTATTTGAAGTAAAGGACAAGAAATATCATGTTTTTAGATTAAAGAAAGCATTGTATGGTTTGAAGCAAGCTCCCCGAGCCTGATAGACTTGCATTTACAATTACCTAGTGAAACTTGGATTCACTAGAAGCAGCGTTGAATCTAAATTATACTTCAAGGTGGTACAAGGTATGCCTTTGATTTTGGTTTTGTATTTTGACAATTTTTTCTTGATAGGAAGTGAGCCTTTGATGATTGCATGTAAGAGGGAGTTGGGCTTTGAGTTCAAAATGAAGGATATTAGCATGATGCATTACTTTTTGGGATTAAAAGTTTGGCAAAGACCTAGAGAAATTTTCATTTCTCAAGGAAAGTAGGTCGTGAAGTTATTAGAGAGATTTTGAATGATGGAATATGAATCCTTGGACACCCCGATATAGATGAATTTCAAGAAGTTATTCAGAGATGTTGTTGGACCTGACTTAGCTAAACCTTCAAAGTATCTTAATTTATTGGAGCATTGATGTTTCTTGTGAAAACTTGTATGGACATCTATTTTGTTGTGAACACCTTGATTCAATTCATGACTAAGTTGCTTCATGCACGTTCGGTTCTTGCCAAGCACATTTGAGGCATTTGCATGGGACTATTAACCTAGGTATAAGATATACTACTAGAAATGTATGACTACATGGATACACTGATATTGACTGGGCTAAAATGTTATTGACAGGAAGATAACATCTGGGTGTTCCTTTAGCTTGGGATCTACAATGATATCTTGGATGAGCAGGAAATAGAAGTTTGTGGCTTTGAGTACAGTAAAGGAAAAGTATATCATTGCTAGCATGGCTAGCTGTGAGGCAGTTTGGTTGAGGAATTTCTTTAGAGATCTATCTAAGCAGGTCTTAGATACAACAATGATATATTACGACAACAAGAGTGGGATCTGATTGGAAGAAAATATTTTTTTTCATGCATATTGAGATCAAATATCGCTACATACATGACATGGTGTAGAGAGGAGTTGTGAGACTCCGTCATATTTCGACTGACAAGCATATCGTAGATATTCTCACTAAGGATTTTCTGAAAGGGAAGTTCTTAGTATTCATAGAGAGACTTAGACTTATGGATGTGACCCTCTCGGGTAACATTCCTAGTTTATCCAGGACACTGAGTTATTCTCTTCCCCCTTTTGAGAGCTCCCAAGGTGAGGAATTGAGCCAGAGAGCTCCTAGGGTTGAGGGAACTCTAGACAATAGGATAGTTGTGATCCTTACCTCAAGGTAAGTAGTATCATTCCTATTTTATGGTAATAGGATAGTTGAGATCCTTACCTTTTACGGTAAGTATAATCCTACTTATTTTCATCTTTTGGACATGACCGAGTATACCACAGTTGGCATCCTACCCACAAGTTGAGATTGTTGGGAAGGTTGGGCTTGTTGGGATTATTCCTCCCCATATAGCCAATGGGTTTAGAGGTGACTTGGGATAGTTGTTATCCTTACAATTTATGGTAATTAGTATCCTACCCAAGTGAGAGGATGTTATAATGAAGGATATTAGCATGATGCATTACTTTTTGGGATTAAAATTTTGACAAATACCTAGAGAAAAATTAATTTCTCAAGGAAAGTATGTCTTGAAGTTATTAGAGAGATTTTGAATGATGGAATGTGAATCCTTGGACACCCTAATGGAGATAAATTTCAAGAATTTATGCGGAGATGTTGTTGGACCTTACTTGGATAACCCTTCAAAGTATCATTTATTTATTGGAGCATTGGTGTTTCTTGTGAACACTTGTCTGGACATCTATGTTGTTTTGAACACCTTGATTCAATTCATGACTAAGTTGCTTCATGCACATTGGGTTGTTTCCAAGCACATTTTGATACATTTGCATGGGGCAATTAACCTAGGTTTGATATATACTACTAGAAATGTACGACTGCATGGATACCCTGATGTTGACTAGGCTAAAATATTATTGATAGGAAGAGCACATATGGGTGTTACTTTAGCTTGGGATCTGTAATGATATCTTAGATGAGCAGGAAATAGAAGTATATTGCTTTCAGTATGGAAAAGTAAAAGTATATTGTTGCTAGCATGGCTAGCTGTGAGGTAATTTGGTCGAGGAAGTTCTTTAGAGAGATATTTAAGCAGGTCTTATATACAACAATGATATATTGAGACAACAAGAGTGGGATATGATTAGAAGAAAATATTTTGTTTCATGATAATTCTAAGCATATTGAGAACAAATATCACTACATGCATGACATGGTGTAGAGAGGAGGCATGAGACTTCGTCATATTTCGATTGACAAGCATATTGCAGATATTCTCATCAAGGCTTTGCCGAAAGTGAAGTTCTTAGTATTCAGAGAGAAACTTAGACTTATTTATGTGACCCTCCCAGGTAACGTTCCTAGTTGATCCAGGACACTCAATTATGCTCTTCCCCCTTTTGAGAGATCCCAAGGTTAGAAATTGAGCCAGAGAGCTCCTGGGGTTGAGGAAACTCTAGACAATAGGATAATTGTGATCCTTACCTCAAGGTAAGTAGTATCCTTCCTATTGTCTAGTAATAGGATAGTTGATATCCTTACCATTTACAGTAAGGAGCATCCTACTTATTTTCATCTTTTGGACATGACAGAGTATGCCCCTGTTGGCATCCTACCCGCAAGTTGGGATTTTTGGGCTTGTTGGGATTGTTCCTCCCCATCTAGCCAATGGGTTTAGAAGTGACTTGTGATAGTTGTGATCCTTACAATTTTATGTAATTAGTATCCTACCCAAGCGAGAGGGTGTTGATGTTCTACCACTTGACTCTTCAAGGTCTTGATGGGAAGATCAACAGACAATAGGATAATTGTGATCCTCACCTCACAGTCAATTGTATCCTACCTATTTTCCTTGGATAGTGGGTTTATTTGGGCTCCTCTATGATGTGGATTGAGTTAGAACTCCTCTATGATGATTATTATCGGGTTGTAGCATTGGGCTCCCCTCTAGAAATTATTTCGAGTAGTAGCAGTGGCTCCCAGATGGATTGAGGGTGGTAGCTTGTGCTCCCCTCCGATGTCAAATTATTCTTATTTTATATTCGAGAGTGTTCATCATATGAGTAGATATGATATTTGAGTTGGGACACATGTTTCAGTTAGTAATTTCTCCCTGTCTGAGAGGGAGTTTTAATTTGGCAGCTCAAGGACATATTCCCTCCTTTGGACAACCTTCCTCATTAAAAAAGACCCCTTCTAGCCCTTGGAACAATTTAATTTTGTTAAAGGAAAATATATTTTTAATATGAAAACCGACATCCGCACAAAAGGAAAGGTCTACCATAAAGAGAAATTGGACACCCTTGGATGGCTATAAATACAAGTCAAGTGACCCTCATTTAGACATCATCATCAAGCATTTTCTCTTCTCTTCTTTGGTCTGGCTCGCATAAGTCTGAAGATCGCACATGCAAATTAAGGTTTTAGTTTGTAGATGCAAGGTTGATACTGAAAAATTTTTCCCTCTTTGTACGGTCAAAACACTTCAGTCGCACGCATGATATCTTGCTCCGTGAAGCCGAGACCTAGGGTTTTAGGTGACAGGTGACTGTAGATATGAATAGTTGACCGCATGATAGAATTTTATTATGAATAGTATTATTGTTGGGCTCTTCCTTTGGATATTGTTTGGTTGATTTTTCAAAATGCTTTTGTGATTGAATAATTGGATCATTGTACTCTCCCTTTGTTAAAGGTTACTAGATTCTTATGTAGGTTACATGACCTGAACTCGATTTGCAAAGACTCCACTATATATAAACATGACTTGGATCTGGGAAAACTTAGATAAAGTGAATGCACAAGTTCTTACCTCTCATTGTACCGTTGTCACTCCTTCGGCTCCTATATATATATACAAGCACTAAAAAGAACTTTTAACTCTAAATCTAATTCTTGTTGAGCTTCCCAAGCAATGATGCAAAAAATGTTGGTCTAATTTATTGGCTTAGACTAGAAAACATAATTATATAAATCTGGGAGCCATAAACTTAAAAGAACACCACTATATGTGTGGAGCTAGTTCTAGATTCACTCTATTGTCTCTAAGTATCAAAGAACTAAGATAACTCTCAACCTAGCCAATTAATTATTATTTTAATCAATCTTATAAATTAATTTTGACTTGCATAGGGCCCAAAATCGAGTTAAATTGCGTTGGTATGAATTTTGGGTAGATTTCTTGCCAAAAATGTATTTTTCCTTACCTAACCAATTGCGTTAACCAAGCATGTGTGAGGGATATTCCACCAACGGAAGGGGAAACGATCAATAAATAGATATCAAGGAGAAATACCCATGTTTTTATTTTTTCCCAACAAGCCTACATATACCTCGACAAATGAGCAATTACCAGAACATTTTTCTTCTTGTAAATATCTAAAAAATGAATTTAACAATGGATAAAATTTGATAAAATTCAAAAATGAAAGAAAATGATAAAACTACCTTTTGAATGGTTTTATTAATCAAAAATGAAACAAGTGCTAGTAAAATTAGTAGAAAAATGGGTTTATTTAAGCGGGGATAAGGTTTATTCAATGGCTATTGTTTATCAAAATTGGGATCCATTGCAATGCATGATAACTCACAAGTTCCATACAAGCCCCATGTTAATAATTAGATGTTAATACCTTTGATTAATTCTCTAAGTAATTAGAAAGGTAAATAAAATTCCCATCAATTTGTCGAATAAACTTCAAGAGTATGATGTTGAAATCAATCCCTTAAATTAGTCAAAGGTCGAGGGTTTTGTAAATGGATTACTGGGATCAAAATTGTAAATATCACCTTTATTCAAGATAGCACCACTATACAAGTCCCTACTACAGTTAGATATCATTGGTACAAAAATCTTATGTTTTCTTGAAGTCACAAAAATTTCCTATTGAGATGTTTTCTAAAGAAATAAGTAATCCCATAATGAATACTAATTAGTATATGCTTTTTTCTAGAGTATTTTTTAGAATAAATTTTGATGGGATGTTATTATGGTGTTTGGATCCTTCTAATGCCCATCAATCACTACTACTTGAAGGATGTTATGGTGGACACTTTACCCCAATGGTAACTACTTATAGAATAATTAGGGATGGATTTTGTTGGCCAACCATATTCAAAAAATATTATTCCCTTGTTATAAAGTGTGTTCCTTCCCAAAAAAATTAGGGAATATGAAAATAGATTCCATGCCATTAAATCATGTTTCAGTGGAGAATCCATTTGCATAGTGGGGTATAAATGAAATTGGCCCCATAAACCCAAAATCAAGCAAATACTTCTCATATATAATAATAGCTACTAATTATTTCACAAATCAAAGGGACTGGCATAAAAAATTTGTCAATGCTTTAAGGAAAAATAGAATCACCCCCTCCCTAATGAGGATGGATGCACATCTGGAAAATAATATCGGGGGGAGAGTGCTCGCCACCCCACCAAATCTCAATATTATTTAGAGGGGGGTGGTGTGGCATGCCCCCCCCCCCTCCTCATGCATGAATTATGTGATGGTTAACTTCCTCGAACTCATGGCTTTATATTCTTGAGTGTTCTACTTCTATTCCTTTATAGCAAGGCAAAATTTTATGAACTCGGAGTAAAATTCCCCTAATGTTAGTGGGATGTTTATACCCCCTTTGGAGTTTGGATATATTTAGAAGCGATGTTGAGCAGCTAAAGAAATGGGAGGTGTGTTGGGAGTTTATAGAATTGAACTAGCATGCTAGTATCCATGCTACATATTCATTACACAGTGGTTACAATTATGTGTTTCTCTGGGTAGAAATAGGTAGTGTATATATTACTTGAGATGATGATGATGGCTTGGTTGTTGGTTTGAATATATCATTTGGAAATTATGTTGATCCTTTGGACACTTGATGGATCTCTATAGAGAACTTAGGTTATGGCTCTTTTATTTGTGAGACATTAGTTATTCCTCGTTGCTATAACTAAGTATTTTCTTTCCCCTAGCTTTGTGCATATGTTTTCTAGGGTTTTGGTTTCTATCGGCATGGTATGGGTTTTTTGATAGAATATTTGTTGGGGACTATTGTGGGTTTTCATCTATTAAAACTGGGGGTCCTGTTAGTTTGGGAGTTGGCCTCTCCCCCTGGTCCAGTTCAACCTCAAAAAAGCAGCCAACTTGTTGGGAAAACTATGTTCAGATTGTTTGGTTATCTACCTCCCTCACATTTGTTTGGTTCAGTTGTCTATATATTTTAGAGGCTATTTGAGATTTGGTATGTGGAAATCACAGGGGAAGTATAATTTCCCATTTCTCATGTAATATTTCTTGCTTTTGAATGGTTACTTCATGTTGGGTATTTATGGATTTGATGGTTTATTCATTATTGGTATTGTGTTGCTTTATTGTTTGTTGGGGTTAGTGTGTTGTGTCATTGCATGTGTGGTCATCATGGGGCGACCTGAAATCGTTGAAATATGTTAGTGATAGTGCATTAAATATGCATATGCCTCCAAATAGGCATATATATTTGGTGACAAATATAGATAATTTATACTCATTTTAACCATCCATGATAGAAAAGTAAGCAAGAGTACAACTTCTTCATATAACCAAAGACTTGGCACCAACCTCATTAGAAGAGATAGATGAAGATGTAGTGTTTTAGGAGAATGCATGGGATATTTTAAGAGGTAAAACTTAATTATGGAATATTGGATTCAAATGGTAAACTCCAAAGGGATAAAAAATGACATGATAGAAAAAGTCAATGGATTGTTTCTTTATCTCCTATTGGTAGGATTTGTGGGACAAAATCCTTGAATTGGGTATGTTTGATTTGAAAATATCATCAACCAAATATATATCTTGGCTTGATCAATAATAAATTCTCATACAAATTATAACTATGGTAGGATACAAACAAAAAAAATCCATGAAATTTTACTAGACAAGGCAACAAGTTGATAGTCTCACTTGGGAATGACCAAAGGAATTCCTAACTTGGTAAAAGGAAGATTAATAAATCAGCAGAATTTTAGGTGACTAACATAAGAAATTGACCAATGTTATAATATTAAGGTTGTGTGTGTTGAAACAAACTCTTTGTAATATCTATTATGATTATGCATTTTGTACACACTCTTCAATGCTTATCAAATTGGTAGTAAAGAATCATTTTACTCACAACTACAGGTTTTCATGCGAACTCATTCTCAAACAAAGTGGACAAAAATTTAATTATAAATCTAAATTAAGAATTTTTGGAAAGGATTTTCCAACCTTGATGGAAAAATGATAAATGTAAACAACTAAATGATTCACTACTTACTCAGATGTTGTGGACTTCATATCATCACAACACTACAAATATGTATTCATTAGATAATCCATGGGAATACTTCAATTATGAGCCTTAATAATAATTTCAATAATAATCTACTTTTGAACTCAATATATTCTTTCGAAGTGGAGTCCAAGGTAAAATTTATGCTTGACCTAATGATGGTTAGATGGATACTTTGCAACTTGAAAATTGGTTGAGGTATTTCAATTTTAGGTGAAAAAATATACATATGAATACAAGGTTGCTCTTACAATTCCAAGAACATAAGGATATGATTTACTTTGGCGAGAAAACATATGTGATTGTAGAGAAATATTTCATGCCACGTAGGCCTTAATGTGGGACAAGTTTAAATTTTCCATCCATGACAAGTTTTAGTATGTCAACTATTAGAAGGAGAAACAATAGCAACAAAAATACCTATGGTATAAGTTAATTTAAATGGTATGTTATTTTCTTCAAGAATTAAACCATTATATTATTGAACCTAGAGTGGTGCACGAAGAAATAAAGTTACTCATTTAATTCAATAATAGGGTGATTATCCCTATTCAAGAGAAGCATGAGATGTTTAACTTCTACATTTTGGATGTCGCTTGTCATAATTTTGAAAATCTAATAAAAAAAGGCATTTGGAGGAATTGAAATAACATGAGAACTCATACTAAGGAGAAGTTGCATAAGAAATCATTCAATAGGACTATAAAATGTAATATTGACTACAATTTGACAAAGACAGGACAAAGCATCATATTGGATATAAAGTACTTCCTCTAATCACTATAAGTGTAGATGGCACTCGAGAGGGGATTGGTGGAGGCTTCATCTAGAAAAGATATTGAAGTTCTAACATTTAGATCAAGAGAGAATGAGTTATCAGAATTTTATATGGTGCGTTTATTTTTCATTCTATATTATCAATACATAGTCCCTCCTATAATGATGTATGGACTCATACATTCTTCTATGGAAAACTCACAAATAATGAATACTATACCTTTAAATACCCCTGATATGGTCTACATAATATGATTTTCATTGTCTAAATGAGTCTTAAAGTTTCATTACATTAATTTTGGTTGACAGTTGGGTTCCATTTATCTACCACACCTTTATTTAACCTTGACCAGAAAAAATAATTGAGCAAAATTTGTGCCTAAATGCATAACATAGTTACAAAGAAACAAGTAGTCTTCTAGTCAAAGGAAATTCCATCATTAATATAGATTGGATTAGAGCCACGCCTTTGAAATAAAATCTAAAAAATATAAATCTGTATAGGGGAATCTGGTAGTGTACACCCTACAAAAAAACCCCAAAATTTAACAAAATTTAACTTGCATACAAAGTTAACCTGACAGTAGGTCCTTAAGCTCATCAAAAGCAACATTTGGCTCTGGAGGTTGGTTATCCATATTTAGGTCTAGAAGGAGAGACATAATCGGCTTAATATAATTGAATGAGGGCAAGGAATATAGAGAGCATCTAAAACTAGCATGTTGAAGTTCCTTTAACTTGGTTATGAGGTTGCCCATTTAATTTTATGCTCTTTGAATTTGGAGACACGTCTCGATCATAAATTTCATCATGGATGTCATTTGTGTTTCTAACTACTCAAAGTGAATTTGGAGGTCACATATTCAATATTTCAAATCCACAACCTTTATGGATAAATCTAGGGGTTCCTTTTTCCAACAAGAAGCCATTCCAAATTGCCCTTTGAAATATTAACTGAAAAATGTTCCTTACACTAAAATAACCATGCAAAATGGAAAACACTCAAAAGCTATGAGGGGGGGAGGCCCCATGTGAAAATTCCTTGGAACCAAAGCCACAAAAATTCCCCATAAACTTTTCACCGTAATAATGACATACAAAGTCATATCCTCCACATAAGTTAGATAGGACAAGCCATCAATTTTTGTGACTGAATTAGGTAATAATACCTCATGGCAACTAGGATGATGATGTAATACCCATTTATCTCCATAATCTTATCAGAGTAGATATGGAGGAGTCATATGTTCTCCTTCAAATCTGTAACTTTGGTATGTAACATTAGAGACTCCATCTATTGGTGAGAAGCCATTATAGATGCACTACATTAGTTAGACTAATGTCTAGAACCAACTCCAATGAAAAATTGCAAATATTGTAACTCTTGAGAGCTATAAGAGGGGAACACCTCTTTCATACAATCCATAGAAACATATCCATATGTGGTTCCCTTAATTTTGCATTAACATTGGCATACATATCCATAATATCTAGAACATGTGCATTGGACAAACCATCAACTTACATGATTACATTATTAATGAGCCTTTTCATACCTCATGGTAGCTAGGATGATGATGCAACACCCCAGACTGCTATATGATGCATAGAAGATATCCCATGTGTCTCCATGAGATGCTACAGGATAAAATGAAAATATGACTTAGAGTTTATTCGCATGGTTCTAACAGGCCTCCCCATAGCTTGGGAAGCAAGAGAATATTCTAATTAAATATTGGATCTTAAGAAATTAAATGAATTCATGTACAGAGAGAATCCAAATTTTTCTAAAATCTTCGAAATATCGATTAGAGTTTTGGATCCAATGGGGACGATCTTAGTTGTGAGTGCCTTACGGTGTTTTTTAAATCTGTAATTATAATTAATTTACAAGGGTGTATGGATTTAGTGAATTGTATTCCTTGGAGCAAGGCATAAGTCTTTGCTTGGTTAGTGGGACTCTACCTAGAATCCAATCGAATGAGATTTTGATTATTCCTCTTGTGTGAATGAGCATCCCCCCAACCCTGCTCCCCACCCCCTCCCCCAACACCTTCCACCCCTAGGTTTTGTTCAGAAGCACCATCAAAACATAAAACATGTGCATCTTGTAAATTAATCCATTTATTAAAATTATTATTAGGAAAAGAAAATTTGTCCTTGTGAGAAGAGGGTCCAACTTTGAGGGGATGTAAGTTGAACCAAGGAAACCATCCTTCTTCATTTGGATCTAAGACCTTTGTAACATGTATCTTAAGATAGTGATAGCATATATGTTTAACTAATAATTATTTTACCCTTTCATCTACTAAAAAGGGTTATGGTTTGATATCCGAAAATATTGTGCTATTACGATCCAACCATTCCTTCTAGCAAACAAAATTGGGAAGTGCTAGCCAGATCCTTTTAAATAAAGTTTTACCTTTTAAAGTCCCTTGATACTACTTGTGCCAAGAATCAAATAATTGGGGAATAACATTTTATCATTGAAAGTGAGAATCCAATATTTGAGTGATATAATCCCACTCTATTTTAGTAAACTCGCAAGCAATAAAAATATGAATGATAGATTCACTGCTTCAGGAACATAAGGCACAACCAAAAGGATCATGGATCTCTCGTTTAGAAAATTTCTCCACTATAAGAAACTCCTTATGACCCAGGATGCAACAAAAGATGTTGACTTTAGGTATCCCATTCAGATTCCAAAGTTCATCCCATGCACCAAATTTGGAAGGGATCCCATCCATAAATAATTAAGCCTTATATCTGTGCTTAACTCGGTACCCTATATACCCATAACCCCAATATTCCTCATCATTCAAGTAACTAGAAGTGTAGCTAAAAATTCCCAAGATCAAGAGGAGGGAAAGATCCCTGAGAGAGGATGGAACAAGACCTAAATTCCACCGCAACCAATCCCCAAGGGCATACCATGAGAAATTTCAAACAAGGAGTATATTAATATATTTTTACCCAAACATAAAGGGGAGAAGAGCTTGACATTGCATGAGTGAAGGCATGCCAATGATGTTGTCATCCCATATGTTAATTTACTTTCCATTTCATATAATATATGTTGGTTTGGTTTTAATTATGGGAAGGGTTGTAGTAAGAAGTTTCCAAATATGAGAACACCACCCCCTCCCCCTCCCCCAAGCTAAAACAACATGATCCAAGCAACTCTTCCTTTCACCTACTATATTTTTTTTTGTATAACCTATTTCCACGAGTAATATTTGTCTGTTAGGAGCCTTTAGAGAAGCTTGCCACCAAATTATATGTTCATTAAAGAGGATTTATTCATCCCTAGGCCCCCATGGCTTTTAGGGGTCCTTATCACTGCCCAATTCACTAGGTCAACCCTTTTTGAGTTGGACTTGTTGCCACACCATAAACAATTCTTAAGTTCTTTGGCAATGGCCTATCTATCACTAGCTAGAGCTAAAAAAGTGGAGATTTAGAAGAGTCATAGAGGCAAAAGCACTAGGTGACCTGCAAGATTTAACCATTAAAAAACCAATTGAGTAAATATTTTGATTTAAGTTTCATGATAATGGGATACCATGAGAGGTTGAGGGAATGGTTTGAGGTAGATAGGTATGTCCAAATACCTAAAAATGGACTAGCCATCCTAAGTCAAACGGTGATGAACTTCAAAGAGTGCATCTTAAGTATTATTATTGACATTCCACCATAGATAAAACTTTTCTCATCGTCGATCAAAACCCCATATGCTTTAACATATTACTTCCTAACAAATTTGAATCAATATGCAATAATAACATAACAAACCACACACCCCCCCCCCCCATGCGCATATGGAAAGTATCATATACAAATTGAACATGATTTAGAATTTTATCCCCTCTCATGAAGATGCTCCATTCTTATTTCACAATCAATATTTATACTGACAGAATATTCCATAAGAATATATAAAATAGGAGACAATGGGCATCATTAATGAATACCTCTTAATGTTATGAAAAAATTTATAGATATGACATTACCCATATGACATATCTAGGGGTTGCTAATACATGTATAGATCCAACTTAAAAACCCCAAGATGAATCCAAAGTGAAGAAGAACAATAAAGAGGAAGCTATGGTGAACATTATCAAAGGTGTTTTCCATGTCTAATTTCAATGTCATACCTATTTCCCATCTATATTTACTAGAGTGAATTAGACACTTGAAAAGAATAATATTGTCCATTATTTGTCTTTCCATGATAAAACCTCCATAGTTTTCAAAAATTGGTTTATAGAGAAGAGATTTAAGGTAATTGCTATAATCTTAGATATTATTTTATAGGACACGTTACATAAACAAACTAGATGAAATCTAACGAATGTGGAACGTTTTATGTCTTTCAAAACTAGAGAAATAAATGTAGAGCTAATTCCTCCTACCATGCATGATGGATGCGAAGTGAGGCCATCTGATTCTAGAGACTTGCTAGGTTCAAAGGATAGGTTCACTACACATATTTCTTCCTCCACGATTTATTGCATGATATTTTCATTTGATATGATGGAAATCACTAAAGGGATGTGCTCCAATAAGGCATCTACATCCTTGGCATTTCCAATCTCTTGCTCTGAAGAGAGGGTGGAAAAGTGAAGGTGAGTTGACTTGTTGATCTTGTCAAAAGAATTGAGTGTTTCTACATTAAAAATAGCAATGGATTTAAAATTGTTACACCACAAACACATTTTGGTTTTTTTGTGGAAATAATGGGTGTTTCTATCACCTACCCTTAAGCAGAGACTCCTAGACTTAAGATGCCATATTTCCTCTTCAACTCTCAATGTATCTTGTAAATGAAGGAATACATATTTTTCTTCCATTAATAATTCAATCGAAATGGTTTTTTGTTTAAGATAGGTTTATATTTCCCTCAATTGCAAGTTGAGGGCATTGAATTTTATGTCCTCGGCTTGGAAATGCCCTTTAGCCTCAACCTTGACAGCAAGTTTTCTTATTTTTATCTCTCGATACTAAATGTGTACTAATGAACCATTAGAGAAATGTGGAGCTCTAAAATGGACCTCCTAAGGAATATTTTAAAATAATGGTGGAAATAATAAAACAATATTATATTGCATCATCAAATTTTAGAGGGAAAAAAGAAAAAACTATTTTTTCAACTCGTATTTTAAACTTATCTTCCTAAATTTTTACTCAAATTTCGAGTGGGAGAACTCGTTGGAAGTAAAATTTAATTTCTCATCCAAGGAGTGTTGTGTTGCATACTTTTGATGGACCATGCTACTCAAAAAATAAGAAAACGTGAAAAAACATTATTGTAATCATGTTTTTCATATATTTCTTATTTTTCGTGTGGCAAGTTCTATTGAAATTATGCAACATGAGTTCTCCTTTGATGAGGAATTAAATTTTGCATCCAAAGAGTGTTCCTGCTCGAAATTTGAGTAAAATAGTAGGAATATAAGTTGAAAATACGAGTTGAAAAAGTAGGTTTTTTTTAATTTTTATTTTTTTTACTTTTTTACTCCAAAATTGGTGAATCATACCCAATGGTTGATATCAACATCTTGAATCTTATTGGTTCTTATAAAAATGAATTTGGTTGTACATTTTTGCTTTGAAGCCCATTTTATTCCTCAAAAATTCTCTAATTCCTTCTATCCATTAGCATCAAGCTTCTGAAACTATCCTAAAAAAAATAAGCTCATTGATTGAAAGAGGATTAATATAGAAAGGGGAGGGTCCTAATCCTCTTGGGGAAGTAATGAATGGGAAATGGGCAAATTATCTGATCCCATCCAAGCAAGGATGAAAGAGGAAAGAGAGAGGCTTCCCTCCAGAAAGGCACTCTAAACTATAAAGAGGTCAAAATTCACAACAATATGCCTTAGACCCAATCTACAATTTGACCATGTGAAATTTCCTTTAAGTAGCTTTAGGTTGATTAGATACACAGAAGAATAAAAATCTTCATCCTTTCATGTAAAGGATCTCTAACTGGGTTCCCTCCTTTCATTTCCCAACAATGAATGGTAGTATTGAAATCTCTTATGAAGATAAAATTAGAGCCCCAATGTGACTCCTTGAGATTACAGAGAGAGTTCTAGTAGGCTACCTTTTCTGATATTTTATTGGTATATAAACATTGATTATATTGAAATATTTACAAAAGGGGATGTGCATAAGACTAATCACTGATCAATGTAAATTTAATTGTACTTGAACAAGATTGAATAAGGAGGAGAACAAAAGAGTGTAGAGGCCCCCAATGCCCCCTATAATTTATTTATTTTGTATAGCAACCTCACCAAATGGACTTGCATTTTCAAAGGCCTTCTATTTCTTCTATTTTGTCTCCTATATTAGGAGAATTTATGGTTTTTCTTCCTTTTTCAAAATTCTAACTTTTGCGGTGTTTCCTTTACTGCCCAAACCTATGAAATTCCAAGAGAGATTATTCATTATTTATTGGTGCTTTTAAGGATTCCTCCCTAGGTAGAAATAGAACTAATTTAATTTATTCTACTTTTGGTATCCCTACTATACATTCCTTATATCATTAGCTAGTTCCCAAGCCTATTATATTTATTTGCTTTATTTTCTCATTTATCACGGTTTGGTTTCAGACCCATTTTCTTCATCAACCTACTAAATATAAATTATTAATCCATTTCATCATTAGATTGTTTTGTATGACAAACTTGGGAAGGGAAAGGGAAGACTCAATGAATAAAGAGCCTTGGTGGGTGAATGTACAACATTTTCCTCTTGTTGTGATCCTTCTAAAGCCTCTAATTGAACTAGAAAATGATCCAAAGGGGTCATATATTTTGATTTGGATCCTTCCACTATTTGAACTTTAGAATTCGATATATTCTCTATGTTATCCAAATGATCTAGTACTTCGCACCTATTTCCTTGTGGGTTCTCCTCACTTCCCTTATTGCTAAAGTTTGAACGCGGTCTCAAAATGTGCCTAGAGGTAGGGGATATCAAGGATTTGAATATAATAGATGATCAAAACAAGGAGGGGCTTCTAGCCTAGGTTTGGATTTTTTTAATTTTTAGGTTAATGCCATTATTCCCCCTAAACTACTTGTCATTGTGTAGTTTTGACTTTTGGGAAAGTTTTGGAAAAGTGCATATTCATGACATATTTTGGACTTAAATTGGATTTGATAATGGTCCATAGGATGGATGACAGAGAAACTACCTAATGAAATTTGTATGGATTTTGATGGACCCTTCTCAAGATCCACTTTTGCAAAAATCTAGGCACAAGTGAGCATACCATCTCTTGGTTCAATGTACTTTCCCAAAGAATTTCCTATGTTTTTTATTGTTTCCTTATCCAACCAATGGATGGAAGGCTGTGGAGTTTAACCCATACTATAATTGGCAATAAAATGATATTCTCAAGGTTGAATTTTGGATTCCATTGATTTAATTATAAACCCCGAGCTTCGAGAAAGTAAGTACTAATTTTGAAGATTAGATTGTCGTCTTCCTTTTCTTCAAAAAAAATGGCATATAATCCACTACCATGACAAAAAAAGTGATAAGTTCCCTATGATAAAAATCTACCAATTTTTGTACATCCATGAAGCAAGTGTCTGCAAGAAAGGCCCAAATCTAATGAATTGGTATATTAAGCCAAGATTCACAAGCTTGAGGGACATATACCTCGATTATGTTGCATGAACAAGCACTTTGGAATCCCATCATGGTGTTCGTCAAATCAGGAGGGTTGGGACTTCACATATTTGAAATGGAAGAGACTAGAGCATTGAATGTAGTAACACCCATAGGAGGGGAGGAGGAGATATAACTCCTCCTATGGGTGTAGCCATGAATAAAATCATGCAAATGGGAACATAAATTAAGGTTAATATAGAGCTCCTTCATTGGAACCACGAGATAAGGAATCCCTCGAGAACTTATTTTATGCCAATCCCCTTGATTTATTGATCAATTTTTGTCACATGTTCGTTGAACATGAGTCCTCCTCTTACTAACTTGTTCATTGTTGGTAAACTCTTTTTGTTATTAATATAGATGATTAGAAGCCTACTTTGGAACCATGGGCACCCTCAATATTTGGATGGTGTGCATATATTTATTGGGCAAACTATGCCTCTTTTAAACACCTGATTGGTATTTTCATATAGGGAAACATATTTACTAAATTAACGAGAGCTATGCCCTCAAAATGAGAACTCTAACCCAAAAAATATTGTATTTTTGTGTACAAAACACCCAAATCACCCCACAAATAAAAAATTAGTGCTACTGCTACATATAAATATATGTACATATATGTATACAATTACATTTATATATGCCAAAGGAACTCTTGCTTGCCTTCAAAAACCCCCAAAAAATAGTTTTCCAAATATTCATATTGGATATGTATGATGCCAAAAATGAAAATACAACCTGATAACCTCAAAAATACCATTATACATTGTTATAAAAAAACTTTAAACTCCCAAAGAAGTACAATATAAGCCGCACATAATTTTTGATAAGAGACATAAACTTTATGATAGTTTAAAATATGAGATTTTAACTAGGCCTAAGGGTCATGAAGATATTTTGTTTGGTGTCCTTCATTGTTTATTGTAACCTTTCACATGCCAAGGTCCAACTCCAAGCCAAATTTTGAGAGACGATTTGCTTCTTGATTTTTTGGCCTATATACATGATCAAAATTAATATGAGTAAAGGATGAGATAATCTATTTAATGTTTTAGAAGAGAGACAAGAGGGACAAATTTTATCAACTTGACAATCCATTCATCTAATTTATGACAATCAATAAGTCTCCATAGATATAAAGATGAGTTAGCCCTTGTTTATGTGTAATATGAAGTAGTAAATTTAGAGCTAATAATTCTGCAAAATTATTTGTCATTGAACCAATGCCAGTGGAAAGTATGATACTGTGGAGTTGAGAGAGAAAAATGATTTCTCCAACACCAACTTGAGGAGGGTTTCCTTGTGTTGCTCCATCAAAGAAATCCTAGTGTGGTGTTGGTTTGAACAATTGATAGAGGAATAGTAGGTCATGGTTGAGTGTTTTCATCTCATGTAAAGGAATAAAAATGGCCAAGCTCTAAATAATTATTTTGAGGGAAGAAGGACCTGAATTTTAAAAATGGGTATGAGTCCTATCTGACAAGACCCCCCACACAACTATTAGAGGAAGGGATTTGTGTTGTTTTTTGTGATGTGTAAAAAATCATTTTTTAAGACTTCTCCATTTTTAAGTCCTACCTAAACATATGAGTGATCTTCAATTTTATGATTTTTTTCCCACACAACCCATATGAAAGGAAGTCACAGTAAGATATGTTCAATAGTCTCAACATATCGTGAACATAGAGCACATATATTGGTGTCAGAAAAGTAGATCACTATTGAGAGTTGGGGGAATCAGTAGTGATGGAATTTATAAACTTTTAGAACCTTTTCTCTAATATATTAAATGATAAATAACTCCACATATGAGTAGTAATATGAACATGAAACTACATCAAGAATCACCACATAAAAGCCATGAAACATAAAATAATCATGTGCAAGAAGACACAAGAATATGGTGGAAACCCTCAAGGGGAGAAAAACCACCCAGTTGTTGTTGCACTATTCTAAATTTTTTATTATTTGTCCAGAAAATATTTACATAGATTAGTTGGCCACTACCAGCTAGGATACATGACTCTAACTATAGTTTTTTGTCCACCACCATCTAGAAAGCCCCAACTTTCTTTTAATTGCTTGTTGGTCATTTCCAGCAAGAATTCATACTCCAATATTGGAAATCCACCACTTGTCGAAGGCCCAACCTCCTCAACCTCTATGTGGATCTCATTTCATAATTTATAGACTAGGCCCAATGATCTGATCAACACAAACATTACTAAAACATCCCCATTATGTAATCAAATTCTATCTCAAAAGTAATCTACACATGCAACTCTTGCAATACAAACAATATCAGCATGCAATACTCTAATCCATGTGTTTTATCTTCTACTACCCCTAACAGCTTAATGATTTTCTACCATTATTATATCTCTTCATTCCCTACACTAAAAATATTTGATTTACAATTGATATCTGATCTTTGAATTATTCTAAAATTCTACACAACCTGTTATAGCCACTGAAATTTGAAAATTCTCTCCTTGTTTTACCATGCACACACTCTCTCGCACACACCAAAGCAACCAACCAAATAACCTCATAGCTTCCTATTATTTATATTTTTTTGATATAGTTAACTCAATAAATGCATGAGGTAGTGGAGCACCCACCTGTTATTTTCACATCATATATTTTTCTAGATCAATCTCCTTGACTTGTTCTTGCCATTAATTTCATTTAAAGAGAAATATTTCCACTTTAATCACTTTCTAGAAGTCACTTAACCTTTTTCTGACCTTCTCATGAAAAATAAACAAAAACATCAAAAAAATTAATGAAACATATGAAATGCATGCATAATACAAATAAAATCACTAAACAAATCATAACAGATTTTTTGGGCTAAACCCTACATTCACAATGCACTTTTTGGGTTGAAACCTTCATTTGTAGCATATTTAATTCCTCAATACCTACATTGCCTTGATTTATCTACCTTTTTACAACTCTTCTTCAGGAGGATGCTTGATACACTAAGACAACATTCCCCGTGACTCTATAACACCATGGAACACACCAAAAACCTTCAAAAATCATACCTATGACTTTGTACAAAAAATAAATTTCATGAGTGCAGGAACACACTCATGAGTGTGGGAACTACATCAATTGGCATCAAACATGTACCTCAGCTTTAGAAGTAAGCTTGTGTAACCACCCCCTCCCGCATTTACTCAATTTCACTGACCCATCAAGGTAAACTTGAGATGAATACTTACTATGACATGACCCGACCTCCAAGATTTAGTTATGAAAGTGGGGCCGACAATTGAATTCTCACATACATCACTCAAGGATACAGGACACTCAAAGACCAAAGGACCACCCCAGGTGAGAAAACCCTAATTTAGGGTTGCTTTTCTCAGATCTTAATCCCAAACTAGATGCATAATAAGGCAAGGGTGCAGTTATAGGGCTCTAATTACATGTGTGACATGGCTTCCATGCGGTTATAACCCAAAATCCCTAGTTCATAGGGTGTGGTCCCAAGATATGAGCCACAATTCTAGGCTAGCCTCCTACCACTACCCAAAAATAATTGAGACTTTCCATAATCATTATTGACATGAGGACAAAGCTAAGCATTCAAACTCAAATCAAGAACTTCACCTAGACCACCTAGAACACATTAGACATTTCGTTAAACACATGGAAAACATAGAAGCTACAGGTCATGAATGCATATTTGATCATAATAATTTGAGATTCATTTGAGAATGACCAAGAAGGATTTATGCCCTCTCCACATAGCTGCAACAAAACTTATTAGTCCATACATTCATCAATCAATCAATAACTAAATGACTTATGACAAAAGCGATAGATGGTACAAATCATATAACCAACATATAACCAGAAAATAACCAACATAGAAACCATGGAAACTCAGCCAAAATATCACCAATATAATACTAAAAATACTCATAGATCATAATAGGAAAATGTCTCATATTAACATATGAAAATTCCAACCAAGTCAGGGACTTCCACGTACCACCCAACCATATATTAGGATGAACCAAATCTCTCTTTAAGTCAATCACCCTCGCACCATATTCCAAGCATGAATGTGGGATGTCATGGAATAACCAAGACAAAAGCAAACCAGGGTATCTATATGCCAAACCACATCAACCCTCAACTAGTGATTTCACTTATACGTTCGGACATCACTAACGCCAAACAGATCGGTCTCTATCCAAGTTTTCTAGGCATATAGGAACTAGTAACTCAACCCACAACCTTCTGGGATTCCATATATTTTTTCCAACTTCGCTCTAGGGACTAGTAACTCAACCCACCAAGGGATCCAAAGAATTTGTCCCAAACTAGGCTCCATGACTAGTAACTCAACCCAAGTTATTCTAAGAAGTCTATATCATTTTTTCCAACCTACAACCATAATGAATTATAAGCACCAATCAAAAAAATAAGTGGAAAAACCCAAAACACCATGGCTATCTAGGAAATGGCGAGGCAAGGCTAAAACCATTTTCAATCCAAGCAATCTCAATGTCAATGACAGAACATAACCAGATAATCACATGCATATATCATGCATCCATAAATCAGCAAGGAAATCACACATGCAACCTGTTACTTGCAAAGCAATCCAATTATAGTCGTCGATCCCCCTATTACCTTGTGCTTTACGGCTTTCCTTTGCCTTATTTCTCCAATCCAAGTGAAACTAGAATTCTCCAAGCATGCTCCAATATTTCTCCAAGTGTGAAAGAATATGAGAAAACGGGAGAATAGAAGACAGCTCCACCCAAAAATTGTAAAAAGGTTGTCAAAAGCTAGTAATTGTTCCTCATAATAATTTTTATCATTGAGGCCTCTACTTTATTCATTTTCCTTCAATTTCCCTCTCATGCAAATATGTGTCTCTTCACCCTCCTTTTCTCCTATTTTCCTTTATTTTATAAATAAAATACCAATTATTTCCACTTTTCCCTTGCCAATGCCTTTGCCAAATTTCCATGGTTGTAAATTAATCGCAATTGATACCCATCACTATGTTTTTCCCAACATTTATCTTGGAATAGATGTATCGTGACCTTGGTGTTATATTTTATTTACATGGAAAATCAACCAGGGTTGTTACAAACACCTCCCCCTTGGAGGAACATCGTCCTCAGTTTTCAATGAAACCTATAAACCAGAAAAACACATGTTTCCCATGGAACTTTATAACTCATCTTGATGGAACATTTACATCATATCATATTGCTGAGACCATGATCATCATAACATGAACACCATATCACTTATTGGAGATTTATAACACAACTCAATGTCGTATCTACATCATACATATGCATATACATATAACCAACACAATATCAAACACATATACCAAAGTACATCTGCTCAACCGATGAATATAGAAGGATATATAGCCTACGTATAATTTGCCCGCTTCCACTGCACTTTAACCTACTCAATTTCTCTATTATGAAGCATGAGTTATTTTCATTGCAATATGTATTATGGTTTTGGCTGGAATTCTCCCATTGTTTCCACCTGTAATACAGACCAGTCAATCACATTATCAGCATCCTGGACAGACTTCTTAAGCAATGAAATAAAACATCATGTAATTTCATTGTCAAAGGCAGTGCAATTCCATAGGAAATTGGTATAATCATCTCAAGGATCCCAAACCGCCCGCAATATTGAGTTTCCAGCTTGGCAGATGACCTAATCCTCAAGGATATCCTCTTGGGATTGATGCATAAGTACACGTGTTCCCAAACCTTAAACTCAAATACCCTGTGCTAATTTTCATAACTCTTTTTAATGTCATGTGTTGCTTTTAGATTCCTTTTAATAACCTGCATTTCTTGTTCCATCTCTTCCAACATACTGGTCCAATCAATACTTTGTTCACTACATCACTCAAATTGATAGGAGTATTAAAAATCTACCCATAAAGTGCCTCAAATGGACTTGTCTTCAAGGACTCTTGATACACATTATTGTAAGAAAAACCTACCAGTGGAAGTTACTATTCCCACTTTTTTTGTTAATGCATGACATACATCCTCAACAAGGCCTCAAGAATCCTCTTAACCCTATTTATATGTCCATTTTTCTATGGATGATAAGTTGTACTAAAGGCTAACTTTGTCCCCAAACCTACAAACAACTCTTTCCAAAACCTAGAAGTGAAATTCGAATCTGTGTCGGATACAATCTTCTTAGGAGCACCATGCAACCTGACTGTCTCCCTGATGAAAATTTGAGCTACTTTGCTAGCTTAATTCATAGACTTAACTGTAATGAAATGAGCTACCTTACTTAACCTATCAACCACAACCATGATGTATCATGTTGCTTCGATGTCCTTGGAAAACCTATAATGAATTCCATGGAAATGACCTCCCATTTCCTTTCTGGAATATAAATCGGTTGTAATAAACCACCTGGGTGCTTACACTTTGTGTTTACCTGCTGAGAGTCCAAACATCTTACGACTAACTCAACCACCTCTTTATTCAGATTCGGTCAATAGTATAACTTCTTCACAATTGTCAATGTATTTTTATATCTCAGGTGACCTGAATACGACTTAACATGAAATTCCCTCAAGGTGAGCTTCTTGAGTTCATTGTCATCTGAAACATAAATATTACTGTTGAATATGACCAAGCTATCTGATGTGAGATGATACTCCTCATACCTATTACTTGTACCCTGTTGTTGTAACTTGTGCTTAACCTGCTAGTACCTGTCATCCTGTTTTCCTGCTTGTAATATCCACTCCTGCAAGTATGTCCCATAAGATATCATTGTTGTAATGTGATTCACCTGTACTCTCCTACTAAGAGTGACTTCGACCTAGTTCTCCTTTCCCTTTATGTACATGATCTCGAAGTAAAACTCTCTGAGAGTAGCCAACCACCTAGCTTGTCTGGCATTCATATTAGGTTGATCAAATAAGTACCTCAGCCCACTATGATCACTCATCAAAATTAACCTTGTGCCAATAAGATAGTGTCTCCACATCTTCAAGGCATAGATGATAGCTTCCAACTCAAGATCATGAGTCACATAGTTTTGACCTTGCTCATTCAACTTCCTTGAATCATAGCATACCACTTGTACTTACTACATCAAGGCTCCACCAAGTCCCCTCTTGCAAGAATCTGTACATACCACAAACTCTTTATTTGGATCTGCAATCTTCAATAACAGAGTATTTGTAAGCAACCGCTTCAACTACTCAAAACTAGTTGCACATTCCTCATTCCATTCAAATTTCTTTCCTTTCATATATAGTGATGTAATAGGATAGGAAATCCATGAGAAATTCCTAATGAACCTCCTGTAATAACTTGCTAGTCCCATGAATGATCTGACCTCATCCCCATTCCTAGGATTTTCCCATTCCATGAGCTTTGATCTTTTCTGAGTCCACTGTTATATCTTACTTGGAAACAACATGTCCCAAGTAATGAAATTATGTCTAAAAGAAACTGCACATAATAAGTTTGGTATACAATTGATGCTCTCTCAACAATTTTAACATTATCACTAAGTGTTCTACATGCTCTTCCTAACTTTTAGACTATATCAATATATCATCAATGAACACCATCAAAAACTTGTCCAGATAATGATGCAACACACTATTCATCAAACAGGTGAAAGTAATTGAAGCATTATTCAAACCAAAAGGAAGCACAACAAACTCATAATTCCCATACCTGGTTTGGAATCTGATTTTGTAGATGTCCTCTTCTTTGATTCCTACCTAGTAATATCTTGATCTCAATTCAATCTTCAAGAACATTGTTGCTCCCTTCAACTGATCAACAATTCATTAATCCACGACAAAGGATACTTGTTCTTGATCATCAAATTTTTCAATTGCATGTAATCAATGCATAACCTGTGAGTGTCATACTTCTTCTTCACAAACAACACCGGTGCACCCCAAGGTGATACAATTTGTCTAATGTATCCCTTATCTAGCATTTCCTTAAGTTGCAACTTCAATTCCACCAACTTTGGAGTGCTCATCCTGTAACGTGCCTTTGATGTTGGTGTTTCTCCCAGCATTAAATCAATAAAAAATTCCACTTCCCTATGAGGTGGTAATTCTCAAAATATCTGTTAGGAATACATCCTGAAACTGCTGCAAAATCGGATACCTCGTCAATACTTTAGTGTCCCCAACATCCTTCCCTTTGTCAATAGAAATATAACTTGCAAACAAGACACATCCTTTTCTACTACTATGCTTTTCCTACATAGATACAAACCATTCTCACTAACATAGACTTCTTCTTACCATGTAAGATTCTCCTCTCTCCATCATCATCCAGGCGCTCAATAGCCTTTTTTTAGTAATCACCTCAGCACCGTGAATGTACAACCAATCCATACCTAACAACATATTGTATGATGCCAATAGAAGCACATTTAGATGCGTTAATGTAGACATACCATTCATCTCAAATGCACAAGCTAACACCCAATGGTGAACTCTTTTCTTGGTACCAATATCCATCTTCACCAACCAAGACTCTTCATGCACTTCTTTATTCAAGCAACACTTATCCACCAGGTCAGCATTGATATAACTATAGTTATATCCAGGGTCAATCAAAATAGAAACAACTTTATCACAAATCTTGTTGATCAACGGTTGTCATTGATGTCAACCCAAGCAGCACCAGGGGCTAACCCAATATTGCATGGGAATTTTGAACTACAAAATTAATATATTCTGGGTCAATAATGATTTTTATGGTTTCTACTTGACGAGATGTTTCCGTTGATATATGGCACACCATGTAATTCTTCACGGTTTGAGAGATATTCATGTTTGAATTTTGTACCCCCAGTTAGTGGGATAAAACCCCATGGGGTTGGGGCATGGGTCATTGAAAATTCATAATTAACATTTTTTGAGCTCCTAAAATCCCTCCCATGTTCACTTGTTGAAGCCCCTCTCAACTTAAGCATTTATATAAATTGTGATCTTCATTTCCTCCTTATGCAAGGGATTTCACCATCTGAAACAGGTCATCATGGAATTTTCGCTCTAATTTTTTTATACAAAGGTTCAGAAGCTGAAATTTTTATGAGGTGAAGCCGAAATACTGAGGAATCTTATGTAAAAATTTCAGATCAAGGGGCGCAACATTTTTTGAGATATGATCTGTGTAAGTCAGGGTTTTTGCAGGCTCCTGAAATTCATCTCAAAGAAGTGGCCTTGGTAAAATCGTCATAACTCTCTCTCTGAGTATCGGATTAGAATTCTGTAAAAATCAATAGATATTTCACAGTCTTTCGTTTTCTCTCTATCAATTTTAGAGCCAAATGAAGAAACAGTGACACGTGGCATGCCGTACAAGTGCTCTCTTCTAAAACAGTCCATAATTAGGGCATTGTGAGAGATTGGGTATAACTCTCTCTTGAAGAATCCAAATTGGGTCAAACCTGTGGAATTGGAAAGACAACTCAGAGGAATACTACAAGACCAAAAATAAGATATTGAGGATCTAAAATAACAAAGATACATCAGATTCAATATCGAGCTCCTAGAAGGCAATAAAAAGCTAGATCATGTGTTTTCAAGGGTTGCAAAGGACCAGACTTTCTACAACAGAAAAGGAAAGCAAGGTGCAGAAGAGGGTAGCATGACAAGAGCAGCAACCAAGGTGCATAACAACAGCAATAAGTTCATCCTATGAAGTCTTCAAGTGGGCAGCACTGCATACAATCATTGTAAAGGTATCATTGTATTAAGTCATTGTAAATACATTATTGTAAAAATTGTACTAGTGTCTATCTGCCAAGGGTTGAAGAGGTAGTGTTGGGAGGTCTAGGATCATCATTAGGTGGTTGTGTCAAAGTTTGGGTTATGGTCTAGTATATATTCTTCTTCTACATCATTCTATATCATTGTAAAGTGGACCATTTTCCCTGGTACGGGAGTCCATTCTTATTTTATTCTTCTATAGGGTGGTGCTAGGGTGAGTTGTAGCTCATTGGGTGTTGGGGCATCCGTTCAGTTGACTACTGAAGAATCTCGAGCGTTGGAGCGTCCATCCAATGGGAGCTGGAGAAGAATGCTTTTCTAGATTCTAGGAAGTTGGAGCTTTATTTTCAATTGGAGTTGAATATTAAAGAATTATTAGAAAAACATTAGGTGGTTTTTGTCCCGGAGTGGGTTTCCACCTTAAAAACTGTGTGCATTTGTGTTCCTTTTTTTTACTGCTTTCATTGTACAAACAATGATAATAATTAAAGATTAACTAATTCTCTAATTGAAAGGAATAGTGATCCACCCCCCCCCTTAGTATTTCCAAAAATTGGTATCAGAGCTTGGTTCCTTCAATAGCAGTTTAACAGCTTGAAGGAGGTCATGGAGCATACCAAGAATGATGTACCTCTATTCAATGAAAATAATTATTCACTATGGAAAGGAAGAATGGAGGTATATCTCTTGGCGCAAGGTTACGAAGTATGGGACACTGTTCAAAATGGATTTACATCAACCACGGATGAACAAGGTAAGAAGAATTTGGTAAATGATGCAAAAGCAAAGAATATTATTATCATTGGACTTATTGAATCTGCTTATCATAAGGTGTTGGGTTGTAAAACTGCCAAAAATGTATGGGACAAGCTTGAGAATATATATGCAGGTGACTCAAATGTCAAAGAAGCAAAGCTTCAAATCTATAGATCAAAATTTGAGCAACTCATAATGAAAGAAGATTGCAACATTGCTGCATACTTCCAATACGTTGATGAAACAACCAATACTCTGGACGGATTAGGAGAGCCATTTGACGAGAAGACTATTATACAGAATATTCTTAGAACGTTACCAGGGAGATTCAACCCAAAGGTATCGGTCTTAGAATACAGTGCAAATGGACAAACTCAACAAAGAGGAATTACATGGAGTTCTAATAGCATATGAAATGAGACTTGATGAAGAAGAGGGTACTTTGCATCTAGAAACTGCGTTCGTTGCATCTAAGAAAACCAATAAGGATAAACAGCCTTCAATTGAAAAGACATGCACCTGCAAGTGTGAAGAAAAGGGAGATAATGAAGAAGGTCTTTCAATTGAATAATATGCTTACTTCACGAGAAAACTAAAAATTGGTAAGGGACAATTCAAAGGTAAACTTCCATTGATATGTTTCAGCTGTAATGAGGTTGGGCATTTTGCAGCAAAATGTCCAAACAGAAGTAATGGCAACTCAAAAGAAAAGAAAGGCTTTAAGAAATTCAACAAGAAAGGATCCAAAAGGAACTTTCTCTCTCAAGAAGATAGCTCATCATCTAATGAATACAATGACAGTGAAGACGAAGCTAATGAGAGAGTATTGTTTATGAACAAGCACAATAAACAAGAGGTATCAAACAACGAAGAAGAAGGATGGACCATAGAAGAATTTTATGAGGAAGCAATCAAGCTTATAAAATATCTCAAGGTGGAGAAGATCCGTTCCAATACTCTTGAAGAACAAGTTCAAGGTCTCAAAATTGAAGTTGAAGAACACAAATGCATTAAAGAGTCACTTCAAAAGAAGTTGGAACAAAGCAACCAAGAAAGGGAAGAATTAGAAGTCGAAGTAGTCTCACTGCATGGGGAAGTGAAGAAAGCAAAAACTATCCAAAACTATGCCAACAGCTCAAGGACATTGGAAGAACTCATCAACAATCAACGATCTTACAACGACAAAACTGGCATCAGTTACAAAGAAGAAGAAGCAGGACCTTCTACAAAAAAATACAATGAACTTATGAGATCTGACATGCATGTAGACTTCACTGGACAAGACTCACAAGAACAACCTTGGAAGATAATTCCTCGATGAAAATTTCCGTCCAGGTACCAACATATTTTTTATGGCTATTGTTATTCATGTGGAAAATTTGGTCATAAAACTGTAGAATGTCTCACGTACCCTAGGAACGAATACAATTTCAGGAGATCTGTGAAATATGAACCTCCCAGGGCTCAAAGAAACATCAACATATTTTAACATTTAAGAAATAATATTGAATGTTACAAATGTCGAAACTTTGGACACATAGCTAAAGACTGCAGACTTGAAAATCCTCCAGAAGAATCTTCGAAGCCACAGAACGAATAAACATGGAAGAAGAATAATAATGATAATTTTTCTCTCACTTTCAAGGCTCAAAATGTTGTGTAACCAGCTCCAAAAATAGAAGAAAAGAGATATCAACGCCTTAGAAATAAGCCACTTCGAGGGGGAAACCTCCAATACATTACATGAATGAACAATTCTTGGATGATTCAAATTACAAAACCTCCTTTCTATATATAGGAGTCCATGGGGCCACAATGTAATCCTATTGGGGCCACAATGTAATCCTAGCCGACCTAACAATAATAATTTAAGGGCACAATAATAACAATATGGGGGTTACAAGGGTACAATAATAACAATAAGGGGGTTACACTAGCAACAATAAGGGACTATACTAGTAATATAGGGACCTAACATGCCCCTCTCCTTCAAAAAAGTGTTGTCCTCAATGCTTGAGTAGCTTTGGGTGCTTTTTTATAAAATTCTCATCCTCCCATGTAGAATCTTCAGTGGGTAAGTTTTTCCACTTGATGAGATACTCTGAAATTGATCGATTTTGTAGCTGTCGAGTTCTTGTTTCCATGACCGCTTCAGGTTCCAATATGATTTTTCCTTCCTCATCAAGTTCTGGCAATATTGTTTGAACTGGAAGATTTTCACCTATAACCTTGTTTAAGCATGAAACATGGAAAACTGGATGAACTCGCGAAGAAGAAGGAAGTGCCATAGTACCAATATTTTGCAACACCTTGTAAGGACCATAGTACTTTGGCGATAATTTATTATCCTTCTTAGCTTGCTTGAGGGACATTTGTTTGTATGGTTGTAGCCGTAAAAGTACCCAATCTCCTACATCAAAACTTCTCTCGCTGCGATGTTGATCTGCCTGTTGTTTCATTCGGTTTTGTGCCAAATTCAGGTTATCCTTTAAGAGTTGGAGAACTTCTTGCTAATGCTCGATGTGATCTTCCACTGCTTGAACCTTCGAATTTTCCCTTAAAGATGATGTGATGGATGGTGGATGATATCCATAAAGTGCCATAAATGGGGTCATTTTTGCTACAGTATAGAAGGAAGTGTTATACCACCATTCAGCAAGAGGTAACCACTTGACCCATTGTGTTTGTTTATCGGATACAAAACAACGAAGATATCCTTCCAAACATTTATTTACTATCTCAGTTTGACCATCAGATTGAGGATGATAAGATGAGCTATGAGCTAATTGAGTACCCAAACAAGAAAATAACTCTGTCCAAAAATTTCCAGTAAAAATGGGATCTCTGTCGCTCACAATAGCCCTTGGGCTTCCATGTAGCTTTTGAATTATGTCCATAAATGTAGTAGCAACTGTACTTGCTTTAAATGGATGAGATAATGCACAAAAGTGTGCATACTTGGTAAATCTATCAACTACCACCATGATGACATTCTTTCCTTCGGACTTAGGTAAACCTGTGATAAAATCCATTGAAATCTCCTCCCAACGTTGACTTGGAATGGATAAAGGTTGTAGAAGTCCTGGGGTCTTAATTGTCTCAACTTTATTCTGCTGGCAAACCAAACATTCTGCCACAAACTTTTGAATATCAGATTTAAGGCCATCCCAAAAATATTCTTTCTTCACCCTGTGGTAAGTTTTTAAAAATCCCGAGTGTCCTCCTAAAGGAGAAGTGTGCAATTCCAGAAGAATATTTTGTTTTAGTTGGGAATTCTTACAAAGATATAAGCAATCTTTGTACCATAAGGAATCATTTTTCCAACTAAATGTGTCAGATGTACTAGGATCTTGCTGCAACTTTTGAATGAGTGTCCATACATCTTTTTCCTTCTTCCATTCATCTCTTGCTTCGGTTATCCAATCTGGTTGGATAATAGAAATGGCACAAAGCATTGCTTCCACCTCTTCATTCTTTCTTGAGAGTGCATCTGCAACAACATTAAGCTTTCCTTTTTTGTAGATTATTTCAAAGTCATAACCCAACATCTTTGTGACCCATTTTTGCTGCTCTTCTGACGATAGTCTTTGTTCCAAAAAGTGTTTAAGACTATCGTGATCAATTTTTACCTTGAAGTGTCTTCCCATTAGGAAAGTTCGCCATTTCTTTAGTGCATGTAGTATTGCTAACATTTCCTTCTCATAAATAGGTTTCTGTAAATACTTTCCTTTGATTGGACGACTTTCAAAAGCAATGGGTCTTCCTTCCTGCATTAAAATAGCACCAATTCCATTTCATGAGGCATCACATTCCACAATAAAGGTTTTTGTGAAGTCTAGCGTAGCTAAGACTGGTGCTCGACACATTGCCTCTTTAAGATGTTCAAAGGCCTTAGTTGCTTCAGGAGTCCATGAAAATGCATCTTTCTTCAATAATGTTGTTAGAGGTGCTGCTATTCTCCCATAATTCTTAACAAACTTGCGATAATACCTTGTTAACTCGAGAAATCCTCGCAATTGCTTTATGGTTGTGGGACTTTCCATTCCTTAATGGCTTTAACTTTTTTAGGGTCTACTTTAACACCCTCGTGAGATACAATATGACCCAAATATTCCACCTCTTGTACTCCAAAGAAACATTTGGATTTTTTTGCATATAATTGTTTCTCCTGCAATAGTTTGAGCACCTTGTCAACATGTTCGACATGATCCTTCCAAGACCTACTGTAGATTAGTATATCATCAAAAAATACTAGCACAAATTTTCTAAGGAAGGGTTTGAAAATGGAATTCATCAACCCTTGAAATGTAGAAGGTGCATTGGTAAGGCCAAAAGGCATGACCAAAAATTCATAATGACCTTCATGAGTTCGAAATGTTGTTTTTGGAATATCTTCGGTCTTCATTCTAATTTGATGATATCTTGAACGAAGATCCAACTTGGTAAAATAAATTGCTCCATGTAATTCATCCAATAATTCATCAATCACAGGAATGGGAAATTTATCTTTAATGGTGAACTTATTAAGCTCCCTATAATCCGGACACATTCGCCATGATCCATCCTTCTTGTGTACCAATACTACAAGAGCAGAGAAAGAACTTTGACTAGGTTGAATTATACCCGCCTCTAACATTTCTGCAATCATACGTTCAATTTCGCTCTTTTGGAAGTAAGGATATCTATAAGGCATGATGTTTGGAGGAACGCTTCCTGGAATCAAATGAATAGCATGATCATGATCACGAATAGGTGGGAGTCCTTTGGGAGTTTCAAACACCTTGGAATGATTGTCCAAGACTTGTTGGAGATCTGCAGAAATAGATGATTTTGATGTTGGAACTACTAGTGAGCATAATTGTGCAATTACGCCTCGTTGTTCTTTCTTTAGAAGCTTTGTCATGCCATTAGAGCTTATTATCCTTCCTGGCTTCCCTTCAATACCCCGTAATTCGACTTCATTTCCTTCTGAAAAGAATTTCAAGAAAAGTTCTTGAAAATTAAAAGCTACCGTCCCCAAAGATTGTAACCATTGTACTCCTAGTACAACATCAGCACCTCCCATAGGAATGGAAAGCATTGGACTAGTCAATACATATTCCCCCATAGTTAGCTTGATATTATGGCATTTTCCAGAGCAATTTATAGTTCCTCCATTTGCAACCATCACTTGACATTCTGGTGCTGGGTATAGGAAACAATTTAATTCCTTGGCTACCTTACAATGAATAAAATTATGGGTGCTAACTGAATCAATCAACACTATTACCTTTTTCTTCTTGATATGTCCTTCTATCTTGAGAGTTTGAGGAGTGGTAATTCCTGCCAGTGCATTACACGATATGGTTAGATTCATTTCTTCCCCTTCTATGGCTGGTTCCTGGTGTATATCCTCTTCTTGTTCATTTTCTTCTTCCTCTTCACAATCTATGTAAAATAATTTCTTCTCAGCACACTTATGACCTTTAGTGTATTTGCTATCCCAACTGTAGCAAAGCCCTTTTGCTCTTTTTTCTTCCAATTGTTGTGGTGTCAACCTTGTAGGTTGTGGAAATCTAGGCGTAGAAACACTTCCTTCTTTATAGAAGTGAGTGGTAGGCTTCCTTTTCGCCATAATTTTACATTCAATTTTTCTTGCCAACCTAAATGCCTTCTCCAATGAATCAGGTTCCAAAACATGAACTTCATGTTGGATGTTATCCTTTAAAGTGCCTATGAAGAGATCAATCCTGTGTTCCTCTGGAATATCAGTTACCCTTATATTCAATTTTTGGAAGTCCTCAATGTGCTCCCCACTAAGCCCTTTTGTTTGAGATTTATCAATTGGCTAAAGAAGGTGTTGCTCTTTGTATCCTCATAATGTGCTATCATTTCCTCTGTAAAAATTGACCAAGTGACAATTTTTTTACGGGAGCAAAGCCATCGATACCATAGAAATGTATTTTGTTCTAAATGTAAAGTTGCAATGCGTACCTTTTGTGTGTTTTTCACATTATGGAGATCAAAATATTTCTCCATCCGTAGTATCCATGTTACAAGATCATTTCCATCAAACTTCCTCATATCCATTTCTGGAATATGGTGGTTCTTCCTGCCAACATTAGATTTTATGAAATCACGATTAACATTTATTTTGTTTTCATCATGAGTTTCTTCTACTATATTTTCACCATTATGAAACATTTCTTGTATCAACTTTGTCAAACCTTCCATGTTTTCTTTTAGATTATTCTTCATGTTTTCCATGTTGTCTTTCATGTCATCCATCTCAGCTTCCATGCCATCTTCCATGCCATCCACCTTAGCTTCCATGCTTTTCTTCAAAACTTCCATTTCATTTTTTGTTGCTCTTTGTGAGAGCGAAATTTGGTGCACTTGATCTTGTAATTTTGATAGATCATGTTGCAATTCTTCATCTTCATGAGTCGTAGTAGAGCCTTCTGAAGACTTAATGGGTGTTGAATTATTTTTACGGGGCATTTTTTAGAACCCAATAGTGATATCTACTCTACAATATTCCCTTGGAATCAATTTAAATTGATTCTTCAAACAAGGCTTATGCAATTCGGGAAAAAAAAATACACACATTTTTATTGCTTTTGAGGAGCTCAATATTGAAATTGGATTATCTCTGTGATTGTAGCTCCTCAATATTTGAAATTTGGCACTGAGGTAGCCTTCTGAATTATCTTTCGAATGCCATAGGTCTTACTTGATTTGGATTCTCCAAGGAAAAGTTATGTCCAATCTCCCACAATGACCTAATTATGGACTGGTTTAGTAGAGCGAGCTTGTACGACTAGCCACGTGTCACTGTTTCGTCCTTCGGCTCTGAAATTGATAGCCAAGAAACTACAGTCCGTGTACTTGCGACCACTTTTTACGGCACTCCAATACGATGCTCAGAGAGAGAGAGTTATGAATCTTTTCCCACGATCACCTCTTTGAGATGAAATTCGGGAGCCTGAAAAAGCACTACCTTCCACAGATCATATCTCCGAAAATATTGCGAACCAAGATCTGAAATTTTTTGATGAGTTTCCTCAGGATTTTGGCTTCGCACCCTAAAAATTTCAGATTCTGAACATTCGTAGAAAAAAAGTTATAGCGAAAATGCCACGATGACCCGTTTAGAGCAGCGACACCCTAGAATCCAAAGCTCTGATACCAAATGTTGTGTAACCAGCTCCAAAAATAGAAGAAAAGAGATATCAACGCCTTAGAAATAAGCCACTTCGAGGGGGAAACCTCTAATACATTACATAAATGAATAATTCTTGGATGATACAATTTACAAAACCTCCTTTCTATATATAGGAGTCCATGGGGCCATAATGTAATCCTAGTGGGGCCACAATGTAATCCTATCCGACCTAACAATAATAATTTAAGGGCACAATAATAACAATATGGGGGTTACAGTGGTACAATAATAACAATAAGGGGTTTACACTAACAACAATAAGGGACTATACTAGTAATATAGGGACCTAACACAAAAGAACAAAGATGTGTGGTATGTTGATAGCGGTTGCTCAACGCATATGACTGGAGATAGAAATAAATTTGTATCTCTAAAAGAGAAGAAGGATGGAACCGTGTCCTTTGGAAATGATGGATCTTCAAATTTTATAGGATCAGGTACTGTCACTCTTGGAAGAAAATATGCTCTAGCCAAGAATGTTCTATTGGTTGAAAACATGAATCACAATCTGCTCAGTGTTGGAAAAATATGTGATCAAGGACACACAATACTATTCAACTCCACAAAATGTGAAATCGGGAAAGGCGTGTATGGTGAAATTGTGGCTACATAAAGTCAAGCTCCAAATGACATATATGTTCTGGATGAAGCAACTAAATCATGTCTAATAGCTAAAGAGGATGATACAATAATTTGTAGCAATGATGATCGACTAAGTAAGAAGTTTGCTACAAAGGTGCAAAGTGATTTTGAGATGTCTTTACTTGGTGAGCTGACATACTTCTTAGGGCTTCAAATATCTCAGCAAGAGAAAGGAATATTTATATGTCAAGCAAATTATATCAAGGAAATTCTCAAGAAATTTAAAATGGAAGATTTCAAACCCATCCTTACTCCATTGGTAACAGGTTGCAAATTGAGCATAGACGACTCATCTAACGATGTGGATCAAAGGTTGTACAGATCTATTATTAGTAATCTTCTATATGTAACAGCCTCCTAACCAAATGTTATGGAAGCAGTTGGACAAGTAGAAAGATTCCAAGAAGCACCAAAAGAATCACATATTAAATATTCACCAGCATTAGAATATCTTCGCCATTAGCTTGGGATTCTCCCAAGTTCTCATTAAATTTTCCATTTTCAGAATATAAAGGGGGAGTGGAAGTAGATTACAGGTCTGCAGGATGGTTGTGTGTCAGGGGGAGTAGAAGTGTGTACAGGTCTGCAGGATAGTTGTGTTTCAGGGGGAGTTACCCTTTTCCATTGATGTCAAAGCGGGAGAGAATGTTGTAGGAAGAGGTGTCATGATCACAGGGGGAGTACTTGTGTTTCCGTCAATGCCAAAGGGGGAGATTGTTGATCAGCGGTTGTCATTGATGTCAACCCAAGCAGCACCAAGGGCTAACCCAATATTGCATGGGAATTTTGACCTACCAAATTAATATATTTTGAGTCAATAATTATTTTGATGGTTTCTACTTGTCGAGATGTTTCCGTTGATATATGGCACGCCATGTAATTCTTCATGGTTTGAGAGATATTCATGTTTGACGTTTGTACCCC
The DNA here is from genome assembly GCA_034641835.2 of Pinus albicaulis. Taxonomy (NCBI): domain Eukaryota; kingdom Viridiplantae; phylum Streptophyta; class Pinopsida; order Pinales; family Pinaceae; genus Pinus; species Pinus albicaulis. The sequence goes on from CM076572.1 coordinate 342,544,207, forward strand.
CAGTTAGTGGGCTAAAACCCCATGGGGTTGGGGCATGGGTCATTGAAAAATCATAATTAACATTTTTTAAGCTCTTAAAATCCCTCCCACATTCACTTGTTTAAGCCCCTCTCAACTTAAGCATTTATATAAATTGTGATCTTCATTTCCTCCTTATGCAAGGGATTTCGCCATCTGAAACAGGTCATCATGGAATTTTCGCTCTAACCTTTTTTCTAAAAAGTTTCAGAAGCTGAAATTTTTATGAGGTGAAGTCAAAATCCTAAGGAAGCTTCTGTAAAAATTTCAGATCAATGTGCACAACATTTTTGGAGATATGATCTGTGGAAGTCAGGGTTTTTGCAGGCTCCTGAAATTCATCTCAAAGAAGTGACCTTGGTAAAATTGTCATAACTCTCTCTCTGAGTATCATATTGGAATTCAGTAAAAATAAAAAGATAGTGCATAGTCTTTAGTTTTCTCTCTATCAATTTTAGAGCCAAACGAAGAAACAGTGACACGTGGCACACCGTACAAGTGCACTCTACTGAAAAAGTCCATAATTAGGGCATTGTGAGAGATTGGGTATAACTCTCTCTTGAAGAATCCAAATTGGGTCAGACCTGTGGCACTGGAAATATGACTCAGAGGACTACTACAGGACAGGACTACTACGGGGCCGAAAATCGAATGTGAGAGGATACGAGAAATAACGATGCCCAAATTCAATATCGAGCTCCTAGAAGGTAAGAAAAAGCTAGATCATGTGTTGTCAAGGGTTGCAAAGGATTTGTACTATGGAATCTCACAGTGACAAAGCAAGGTGCAGCAGAGGGTATAATGAAAAGAGCAGCAACCATGGTGCATAACAGCAGCAAGAATTTCATCCTATGAAGTCTTCAAGTGGGCAGCACTGCATACAATCATTGTAAAGGTATCATTGTACTAAGTCATTGTAAATACATTATTGTAAAAATTGTACTAGTGTCTATTTGCCAAGGGTTGAAGAGGCAGTGTTGGGAGGTCTAGGATCATCATTAGGTGGTTGTGTCAAATTTGGGGTTATGGTCTAGTATATATTCTTCTTCTACAACATTCTATATCATTGTAAAGTGGATCATTTTCCCTGGTACGGGAGTCCATTCTTATTTTATTCTTCTATAGGGTGGTAGGGTGGTGCTAGGGTGAGTTGTAGCTCATTGGGTGTTGGGGCATCCGTTCAGTTGACTACTGAATAATCTCAGGTGTTGGAGCGTCCATCCAGTGGGAGCTGGAGAAGAATGCTTTTCTATATTCTAGGAAGTTGGAGCTTATTTTCAATTGGAGTTAAATATTAAATAATTATTAGAAAATCATTAGGTGGTTTTTGTCCCGGAGTGGGTTTCCACCTTAAAAACTATGTGCATTTTTGTTCCTCTTGTTTGCTGCTATCATTATACAAACACTTATAATAATTGAAGATTAAATAATGCTCTAATTTAATGGAATACTGATTCACCCCCCCCCCCCAGTATTTCCAACAAATCTTACCTTCCATCTCGATAATATATTCCAGATGATCAGCCTGCCTATTATCCAATCTTGCATAAATCTAAGGAATACTCTATCTAACATCCCCAATTGTTTGTGCCTCCTAAGCACTATAAATATGAGGTTTGTCACCCTGATTTTGTGTACCATCTCTCCTGCGATGATCCTTTCCACAAGTCCAACACTACAAAGGCTTCATGTCATTGCTCTTGTTCTTCTCATCCTACTCAAATCTTTGTCTTGTGTCAATTGCATTGAATTTATTGTATGACACTACATTTTCTTTGTTACCAACATCCTGAGGTCTTCCTTGCTTCTTATCCCACTTTACCATAGTCATTTCATTACCATTCCATCCCTAATTAGGTTTTGACTTACGCTTAGGCTGATCATAAAAATGTTTCAACTTACCAATGACTTCCTACAATGTCTGAGGCTCATCATACTATATTTGATCCTTAAATGTTAATGGAAATCCACTAAAAAAACTTTGAACCTTCGTCTTCTCATCCTTAATATATGGTACATACCTTAATAGCTCCAAGAAATTAGTCGTATATTCTTTTTCTGTCATAGATCCCATCTTCAACTCGTAGAACTCCTTAACCTTATTGATATCTCTCTTACAAGTACTTCCTCCTAAAAATTCTCTTGAACTCATGCCGACTCAACTCCTTTTGTCATGATACCTCTAACATGCTTCACATCTTCCCGCCAAATGTATGTTTTTCATTTGAGCCTGGAAATGGCTATCATGGATTTCATATTCTCTCTATAATCATGCAACTCAAATAAATTCTTTACCCCAAGCAAACATGCTTCTGCTTCTTCTAGTTTCTTCAGTTCACCATCAAAGGTAAGAGGCTTGGATTTATTGAACTCATTTGGAAAGTACTGCTTTTCATTCCTCCTATAAGGTTGATAACGATGATGGACATGATGTCTCTCTAATCCAAAACTAGAATATAATCCATAACCACTACCTCTCTTGTCAGGTGTATCCATCCATCTACCACCTCTAATTGTGTCATCTTTTTTTGACCTGTGCCCCTTATGAGACCTTCTACCATATGCCCCATTATTATTGTCCTCTTTTCCATAGCTTATCTATGGTTATCTTTGTCTCTTCAAATCTGAAAAACTCTAAAGGATCACTACATTGAACTCTACCTTCTTTTCTTGTGCTCTAGCAAGACTTTCCTGTGACTGAATGATCATGTCATTATCCACCTTACAATTTTGTATCTCTTCCTTTAAACTTCTCAAGGTATCTTCTATGTTAGGAGATTACTCAGTTCTTGGTTTCTCATCTAACCTATAAGGAGAGTCACATGAAATGTAACCCACCATTCTGCTAGTCATCTATGATCTTCTACTTCTTGCAAACATATCGTTTCAGACAACCAAATATAAACATAATCAAACATACCTCAGTGAATTTTAGGTGAGGCTATCTCGTCTGCAAAGTCAATCTAGATTAGCATGACACACACACACACATATAGATATAAAATGAAATCAACATATCAATCATCTAAACATTAACATCATCAACCTTTACATGATGACATAAATGCAACAATGATTGTCACAATGCATGCATAACAAACACATACATAACTAACATGCATGCATGACAAACACATTTCGCCCATCTAGTCCAATTGTTTGAACCTGGAAGATCTGATACCAATCTGTAACCACCCCCTCCCACATTTACCCAATTTCACTGACCTGCCAAGGTAAACATGAGACGAAGAGTTACTATGACATGACTGAACCTCCAAGCTTTAGTTATGAAAGTGGGGTTGACAACTAACTTCTCACATGCATCACTTAGGGCTACGGGACACTCAGGGACCAAAGGACCACCCCAGATGACAAGACCCTAAGCTTGGGTTGTTTTTCTCACATATTAATCCCCAATCGCATGCACAACAAGGCAAGGGTAGGGTTATAGGGCTCCAACTGCATGCATGACACTACTTCCATGCAATTATACCCCAAAATATCTAGTTGAGAGGGAGAAGTCCTGATATCTGAGCTACAATTCTAGGCTAACCTCCAAACCACACCCCAAAACAGGATGAGACTTTCCAAAATCATATCGACATGAAGACAAAGCTAAAAATTCAAACCTAAATTAAGAACTTGACCTAAACTTCCTAAAACACATTAGACATTCTTCAAACACATGGAAAACATCAAACCTACGAGTCATGAATGTATATATGATCACAATAGTCTAGGATTATTGACCAATAAAGCTTTATGCCCTCTCCACATAGTTGCAACAACACTTATTAGTCTATAAATTCGTCAATCAATAAATAACTAAATGATTCATGACAAGATCCATAAATGGTACACATCACATAACTAGCATATAACCAGAAATAATTAGCATAGCAACCATGGTATCTCAGCCATAATATCACCAATATAAGTCTACAAATATTCATATATCATAATAGGAGAATGTATCATATTAACATATGAAAATTCCAACCAATTCAAGGACTTCCACATGCCACCCGAACATAGGTTGGGCTTAGCCAAATATCTCTTTCATCCAATCACCCATGCGCAATATTCCAAGCATGAATTTGGGGTCTCGTGGAATAACCAAGACAAAACCAAACCAGGGCTTCCATAGGCCAAACCATATCAATCCTCAACCAATGATTCTACCTCTACAATCGAACATCATTAACATCAACCAAATCAGTCTCTACCCAAGTTTTCCAAGGCTCCAAGAACTAGGAACTCAACCCACAACCTTCTAAGGCTCCAAAAGTGTTTGTCCAACTTAGCTTCAGGGACTAGTAACTCAACCCACCAAGGGCTCCAGATTGTTTGTCCCAACATAGGCTCCAAGACTAGTAAATCAACCCAAGTTTTTCCAGGGCTTCCAAAGTGTTTATTCCAACCCACAGTCATAAGGAATTATGAGCACCAATCAAAGAAAAAAACAAGCAGAAAAACCCACAACACCATACCTTTCCAAGAAATTGCAATGCAAGGCTAAAACCACTATCCATCCAGACAATCTCCATGTCAATGATAGCAGATAACAAGATAATCACATGCATATACTATGCATCCATAAAAAAATTAAGGAAATCACACATGCAACCTCTAACCTACAAAGTAATCCAGATGTAGTCACTAATCCACCTATTCCCTTGCACTATCCTACTTTCCTTTTACTTCTTTCTCCAATCCAAGTGAGACTAGAATGCTCCAAGAATGCTCCAATATATTTCTAAGTGAACAAGAGTGTGAGAGAATGAGAGAATAGAAGAGAAATCCACCCAAAAATTTCCAAAACATAACAATTGTTCCTCGTAATCCTTTTTATCATATAGGCCTCTATTTTGTTCATTTTCCTTAATTTTTCCTTCAATTTCCCCCTCATGCAAATTTGTGTCTCTTCACCTTCATTTTCTCATATTCTCCTTTATTTCGTAAATAAAATGCCAATTATTATCACTTTTCCCTTGCCAATGCCTTTTCCAATTCCCATAGCCATAAATTAATCACAAGTGATACTGATCACTATGTTTTTCCCAACATTCAGCTTGGAATAAGTGTCCCATGACCTTGGTCTTATAATTTATTTACATGGAAAATCAACTAGGGGATGTTACAATTCGATACATCATGAAAACCTTCTAGAAACCATATGATAACATGACAACCTTCAGAAATACATATTTGGGACTCGTAGTTACATGCCATACATGAGGTGACATTAATGGAAACACCAACATGCCAACAAGCTCCCCATTTTCCAATGATGTCAACCTGAAACGTTTCTTCTCTGAATTTAACTTCTAAATATGAGCATACACAAAACTCTCTCCCCCTTTGACATCAATGGCAAGGGGCGAAACATAACAAGGCCAACATATCTCCATGCCTTCTCCAATTTGAACATTCTCTTCATGCACATGTAATGGGTTGAAACCATCTAATAAACAATGGGATACATGGTTGAAAGATGAAAGCAATGTAAACACTCTTCCATTGATCACACAATTGAAAAGATATGCAATTAAACTCCCCTAGACATAGGTTGGGTCTAATCAATAACAGTTTAAAGAAAAAAACATTAGATATTTAGCAGCAACAACAAACTTAATCAACTCTATAGAAGCAACAACATACACATTTTTTTTGTCGCATATCAGCACCTCCATTGTACTTTACCAACACAATCACTCTAATAGTTAAACTCTTCTCTCCAGTGAATTCCTAACACCAAGAGCATCCCATCAACAACCAAATAATAAAATCAACATTGTGACATGGCTTCAATATTGCACGCACATGTGCTTACATGGAAAATTCATATAGCTCATCACAATTCATGCCTAAATCACTCAATCAAATAGATTCCAAGACTTATGACAAAGGCCCTCATGACTACAATAATTGATATGTACTGAAAATCTTGAGAGTTTATGGTGAAATTTGCAAGTGAAATGATTAGGGTTTTTAAACACTTATGTCATTTTCATTAACACATTAACATGCTTTAAAACTTAGTTTTGCATAAAATAAAGAAGACATTAGTAGCATAACAGTATACACAAGATAGAAAATGATGAAGAAGTTCACCCCTCCTGGCCTACATCTCCTAGTCCAGCTTCCATGTTTGGGCCTCTTCCATTAGGCTCAAAAATGTGTGTTTACATCAAGTTACAGTGCTCATAATTCTAAAACAATGTCCCCAATGGCTCTTGAATAGTCAAAAACCCTTAGTTGGGCTCTTTCTACACTAAAAAGGTAAAAAATTGATTGATTTATGCTCCAATGAATTTTTCTGCTAATTTTCCTACAATTTGCACTTCCGTGCAATTTGTTCTACAATTTTCGCCTTTCGTGGCCATGTGGAGCGATGAATTCGCCTCGCGCTGGCGAGATTCCCTCCACACCTAGTGAAATTTGTCAAATTATTAACCGCGCTTGGTTGGCCTTTATCTGGCTAAAAAATTTCCAAGTGGCCTTGGATCCATCATTGAATTCGGAGCTCATATAATTTCCCTTCGATGGTGCTAACTTCGGGTTTTAATAATGGTTTGAGCGTCGGTTTGATTGTGGATTGGGGTTATAAATTCACCTCGCACTGAATATTCCCTCTGCACCAGGTGAAATTTTTCAAATTGTTAATCATGCTCGGTTAGCCTTTATCTGGCAAAAATTTCTCCAAGTGGCCTTGGATCCATCGTTGAATTTGGAGCTCGTATAGTTTCCCGTCGGTGGTGTTGACTCTGGATTTTAATCATGGTTTGAGCATCGGTTTGATTGTGGGTTGGGGTTAGCAATAACCCTGCCTGAGGCAGGTCCACTCCCTGTCCATTGGTTTAACCCTAGCAATAAAATTTGGCATGTAAATTGGCTTTGACCGTCGGAGCTAACCGTTGCACCCAAACCACAACCGTTGACGGTCCAAACTTTGTATAACATATAATATAAAGTTTTGGTGGTGAATAACATATTTCTAAAGCTTTGGTTTAACCCATCAATATAACTATATCATATAAACTTTGGTTAACATTTAATATCACATATCATAAATTTTGGGTCAAGGTTAACCCCTGACCCTGGTTGGTGGACCAAGCTCTAGGGTTAACCCCGGTCTCCCCCCCCCCCCCCCCCTCCGAATTTGAAACCATTAAACTTCAAATAGCACTATGATAGTATATGGTATAAGAAACATTTTACAGAGTTGGTGGAGGTCTTGGATGGCTTGTATGTGGTCTGGTGTTCAATTCCCACAGGGCTCTTCGACCTCCATACAAAATTTTGGACTAGTGAGTGGAGGCCATGTGGCAATCACTAATTGACCCACATGGCACTCATTGGGTCACAACAACAACATTAAAAAAATTAAAATAAACCACGCCACAACCAATCATTTGATGCCAAATTTCGACCACCCATTGGCCGATAGAGAACCAAGTCATGGCCCAACCAGCGTACGGATTGCTGATTAGGCATTTCTGCAACCCAAATTTCAATTTTTTTATTAAATTCCAAAAATGAACAGAACATGATATCGGGAGCATCCGATGTCAGATTTGATTGAAATGAGTTGTGTTGGATTCAGAGCGATGAGATATATGCTTCGGCGCTGGTTTCGAGCCAATCTAGGCACTTTGAATTTTGATCACTTTCTTGATCCACTGGATCATTCCTCCCCACTGGAAGCTTTTGAACCATAAAATATCACTTTCAGTTAACAAAAAAATGAGGGTACAATTCCCTCACCCTTCCAATATCAATCCATTTGGCTTTTCTTGGATTTTTTCCTTTAATCCACACACAAAGGTACTCCATGTTCCCTTGTTTTGAAGTCCTTGTTTTTTCTGTCAAGGATGGCTTCTTGCTGCAATTATTCAATATATTTAGGAGATAAATATTCAATTGAAGGGATCTGAACATTCTCTCCTTGATCTCCAATCAAAGGAGGCTCATACAATCTTAAATTATCAACATTAACAACATCATATATTTGCATATATGAAGGCAGATCCAATCTGAAGGCATTATTACCAATCTTTTCCAGAATTCTGAATGGACCATATCGAATTGGTTTCAGCTTTTTACTTTCTCCTTGGATTCTCTCTTTTATAATGTGAAGCCAAACTTCATCACCAACTTGGAAATTGTGATCCATACGATGCTTATCATGTCTTGTATTGTACTTGGCTTGACTCATCTCCGATTGTTCTTGAATTGTTTGATGTACCAATTGAGATTGTTCAATGAATTTTTTGGCTTTTTCTATGTAAATATGACCATAAATAGCAACATCCTTCCCAAAAATAAAATCTAAAGGATATTTTAGCAAGTATCCCAAGCATGCCTCAAATGGAAATGTTTGAGTCGATGAATTCTTGGCCCAATTGTAAACATGTTTAATATAGTGAAAATGTTCACCCCACAACTTACGATGCTTGCTACAATACCCATGAAGAAGATGTATCATCTTTCTATTCACCACCTCTATTTGGTCATATGTTTACAAATGAAATGTTGTACTCTTTTTCAATTTGGTTTCCATGATTCCCCACAAGATTGACCAAAATTTCCTGACAAAGCAAGAATCTCGATCACTAAAAATGGATATAGGCAATCAAAAATGTACCCATACATTCTGAAAGAATAATTGAGCAGTATGTTTAACTATAACCTTATTTTTACAAGGCATCAAAACACACATTTTGTTGAACCTATCCACAACTGCATAAAGATAATCATGACCTCTCCTAGACATAGGTAGACCTCCTACAAAATGCATAGAAACGCTCTCCAATGGATGAGAATGTATCGGAAGTGGTGTATACAATACGAAATTTCTTTTGCTAGGCTTACTAACATCACATAATGAACATACTCTTACAAATCGTGACACTATTTCAAGCATATGAGGCCAGTAACAATACCTTTGTAATTCTACCATTGTCTTACCTACACTGAAATAACCAGAAATAAGAGAAGTATGTGCTTCCCTTATGATTTTGACTCTCTCTACCTGTGGAATATAAATCTCTCCAAGATGGTACAACAATTTATCATGCACATGATAATCAAATTCCTCTACTTGGTTTCCTTGACACAAAGTCACATATACATCTTTGAACTCACTATCTAAATAATATTGTTCAATATAGCTCTCATGCATTACAAAATTATGATTAAGAATAATGGATGCACTAACAATTGGTCTAGAAAGCATATCAAAAACCCTGTTATAGATACCTTTCTTATACCTTATCACCAAGTGGAATTGTTAAAGAAATATCATCCATCGAAAGTGCCTTGCTTGCTGCAACTTTGTTTATGATTGCAAGTATTTCAATGGCTGATGATATGTGTGGATGATTGTTTCCTTACCCATCAAGTAGTGTTTCCACTTTTTCACACTTTGCACCAATGCATACAATTCCTTGTCATATGCAGGATAGTTAATCATTGCACCATTAAAATTTTATGAATGAAAACATATGGGCTTACCATGTTGCATTAGGACTGTGCCCATGGCATAGTTTATTGCATCAATTTGAATCTGAAATGACTGTCTCAAGTTAGGAAGTGCAAGTACAGGAGTTGAACTGATATTTTCCTTCACTGCATCAAATGTTTTTCGTTGTTTACCTCCCCACTAAAAAACCTGATTCACACTTGTCAATGCATGCAATGGAGCTACGATAGAAGAAAAGTTAGCAATAAAATTTCTCCAGCATTGGGTTGCTCCCAAAAAAATTCTAACCTTTGTCACTATTTTGGGCCTTGGCCAATTCAAAATGGCATCAACCTTGGAGGGATCTATTTTCAACTCACCTCCTCCAACAATATCACCCAAGTACACTAAATAATTTTCTCCAAATTCACATTTTTATACCTTTAAAAGAAACTTTTCTTTCTTCAAGACATCTAACACTTGTTTGACATGCATGACATGTTCTTCACGGGACTCGATGAAAATTAATATGTCATCTAAGTAGACTATCAAACATTCATCTAGAAAAGGCCTCAATACATCATTCATAACATGCATGAAGGTATCAGGAGAATTACAAAGCCCAAAGGGCATAACCAACCATTCAAACAAACCTTTCTTTGTTTTGAATGTTGTCTTCCATATGTCTCCTTCAGTGATTCTAATTTGATGATAGCCACTCCTCAAGTCCAACTTAGCGAAATACACAGTATCTTTCAATTGATAAAGTAAATCATCAATTCTAGGAAGAGGGTAATGGTTATTTACCGTAATCTTGTTCAATGGACATAAGTCCACACACATGCACCATGTTCCATCTTTCTTTGGCACTAAAACAATAGGTGAACCGCATGGTGAAGTACTTGGTCGGATGATCCCCTTGTCAAGCAACTCTTGGATTTTTTTATTAATTTCTATGTTTTCCATCACTGACATCCTGTAAATTCCAATGTTAAGAAGAGGACAATCTTGTTGCAATTGGATTTCATGTTTTATTCCTATTTTGGGAGGCAATCCCTTAGGATCCTAAAACATCTCATCATATTGGTTAAAAATCTCAACCAAATCATATTTAAAATTTGAATCACAACCTTGAAAGGATTCATTATCAACATCATTCTTGGGTTTGATCATTAGAAGTACAAAATTATCTCTAGAGTTAACAAGTCTCTTCATTTGTCTGGCATTCACAAGTGAAAGGTTTAGTTTCTTGTGATGCTCTCTAATAATGTACTCAATACCATCTTTGAACAAGTGATATTTTTTTTCATGGCGATGAAAGATAGCTTTCCAGTGATAAATATATGTGTTACACAGTAATTTGTCACCATCATAATCCTTACGCCCATTGGTCGTTTACGTGACCAATGTCATGAGTGTCATGCCTTGCAAATACCATCATTGCATCCCTTTCCATAGGGGACTTATTTCTTCTCATGATCATTTCTTAAATGAGACCCACTAACACACATTTTGCCTTAGCGGCCCAGTAGCCCGTTATGTACTCGCGCCAATGGGGAAAATTAACTCGCAGGCTTGGATACCCCGATTGGCGCTCTGTCCCCGATTAAGGAACTTCGTGCCAATCTGCTTTTGGAAAGTTTTTAAAAAAAAGAGGCGAAGTTTCGATTACAACAACTTCGTGGATGAGTCATCAGGAGTGGTTTCTCCTGAATAACCACGGCCTTCCTCCTTTGGCCTCTTGTTTCCACCTTATGGGGAACCTCCCAAGGGATAAGGCCTCCCTTCCACTATAGTAGGGATCCCAACCTCCTCCTCTCCTCTGTAAATATATCCTTCATCCATTGATGAAGGGGCTGAATGGCTGAATGGCTGAATAGCTAGTCTCCAAGTTCCCAAGAGCCATCAGAGCCTTATGCTGCAAGTGCCTTGATTCATTCCCTTAAGGCCAAATCCAAGCAAGGAGATCATTGTCGAGACATCCAAAGAGAGAGGTTTGTCCCATCCCCGACAGGCTTCTTCGAGACGTGTTCCGCTGGCGACCCTCTGAAGGAGAATTCAGCGTCAAAGCTATGGTTGTATTCTTCTTTTGATTAATTAATGATAAGCGACTATTGGTTATGGTTCCACTCTTGTTCTTGATGATGATCATGAGTTATGTCTTCTTTGAATAACATATAGTTGTATGCACTGGATTTTATGCTTGCGTTTGTTTTGTTTCTTGCGTGTGCAGGTGTCTGATCACGGAGATCGTGAGGATTGTGATCTGCCAGAGCTAAGGAACGGGAGCGCTACCTCTACGAGCGACAGCGTTGGATTCTAGGTAAGCCTTCATCGCTAGTTGGTTTATTTGCAATTAGGAACCTGCACTATAGCATGAACGATTGTTGCTAGACCCGATCTGGGCTAGTAGGGATCGCCTCTGTCCGCAGAGGGGATTTACCTCCACAAAAAATTGGCGACTCCACTGGGGATCATCTAGCTTGTTGTTGTTAGTTTTATAAGCTATAGACGAAGCCTGAAGTTGGCCAGATAGCCTTCGAAATGCTATTGCTCTACATTAGCGAAGTAGATCAAAGCTGCTTCAGTCAATCTCTGGTTTAGTTTATGAACTGAACACTTGGAGTATTGTCTTGTCTTTTCGGTTTTTTCTCGATTCTGCTTGCTTGATCGGCTCTTTTGGCTGGCTCTTTTTGTGTTTGGCTTTTGGTTCAGCCCCCAGAGGATCAGATCTGACCTGTGTGTTTCCAAATTTTCATCTTTTCATGGTTGGCTTGATTGGCGCGGTTTCCACCCTGACAGTCGCACCAATTGGCATGGGTTTCCAGTTCATCACTCGCGCCATTCCCTGTCTGGCGCAGATTACAGCCAGATAGTCGCGCCATCTTTTGTAGGTGCTAGGGTTTACCCTTGTTCGGAAGCTTCTTTTGGTCAGTACTTTGCTTCTAGGTTTGTTTTGGATTCTGCTTGAAGTGGTGAGTCTGGTCTTGGTTGCGAGAAATTCTTTGTTTCTTCATTTTCAGGCGTTGGCACTTGTTGTCAGTTAGCAACCCGCGCCAATTGGGCATTGGCGCTAGTTTTAAATGAGCAAGTCACGCCAATTGGCACTAGTTGTCAATGACAAAGTCGGGCCAATTTCAAGGTGTATGAAATTTGAGACTTTTTCCCTAAATCCTTCGCCAGTGTGTCTTTCCCTTCCGGTCTTTTCACTATATGAGCATAGATTACATTGCTCATTGTTTGAAATGTCTTCTTTCCATGATTGCTTGATGTAAAAGGGAATGAATGCCTTGTTTTGATCTCTTGCTTTGGAAGTCCTCTTTGTGTTTGACCTCATATGTCTTGTCGCCTTTTGAGGGATTCTGTTACAAATTGTTTGAAACAACGATTGCATTCTTAGTGTTTGTTTACATCTCTTTTTCATTCATCCTTCATTAAGAAGATTTGCGTTATTTTAGTTTTTGTCTCAAAGTTTTCTTTTCGTTAAAATGCATTAGATCACATTGCATTGAAAAGTGTTTTTGAGATTTATCATTGAACTTAGATCACATTGTTTAATGATTGAAGGCTAAAAATTGCTTTGAGTGCATTCTCTTTCATTGAAAGCATGCATTAAGTAGATTCTCATTTCATCGAAAAATCGCTTTGAGTGCATTCTTATCATTTGAAAAGGAAAAAGGAAATTGTGCATAGATTACAATTGCATAGTTTTCAAAAAAGAGGATTTTGCATAGATCACATTGCATTGTTTGCATCGTTGAATGTTTGAAATTACTTTTGGATAGTGAAAGTCATCTAGTTCGGAAAAGATTTCGTTGGCAGTGTTTTTTTATGTTGCATCATTGTTTGAAGCTCTTCCCTTAACTAGATAGCATTCATCGAATTGAAAAGTTATATTTTGTCATATCGCTGCATATAGGGGATTGTCATATGACATTCGGTAGGGCCTTGAAACTGAAACGTAATTGAAGATAAAAGTTAAAATTTATTCAATTTACACTAAGGCAGCATTGAAACATTAACGCAACATTTAGAGGTCTAGGCTAGAGATGTGTTCCGGCGTCTTTAAACCTAGTAGCTGTCGTTCGCCTCTTGGCTTTAGACAGCACTAGTACAGACTTGTGCTCCCCGTACCGTTGAGTATATAAAGGGAGACCCCACTAGGTTTCTATCCTTTATCCATAGGAAGCCGAGTCTGCCGCCCTATACCTGTGATACACCGGACACAGCATTCGGGGAGATTGTCTGCACGTACGTCAAGTCCTTGGTTTATTTCTCTTTCATTTTGAAACCAAGGTGTATATTGTAGTTCACGGTTAATTGGTACACCCTTTGCCTAGAATTCCTGAGTAGTCATTTCGATCTTTTCTGACTCTTAAAATTTGAAAAGATCATCAAGTGCTTGTCCTTTCACGCTTGATTCCAATATGAAAGTGATAGAGTCACCTTTTGCTTGTTTCTCGACTCTTAAAATATGAAATGGTAGAGTTTTGTTTCAATGTTTTAAAAATTAACTGCCCACGAAATATTCCTGGTTAAAGTTAGTTTCCTTAGGGTGTTGTTCTGAAGATCGTTTCTGATGGCAACTTTTCCGCAGTACACCAACCAAGGAATCCCCTCCGATGGGAATCCGGGTCCTTTTCCTCCTTTTGGGAATGTTGGTGCTCCTTATATGGCAACGTTGTCCCTTCCTGGGTTAACTGTTGGGTTGCCTGTGTGGTTATTTTCAACCTCTGTGGTCCCGAATGTCCCGGCTACTGTTCAACCATCTCCTCCACCTGAACAACATCATGTTGATTCCAAGGTGGACCTCTCCCCTTCTTCGCCTATTTCTGCGTCCTCCTCTTCTACTTTTCCTAGTGAAAGTCTGGATTCAAGTAACTAGGTGGCTAAGAAGAAGAAGAAGAAGACAAAGAAGAAGAAGTCCAATAAAGGAGAGGCTAACTCTGCAGCTATTGCGCCTAAGAAGTCTGCTCTTATTGATAAACCTCCCAACCCTCCGCGGAAAGTCAAGTTCCCTTGCATGTTGTGCACGGGAGACCATCTTCTTCGACACTGCCCTGGCATTCCCAAGGTGCTTGAAGTATGGTCCAACGGTCATCCGTTGTTGCCTTTGGCTTCTGGGAGTCAGGTTGGGGGCACGTCTTCAACTGATGTTGGTAAGGCTCCTAAGAAGCAGGGTAATATTACCAATCCATGTAAGTTGTGTGAAGGGCACCATGCCATTCACCTTTGTTCATATATGGATGAAGCCAAACGAGTTTTGGACAACTCAGTTGTTTCTACACCATACCTCCCGGTTGGTTATAAATAGCTTTCTTTGAGTCCTCCACCAGTTGATCCTGTGATTGGTCAAGAGTCATCCTTGGTCAATCCCGCTCCCCTGGAAATTCAAGTTCAGGAATCCGTTCCCGACCAACCATTGGTCATGGGATCGCTTGAGCTGGCCCCATCTATGGTGCACCAGGTCTTTTCCATTGAGAGTGGACCTCACATCCCTCAGGTTCTTCTTCTTTCTTCAGATTCTTTGGACTTGGAGAAATATTCTCCTGTCCCTACACCTCAAGAAGCTCCTCCTCCGCCTCCCATGATGGAGGTCCCGGGGGATACTCCTCCCGCCTTCGAGATGGAGGTCGTGGAGGATGCTCCTTCTTCTTCCGTAACACCAGGGGAAGACCATCTTGGTTCGATGGTAGCCCCTCCGAGTAGTTTGGTCGCTTCCTTTGATTGGAATCGATTTGCGGGATACCGCCTTCCGTCTTATGTGCCTTTCGAGATCACAGTATAGGCTTTTGGTCTGGTCGTACGCAGCACCATTATAGATGAAGGCACGTCTATTAGTGTTCTATCCTCAACTACTTGGAAAGCTTTTGGCTCGCCGCCGCTTGCGCCTATTACGCAGAATCTGTTGGCATTTAACAGAAGAACTAGTCAACCGTTACGGATCCTTCCAAGGTTACCTATTACTTTGGGAGGTAAAACCGTCCATAAGGACGTGATGGTTGTTCCAGGCCCATTGGATTTCAATCTGCTCTTGGGGTGCGATTACACCTATGCCATGTGTTGGTGGGTGATCAGGTCTCGCGGGCAAGACCCAGGTTCGAGAGTTGTGGCCAACAAAGGAATCCGTTGTAGTCTAGGATTACGCCGGCATTATCACCCTACTCCGAAGAGTAGAGAGTCTCACCCGAGGCGTGCCGTGACTACATGCAGAAGGGGAATAGACCAATGGCGAGGGAAGGATCCGAAACTCATTCTTATCAGCATTTAGATCACATAAATAGAATCATACACGCAACATCATCCATAAATCATACAGGTAGTAAGCAATTAAAATTTTGAAACATCACAATCAATACACATGCATGTGAATCACTCCAATAGACAGCAACCTTCAATTGTATTAAGCTCTTGGCCAAATTCACAGTTTACATAGCTTTGCACTGGCTTACAAGTCTGAAGCATAGGCTTCACGGAACAGAGATGTACATCAATAGACCCTAAGAACTACAGAGACCTCATCCAGAATCTGGGCTCCTGTTGCAGCCTGCGCTTTCTCTCCGTCAGTTGCTCTCTCCTTTCTTCTGCTGCGCAATCATCATCCTCTCTTCCATTCGGGTGACTGCTATTTATTCTCCCGCTGTCGCAACTGTTAGTTCTCTGTATGTCCTTCTGCAGCTGCTTCTAGCTTTTCTTTGCTTATCTGTGTGTTTCGCTTGCGTTCTTCTAGTGTATCTTCTTCTTATCTGTACCTGTGCATCTAGTCTCTTCCGCTATGTGCCTGTTCCTTCGCAACTTTGGTAGCTCTGCCGTTTGGTGTGGTTGCGACTTGGTTGCGGCTGCCATGTGTCAATTTTCCGCAACCCCAAAATCTGGTCATTCAAAACAAGGTTTTACAAAAACAAGGGCCCCAACAGGCCCCGACCATAGTTCCTTGACTCATCCCCGAGTCAATCACAAATCACAGTTTCCACCTCCATTGCCCCGCTTGCCTCCGTGTCCTGTTCACCCTGCGTGCCCTCATCTTGCGCTCGTTCCTCCTGTGCACCTTCAGCCTGCTCCTGTCCTTGTTGTGCATCTTCTAGCGGCTGTTCAAACAAGGGCCCCAACTCCGAAACCCTGCAGAACACTGTAGCGCGAAGCTCATTAAAATCTGACACAGCTTGCTTCCAGCCCTGGATGAGCAAGTCTGTTTCCTCGGCGAGCTTCGTGGCAGCATCCTCCTCGACGGGCGCTAGGACGGCACCGAACATGGTGCTGATCTGGGTCTTGGCTGCCGCTGCAAGCTGTTGTATAGCCGGGCGCTAGATTGAAGAGGCGGCCGGAGCTCCCGAATGACGCGTTTGGCCTCCGCCGAACTAGCTTCTGTATGTTGGATCTATGCTTCAAGCTCGTCAGCCTGGCCATACAATTGATCCAGCCTTGCAGGGTCCGTAGCCTCCTGAATCTCCCTTGAAACCTGCTGAAGTTGGGCTGACATCGGCTGGGTCTGGACGGTGAGTGCCAGGGAGCATTCCTGAAGGCCCTTCAGGAGGTCCTGAGCCGCGCGTACCGTGGACTAAAGTGCGGCTTGCATCTGAATTGCCTAGCCCTGCTTGGCAGCCACCTGGGCTGAATAGTCGACTGCAGGCTCAGGCTACAGTAGAATAGTGCTCCATGTATGTCTGTCGCTGGAGGGACGGAAACTTAGCAGCATTTGAGAGGTTGGCATCAATTAGGGCTGCACTATGGTACTTTCCCACAAGGGACTCGGTTTTGTGAATGCGAGGATCAAGCTCTGGTTCAATAACTGCTGGGATGGCCTTTGACATTTTGGCCCGGCGTTGGTAGACCTGTACAATCAGTCGTGAGCATCTTTCCTGGTGCAATGCGTTCTGAGAACTCAGCGGCTCTGGTGCAGCGGCAATTTCTAATTCGAACGGGTCCGGCATTCTCGTGCTTTTGGTGTGCATGCAAGTTATGTCAGCACTTGGCACGAGTGGAGTTGATGAGACCCCCTAACGAGTTAATGCCCGCTGGTATTCGTTCTGTGATAATCGTGCGATCAATCGCATGCCAATGAGTGATGTGAAAGTTGCTGACGGTGGCATGGGGAAGTGGGCAGACACGACGGCTGAGGTTACTGTGGGTGATGGCCAAATGATGACGGCGCGGTTACTGCCAATTATGGTAATTAATGACGCAGATCTAGGTGATCCTACGGACTGACACAACTACGTGGGTGGACTGAGCTGGACTGACAAGGAGGTGGGTACGGATCCTACAAGGATGACACGCGGGACAGGCGCCGCCCCGACCATAGTCGATTGCGGTGCTTACCCCGCAACTGAGCGGTTATTGGCACACTACCTACGAACAGAAAGACCTCCTACGCTCATCCCGGTTGCGGGAGAGTTATTCAACTATGCTATTCTACGGGTGCTCTCGAGTGCGAGAGTTATTGATGAGAAATGAGAGGTACTTACTCCTGGTAGGGTTTCAGGCGTGCACCATTCACCCAGCCAGGGAGAACCGTACCGTCCAGCTGTGCCAACCGAACGGCTCCGGAGTCGCGAATTTCGACAACAAAGTAAGGTCCTAACCAGTGCATCTGGAGCTTGCCTGGGAACTTCTGGAACCTGCTGTCGTATAAAAGAACTTTTCCGCCAACCTGGAAGGTTTTGTTCTTAATGTGGCAGTCGTGCCACGCTTTCTGCCGGTCCTTCTAGATCTTTTGGTGGAATTCAGCCAGGAAGCGGGCCTCATCCAGTTCCTGCAATTCATGGAGGCGCTCCTAGAGGGAGGCCTCTTCCAAGAACTTCAGAGACGTGGCGATTAACAGGCTTGTTATAGTAAACTCGGCGGGGATCACAGCCTCCCGGCCGTACACAAGCTGGAAGGGTGTTTGATTGGTCAAGCGCTTCACCGTAGTCCGATAGGCCCATAAGGCTGCTGATAGGCGCTCATCCCAATCATCACGCTGGGCATTGCAAATCTTCGTCAAGCCTTTCTCCAGAATCTTATTGAAGGCTTCCACCGTACCATTAGCCTGCGGGTGGTACGGGCTACTCTTGTGATGCTGAACCATGAAGGTGTCCAGCAGTGTTTTGATAGTATCATTAATAAAGTGCGTACCCTGGTCACTGGTTAAACTTCGCGGGCAGCCAAACTGACAAATGATGTGCTCAAAAATGAACCGGGCAGCGGTATCCGCTGTGCAGTCGCGCACCGCCGCTGCCTAAGCCCACCGAGTGAGGTAATCCATGGCGGTAATGATGTACCGGGCCTTGGAGTGCCTGGTGACCAGGGCTACAGGGCCCACAAAATCCACAGCCCACTTCTCGAACGGCCGCAACACCTGCACTGGATGTAGCGGGAGCTCGTCCCGGTGTGAGGGCCTTCCAGTCCGTTGGCAAACATCGCAGCGCCTCACATAGGCCTTACAATCAGCATGTACTGTCGGCCACCACAGGCCAGCTTGGAGCACCTTTCGCGCGGTAGGTTTCGCACCTACATGCCCTCCCGCAACACCGCTGTGACATTCCCACATTACTGCTTCTCGTTCGTGGTCAAGGACGCATCGACATAAAACCTCATCAAGGCCCAGTTTGTATAGCTGCCCCGCGATCAACTGGTACTCAGCGGTACGGACGACCAAATGTCATTTCTGAAGCGGGGTGTAATCCTGAGGGCATTGCCCCGTTGTCAGATAGGCAGCAATATCGGCCAAGTAATCTGGTACAGCTTCGATTCGGAAAAGGTCAGCATCGGGTAGCTGATCATCGAGGGAGTCGTCGTTCTCCCCTGTCTCCAGCCTGGATAGGTGATCGGGCCCGACATTCAGCCTTCCGAGCTTGACGATTACCTCGAACGTGAATTCTTGGAACAGCAGAAGCCAACGACAAATCCGACCTTCCAAAACTGGCTTATTGACCAAGTACTTCAGGGCAGAGTGGTTTGTGAAGAACTTGAACTTGCCCCCCAGAAGATAGTGGCGGAACTTTTGAAGAGAGTAGACCATCGCCAGCGCCTCCCACTCGGTCGTGGTATAATTCTTCTCCGCATTCGACAGCTTGCGGCTGGCGAAGTAGACCGGGTGGTCGACTGTTGTCTTGCTGGGTTGTGCCAAGACAGCCCCCAGTGCAATACTGGAAGCGTCGATATGCACATGGAATTGCTTATCCCAGTCTAGATGTACTAGAATGGGCGCTGACGCCAGCTTCTCCTTCAAGGTGTCCAGGGCTATCCGACACTCCTCCGTCCATTGAAAGACTATGGACTTCCGCAGAAGGTGTTCTAACGAAGCAGTGATCTTGGCATAGTTACAGATAAATATCTTGTAGTATCACGTGTGCCCAAGTAATGCTCGCAACTGTTTCACCGTCTCAGGGGCTTCCATGTGTACGATCACCGCAACCTTGGCGGGGTCGACGCAGACCCCCTGCTTGCATACCACATGTCCCAACAACGTGCCGAATGGAACAGCAAAAATACATTTCTTTAAGTTCAAGGAAATCTGCAGCTGTCGACACCGATCAAACATGACCCGCAACAAGGTAGTGTGTTTCTTTAATAAACTGTAGACAGTCCAGTCGTCCATGTAGACTTCCAGGAACTTGTGAATGTACTCCCGGAAGGCGGCGATGACAATCCGGGAAAACACAGCCGGGGCTTTCTTTAATCTGAACTGCATGACATGGTACGCGAACGACCCCCATTCGGTAGTGAAGGTTGTCTTTGACTTATCTTCTTCCGCAATACGCACCTGATGGTAGCCTGAAAATCCATCAGTGAAAGAGTATGCTTCGTTCCCCGCAACGTGGTCCAGCACTTCGTCACTAAAAGGGGTGGGAAACGGATCATGAATGCAGGCATTGTTCAGACTGCGATAATCAACACAAACACGTATCTCCGCCTTGTCCTTCTTATTCTGGATGACAATGGGGCTCACCCACTCTGCTTCCTCCACTGGAAAGATTAGACCCGCGGCTAGCATCTTATCGATTTCAGCCTTAACCTTCTCCTTAACCCGCGGGTTCAACCGGTAAGGTTGGTGCTTCACCGGCCTGGCCCCCGGTTTCAGCACGATGCGCATTTCGCCAAGGTCGCCTTTGATGCCCTTTAGGTCGGCTACCGATGAAGGGAACAAGTCCTCATATTCCTGGAGGAGGCTGAAAATCTCCTTGGTCGTCTCCTCGTCCCAGTAATCGCCCACCGTAGCCAACTTAGGTGTCTCTGTCGTACCAATGTTGAGCTTCTTTGTCTTCAGCGGCCGTAAGTGGACCCCTTCCGTGGCCGGTTCTTCGTCAATATTCCGCTCGCCTTCCTTCTCTTCGAAATACAGGTGCCTCAGGTCCTCCAGCCCATCATTCTCGGGATCGCCGTCAATCCTTTGGCACACCAACTCTCGCGCGTCCTTAGGCAGGACAGGCAACATGCAGTCGTCGATCTGCGGATCGTGGAAAAATGGTACCACCCTGATAGCGTGCAATGCCTGAGATTCCAGCTCGGTGTCTCCTGTGAAAGAGAAGCACTGCGCAAATTTGCGCGCGACCTCCATCCAAGAGCTAGTCCCACGTTTTCGTTCTTCTTCCAAATACCATGCATGGGGGATGGTATCTAAAGTGTGGACAAACCGATGAACCCACAGCTCTTCTGGGTATCCTATACTCCGCCACTGCTCCTCACATGTCCGCAAATGGTCCTGCGGATTGGAAAGTCCCGAATACTGCCGTTTGCTTCGAGGGCCTTCATCTTCTTTAAACCGTGCCCGCAACGCGTCCGCCACACTACTCCACCGCACCAAGGTGCTGCGGTGATTTTTCCACCACCGGGCTGCTGTCGATTGTAGTGCGACGTCCAGAAGGGGTATTATGCTCCCTTCCGGCACCCTGTCCTCAACCCTAGTAATAAAGGTATTGACAGCTTGCATGTTCAATAGGGTCGAGTAGTCTATGAACTCCGCACCAATCCAATTGACGCGGCCAATATGAGCACATCTTCGCGTGCTAGTCTCGTATCCCCCCTGCTGCCAGTCTTCCCATGCAAGTTCGGATCCCAGCTCCGAGCTCTGGACACTCCACCAACTGACAGAACCAGTCGCGGTCGGGTTAATGTAGTCTTCCCGTTTCCCTGCAGTCATCTGATAGAGGTGGTCCATCATCTGAGCATCCTCCCGATTATCCACAGTCTCGGTATACCTCGGCCCTTGATAGGGGTCGAGAGGCTGAGTGACCCGAACCTCCCCATCTTCGAAGATCATCAGCTCCTTTTTGAGGTCGATGATAGCATAACTCTCGAAAGCCCAATCGATCCCCAACAAGGCGGGGTATGGATCCTTGTCTCCCATAATATCAATAACCTCAAAATCAGTGTACGTATTAACCCCTGCAATGTCGACCTCAACTCCTTCGAGTCGGCCAATTGGCAGAATGCAGTAGTGGTTCGCCATCCTGAGTTGGATGGGCGAGTAGGCCAGCCGTGGCTTTCCGAGAGCCTCCCATGTCTTGTGCGACAGGATGTTAATGTCAGATCCCAAATCAAGCATGGTGTCGCTGATTTGGAATCCCCCAACCGCGTATTAATCTGGAACTCTTTACCCGTCCGTCGCTTATTCCGCTTGATGCGCTGCACCGACTGGGGAGCCATATCCACCGGTTCCCCCAATCATGTCCTCCCCTGCAGTGCTCCTTCCAGAGCATATTTGAGCTGCTGCCGCAAAGCTGTATTGTCAACAATCCTGAGGAATAGCTGGAGCCATTCGGCAATCTGGGTTCCTTGGGCATGCTGTGGTCCAGGGTCTGTCGGCAGAGATGCTTCTAGGCCTCCCGAGTCGCACAACTGAGAAAATGCCTCAACCGCCTCCTGAAAATACTTCTTCTATGCCTCGGGTCTGATTACCCACTGCGGGGACGCTGGCCTGACAACCTGTGCCGACTCCTTTCCGCGAGCATCCTCCCCCGTTTTCTTACCGCCCCTTGTCACGATACGACGTTCTTCATGGCCGGAGTTGCAGCTACGCACGGCTCAGCGTTAACCAAGTTCGTGCCCCTCTGTCGTGCACATTCTTCCCATTTTTTGATGAGCTCCGGACAGTCCTCTATTGCATGGGTGTTTACGCGGCATTGCGAACACCACAGACGACGAGGGAGGGGACATTCGCGAGCCACATGGCCCTCCTGGTCACAGTTGTAGCATTTCACCGGCCCGCGGCCCCCAGCGCGGCCTCCCCGCGCCCCACCCCCTCTTCCTCTAGGGGCTTCATTCACCCTGTAGGAGGGTCGGTCCAACCGGTCCGCAAGTGCGTCAAGAGCTCGGCATTGCTCAGTGTTGTGAGTCGTGGAAGCGCAGAACTCACAATATACGTTGTTTGGTACGTTGGAATACTTTTGTAGAATCGGGCACATCCGAGGTGGATGTCCCACAGTCCGGAAAATTTCACAGTACTCCGTGGCATCTGGGTTGAGTTGGGAGGGGAACCCCACGTAGGGATGTTGCGGCTGGTATACCCCCTGCGGACTCAGTGCCGCACCACCCCCCGCGGGTGGCCCTCCTTGAATTTCCGCGACTGAGGGTCCCACCCCCGCACCACGCAACCGAGGACACTCAGTTGCGACGTGGCCTTCGACCAGGCAGTGAGTGCACCAAACGTTTGGCCTGGATGGTCTGCCTGGCTGTATCTCCTTGAGATTTTCAGTCAAAATGTCTATCTGATGTTGCAATCCCAACAAGGAGGGATCCTGCAGGACCGGCCCTCCCCGATATTCCTGAGGGTAGCCCGCCATGGCCTCGATCTTCATGGCCTGCTCCAAAGCATCCTGCAGATTGTCAATCTTTTGTTGGGTGAGGGGGGTTCGCGTCAAGGGAAGCAAAGCCTTGATGAACCAATCCTCTGATGGTTCAGATCGATCGGGTAACTGAGTTTCCCGATCGCGTCCTTGAATCGCCGCATTAGCTCCCATGCGCTTTCTCCTTCCTTCTATTTAATTTTTCAGAGTTCAGACAAGCCCTGTTGGTCCGTCTGGGGAAGCTTAAATTCCCGGACAAAGTCTCGCTTTACGTCTGCAATGACGGGATTCGGGTGGGCCTTAGACCACTTGATAAATCATCGCAGAGCCCTCTCTCTGAGCGTGGTTTGCAACTCTATTAGTTTACCTGCGTCCGGCGTCTGTCGAGCCCTCCAAATGGCTTCGCACAGATACCAGTGTTGCTCTACATCATCATTACCTCGGCCCGAGAACTCGGGATACCGGGTGAAAGACCTAGCCATGGTTGCTTGCGGTGGGTTGACCAGGATAAATCCTCCGGGTCCTGGTTGCGTGACTGTTCCCCTCGGGAATGCAATACTACTAGTGCTGTTGTTACTAACGGGTGTCGCTGACGACACTGAACTACTGTGCTATTGACTCAATGCTTGAAATTTAACAAAAATATTACTCAAAGGTTGATAAAGTACCAGGGGAAGGCAGGGATCCTGGCCATGCAGATTGGGGGTAGTATGGCAGCCTGGAAGACTGAGTGTCGTCCGTTCTTGAAACAGCTGCTGCATTACCACGTACCATTCAGCATCGGAACTTTCCTCGGGCTGCATACCTTCACCATCTTCGTCAGTCACCGGTTCCCTTGCTCGCTCGGCGGGGCTCCCATGCACCCATCGTACTTCCGCAGCGGTCCCTTCTCATCCCTGGGTACCCGCGTCCATAATCCTTATCCTATGAGGTGCCTCCTTCTAATTTTTCCTCTCGATCTCCCATCTCTTCAAATCTCGCATCACCCTTCTTCGCCACCTATCCGCGATCTGTGCCCGCCGATGCGCACGTCGCTCCCTCAACGTCCTTGCGGCCTCAGCATCCATCCCCACTCCCCGCGTCACCTCCTACATGGCATCGGTCCCCTCAACCCTTCCCCCAGCATGGGCGGTTTACGCTTCCATACTCGTTTTGTGGAATTCGATCAACCCTTCATCCACCATCATAGCTTTAATCCACAGCGGAATCTCCTTAAGCAGCTTCCCTCTTAGCCCTGAGTGGAAGACAGCTCGGCCTTAGAGAAAGATTGATAGCACTCAGCAGCAAACTCCACAGTGTATCCTTCCGACGTGGTCCTTACCCAAAAATCCACCGCGCGGGTTAGTTCGGTGTTCAACCAATGCAGCGCCACCAGATCTTCGTGCGCCCACCTGCGGTTTATCTTCCGCAAGCCCTCTCGAGGCACCGTCGCTCGTAATCTCCGCAACCAATTGTAAAGGTCGGTAGGGAACCTTCCCTAGAAAATTTCATACGTATCACCGGCTGAATCTGAGAAAAGGATGAGTTCCCTGATCACTGCCTCTCCTTTCTTAGTCACACCCGCTTGCTGAGCGATAAAGTGGTCCACGTGATTATCCCACCATCGCCGTATCTCCCCTTCGAAGATCCGCGATACCATGGTCTAAGTCCCCTCATATCATGCAGGTCCCGGCAACGGAACCATTGTTGGCGGGTGATCAGGTCTCGCGGGCAAGACCCAGGTTCAAGAGTTGTGGCCAACAAAGGAATGCGATGTAGTCTAGGATTACGCCGGCATTATCACCCTACTCCGGAGAGTAGAGAGTCTCACCCGAGGCGTGCCGCGACTACATGCAGAAGGGGAATAGACCAATGGCGAGGGAAGGATCCGCAACTCATTCTTATCAGCATTTAGATCACATAAATAGAATCATACACACAACATCATCCTCAAAAGAGACGAATGACAAAAATTAGAAATTTTGAAACATAAATTAGATACATGCATGTAGATAAACAAATAAATAATGACCTTCAATTGTATTAAGCTCTTGGAAAAATTCACAGTTTACATAGCTTTGCACTGGCTTACAAGTCTGATGCATAGGCTTCATCGAACAGAGATGTACATCAATAGACCCTAAGAACTACAGAGACCTCATCCAGAATCTGAGCTCCTGTTGCGGCCTGCGCTTTCTCTCCATCAGTCGCTCTCTCCTTTCTTAAACACCATCATCATCTCTCTTCCATCAATTGTGCTATTTATTCTCCCCATTTCATGCATACATTAAACAATTCTCTGTATGTCCTTAACATTGCTTATTTTTCTCACGCAAATCACATTGTGTTAGCTTCTAGTTTCTTAAATTGTATCTTCTTCTTATCTGTACCTGTGCATCTAGTCTCTTCCGCTATGTGCCTGTTCCTTCGCAACTTTGGTAGCTCCGCCGTTTGGTGTGTTTGCGGCTACCATGTGTCCATTTTCCGCAACCCCAAAATCTGGCCATTCAAAACAAGGGCCCCAACACCATGGGAGCGCTTGTCTCCTCCCTTTTTCGTGTGGTTTGTTTTCCGCATGAAGGACGGATCGTGACCATTGATCAGCTTTCGTTCTTTGGTCCTGATATGGCAGCTAGCCCACCATCATCCCTTCCTGGTTTTCATCCACCCGTTGTATCTACCCCACCGCAGGTCAACTATGTGGCTACCTACCCCATGCCTGTACTCAGTGATGATGCCATCGTGCATAGTGTGCTGAGGGAATTGGGACCTGACTTCCAGGATGTTTTCTTTCCATCAGGAGTGGAACTCTTGGAACCGATGACTTCTTGTTCATTATGATGAGGTCTTCAGAGCATAGTTCGTTTCCTTGTGTCAAGCTCCTTAAAAAACGAAACAAGTTCTATCGTAGCATAGTTCGTTTTCTTGTGTCAATCTCCTTAAAAAATGAAACAAGACAGTCGGAGCAGAGTTTATTTTCTTGTGTCAAGCTCCTTAAAAAATGAAACAAACTGGTCGGAGCAGAGTTCGTTGTCTTGTATCAAGCTCCTTAAAAAATGAAACAAGGTCGTCGGAGCAGAGTTCATTGTCTTGTGTCAAGCTTTTTAAAAAATGAAACAAGGTTGTCGGAGCACAGTTCATTTTCTTGTATCAAGCTCCTTAAAAAATGAAACAAGCTAGCCGGAGTAGAGTTCCTTGTCTTGTGTCAAGCTCCTTAAAAAATGAAACAAGGTTGTTGGAGCAGAGTTCCTTGTCTTGTGCCAAGCTCCTTAAACCATGAAACAAGGTATCCTGAGGATAGTTCTTTTAATGTGTCAACCTCATTAAAATAATGAGACACAGTTGCAATTCAGAAAGTCAGAGTCTTTGTAAGATCTCGTAAAATACCAGTCGAGTCTTTCTCTTGATCTCGTGACTTGAACCTTCACTCCATCTGCCTTTCATATGGATTGAAGCTTGGGGGGCATGTACCTCGAATTGAGTCACCATGCTGGGGGCATGCTTACTTTTTCAAGCATAGTTTGTTTCCGTTTCAAACTTGTGTAAAAATGAAACCGGTTTCAAGCATAGTTTATCTTTGTTTCAAGCTTGTGTAAAAATGAAACCAACTTTAAGCAGAGTTTCCTGATTTCAAGCTTGTGTAAAAATGGCTCATTAATTATGATACAACTTTTCCGGATGAACATGGTTTCTCACTCCATCGTCACTATCTGCTTAGCCGATCATATGCCTTCACTTGGTTGTTTTACCCGTTCCTGAGGAACCGTTGCGATGAGCGGTCTTGTTAGCCAACCTCTTAACCTTTATTTGTTCAGAGCAGTTCCATCATTACCAGAACTAGTTGCTTCCCTTTATACCACTCGTTCCTCTAGGAGGAGTCATCTTTCAGCTCTTTTCTGACTCTCTAAAATTGATTTAATGAGTCCACTGTGTTTCTGATCCGTTGAAGTGAGTGAAAACAAACATCCCCGATATACGTTTACCCCTTTTTCGGGCTGGGATAGATTATTTATGAAAAAGGAATACCCTAGCCTATCGCGACTAGGAGGTTTTCTCAGACATAGTTTTCTACCTTTTCGGATCTAAGGAACTATTTACGAAAAGGGACCGTTGGAGTTTACTTTTCTGTTGTCTTTTCAAACTCTCTAAACATGAAAAGACACCGAGTTCTCCCTTTATCAGACTCGTTAAACCTAAATGACATCGGAAATTGTCAATCATGACGTTATTCGAGTTTCTCCTTCCTAGGGCTCATTAAATGTACTAGGATGGATTCGTCCGAAGGATGGACTTATATGACAAGCATATGCTATCCTCTTCAAGCTTGTGTAAAAATAAAGAGGTACTCGCCAGAAATGGTGAGGAAAAATGGAACCAGAATCATTGTCGTGTCGGCAGTATGTCGCTCTTGAACATGGCACTTGTCTGCATTCGTGTCGGGTTGGGGACATATCATCTCGTTTTTCACTTGCCTCCGTTGGTTTGGGTGATCCCTTTTGACCTCTCATCTGCTCTTTGCCTCGTCACCATGACCTCTGATCTTTTGATGTCAGATACTGCCAAATCCACTGTCGTGCCACCAATATGTTCAAGAGAAGTTGACCTTTGCAAATTTCAACCTTCCTCTAATTCTCATCTGATCTTGATTCACAAAGACATTATGTTCCTCTGTCTCATGTCGATGATGTGGGAAACACTATGACCCACCTTCGATCAAGGTCACTTCCTATCGACTTCAGCTCATTATCCAGGAAGTTGATCTAGAGACTCCCTTCTGGTACCTTGGAGCCTGCATGCCTCAATGGCAGGTTCTTCGCAGTCGACGTGAGGTTTTCCTCATTGGCCTCCGATCGAGTGATTCTACGGGTGTTCGACGCCAGCTCACTGATTCACATGTCGTAGATTGTACCTATAGTACCTTGAGGACCATTGTCATTATTGGTGGTACCTCTCGCGTCTGTTAACAGTTTTCATCATTGGCTGGTAATCAGACGATGTTCTTGCATGTTCGACTTCAACTCACATATTCGCATGCTTGAACTTGTACTCTATTCGGGTCGAGATGGAGCGCAAGACCCTGGATTTTATGCAGTATAATCAGTACAACGATTTTGTGATTATTATGATTGGTTAAATGACTCAACGATTGGATGGTAACGTGACCATACTGAAAATCATTTATTGATCCTCCTTTGGATAGGTGAACCCATGCCTTGGATCTGGATTATTGTATACTCTGTTATGGATGGCTACGCCCATACCACAGATATATCATGTATTTGAGACATCAGTTGTACTTCTTCACGCAGGTTTTCCGACGGTGGAGTTTTCAGTTGGACATGTTCTCATAAAGCATTTCACCCCTCTCTCTCTTTCGGGCCTCATGCTTTAGGGGGCATCTGTTACACAGTAATTTGTCACCGTCCCTGCAATCCCCATCTCGCCCATTGGAGGGTCATTTATGTGACCAATAATTAGTGTCATGCCTTGCAAATACCATCATTTCATCCCTTTCCATGAGGACAGCATTTCTTCTATTGATCATTTCCTGAGCAGACCCCTAAAAACACCTGTTTTTGCCTTGGCGCTGGTAGCCCGTTATGTACTCGCGCCAATGAGGAAAATTAACACTGAGCTCGCGCCAATTGGCACTCTATCCCAGTTAAGCACCCGCGCCAATCTGCTTTTGGAAATTTTTTTTAAAAAGAGGCGAAGTTTCGATTACAACAACTTCGTGGATGAGTCATCAGGAGTGGTTTCGCCTGAATAACAGAATGTGACTATCTTGGCCTCCGTGTTCTCTGAGCCAGAACCTCCCTGGGGATAAGGCCTCCCCTTCCTTATTGTAGGGATCCCCAGCTCCCCTCTCCTCTGCTAGTATCCCCGCCTGTGAGGGTGGCTGAATGTTGAATGAATCATCAATTAAGTTTAAGGCATCAGTACCTCTTGCAGAGCCCCAGCCAGTCACAGGCAAAATCAGCAGAGACTTATTAATCTGAGTAGTTATGCCCGCCTGATGAGCTTCTACATGACGTGTTATGGAGCTGGAGGACAGCCAAGCCATGTTTAGCCTTCTTCTTTTGATTAATTAATGATTAGCGACTATTGGTTATGGTTCCACTCTTGTTATTGATGATGATCATGATTTATGTATTCTCTGACTGAGATATAGTTGTATGCACTGGATTTTACGCTTGCGTTTGTTTTGTTTCTTGCGTGTGCAGGTGTTCGATCACGGAGATCGTGAGGATTGTGATCTTCCAGAGCTAAGGAACGAGAGCGCTACCTCTACGAGCAACAGCGTTGGATTCCAGGTAAGCCTTCATCGCTATTTTGTTTATTTGTAATTAGGAACCTGCACTATAGCGTGAACGATTGTTGCTAGACCCGATCTGGGCTAGTAGGGATCGCCTCTATCCACAGAGGGGATTTACCTCCACAACAATATGGGCTTCCCAAAACAATACCACATATCTCTAATGGCACTACATCAAGATCTACCTCATCAATGAAATTCGCAGTAATGGTGAATTTTAGTTTTAACTTTATATTTACTTGAAACTTTGCATTGTCACACACGCAACCTAAAGGATATGGTTTATGATGTGGAATGGTTTCCAAATTCAACTTTTTTACAATGTTTTCAGAAATGAGATTCTCTTATGAGCCATTATCAAATAGAGTGTCAATATTGTTATGTTTTGAGATGACTCTAATACGGAAAATTTATATTCTTTATTTTTCACTTTGAGTTTCATTTTAAATATTTGAATAACTAGTGCTAGCAATGGATTCCTTACCTTTCAATCCTCTAGTTGTGACCTTTGTTTCATCTCATGAATTAGATCCTAAATCATGTTGTGTATTTTCAGTTGTCTTTTGCTTTCCTTTGTTGTTAAACTTTTTGGGTCTCATCTCAGGATTAAGTTTCCAACAATGATCTTCATCGTGACCTTCCTTTGAACAATGCTTGCATGTTAATTTTTCTCTCTCTTTCTTGATGGAAGCATTCTTCTTCCCTTTTCCTTTGAACTTACCCTCTTTGTCTCCACCTTTAAATGGGTTTTTGTTGCCCTCTTGTGGAACATTTTTCCCTATTTCTTCTAGATGTGCTTCCTATACACAAACCTCATCTAAACTTGTAGGTTTAAACATGAGAATTGTATGTCTCAAATAGCTATGCAAAACCCCAATGTATTTCAGCAAAGTATCTTTAGATGACAAATCTACACCCAATATCAATGCTCTTCTACTAAACTATTGGGTATAACTTTGCACACTTTGACCCTTTAATTGCCTAAATTTTTGCCACTCCATGATACCTTTTTGCATGTATGTTAATGGATAAAATTTTATTCTCAATGCAACAACAAAATAATTCCAAGAGGATAAGACCTTACCATGTTTATTCATGTCCTGTTGTGTTTTAGCTTCCCACAAAATGAGTGTTGCACCTTTCAACCTTAATGAAGCAAGTTGAATCCTGGTCTCATCATCCTTAATCCTTTATATCCTGCAATACACTTCAAGCTAAAAAACCCAATTATCTAATATCTTAGCATTTACCTCTCCATTATACATAGGAAATTCAATTTTTATGTAAAGTTTTAACAGTAGGGTTTTACCATGTCCCTTTGGAGAATGTGGAGGTGTTTGTGAAGGGGTTGATGGAGAAGATGATGATGTAGAAGATGATGATGGTGAAGATGGTGGTGAGGATGGAGGTGAAGATAATGGTGGATTAAAAGGTGGTTTGTCACCATTCCCTCCATTCCCTTTTGGATTCTTTTCCCCATCTCCTCCAACTCCTTTTTGAAGGCTTTTCTCACTTTGGAGGATTGGAGCTCTCACCTTGCAATATTGTGTTTCTCTCTTCATATAGAAATTTAACCATTTGTGTCATGTAAGAATTTTTTTCTGAAATCCTTTTCATCCTATGATATATTTTCAGGCTCTCCTTCATCTTCCATGACTGTTGAAGCTTCAGGTGAAACTCAAGGTGAAATTTGTGGTGGAGATTGTGGTAATTTTTCTCTCCTTGTCCTTGACCTAACTTGAGGACTTGCAAACACAAGCTTTCCTTCTCCTATATTGAGCTTAAACCTTGTAAGCATCATAAACACTTGCAACAAAATTAAACCCTCAAAGAAACAAAGAACCAAATCTCTGATACCAAAATGATATATAATCAAAATCTTGAGAGCTTATGGTGAAATTTGCAAGTGAAATGATTAGGGTTTTTAAACACTTATGTGAATTTCATTAACACATTAATATGCTTTAAAACTTAGTTTTGTAGAAAATAAATAAGACATCAGTACCATAACAGTATACACTAGACAACAAATGATGAAGGAGTTCACCCCTCCTGGGATACATCACCTTGTCTAGCTTCCAATGTTGGGCCTCTACCATTGTTCCCAAAAATGTGTGTTTACATCAAGTTACAGTGCTCATATTTCTAAATAAATGTCTCCAATGGCTCCAAAACAATCAAAATCCCCTAGCTAGGCTTTTTCTACACTCAAAAAGGTCAAAAACTGATTGATATATGCTCCAATGAAGTTTTTTGCTAATTGTCCTACAATTCACACTTCTGTACAATATGTGCTACAATTTCCACCTTTCATAGCCATGTGGAGCGACAAATTCGACCTGCGCCAGTGAGATTCCCATCCACCAAGCACAATTTGTCAAATTGTTAATCACGCTCGATCGGCCTTTATCCAGCTAAAATTTCACAAGTGGCCTTGGATCTGAAGTTGAATTTGGAGCTCGTACAGTTTCCCACTGGTGGTGCTAACTCTGTGTTTGAATCGTGGTTTGAGCGTCGGTTTGATTGTGGTTGGGGTTAGAAAGAACCCTGCCTGAGGCAGGTTCCTATCCCCATTTGTTGATTTAACCCTGGAAATAAATTTGGCATATAAACTGGCTCTGACCATCGGAGCTAACCATCGCACCCAAACCACAATTGTTGGCACCCCAAAATGTATATAAAATATAATATAAAGTTTCGGTGCTGAATAAAGTATGGTCCAAAACTTTGTATTAACCTGCCAATATAACATATGGCATATAAACTTTGTTTAACATTTAATATCGCATATCATAAAGTTTTGGTCGGGGTTAACCCCTGACCCTTGTTGATGGACCGGGGTCTAGGGTTAACCCCGGTCCCCCCGCAGAATCTGAAAACATTAAACTTCAAATAGCGTCGTGACACTATGGTATAAGAAACATTGTAGCCGAGTTGGAAGAGGTATTGGCTGGCTTGTATGTGGTCCAGTGTTCGATTCCCGCAGGGATTTTCGACCTCCATACAAAATTTTGGACTAGTGAATGGAGGCCACCTGGCAGCCAGTGATTGGCCCATGTGGCACTCTGTCATTGGGCCAAAACAACAAAATAGAACCAATGAAAATGCACCATTCCAAAACCCATCAGTTGATGCCCAATGTCGACCACCCATTGGTCGATGGAGAACCTAGTCAACCTCCCAAGTAATGGCCCAGTCAGCGTACAGACTGCTAACTGGGCATCCCTGCAACCCAAATTTCATTTTTTTAGCCTTTTCCAAAAACAAACAAAACGCAATCTTGAGAGCATCTGATTTCAAATTTGAGTCAGACGATTTGGATTGGATTCTGGGCGACGAGATCTACGCTTTGGCTCTGGTTTCGATCCAATCCAAGCACTTTGAATTTTGATCACTTTCTTCATCCATTGGATTAGTAATGATTCCCAATAAACCATATAGGATTGATACAACTCTCATATATATCTCTCAAAGTATGCTTGACTCATGACTATACGACCAACATCGCTCAATGATAAAATCAACAAGATACAAGGCTATATCTCACACTTTAGGGTGCAAATATGGATGAAACAATATGATTTTCTACAATGCATGCCAAATATCATGGTTCACCTCTATGCATGACCAATACAACACTGAGATAATATCATCCACAAGCCCATACACAGTTGTCACAATTGGTACTCAATTGTACATAAAAGTCCTCTCTTCAATGCATGCCTAATACAATGACATAATGCAAGTACTTGGCATATGTGAGAAAAAATATGTATTATACATAGCAGTGATATAATCATAATACATATCACATGAAAACATGTGTCAACCTCTACAATCATCAACCATATACTAATATGTCAACAGCAGCAATCAATAATACATGGCAATGCTCAGTGGCCTAATAGTAGCATATATCAACAACATAATGAAGGCTCTTTTCAACATGAAAACCCTCATATTAGTAGCAACAATAATCAACAACATAACACAATGATAAACACTATATATCATCCCTCTGTGTAAAACATGGTAGAAAAAACAACCGCCATATGGAGCATAAACCTTTGCAAGATAATTTGATCTAGTAGCAGCAACATAAATATAATGATGTAATGGTGGCAGCACTACATATCACTTTATCAATCCGCCTCATAAATATATGCATCATATACCAAATGGAATTCAATAAACACGAGGCCATACTTCTACACAAATACAAACTATATCACTAGACAACAGATGAGGAAGCAACAAGAATATCTCTAGTACCAAATGAGTCAATACATCAATATAATCTCCATGAAAAATCTTCAACGACAATGATAAGTGTCAAAGAAAATAATGTGTCAAATGAGCAACAAAAAACCACCATGATATGTATGGAAACAACAACACATCATAGATCCATCATGATCAGCTGCTAATTCCTCGACATATTGGTCACAAAAATCAATCATAGGAACAATGCAAATTATTACATCCAATAGCACTATGACATTTGTTCTCCATAGAAAGAACATGAGCTTTCCAATCTCACACTCACTAACAACATAATAACTCTCTCCTATAACAATGAAAATTATACATGTCATATCATGAGCTCAAATAACCATCAACCTAAATACATACTTCTTCCTCAATCTAATACCAAACAATTGTATAATAACTCATATAAAATTATGAGGCAATACATAAACCGTGCAAACCCAAGACACATACTCCTACAACAACCAATGTCATATAAACAAATAGCATGAGAAACATAGTAAGCTCCTCCAAATAATATATTCTTCCTCTTCTGCTAGCAATGAACCATGATTCCATCAACAAACCATTAAATAGTAGAAGCATATGAGATGCTCCCCCTAGACATGTGACATCTCCATATAATCTCCAAATATTGGTAAGATCTCTTCCAAAAATATTTGTGCTCATACTTACATTACACGTCTTCTATCAAAACCCTGGTCATAATAGCCTCAACAATTCCAACATTAGTAGCATAAATCTTGCAACATGTAATCAACAACAGAAAGAATTGGCATCAATAAATCTTAGTTGCATACATCAAAACAAATCCTCATGGTTGAAACAGTAAATATCATTGTTGAAGACAAAGATAAACCAGTTACATAACCTTGCATAGCACTTCATGAGCTCATGCACCTCCTCAAAAAGCAATTTTTTTCACAAGCACTAGTCATGCTATGGTGGCACCTTCAATGATTCTACATGCAATATCATGATGTGCCACATGCTCCTCCTAAGGCCATGTGAGCCTCAAATTCTCTTTGTAGACTCTTGATGCTCCTTTTTCCTCCAAACTTTGAGTGGTTTACCTCTAGCATGCAAATGTCTTTTTGTCTTCCTATTTGTCCTAGTTTGCATGATATTTTCTCTTTTACAACACGGCATTAAGGATATTGTTAGCTTTCAATATTTAGCCATATGGACAAGAATGTCACGTACATGGCAACTAATTTTCCCAAAGAACAGGGTAAAGGGCTCATATATCCTAATATTCCTTCTATTCCTCTTTGCATAAGACCTGCATTCAACAACCTTGTGGCTGAAATCATTGCATCAGTAGCAGTAACCAGAAAATAGATTGTTATACCTAATTGTTGTTGAACTTTATGAACAGGACAATCCTTTGTGGTGGTTTTCTTGATAGAGCCTTCTATCCAATTGTTTATTTTGTTGCATGCTTCTAAAAAAATTTGTAATATGTCCAATCTTCTCACAATTGAAGCATCTCACAACTCCAAAGGGTGAAAATGATCTTCTAGGTGCTTTTCTTAGCATAACCTTTGGCTTGTCTTCCTTAAGCTCCTTCTTTGATTGTTGGC
Organism: Pinus albicaulis; assembly: GCA_034641835.2. Taxonomy (NCBI): domain Eukaryota; kingdom Viridiplantae; phylum Streptophyta; class Pinopsida; order Pinales; family Pinaceae; genus Pinus; species Pinus albicaulis. The sequence continues at coordinate 342,579,601 of CM076572.1, forward strand.
TCTTTTGATGGCTTTATTTCTTGCATGTTTTGCTACTGTTGTTATCTATTTCACTTTTAGTGACAACTAAGTTGGTTTCTCCTTTGTGCAAGTTGAGATATGATTTGACAGATGTAGAATTTTGACTACTCTTCAATTGAGTGTTTTTCTTCTCTTAATATCTCTTTAACGACACCACCTTAGACTCTAATCTCTCATATTAATCCTCCTTTTCTCTGTATTTCTTCCTCATTCCCTCTTCAACTCGCCTTCCTTATTTTAGTTGAGTTTTTCATCTAATGATTTCTTCTTTGAAAGAACATTCCTTCTCATAAAAAATTTGAATAATTTTTATAATTCTTTATTTTTTGCTGATAGTTGCTCTATTTTCGTCAATGGTAAACTAATTTGGGTTTGATATTTAATTTATTTCTCCTTCTCTTCATCATTTATCCATATTTCTATTCCATGCAGTGCATGCAATCTATCCTATACCTCTCTTGTAGTATTAAGATTTGCGATTTTCTTAATATCTCGATCGTGAAGATTATGATGCATTATACATTTGGATTGTGCATCCAATAGTTGATCTTGTTGTGAAAAGTGTTTACCATCCTAGCCATTTATCACCATCTTCCAAAATTCAATTCCTCAAGCAAAGATCTTTGACTTTACCTTCTCTCTCCTTGCTCAAAAATTTATGGCATTGAGTCATGGAGCATCTTGATAAACCATGATTCACCAATATCCACTTTCCAACGATTAAGATACAACAAAGGCACCTACTCTAATGATACTTATTAGAATATTATATCACTACTGAGAGGGGGGTGAATAAGTAGCAATGGAATTCATAAAGTGTGTGTGTGTGTGTGTGTGTGTGTATATATATATATATATATATATATATATATATATATATATATATATATATATATATATATATATTAAACGATCAATAACTAAACATATGAGCAGTAATATGAACATGAAACTACATCAAGAATCATCACATAAAATCCATGTAACATAAAACAATCATGCACAAGAAGACACAAGAATATGGTGGAAACCCTTAAGGGGAGAAAAACCACCCTAATACTTGTGCTACTCTATATTTTCTATTATTTTTCAAGAAAATATTTACATATATTAGTCGGCCACTGTCAGCTATGAGACACGACTCCAACTACAGTTTGTTGGCACCACCAACCAGAAAGCCCCAACATTTTTTCAACGACTTGTTGGCCACTATAAACAAGAAGTCATACTCAAATAATGGAAAGCAACTACTTGCGAGAGGACCCAACCTCCTCAGCCGCTATATGGACCTCGTTTGAAATTTTTCAGACTAGGCCCAATGGTCTACTCAACACGAACATTATAGCAACATCTCCATTATGCAATCAAATTCTATCTCAAAAATAATCCACACATCCATGGATCTCAATACAAAAAAAATCAACATGCAATAATCTAAACCATGTGTTTTATCTTCTACTACCCCTATCATCTCAATGGCATGCTACCATTGTTAATTATATCTATTCATTCTCTACACTAAAAATATCTAATTTACAACTGATATATGATGTTTGAATAATTTTGAAATTTTGCACAGTCTGCTACAACCACTGAAATTTGAAAATTCTCTCCTTCGTTCACCATATGCACACTCTCTCTCACACACCAAAGGAACCAACCAAATAACCTCATAGCATCCTCCTATTTGTAATTTTCTAAGATAGTCAACTCATTAAATGCATCAAGTAGTGGAGCACCTAGTAGTTCTTTTTGCATCATATAATTTTTTTGGATCAATCTCCTTGACTTGTTCTTACCACTGAATTCATTTAATGAGGAATATTCCCACTTTAATCACTTTCTAGAATTTAGTTAACCTTTTTCTAACTTTATCATGAATAACACCATCGAAACAACTAATAAAACATTTGAAATGCATGCATAATCTAGAGAAAATCATTGAATAGATCATAGCGCACCTGCACTGTCAGCGTAGTTAATGCCTCAATACCTTCACTGCCTTGATTTCTTTGCCTTTTTGCAGCTCTTCTTCATGAAGATGCTTGATACACCGAGAAACCCTTCCCCGTGACTTTGTAACACCATGACACACACCAACAACCTTCAAATATCATGCTTATAACTCAGTACAAAACATAGACTTCATGAGTGCATGAACAACATCAAGTGGCGTCAAACATGTACCTCATATTCATAAGTGAGCTTGATACATCATGAAAACCTTCCATAAGCCATATGACAACATGGAAACCTTCATAAATACATATTTAGGACTCACATATACATGGCATACATGAGGTGACATCATGGCAACACCAACATGTAAACAAGTGGGACCATGAAAGGAATGATTATAATGGTTATCCCAAGTAGTTTCTTGTTGTGTAGAAGAAACCACACAAATTTTTTTTATTTTTTTGGAAGACATTTCAATTTCTATAGTTTCCTCCCCCATTAGGGATCAAAAGGATTTGATTTTCCTCAGCAAGGTAGATGTAACCACATTTTGAAGAGTGTCTCCCAAAGGGATTAGGGGCTCTAATAAGTTGATCTCACTAGTCTATGAGGGAAACAAATGAAGGTTTTATGGCACATATATAATTTTTCCAAGCCATAATGTGATCCCCTTCCAACTAGAAGAATGAAAAATAAAATTAGTGTTGTTGACCATGTATGTAATCCATGTTGGAGATATGGTTGAGAAAGATGAACTCTTCTCTATTTAGCATTTGAGTTAATTGACCAAGTAGAATGTCATTATATTCGTTTCCTATTCAAGTATATTTCTCAATAAGGACCTTTGAACCATCTCTAACCTTCCATCATAAACCTTGACCAATGAGAGAGAAAGCCTAAATAATGGTCATTGGAAAGTTTTGCTACTAGTAACACCCCTTTTATTTTTTGAATTAAAACTACAAATTAATTGAAATTGTGGCCTTCATCGGTATATCATAACAGAACATATTTATGATTTATTATTATATTTTAAATTTTTCAATAAAAAATATATTAAAAAAATAAAAATAAAAATTTCTAAAGAAAAAACACAATTTTTTAGAGGAAAAAAAAAACTATCTTTTTTAGCGAAAAACATTGCTTTTGGAAAGAAAAAAAAGCATAAAAAATAAAAATATAAAATTAGGGATAGGGTGCAATGCATGGAATTATCCCTTCCCCCTTTTCCACCCTTGTGTCGACTCAATTCCCCTTCCTCGCCCTCCTCTTGCCTTGTGAAATGTGTTGCTCCTTAGATTTGGAGGTTCTTTGCTAGTTGTGGCGTTCCATGGATTGGGTGGGGGGTGAGAGTTGTGGAGATGGGGAGTTGGCTGGGTGTGGTGGGTGGGACAAGGAGAGGAGAAATATTGGGAATTTCCCCCCACCTCATTTGAATTTTTTTAATATATTTTTATTTTCTTTTTAGTTTTTTATATTTGATTTGTAATGTTTTATTTTATTTTATATGTTGTTAATTTTTTTTAATTATTTTATTTTAATTATTTTTTGAATTTCTAAAAATCAATCTTGTTTTTAATTTTTAATTTTATAAAAAAGTTATTATGCAATATTAAAAAAAAAAAAAAAAAAAATTCCTATTTTTCTTTCCTATAGATAAAAAATAGTAAAATGTGTTGTTGTTTATTTTATTTTATTTATTTATTCATTTATTTTTATTTGAAAGTTTTTTTATAAATAAATTTATTTGCATTTTTCCCTGATGCACGTGAGAAACATAGCAATCAACCCAACGTGTCGATTGTTATCACTCTCCCCAACTTCCTAAGGCTGACAGTAAGATTGGAGAAAGGTAACCATAGACCAAATTTAGGTCAGGTAGCTAGCCCTACCCCAAACAGAGAGGGATCTCTCTTTGTCACTTTAAACAGTCAAATGAATGGGTGTGTATCACAAGATTTTAGGCTAGATATGTAAGCTTCAATGAGTATAATTTGTTTGATATTTTGAATGCTGGATAGGAAAGTCAGTGAAAATACTGTAAATGAGGTTTTTAAGGTTTGAATTTAGAGGTTAACCCACAGAGAGTATGTGAGGAGAGGTAGGTAGTTTGGAAACATATTAATCAGTCATGGAGTATAGGATGAAGATGGAATAAGGTTTGAGTGAGCACTGGAAGTGAGTTTATTCAATAAATAAGCAAATGAACATAATATTGAAAATATTGCATAAAACAGAGCATGCATAGCATGAATTCTGCTTTCAAACTCACAAGATAGACATGTATGAAGAAATAGGCATGGAATTAAGCATAATATAATAAGAAAACATGAGAAACACAGATGTTTTGAATCATACCACAAGTATCTCGCAATATTTCCTGCAAATTGCCTTTGATTTCATTTCACAAACTGGTTACAAGAGCTCCACCGCAAAATATGAGACTATCCAGCCCCAAAAATGACAAAGGAGAATCTAATTATATAAAATATAGACCATGACTCCTCACCAAGTCGAAATCCCATCCAAAATGGGTCATAAATGCAAAAGATGAGTCATTTCCTAGTTTCTAGGGAGGTTAGAAACCATTCCCTGAAATTTAGCAACAAACTAGGAGTGTGTGTCCCTTACATTAATTACACATTCCATCATAATAGGAAGAAAAAACCAACCTAATAAATCTAATGACAACTCATAGCCTTGAATTTGTGACCATTTCTGAGCTTTACAGCTATACTGAAGGAATCCAATGCTGATCTCTGACAATTCTGACTGAAGAAATTAAAAATAAATTACAAAAGTTTAACAGAACTTTGGAGGCACTTTGAGAATTCCAAATTTACTTTTGAAAAAATGGTCAAATATCACTGTGTTTCTAGTTTCCAGTTAATCTTTAATTTTTCAAAATGGACCACGGGAAGGCCTTCAAAAATCCATTCTCCCAGGGACTCTCAAAAGCGTAACAGAGAGTCCAAAAAGGAGGGAGAAACATGAAAAATAGGTGGTATTTTTGCTTTTTCTCCCAAATTGCAGCTTGTCATGCCAGGGGGGTTATTGATATATGATGTACTAATCAAAATAAATCCATCCATGTAAATAAATCGCCATTTGGCTGCCTCCAAATCAAAAAGTCATGTGTCTGTTACCCTTTTGCAAAGAGAAATTTCCAGAATTCTGCCAAAAATCATGAAAAATACCAAAATTGCTCCAAAGCCTTAAAAATTGGTTCTTTGACACCTAAAAGAGATAGGATATATAGCCAATGAAGCTTCAGCCAATAAATCCAATCTTTCCTTCTCCTTGAGCTTCATTTGCGCCTCTTTAAGCCTCTTTTTGACTTGTTTCAGCCTTACTTGAGAAATGGTATCCCTAGTACGATAATGGATTCTCATGTGCCTTTGCAGCTTGTTATCCCTTTTAGCCTTCTTCAGTAACTTCTCCAGATGTTCATTAACTCTTAATATCCAAATTTATTTATCCTCGTTGATCTCCATGGCAATGATCTCATCAAATTTTAACTCTTTAGATTGATGAATTTGTTGTTTCTCTTGCTCCAATGCCTTTTTTAGGCCTCTTTTTCTTGGTCTTTTGCATGTACTTCAGCCTCTATCTCATGAACTTGGTCAAAAATTAAAATATTCTTGCCTTTTTCTCTGTTTTCCTCCATCTCTTATTTGCATTTACTTTGGAGGAGTTGATTCATTTGCAATTGAAAATTTTCTCGCTCAAGGAAAGTAATCCGGGATTGGGAAATGGAGAAGGCCTCTTTCAATTCTGATATCTCTTTATCATTATCTTTGATGATGTCTTCAACTAATCTGACCTCCTCATTTTCTGATACTTCAGGCTCCATTGGCACTGACTCATAATGCTGATGCAAAAGAGGTTTCTCCTTTATCTGACATTGCTCCTCATGGGTGTCAAGTGTAAGAAATCTTCTAGTAGACTAAGGCACAAAAACTTGCCTCCTGCCTCTCTCATATGTGTTAGCAAATCCCACGACCCTATGGACATCTAAAATATGAATAGGAATGCTTGAAGAACCAATCTCCATTGGTTGTGGTGATGATGTAATAGGTAAGACGGAAAGCGTTGTTGATAACCTCTCCAAGAAGTCTTCCCATGTCATGTTTATGGAGGACAAGTGATGTAGCACAATAAACTTGATAAGGCCATGATGAAAGAGACTACTGTGATAATATTTTCTTTTGCTCTGAACCTTCTCAGCCATCTTAATCAAACTCTTGTATAAATAATGAGGTAAATCAAGTGTTTTGACTCTGGTAAAATGCATCAAAAGCCTGATGTGATACTTGTATAGCCTGGAGAATCTTCCTTCGCATGTAAATTACTTCATTATAAACATCATTAGAGGAGCATACTTGTTTCTAAGGTTTCTAAAAGGAAAAATAAATTATGGATCATCTCTAGCATGAGGCTTTAGAAACTGCTTGTAGTTTTCAATGTCAAGATCCATACCCTTGAACCACTTCTCTCCCTGAGAAGGAATACCTGTGCTTGAAGACATTAGTTCAGGTGATAAACTGATCTCCATACTAGCAAGAGTGACCTTTCCCATATTGTAGTTGGTTGCAAAAATAAAGGACAATTAAAGATGATACCCTCCTCCCATTAGTCTTTCACAAAATTCTAAGCAGTGAGTTCTCTGAAAGCATCTTCTGGCCAATGGTGAAGCATTAATCTCGTGCATGGTGAATGGCTCAATTCTAAGATGGTGCCCTCCTTTGAAGCTCTTCTTGTCACTTTCCATGGTGTTGGTCACTGCAATGATGAAAACTCTAGGATGTCAATGAAATGAGTGGATGAGAATTGAAATTTGGAAAACATGGTGTATGAAGGTGTGAGTTTGGTGGATGAAATGGAGGGCCTTGAAGCTGAGAAAAAATCTAGAAAAAATTGAGTGACTAGTTTTGTGTGTAATCATCAAGTTGAAGGTGGAATGAAGGTGAATTGATGAGTGTAAGGCATCAAAATGTCTAAAACACATGAAATTCCCAAATTTGACTATGAGAATGGCCTGTGCAACAGTAGGACAAGTTTGTGAGGTCAAAAAGGGGTGATGGGGTTAACTAAAAATTTTGATAAAATATCAGTGAGTAGGATGGTGTCTTGTCTCTATAATGAAGGTGAAGTGAAGGCAAATGGATGAGTGGAAGTCATTCAAATCCTCAAAACACAGTCATTTCCCAATTTTGTATGTGAGAATAAACTAGTGAAGAAATGTTTTGATTTTTTAGGGTTATGGAGCTGGATAAAAATTTTGATAAAGCTTGAGAAGATATACTAACACTTTAGCTCCACAATGCAAGTGGAATGGATGAAAATGGGTAATTCTAAGTCCCTAAAAACCCTAAAACACAGTCTTGTATGTTTTCATTGTTTTCACTCTTCTCACTGTGTAAAAATAGCTTTAGATTAGGATTTTATTTTTGTTGACATGTTATGAGGGTGATGTGGTAGGAATGTAGATGAGAATAGGAGTGTATGAGTGAAATAAGGTAGGGTTTTTATGATAGGGTTAGGGTTTGGGTTGAATAGGTTAGGGTTTCGACTAAAAAAAAAAAAAAAAGTGGAAAGTAGAGAGATGAAGAAGGGTTTTAATGTCATGGAATGACTAAAGAAATGTGAAAATTGTGACCAAAAAAAGCTTGAGGAATTTTCTTACCTTGTGGAGAAGCCACACCAAGAGATGAGGTCGAAAGTTGGAGGTTTCGGGCTTCAATTAAATTTGGAGGCTACCACAGAAGCGTAACAAAAATTTACTCCAATCACAGGAGCATAACAACGCTCTTCTCTTACTCACAGGAGCGTAACAGAACTTTTTTACATTGTCTAGAAGCATAAGAGCATGTTTCCCTCACCCAATAGGAGCCTAACACGGATTTTACGTCAATCACAAGAGCGTAACAAGTTATTTTTTACTCCTAGAAGCATAACACGGATTTTCTAACTTTACAGGAGTGCAACAACGTGTTTCCTAGCCAAGATAGAAATGTAACAAAGGAGTTTTTTCTCGCACAACAGAAAGGTAACAATGCATTTCTACTTGCCACAAAAACGTAACAAAGGAGTCTGGTTAGTGATAAAACAAGCCCAGAAGGGTAACAAATGAAATTTCAATGCTAGGTTTTGGAGTTTGTAACACCTTAGAGGGAAAATGAGGAAGAAAGGTACTCACACACATATCAAAAGGTAACAATGAATGGAAATGTTGTATGTTTGTGCCTTTTATAAGCTAGTGAAAAGACCTTTACCCTTTCACATGATATTACCGTGACCTTTTTAACTTTTTTCACTTTGACAACAACATGTTACCCCTTCAAATGATATGAGAAGAATTACAATTTAATTTCCTTCACTCTCCAAGACCTTTGAAATGACCCTTTTAAAACCTTTTTTGCAACTTGGAGGATGACATGTTGGCTTTTCCAAACGAGGTAAGAATATAGAAAATTATTTTTGAACACTTTGACATGAAAGGTGACTCTTTGGCTCTTTGAATAATATGAGAGGATAGAGTTAACCTCTTTTTCATTCCCTGACATTTGAGATGACCTTCATAGGCTTTTAAAATGAGACTTTGAGACAAATTTTCACCTTTTCATGAGACAGTGAGACTGCTTTTGAAGACGTTTGAAATTTCACATTGGACATGACTTTTTAAAATAGATAAGATGTATTTGAAGCTTGAAATGAAACTCTTCTGCATTTGACTAGTTCAGTAGGTCAAAATGACCTCCCTTGGAGCTCTGACAGTGGATGATGACTTTTTTTATCCTTTAAAAGTGACAATGAGACAATGAAACTATATTTCATGAAACAATGAGACAGATATGAGATATTTTAAAAAATTTCAAACTTGAGCCATATGAAACAAGAGAAATGGCTTTATTTGAACTTCATAAACATGTTTTCTCCTTAACTAGGGCTTTATGGATTAAGTGGAGGGTCACTGCCTTATTTTAGTGAAAATTTGATGATTTTTCCAAAGGCAGGGTTGAACCTAGACTTAACCCAAATGAAATGAAATGACATAACCCTAGACCTATTGAAAGATGATGATGGAGATGGTGACCTTGAACCTAATGATGGTGATGACCTTGAAAATGATGATGATAAATGAAATCAAGGAGCAGCATACATGGTTTAGCCTTTCTTCAGTGACCAAAAATATTTCTGAGAACTAGTTTGAAAAAGTAAAAAATTTGACCTATGACCTAATGGAAAACAACTAAAAGAGTTATTTGATCACTGACATACCTAGGCTAACATTGGCTCCAGTTGGGGATGGCATCTCCTTCAGTAGGTGCCAAGAACACCGTAGATTAGGTAGCCTTACCATTGGGCGATGGAGTCAAACTGGACTTTGAAAAACTTGAACAAACTAGAAACTTTCACTAAAAAAAACTGACTTGACTCTGAATTGACAATTGACTGAAACCTTTTAACTTTTTGAAAGAAAACATGAGTTTTTTGTCGAAGTCTCATAGCCTTCTCCTTGGTCTTCAAACTTCTGCAACAACTTCCTTATTTGTTGGGACATCAAATTTAAAATGATATGTACAATGACAGTGAACTTCTTCTTCAATGATCAAGTTAGATAGTGTTTGAGGAACCTACCATTGATTGGTTCTCCCAACACTTCTTGCCCTTCAAGATCCTCAAGTAGAAATGCTTTCTTTTCATTGAATGTAGTGATCTTGTAAGGTCATTTCCATAGATTGTCGAACTTCCCATGCTTATTCTTGTGTTCATCTTGGACATCCCAGCGAAGAACAACATCCCCAAGCCCGAAATCATCTGCTTTGGTCTTCCTATCAAAATATTTTTTAATTTTCTCATGAAGCTTTGAAGTATGACTGAAAACTTTGTCTCTTGACTGTTGTAGATGGATCATTTGGTTGATTCTTCGTTTAATTTCATTAGGATAATTGTCAATCTATTGCAGAATTTTCATCACTGGTACAACTAGAGAAGAAGGGAACATCGTGTCAACACCATAGACAAGCTGGAAAGGTGACATGTTGATTGATCTCTTAGTGATAACTCTATCTGCCCATAGATCATTGGTGAGTTTCTTGTGCCAATTCCTCTTGTTTTCTTGCAACATCTTTTTTATTATTTTCACCAAATATTTATTTGACGATCTAGCAAGCTCGTTGCCCTGAGGATAGTATATCGTTGAATTTCCAAGCCCAATGTGATACTTGTCACAAAATTCAAGCATCTTCTTAGACTTGAAGGCTGCTGCATTATCAGTAATAATCTTGTATGGACAACCAAAACGAGACAGAATATTGTTCTCAAGAAACTGAATGATAACAGTGTTGGTAGCTTGCCTCGTGGGGATGGCTTCAATCAATTTGGTGAAATAATCTGTAGTAGTGAGAATTCATTTGTGTTGATTTGACGATGGAGAATGACTCTCGCCCATGAATTCAATTCCCCACTATTGGAATGGCACTTGCACTTCAATTGGTTTTAGAGATAATGGCAAGAGATTCCTCTTACCCTAAAATATTTGGCATTCATGACAACTCATGACTGTTTTGTAAATATCAAAAAATAATCTTGGCCAATAGAAGCCCGCCCTCATGATCTTATTAGTTGTAGTATTCCAATAAAGATAACTGCCACAGTCACCTTTATGAAAATTTGTCATGACTTTTTCAACTTCTCCTTCGACCAAACAATTCATCAATACTCCACCTGGATCTTTCTAATATAAGACACCATTAAGAATATAGTACTCAAAAGCTTTTAAATTTAAATCTCTAGCTTTACTACTTGGAAAACTGGGAGGAGGATTCAAATGTTACAAAACACGTACTATATCAGCATACCAAGGCAATAAAGAGAAGATTTCAGCTACCTCAGGTAATGTTTCAGCATCTTGTTCTTCAAATAATGCAACAATGAAATTGATGTCCAAGGCATGAATATTTGAATATGCCATGAGCTTCGCCAGGCCCTGTCTTTTGATCATATTTGTGGGCTTTATCTCTAAATCATACTCTAACATCGCAACAATCCATTTACCTCACCGCCCTTCAGGATAATTCTGTGTAAGCACATCTTAGACAGCAGAGTTTGGAACATATGAAATGACATGAGAATGTAAAATGTAGACCCGGAAGTCCTTCAATGCTTTGACTAATGCCAAGGCCTATTTCTCAATGATGTTACACTTCAAGGAGGTGTCTCTTATGGTTCTACTAAATAATGCGATGGGCTACTCTGTGTTCTATTTTTTCTTTTGCATGAGGACATTAGCAAGAGTATGCTTTGAGGCAAATGAAAAAATGATAAAATCAAGTGTATAATCTAGACTAATAAGGATAGAAGCATGAGACAAAGACAACTTGACTTGATTGAATGATTTTTTCGCCTCTTCAGACTACTTTACTTCCCTATATTTCTTCAGCATGTCAGTAATCTGCCTTAAGTGTTCAACAATATTGGGAACAAACCTTCTCAAAAAATTGATTTTGCCATTAAATGACTGAATTTCAATTTTGCTCCTAGGATAGTCCAAAGTTTTAATTGATTCAATTATTGAAGGATCTATCCTAATTCCATCTTTTGATATGATATGGCCCAGTATTTTACCTTCCTCCATAATGAAAATACTCTTCTTTGGGTTCAGGGATATGCCAAACTTTCTGCATCTCTAGAAGATTGATTTCAAGTGTTGCAAGTGTTTCTCATCTGTTTTGAAAAAAACAGTGATATCATCAAGATAAATGGCCAAAAAGACGTCCCTTTCATTAGTGAAATCAACGTCCATTTCTCGTTGAAAAGTAGCCACTGCATTATTCAATCCGAAGGGCATTTTGGCGTACATGAAAGTACCTTAAGGTGTTGTGAAGTTTGTCTTCTCTTAATCATCTGGCTAAACAAGAATCTGATTATAATCGGAGTATCCGTCCAGTAATGAAAGTCTAGAATATCCAACTACCCTTTTTATAATATGGTCCATCTTCGGTAGTAGGTAATTTTCCTTCAATGACACTTTGTTCATGTCTTATTTCTTACTGGTACTAGATTAGACATCCAATTTGAAAAGCGAAGAGGCAATGATACCAACAGTGAATAATCTATTTACCTTCTTCTGGATTGAGGGCAGCAACTTGGGATTCATTCTTCTTAGCTTCTGAAGGAAAGGTTTCTGATCCGGCTTCAAGGGGATGGTATGTTGAATTATGCTCTTGTAATTTAATTTTAGATCAGAGTATTCCCAAGAAAATACATCAACAAATTGAGACATAATCTCTACATATTTACCTTTCATTTCTTCACTCAAATATTTTGACATTTTTACCATTTTTGGCTTTTCCGGAGTGCCAAGATTCAAATCTTCCACTCCCACTTATGTTGGTAACATGGTCGGTTTGCGTGCAACATCATCTTGATCAAAAATCTCTTCCAAAGGTACCAACCCTCTTGGAATGGTGTTATCTTTCAGCTAAAGCACTTGCATCTCTGCTGCATGGATTTCTTATTCGTCTTCATAGCACTGGTTGTCCATTTGAGAATTTACAAACTCTTCTTTTGTCTGCAAGAAGTTGTTGATATGTTTATCATCTTGAAAGGCTTGCTAATACTGAACATTATTTGGGACAGCAAGGCAGTATTTTACATTTATCTCATACTTCTTATTATGATACAATGGAATTTTGAACATGTTGGCCGAAGTGGCTAGAGAATCAGCAATAACATTGTTGTCTCTTGGAATCAAAGATAAAGTGTACTCAGAAAATGTCTTGAGAATGTCTAGCACTGCGTTCCGGTAAGCTCACAACCTTGGATGCTTGGCATAGTATTCCCCTTTGACTTTCTTTATCACTAACTTGGAGTCGCCATATACAGAAATCTTCTTTGCACCCATCTTCTTGAGAATTTTCAGACTGGCTATCAAAGCCTCATACTTAGCTTCATTGATTGAACATTCAAAGGCCAGATTGTAGGAGGACATTCAAAAATTGGGAGGGATGTTTAATGATAGATTTACAGGGTTTTGAATCCACACTCCAATTCCGGCCCCTTCTTTGCCCAAGGCTCCATCGAAGTCCATAGTCCAAAAACTACTTTCCTCATCCGAAAACTGCAAATCAGATGACTGAACTTTGCTTAGTGTTTGAGAGACCTATGTTGTACCAAAAAATTCTAATTATTTCACTGCTTCATTACTTTTTTGAGGTGATAGACTCAACTCCAAACCATTTGGAACTTTTCTAAAAATTTATGCATTTGCCAATTCTAAAATAGAATTTGAAAATTCAGAATTTTATACAATTTCTTCAATCAAATCTTCGAAAGAAGTTGAACATTCATCAATTAACAAGATAAAGGACTCTAAATATGTATGAACAACATGTATATGATGATTATTTTTCTTTTCTTGTCTTCTAATCATGTACTTCATCTTGATTTCTCGGTATAGTTTCCTTATTTGTCCAAAGATGAGAATGGTAGCATAAGAAAAATCAACTTGTAAGGTACCTATAAGCTTCGTTCCCCATGACCGAAAAAGTAGCATTACATATATGGGTGGGATATCAGCCACAACAACGTCCATGAGGACATTCTTGGCTAGGATTTTCTCTAACGACACCACTAGGTCCTTGATGAGGCAGAGACATTTCACCCTCCCTGAATCAAATGAGTAAAGATCATGATACGGTCTTGTGATGTCCAGTCCTAATTTTTCCATAATGGCCTTGGGAATGAGGTTTTGGGAGGCTGTAGAATCAAGCATGGAATTATGAAGGATAAATTCATGGATTTTGAGGCTTAGATAAAATGGAGGGACTTCACTATCTTCTAAATTGCCATCAAGATCAAGACCAAAAGGAAGCTCTGGATGATCATCACTCACATTAAACATGTCTAAAATTTGATCAACTCGAAGCAACTTAGCAACTTGAAATTTTTACTGATCATTCTTCACTATTTCAGTTAGAGGAATGGAGACTTTGAACTTGGAAATTTCATTTTCAAGGGAAAAAAGAGCAGAATGTTTTTCTACCTCTTTCAATGATGCATCTTTTTTCTCGGGTTGATCTTTGTGTGAAGGCTCTTTCTTCTATCCTCCTTCTTGGAATTTTTTATCTTTCCTTTGACCGATGGAAGAAGCTTCGTATCCTTTAACATGATTAGGAACAACAAGTCCCTTGTCTTTACTTTGATTCAGAGCAGCAGCTTCTTTGGGATGAGAATCTACTTGAGTGTTTTGTTTTTTCTGATTAGAGGTTATAGTAACATTCCTATTCCTCAATCCATACTGTCTCCTCACTTGAGAAAGAGAATTCTGACATCCCCTCTGGTAATCTTCCACACACACTGATAATATTTCATCATTGGACAAGACAAATTGTTGATCATCTGGTGCACAAATTTCTGCAGAAAATTGACCTTCTTCAGTGATGAAAATAGGTTGTTGATTTTCCTCAAATAAATGGTTCTTTCCATAAAGTTCTTCCTCGTCATCTTCATCAGGGCCTTCAATATAATTCTACTAAAATGGAGTGATAATTTCTATTGAATTTATGGATCCTGACCACTATGTTCCCTTTGCTTGATCCTGTATTGGGGCTGTTGATTTTGACCGCTGAAATTGGGATTTCTAATGGAGGGTTCAGCTTGTTGATCAGCGATGGAAATTTTTTCCATAATCTTCTCCATGGTCTTGATCAAGGTATCTAATTTTGCTTTTGATGAATTAGACTTTTCTTCTTTGATAGTGACCCTTTTTCTATCCTGATTTTATATTTCTTGATGATCAATGGCTTCCACGCTCACTGTGTTTCTCTGCATTTCTTCAAGATTTGATGGGTTTCTTTCCCTCAAATGATAGGCCATGTCAGGATTAAAACCATCAGGATAATTAAATAAAGCAAGGCCTAGATGAGGCTTAATATTCTCTAGAATTGAATCATATATTTTGTTGAATCTAGCTATAAAGTCTTGGACAGACTCATTGGGATTCATTTTTAAGGCATTATACTCAGCTAGGATCTGCAATGTATTTTTCTTCTCTTCCCATTTCTCCATAAAAAAATAAATCAGCTGGTGTGAGGTACCAATTGAAACAGTTGTGAGTGAGTGAAACCATTTCTTTACCTCTCCGGATAAAGTCTATGCAATGATGTGCATCTTGGCATCGTCATTGTCGATCTCTTCAAGATCTATGAAGTCAATCTATTTGGAATCATGCTGATAGGTTGTAACCTATGATGTTTCATCGAAATGAGGAAGCCTCTGACCATAATTATGAGGTAGTGGAGTGAGCTTAATCAGTAGGATCAGCGAAGAAAATCTAGCCATGACTAATGGACGAAGTGGCAGAGGTGCTGATGGAGTGAAAACCTGCATAGGTAGTGACGGAATGAAAGGAGGGATTGATGATATAGATGTATAATAAGGTGAGATGATAGATGGAGCGAAGGTCTGTTGCTGATATTGAAAATAGGCCTTCTCTGAACTTTCTTGAAATTTGTCTACCAAACCCTTGAGTTTATGAAAATTAGACGAGGCTTCACTATCGATTTCAGACTCAAAAGATTCATAAAATGGTGCAAAGGAATCAAAATTGAAAGGATCAAAGGTGGCTTCTGAAAGGAAAGTTTCAGACTTGGTTCTAAATAAATATTTTTCATATTCTGGACTATAGACCAAATCTTCTGGAACAAATCTCGTAGGTAGAGAATTTGATTTGAAAAGTGGAGGAACATCTCTTCCAACCTTCCGAGACTTGGTCTTATGTTTTCTAAAAAGACTCTCAGGATCATACATAATTGGTGAGGGATTTGGGTCTAGATTTGACCTGGTATGTCTTTTAGGAGCCAGCTTAAGATATGAATTTTAGACTTTGGCTCAGATTTAGAATTCAGCCTATTTTTCAAACTAGAGCTTGTCACCTACAAGTCTAACTTTAAAATGATTAAATAAATACTCCAGGGGAATGTTTAGCAATCACTCCCCGGCAGCGGCGCCAAGAATGTTATCACTCTCCCAAACTTCCTAAGGATAACAATAGGATTGGAGAAAGGTAATCACATACCAACTTTAGCTCACATAGCTAGTCGTACCCCGACCAAAGAGGGCTCTCTCTTTTTCACTTTAAAAATTCAAATGAGTAAAATTTGTTTGATGTTTTGAATGTTGGATAGGAAACTCAGTGAAAGGACTGTAAATGAGGTTTTTAAGGTATGAATTTAAAGGTTAACATGCAGAGATTATGTGAGGCAAGGTAGGTAGTTTGGAAACATATTAATCAGACATTGAGTATAGGATTAAGATGTATTAGGGTTTGAAAGATCACTTGAAGTGAGTTCATTTAATAAAGAAGCAAATGAACATAATATTGAAAATCGTGCATAAAACAAAGCATGCATAACATGAATTCTTCTTTCAAACTCACAAGATAGACATGTATGAAGAAATAGGCATGGAATTAAGCATAATATAATAAGAAAACATGAGAAAAATGTATGTTCCAAATCATACCACACGTATCTCACAATGTTTCCTGCAAATTGTCTTTGATTTCATTCCAGAAACTAGTTACAACAGCTCCACAGCAAAATATGAGACTATCCAACCCCAAAAATGACAAAAGAGAGTCTACTTATAGAAAATATAGACCATGACACATCACTAGGTGGAAATCCCATCCAAAATGGGTCATAAATGCAAAATATGAGTCATTTCCTAGTTTCTACGTAGGTTAGAAACCATTCCCTGAAATTTAGCTACAAACTAGGACTGTTTGTCCATTACATTAATTACACATTCCATCATAATAGGAAGCAAAACCCAACCTAATAACTCTAATGACAAATCATAGCCTCGAATTTGTGACCATTTCTGAGCTTGACAGTTGTACTGAAGGAATCCAATGTTGATTTGTGACAATTCTGACTGAAGAATTTAAAAACAAATTCTAGAAGCTTAACACATATTCGGAGGCACTTTTGACGAACTTTGAGAGGTCCAAATTCACTTTTTAAAAAACATTCAACTAGCCCTATGTGTATAGTTTCCATAACATATTTAATTTTTCAAAATTGACCACAGGAAGGTCTTCAAAAATCCATTCTCCCAAGGTCACTCAAAAGCTTAACATAGGGTCCAAAAAGGAGGCAGAAACATGAAAAATAGGTGGTTTTTTAGCATTTTCTCCCAAATTTAAGCTTATCATGCCAATAGGGTTATTGATCTATGATGTACTAATCAAAATGCATCCATCCATGTAAATAAATCACCATTTGGTTGCATCCAAATCCAAAATTCATATGTTTTTGTTACCCTTCTGCAATGAGAAATTTCTAGAATTCTGCCAAAAAATATGAAAAATACCAAAATTTCTTCAAAGCCTTCAAAATTGGTTCTTTGACACCTACTATAAAACTAATGAAGCTTTAGGAAATAAATCCAAGATTTCCTTCTCCTTGAGCTTCATTTGCGCCTCTTTAAGCCTCGTTTTGACTTGTTTCAGCCTTACTTGAGAAATGGTATTCCTGGTATGATAATGGCTTGTCATGTGCCTTTGCAGATTGTTATCCATTTTAGCCTTCTTCAACAACTTCTCCAGATGTTCATTAATTCTTGATAGCCAAATTTCTTTATCCTCATTGATCTCCATGGCAATGAGCTCATCAAATGTTGACTCTTAAGATTGATGAATTTGTTGTTTCTCTTGCTCCAATGCCCTTTTTAGGCCTCTTGTTCTTGGTCTTTTTGCATGTACTTCAGCATATTTCTCCTGCACTTTGTAAACAATAACAATATTCTTGCCTTTCCCTCTGTTTGCCTCCATGTCTGATTTGTATTTACTTTGGAGGAGTTGATTCATTTGCAATTGAATATTTTCCCGCTCAAGGAAAGTAATCTGGAATTGGGCAATGGAGAAGGACTCTTTCAATTCTGAAATCTCTTTATCCTTCTCTTTAATGATGTATTCAACTGATCTGACCTCTTCATTTTTTTATACTCCAGGCTCCATTGGCACTGACTCATCATTATGATGCAAAAGAGGTTGATCCTCTATCTGACATTGATCATCATGGGTGCCAAGTGTAATAAATATCTTGGTAGACTTAGGCACAAAAACTTTCCTCCTGCCTCTCTCATATGTGTGATCAAATCCCACAACCCTAGGGACATCTGAAAGCTGAATAGGCATGCTAGAAGAGCCAATCTCCATTGGATATGGTGATGATTTAATAGGTAAGATAGAAAGTGTTGTTGATAACCTCTCCAAGAAGTCTTCCCATGTCATGTTTATGGAGGACAAGTGATGCAGCAAAATGAGCTTGATAAGGCCATGATGAAAGAGACTATTATGATGATATTCTCTTCTGATTTGAACCTTCTCAGACATCTTAATCAAACTCTTGTATAAATAATGAGGCAAATCAAGTGTTTTGACTCTGGTAAAATGCATCAAAAGCATGATATGATACCTATATAGCCTGGAAAATATGCTTCATTATAAACATCATCAAAGGAGCATACTTGTTTCTAAGGTTTCTAAAAGGAAAAATAAATTTAGGATCATCTTTAACATGAGGCTTTAGAAACTACTTGTAGTTTTCAATGTCAAGATCCATACCCTTGAACCACTACTCCCCCTGAGAAGGAATACCTATAGTTGAAGAAATTATGTCAGGTGAGAAACTGATCTCTATACTTGCAAGAGTGACCTTTCCCATATTGTAGCTGGTTGCAAAAAGACCGGACAATTGAAGATGATACCATCCTTCCATTAGCCTTTCACAACATGTTAAGTATTGAGTTATCTGAAAGCATCTTTTGGCCAATGGAAAATCATTAATCTCGTGCATGGTGAATGGCTCATGTCTGAGATGGTGCCCTCCTTTCAAGCTCTTCTTATCACTTTCCATGGTGTTGGTCACTGTGATGATGAAAACTCTAGGATGTCAATGAAATGAGTGGATGAGAATGGAAATTTTGAAAACAGAGTGTACGAATTTGTGAGTTTTGTGGATGAAATGGAGGGTCTTGAAGCTGAGAAAAAATGTAGAAAAAATTGACTGAGTAGTGTTGTGTTTTAGCTTCAAGTTGAAGGTGGAATGAAGGAAAATGGATGAGTGTAAGGCATCAAAATATCTAAAACAAAAGAAATTCCCAAATTTGACTATGAGAATGGTCAGTGCAGTAGTAGGACAAGTTTGTGAGCTGAAAAAGGGGAGATGGGGTTGAGTAAAAATTATGATACAATTTCAGTGAGTAGGATGGTGTCTTGTCTCCATAATGAAGGTGAAATGAAGACAAATGGATGAGTGGAAGTCATTCAAATCCTCAAAACACAGTCATTTCCCAATTTCGGTTGTGAGAATAAACTAGTGAAGAAATGTTTTGATTTTTGAGGATTATGTAGTTGGACAAAAATTTTGATAAAATTTGAGAAGATATATTGACTCCTTAGCTCCATAATTCAAGTGGAATGGATGAAAATGGGTAATTCTAAGTCCCTCAAAACCCTAAAACACAGTCTTGTAATGTTTTCATTGTTTTCACTCTTCTCATTGTGTAAAAATAGCTTTAGATTGGGATTTTATTTTTGTTGACATGTTATGAGGGTGATGTGGTAGGAATGTAGTTGGGCATAGGGGTGTATGAATTAAATAGTGTAGGGTTTGGATTATAAGGTTAGGGTTTGGGTTGAATAGGTTATAGTTTTGACTAAAAAAAAATTAATATGTGGATAGTAGAGAGATGAAAAAGTGTTTTAATGTCATGGAATGACTAAAGAAATGTGAAAATTGTGACCAAAACAAGCTTGAGTAATTTTTTTACCTTGTAGAAAATCCACACCAAGAGATGAGGTCGAAATCTGGAGGTTTCGAGCTTCAATTAACTTCACAGGCTACCACAGAAGCGTAACAAAACTTTACTCCAACCACAGGAGCATAACAACACTCTTCCCTTACTCACAGGGGCGTAACAGAACTTTTTTACACTCTCTGGAAGCATAAGAACGTGTTTCCCTCACCCAAAAGGAGCGTAACATGGATTTTACTTCAATCATAGGAGCGTAACAACGTTATTTTTTACTCCCATAATCGTAACATGGATTTTCTAACTTGATAGGAGTGTAACAATGTGTTTCCTAGCCAAGACAGAAACGTAACAAAGGATTTTTTTCTCACACAACAGAAGTGTAACAATGCGTTTCTACTTGCCACAGAAACATAACAAAGGAGACTGGTTAGTGAGAAAACAAGCCCAGAAGGGTAACAAATTAAATTTCAATGCTAGGTTTTGGAGTTTGTAACACCTTAGAGGGAAAATGAGGAAGAAAGGTACTCACACACATATCAAGAGGTAACAATGATTGGAAATGTTGTATGTGTACTCACACACATATCAAGAGGTAACAATGATTGGAAATGCTGTATGTTTTTTCCTTTTATAAGCTAGTGAAAAGACCTTTACCCTTTCACATCATATTACCATGACCTTTTTAACTTTTTTTCACTTTGACCACAACATGTTACCCCTTCAAATGAGATGAGAAGAATTAAAATTTAATTTCCTTCACTCTCCAAGACCTTTGAAATGACCCTTTTAAAACCTTTTGTGCAACTTGGAGGATGACATGTTGGCTTTTCCAAATGAGGTGAGAAGATAGAAAAGAATTTTTGAACCCTTTGACATGAAAGGTGACTCTTTGTCTCTTTGAATAAGATGAGAGGATATATTTAACCTATTTTGCATTCCCTAACATTTGAGATTACCTTCTTAGGCTTTTAAAATGAGACTTTGAGACAAATTTTCTCCTTTTCATGAGACAGTGAGACCGCTATTGAAGACTTTCAAACTTTCACATTGGACATGACTTATTAAAACAGATAAGATGTCTTTGAAGCGTGAAATGACAATCTTCTTCATTTGACTAGGTCAGTAGGTCAAAATTACCTCCCTTGGAGCTCTTACAGTGGATGATGACTTTTTTATCCTTTAAAAGAGACATTGAGACAATGAAACTATATTTCATGAAAGAATGAGACAGAGATGAGATATTTAAAACTCTTTGAAACTTGAGCCATATGAAACAAGAGAGATGTCTTTAATTGAACTTCATAAACATGCATTCTTCTTCACTAGGTTTTTATGGATGAAGCGTAGGGCCACTGCCTTATTTTAGTGAAAATTTGATCATTTTTCCATAGGCAGAGTTGAACCCATACTTGACCCAAATGAAATGAAATGACATAACCCTAGACCTATTGAAATATGATGATGGATATGGTGACCTTGAACCTAATTATGGTGATGACCTTGACAATGATGATGCTAAATGAAATGAAGAAGCAGCATACATGGTTTATCTTTTCTTCAGTGACCAAAATTATTTCTAAGAATTGGTTCGAAAAAGAAAAAATTTTGACCTATGATCTAATGGAAAACAACTGAAAGAGTCATTTTATCACTGACATGCCTGGGCTAACATGGATGATGATGTCGGATACCTGGCCAATAATGTGGGGCCCAAAATTCTCGTCCTCTCACGGTGATCTTCGTATAGGGATGTTAATGTTGGTATGCGAACTCTCCATAAGCCTTGATGGGAGAGGAATTGGACGAGCAGCGTGGGTATGTGGAAGGTGGCGAACATATCCTTTTTCAAACTCTATGGTTATTTTGGTGGGTTGATGGTAGAGACTGGAGCATGGGTTTCAAAGTGCACTCTTGTGTTTGGCATATTGAATGGGATTGATGCATTTTCGCCAGCGATGCCTTCTCCTTAGCATCGGACATATCAAATTGGTTGCTTTATTACTTGCGGGTGGTTGTTGGCTTCTTAGAGAATTTTATGGTTTGACTCACTGCAATTGAGGCAACTAACAAGTTAGTAGTGGGTGTTCGGTTATTTGAGCCCTTGGCTCTCTTATTCATCTTCAGGGTTGTCGATTTTATCCTTTGAGCGACTCTCCCTTGGGGTTCTCTATCCATATAGGTCTCTTGTGGTGGGGAGGGGTTAGCTCTCAGGGTGTCTGGTTAGAATTATTCCTGTGAGATTCTAGTGTTTGCAATTCATTAGTTAATAGTATCACCATCGGTCTTAGTTCTTGGCCTCCGATAGCTACCTTTGTTGGACCGGGTATTTCTCTTCTAGTGGGGTTTGGGGGCCTCCCTATATTCATAATTCAGGTGTGGGATAATATATTTTTTCTTGTTCTGTATTTTCCTAGACAATGAAGTACTGTTGTGATGCATCTGGAGCCACACAATGCTCCCTTCCTCCCTCTGACCAAATGAATTTCAGCCAGGTCGGGAGGGTGAGGCTCTTATTTGCAAGTGGAAATGGCAGCAGACATGTCTCCATCTTCTAGTCGGGGCATTCACACCATTGGCATAGTGGGTGGGGAACCTTTTGGGGGTCGTGGTGGTCATGGTGGTTATTCGATCGGTCGTGGAGGGAGCAACCTGTGGACTCTGAAATAGAGTGTGTGGTCACTGTGAAGGGGAACTGGTAGCCAAGGACAATGAGACGGCCTGGGTGTGGAGGCATGGCAGAACATCACTGTTGTCAGGATACCTTTCAAGATTTGATTCAATATCTACTGGATTGTTTGGAAACTTTGAAGAGGGTGCGGCAAGAAGAAAATTTTGCGCTCATTTCCACTTTAAACAAGATGCATTAATTCCAGTGTCATTTTTTGGAACAAGTCGTGGTGGTATGGCATGGACATAATTTGCTATCAACAAAGGTGGAGAAGCTGGAGTCATGGATGGCGCACTTTGAGGAGCATGTCCAATGTTCCTTCTACCCTCCTCCTCAAGGGGCTGCTCTGGACAATCCTACCTCAATTACTTCAGATGACTTATCATGGTTACAGACGTTTTACTTGTTTTACATGTTTTCTGGTGCTTTTGGCCTCCTAAGTTATGGACTATGTCTCTAGTTGTTCTTTTGTTTCTTTGTCATATGTTGATCATAGTAGTCAACAAACTTGGTTGGGGTGAGACTACTTGCAATTTGAAACTGATGTACTTCTTTTTTGTTGAATGAATACAACTTTGACTTACAAAAAAAAAAATCAAACGATAAAATTTGAAAATTTTTATTTGTAACAATACTAATGATTAAGGTTGTGGTTTCACTTAAGTTGTAATTTTAACTTGTAATGTACAAAGGGAGCATAATATGAAATACCTAGGGAGGTACTTGTTTGGTCAATTTAGTGTGTCCTAAATTGCTGCATTTAATTTGTCAATCCGGGAATCGTAAGCTGATGAAGTGCGGCGCACTATATGTGCAAGATAACCTATTTCTTAACTTTTTGTCGTTTTTGGTTTTTCTAAGGTGAAATGGAAATTCTAAAATGAAAACAAGTTTGGTTATATTTGTTCAAGGAAGTGATATCCCCTATAATGATTTACCAACTTGAAACTTTAAAAAGCAAATTGAAATTTACAATGACAAGACTTGAAAGAAAATGAAAATGTACTGCTGAAATGAAAATGTGCTGCTAATCTAATAAATCAAAACAGTAAACTAGTGAGCATGAAAACCAAACTATTCTTGCTGCCAACTAAACACAAAAGAAACTATGCTTAAGGAAATTCAAAATTGCAACAAAATAAATCTAAATCAGATTACATCAATTTATCTTATGACCCTTCATCATTAGTCCAGCTATGATTTTCGGAAGTAATCATAAACAACTTGAGTAACTGATATTTAATTTGCAGAAAGTAAACTAATACTAAACCATACACTCATGATTAAATCCCTCACCATCAGTCCAGCTGTGGCTTTCGGAGGCAACTGAAGATGTCATGCATGATTTAATATATCTAAATTTGCAGAAAAGAAACTAATACTAAAATACACATTTCATAATGCAATCCCTCACCATCAGTCCAGCTGTGGCTTTCGGAGGCAACTGAAGATGCTATGAGCAGCTTAATATATCTAAATTTGCAGAAAAGAAACTAATACTAAACTACACATTTCATAATGCAATCCCTCACCATCAGTCCAGCTGTGGCTTTCGGAGATAACTGAAGATGCTATGAGCAGATTAGTATATCTAAATTTAACTACTAAAGCAGAAAAACAAAACATAAATGTACAGAGCAATACTGAAGTTAAACAAAAGCTATGAAAAGCAAACTAGCAGCAGAACAATGTTAGTTCCATGTCACTAATCAAAAAGCTATGAAAATGCCCGGGCTGTCTATCTAAAACCTGCAACAAGAACACTGATCAGTGATTAACAATCATAAAACATGAAAGACAGAAATGAAATGGAAATTATGGAAATGTATAAACAGAAATGAAACAACTGCAAAGTATGAACATATGGATGGATTATGATACAATGATTTCTAAAGAAACGAAATGAGAAATATACACTAATACACAAAACCTTAGCTGAGCAGGGGCCCTCTACACAGCCTTGGCAACGGTCCTCAAATACGAATTAAGTTGAAAAATAGAGTCTTCTCATATTAAAAAGCAGTCATTACAGAATGGTAATGTTACGGCACAAGTGCAGCGTAATCACTACAGAGCACACTAATCAAAAGATAACAGAGACTACATTCACTAATATCGACTAACTTCATATGCGTATGCAAACGCATTATATATAACAACAAACTATAACTGTCTCCTAAAGTTCATGCTGGTGGAGAGCACGTAGACCACTACGTCCACGGATATAGGAGCATGGCCGTGTTGGAAAATAAATCTATGAGAGGTGGATGCTTGAATTCGACTCTAGAACCCTGTACAGATGTCGATTTATCCTCCGCAGGCTTAGAAACGGCCGTATGGGTCTTCATGTGACACGAAACAGAGTCTGGACGACATGAAACTCCATGGTTGACTTCCATGTGGACGCCTTTGACCGCGGCTTCTTTGGATGAGTTTACTTGAACCAATAGGACACGAACCATGTCCACGTCATTCCTGACCTGCCCATGTGGCTCGTTTTCCCTGTAGACACCTGTAGCATATAGTTTCACAAAATAGCTGCGGAAAGTTGCAGCAGCTGCGGAAAGTGGCAAGATTCTGCAGCTGAATGAACAAAATCTAGATCAAATAGCAAACACAAAAATATAGTTAAAAACCATGTTAGATGATCTTTTGCACATGATATTGACAATTTGGGAGGTTTAGGTGAGTGAAAAAGGTATGGAAAAATGTATGGAAAAGATGCAAATTTGGGACTCAACAGTACTCAAGGGGGGATATGGATGTAATGTAGCCAAAATAATGGAAGATTTTTATCATGTAATTAAAATGAAATAATATAACAATAAGGGGTGGCTGGTGTAAGACCTTTAGGAATTGATCAGAATCTGGATTGGGAGCAAAAAAATTGTGAAAATTAAAAGTACTCAGAATCGCACCAAACTAAAACGACCAGATCAGGCCCATTGACAGGAATCTAGTGCACTTCGTTTCACTCAAAATGGAGTCTGTGTGAGGAAGTTAGAGCCCGCTAATCGTCGTGCCAAACAAACGAACTTAAAAAAAAGGGGGTCAAACAGGATTAAAGGTCAAAATTTGGGTATTCCTCCAGCCTAACGACAAGATGTCAAGTTTCAATTTCTGAGTAGCCTGAATTTCTAGGCACATGGCGCAATTTTGTTGGTTTTTTATGAACCAATGGAATGAGGACACGTGGCTAGCCCCGAGGCCGCCGCGTGCCCCCTTCCAAAGTTCAATTTTATGCCAAGTTTGAATTACATATATCAAGGTGGGTGCATTTTACTATGGTCAAAGTCTGAATCATTGTTCTAAGGTCGAATGAATTACATATATCAAAGGTTGGGTCAAATGTTTAACATATATATATCAAAGGTTTGGTATAAATGTTTTCGATGGAAAAATATATTACCAACGGAAGGGCGGAGATCAGGGCTCGACCCCACGACCTCCCCCAAGCGAGTGTGTCGCCTTACCAACACACCACATCTTTACGTCTTAACATATTACGCCTTCGACATATATTTATTTTTCTATGGTATGACCGGCGGTGAAATGAGGGGGCTAGCACCCTCCCCACATGACCTTTCCACTACGACCAGGAGTGGCATTATTGCTAAAGGTGTGGGTTTACAATTAATACGGTTTTATTAACCCATAACCCTTGTTTAGGCGCTAATCCTATTTCATAAATTTGGATTTGGTTAAGGAGCGTGAATAGCACTAAACCAAAGGTTTATCCCTAATTAATCTCACACTTGAATTTATTTAATTACAGTTTAATTCAGCGGCATGTTTGGCGAAGCCCCCAATTTCAGTGTTGCCTTCAAAATTAGCAGCCCTAACTAGAGTTTCTCCTGTTTTAGTGGGTTTCCTAGACCAAAGTTGAATGAGGCATAACTGGAGCATTTTTTGACCTATTTTGGCTCAAGAAGAGTAATTCCTAGATGATTTAGATGTTATGATCATGATGGTGTAGGTTGCAGACATGTTGGAGCAATTCTGTAAGTGATTTTTCCACTTTGAAGATTAAAGAAGCCTAGGGCCACTAGGAGAGGAGGTCATGCCTAGATCAGTTGAAGACCATTTTCAGAGCTTGAAGAGTTTATTTTGAGGTTTTTGGGTCTTCTGAATCAAATGGAACGGTTTTCAAAGCCATTGGAGCATTGTAGGTGCATGTAATTAGAGAATTTTCCATTAATCAAAAGAGGGCCTAGCTAGTTGAAGCAAGTCCATGGAGATGTAGCCCAGGAGGAGTGAACTCTGTTATCAGCTATTGTGTAATGTGTTTGTTGTGTGTTATTTATTTTCATTTTACTTGTTGTACATATGTTTTTAACAGAGAATTAACTCGTGAATTGATCATAAAAAAAAACACAAAACTTGACACATAAACCCTCACATAACTGGCTAATTTGAGATGATCCTAAACACATTTACTTAATACCGATAAGGGAGCTATTACAGAAAAACTCGTTTGCCCATATTCAAATCAATTTTGTATGAGAGCATCAGGTTGATTGTTAGCTTGTATTTCTTGTATAAAGAGGGTGAAAATTCTTACAAGGTTAAATCTCTAGAGGGGATAAGGAAGGCTTGTTGATGCAGATTCCCAAGTGGGAACAAGGAGAAGGAGGTAAGAGTTACCACAATCTCTACCTCATGTTTTATCTCTAGAGATTTATGAGGCTTCGGTAAGCATGCCTCAAGGAGGAGAGCATACAATCCTGACAATAGATGAAAGCTTAAAAAAGGATTTTTGGGACATGTCAGAGATGGTGAGGGTCCTCTATGAAGAAAGGAACTCACAATTGCAAGGTGAAGGCTTAAGATCTTCAAAAGGAGAAGGTTCTCCAATGAAGGAAGAAGGTAAAAATAATTGTGATAAACCACCATCTTCTCCACAAGCTTCACATTTTTCTACAACTTTGATGCAAAATGCTAATGTAGAAAGTCCTTCCAAGATGGAAGATGGACATGTTGGTGCCTTTTTTCCACATGATTTGGAGTATGAGGTTCACTCAGCACCTCATGTTAAGGAGTTGAAAGAAGGGAACAAAAGAGTCCAAGAGGACACCTTTAAAATCAGAAAGGAGTATGAAACCATCTTTGTGCCTCAATCAAGAGATGATACAAATGGTAAGCATGCATATTCTCCTTATTTACATGCATCTGTTAATGTAAATTCTTTTATAACCTTTGAAAGACACAACAAAGGTATTGGGTCTAAGCTCCTGGAAAAGATGGGTTACAAGGAAGGCTTAGGTCTTGGTGTAAATAAACAAGGCATCAAGAACCAAATAGAGGTAAAAGAGAGACCTAAGTATGAAGGCTTGGGTTATGTAGTGCCAAAAGAAAATTCTTTTGATGACAGTTATATTGTATCATGTACCTTCTGCCATAAAAGAGGACATTAAAAATCAAGGTGTTGGACTTTCTATCTGGAGCTAGTACATGTTTGGTTCTCCAAATATAAAAGAGACTTCAATATATCTTCAGAGAGAGATGAAAAGGTTGAAGAAGAAGTTGATACAATTTCTTCTAGCCATGCAAGTTCATCATCTAGGAAGCATAAGCTAAAGGATGCCAATAAAAGGTATACTCTTCCTATTCATTTAAATGATTCTCCTAAAGGAAAATAACTTGTTGATTTTAGTGACATCTTGAGGAGAATGTATCCATGCACTTTTTTCAATTCTTCTAACCATTGTGTAGATGATTGTGACAAAACAAAATCCACCATCAAGAAGATGTTTATGTCTCTTGAGATTGAGAACGAGAGGAGGAAAACCGAATCAAAGAAAAAGGCATGTGAGCCAAGAAGATCTCAAAGGAACTTTTGCACTCACTGTAATATCAATGAGCATTGGATCGAGAAGCGTTGAAAATTGTTTCAACGACTTCATCCTGGAAAAGGTAAGCAATTCATGCAAGCACCAGAAAAGGAAGCGACAAAAGAAAAAGTGGCGCAAGATGCAAGCACCCATGAAGCAACTTCAAAATAAGGAAAATTTCAAGTAGAGGGTTCAGTCACCATGTTGGGTGAGAACTGTTCAGACTATTTGTCTAGTTGAAGATTGTAGGTCTTTGTTTGCACTAGTTGCATATCCCCATAGTGGATAATTTGTAAAAGTGATCATTCATGAATAAATCACTTACATGCAATAGCGTTTTTTTTAGCATGTTTATGCTAGTTTGGCTTGGTTTTTAGTCAATTTTAATGGAAAATTTGGGTGTCAATTTCTCCATGTCGTAAAAATGCATTTCTCTTCGATTATGTCGGAAAGAATTTTCAAAATTGTTGTATGAGTAGTGGCAGCATATTTTTTATGTACAAATGTGTTCAACACTCAATTTCTACAAGTATTCGCCATGTGCAGCTTGTATTGATTTATGTCAAAGTCTTTTGGATTTTATCCTTGATAAGGATTTTTGCAGCAAAAAAAACAGTCAATAAGTGAAAGAGATGGCGAATGCATTCTTCCAAATGTGCAATTTATAACCGTGGAGGTAAAATAATGTTCATTTCTTTTCTTGTGAATACTAATATTGAAGCTCATTGTTGTATTTCACTCAAATGGGCTTAACTTGGAAAAGTGGTTTCCAAGGAGAAGCTTGCATCAAATGCATGTTTATGCAAAGGAGGAACAAGATTCTCAGTAGGAAGGCCATCAGTTGCTTTCCAAGCACCAAGGGATCGCTTTGGTATAGAAAATTATTTTATCAGTCAGCAAGAAGCCAGCAAGCATTAGATTGGGTCAGTAGCAAAAGGGAGTACATTGGTTGAAGTTCCAAGACATTTGCAAGGCAAGGCATGTCAGTGAACCCAAGTGGTTGTCATGGTGATTTTTCCAAATAGAATCAAGTTGATGGAACTTAAGAAAGAGAATATTATTCAGCTCTTATCAGATGACCAAATTTTGTGGGTCCAAAATCCTGTCAGTGGGAAGGAGTGATCAAAATCTATATTGGGAGCAAAAAAATTGACCAAACTAGAACGATCAGATTGGGCATGTCGACCAGAATCTGGTGCACTTCGTTTCACTCAAAACAGAGTTCGTATGAGGAAGTTAGAGCCCGTTGATCACTATGCCAAACATGCAAATTTTTAAAAAAATGGTCAAACCAGGTCAATGGTCAAAATTTGGGTATTTCTCCAGCCCAATGACAGGATGACAAGTGTCAACTTTTGAGTGGTCCTAATTTCTGGGCAGGTGGCACAATTTTGTTTGTTTTTTATGAACCAATGGCATGACGACACATGGCTAGCCCAGAGGCTACCACGTGCCCCTATCCAAGGTTCAATTTTATGCCAAGGTCGAATTACATATATCAAGGTGGGCGCATTTTATTATGGTCAAAGTCTGAATCATTGTTCTAAGCTCGAATGAATTACATATATCAAAGGTTGGGTCGAATGTTTAACATATATATATATCAAAGTTTGGGTATATAATGTTTTTGGTGGCAAAATATACTACCAACGAAAGGGCGGAGGTCGGGGCTCGATGCCATGACTTCCCCCAAGCGAGTGCGCCACCTTACCAACACACCACATCTTTACATCTTAACATATTACGCCTTCGACATATATTTATTTTTATATGGCAAGACCGGCGGGGGAATGGAGGGGGCCAGCCCCCTCCCCACATGACCTTTCCACTACGACCAGGAGCAGCGCTATTGCTAAATGTGAGGGATTAAAATTAATACAGGTTTATTAACACATAACCCTTGTTTAAGCGCTAATCCTATTTCATAAATTTAGATTTGGTTAAGGAGCATGATTAGCGCTAAACCAAAGTTTAATCCCTAATTAATCTCACGCTTAACTTTAATTAAGTGCAGTTTAATTCGGCGGCATGTTTGATGGAGCCCTCAATTTCGGAACTGCCTCCAAAATTAGTGGCCCTAACTGGATTTTCTCCAGTTTTAATGGGGTTTCCCAGGCCAGAGTTTAATGGGGCATAACTGAAGCATTTTTCTACCAATTTTGGCTCAAGAAGAGTCATTCCTAGAAGATTTGGATGTTATGAGCATGATGGTGTAGGTTGTAGAGACATTGGAGCACTTTTGTAAGTGATTTTTCCACTTTGAAGATTAAAGAAGCTTAGGGCCACCAGAAGAGGAGGTCATGCCTAGATCATCTGAAGACCATTTTTAGAGTTTGAAGAATCTATTTGAGGTTTTTGGGTCTTCTAAATCCAATGGAGCAGGTTGCAAAGCCATTGGAGAATTGTAGGTGCATGTAATCATAGAATTGACCGTTAATCCAAAGAGGGCCTAGCCATTTGAAGCAGGTCCATGGATATGTAGCCCAAGAGTGGTGAGCTTCATTATCAGCTATTGTGTGATGTGTTTATTGTGTGTTATTTCTATACATTCTACTTGTTGTACATGTGTTTTTAAAATCTAATTAACTCATTAATTGCTCATATAAAACACAAAAATTGAAACATAAACCCTCACATAACTAGCTAATTTGAGACAATCCTAAACACATTTATTTAATATTGATGAGGAACTAGCACAAAAAAACTAGGTTGCCCATATTCAGATCATGAATACTCATACGAAAGTATAATAGACATAGATATCATTGTTGTTAGACCAATTTTTGGTCATCTAACCTGTTACTATTAGATGGACCAAAGTACACCATGTAAGACCAATTTTACCATAGTAAAGTTGCTTTCACTATGAAAAATAACTTAGTAATCCATAATTTATTAAGTTGTTTCTGGTCTAAAAAGGAAACCCCATTAGGAATAATTGAATAAATCCTTATTTGTTTTATTTTCCTCAAGGGATAATTAATTAAACCAGTGTTTAATTAATATTCCTAGTCATATAACCCAAAACGGGAAAAGTAATTAGATAAATCATTATTTATCTTATTATTTTATAGGAATAATTATTTAAAACATTATTTAAATATTATTCCTTGTTAAATTCGACTAAATCATTTATAAATAATTGAATAAATCGCTATTTATTTAATTGTTACTCAACCACATTCTTAAAATAATAAATAAATCATTTATTTATTTATTATTTATTAATAAAAGGATTTGACCAAATTGAAATTATTTTTCCCTCCAACAAAAACAATAAAATATTCCATAAAAGTTGGATCTAGATTTGGTTAATAATATTTTAACTATGCACCAATATCTAGACTAACTCAATATTTTGTTATAAATAGAAGGGTTTTTCCATTCATTCACTACTGATGCTAGTGATCACTACTGGATCTATACTTTTGGTCTGACTTTGATCCTCCATCATTGTCATATTTTCCTACTTTTTGCTTGTGAGCTCCCTTTGAGTTCCATTTTTGTCTAGATTTTCTACACCATCAAGAGAGAGGGATCTTAAATCTGAAGTGCTGAGGACATACAAGAACCCATCCTATTGAGGGGGATTGGTAACATCTTTCTATGTTCCCTTCCTAGATGTCATAATACAAAAAATTATTTAAAAATTCTTGTCTTGTTCATTGGATGCATGGAGCAACCCTTGCTTATTATTTGTTGTTTAATTTCTTTAACTGCATAGATATGGATTTCTGTAGCATTTATTTTGATCACTAACTGTAGATCTAAGGAAATTTACAGCCATCTTTGATGTTAGGGTTGTTTTTTTATGCACAGCTAAAGTGATATTTTTTCGTACGCTTGTGATTAGAATTCACACTAACAAC
Organism: Pinus albicaulis; assembly: GCA_034641835.2. Classification (NCBI taxonomy): domain Eukaryota; kingdom Viridiplantae; phylum Streptophyta; class Pinopsida; order Pinales; family Pinaceae; genus Pinus; species Pinus albicaulis. The sequence goes on from CM076572.1 coordinate 342,611,778, forward strand.
TGGCGAATCCACTGGGGATCGAACCCAGAATCTTTGGTCGATGTTGATCGGCCAGAACATCTTCCCCTTCCTGCTTCCGTCGCCTTCCAAATACCTGTCAAGACCTGGAATTCCAACATCTCTCATTGTATCATTGACGAGGGGTCATCCACCTGTGTGATGTCTGCTTCGGTTTGGAAACAACTCAGATCTCCTGAGTTAGCCCCTTCCACTATCACCCTCCGAGCGTGGGATGGCCACTCTTCCCAAACCCTTGGCATTTTCCGCAATTGTCCTATTACTATTGCGGGCAAGATTTTTTGTGTTGACGTCGAATTTATTGATGCCCCCTTAGACTACAACATTCTATCAGGTTGTAGCTACACTTATGCGATGTTTGTTGTCCCATCTGTGGTTCTCTGTAAGATTTTATTTCCTCACAACGGAAAGATCGTCACCATCGATCAGTTGACATATTACGAACCGAAGTCTCAAACCTCCCCTGAGTCCATCATCTCTTCAATGGCCAATAAAAACATAGTTGAACCTCCAACCAGTGTCTCACCCGGAGTCTATAAAGATTCCTCTTTGATTGGCTCATTCCCTGGTCTCCCTCCCCCTATATCTGACCCTAGCTCGTCGAATGTTTGCATGATGCAATCGTCTCGGTCTGACCTCAAACGGACCGGTTCGACTAGTTAGTAGCCCCGCCCTATGCAACCTGCTCCTAGCACCTCGACTCAACCTTCAAGACCCTCTCCTCAAGTCCCCTCATTTGCAGCTGGTGTCCATGATCCTATCTACCCTCCTAGAACAGTTCCCCCTGGCCTTAACCATCTCGGAGTTGCCTCGCCCAGCCATTACCCCTCCAGTCAAATACCGTTTCTTACTCCCCTTCCTGGAGTATTTTCGATACCTGTTATGGATACCTTGTCCATTCCTAACATGACCCTGGGGATCCCAGTTTGGTACATTAATCCCCCGCCACTATTCCTCCTGGTCAGCCCAAACCTTATACTGCTTTGACCCCGGTCCAACTGGTCACCATGACCCCTCCCTTTACTTTTGTGCCTTAGCCACCTCAACAGGAACCCACTCCTGTTGTGAAAGCTTCAGGTGAGGGGGGAAAATCCCTCAAGAAGGACCCTAAGGACAAGGTCGCCCAGACAACCCCAGCTCCTCCTCAGCCTCCAAAGCGTACCCCTTTGTGTGCTTTTTTTGATGTTTTCGGTCATGCCACCCATAACTGTCCCAAATTGCCTCATATCAAGCCCATGTTCAATGTTGTGTTTCCTGAGTATAAAGTCCCTGAAGCCCTTGTTACTTTACCGACTGCAGGCAAGAACCCCAATACTGTTCACACCAACCACCCCTATGCTTTGTGTGATCTCCATGGTCATTATACTCACCTCTATCTCTTCCTTGAAGACCATCGCACCTCTTTGGAAGCGGTTCTCCAATTCGAGGCCAAGTGCAACAAGTCCACCTCTCCCTTATTCGCGATTTTTGCTTCGACGGAACCAGAGGTCACACCTGCTCCCATTGACATTCCCCCTCCCGATGTCGAGATGACGGAGCCTTCAGCCACCATTTTCTACCTATCATCATCTATGAGATCCACGGTGGACTACCCCTCTGGGACTTCCCCTTCTATCTCGCCTGACCTCCCTTCAGGATCACCCTGGGCTCAACAACGGTGGATCCCGTATATACTTGTTTGTCGGTCACCCCCCATGACGATGCGCATGTGAACCTTTCTTCTCATGATGATGAGTTAGGTAGCTTCGTCGCGTCAAGTGGTATTTATTCCACTAGTCACCCCATCTTCTATTGTGATGACGACATTATGGAAGCAATCACCACCCCTGACTTTATCTATCCCCCCTTACATCGAACCCATGCATTCGAACCACATACACCTTGTGGCTTTTACATTGACACGCAATGTTTAGGTAAGGGGGCACCCATATTTGAGAGTCTAGGAGAAGCAATTCTCCACAACCCTCCTAGTTCATCTGGTCGTGTCGACTCTAGTACCATTATTCTTCCCCATTTAGAAGAACCTCTAGAGTCCCATATCACTTCAGATCACTCTAAGGATGATCCCCCTCATCATTCCTTCATCTTACATCAACAACCCAGTCCTTGGACATTGTTGTTGACCAACCTATGTGTTTTCTAGGTGAGCACTAGTTCATTATATCCAAATCCAATCTTTGGGATAGTGACACAATGTATGTGAACCCAAAAAAAAATTCCATTTGCTTCATATATGCAGTACCAAAAGAGATTGGTAATCCTCCATTCCCTTTCTTGAACTGCATCTACCCATTCTTCCCTCAGAAGATAACCATAACGTAAACAAATGGTGAACCACAGCATAACAATGTGTTTAGATTCCACTTTTCTAAATACATTAGGCGTGACAATAACATGCTTCGGGACACCTATGCCCCTCAACCATAAAAATCCCAGCTCTCAGCCAAAAACAACACTGAAACCCCCTTTCTCTGACAAGTCGCACTTTTAAAGTCATTTCCTAGGACAGGTCACAGTTTTCTGCCTAGTACCTACTACCCAGGTTGTAGAAAAGACCCCAAAAAGTATGACCTAGTCTGTTCCTTAGCTCTGGGTGCCTAAACTGAAATTTTAATCCACTGAATTGAAAGAGTATGGTTAGGACTCTTACTTGAAATTGACGGATCTCGATTCCAACAATCGGTTTTTCTGCTACGATCGCTACAAGATTTAGGGCCTTTTCTCCTCTCTACATTCACTACAGATACACTTGCAAATGAATCAAATTGGAGGGAAGATGCCTTATTAAAAGAGAAACCCCATATTTTTCTTTCACCAGCTGCGACCAAACCGTAGCTCAGTTTTTAAAACCGTTAGCACCGTTGGAAAACTCTCACCGAGCTGTCAAATGGGCATCCTTTCCTTTTTGGTGATTTGATACTTCACCCAGACACATTTTTTCCAAGAAGGGTCACTTCAACGCTCCTCAAAATTGAATTTCTCCACTTGCAACACTTGTAATTGGGGCACCACCTTTCCTTCATACTTTTCCATGCTCATGTCGATTCTCATCATGAGTAACCATCTTGTACTCATGTTTTTATGGTCCCCATCAGGCCTGTTCTTTGTGGCAGCATCATCGAGTCGCCCTTGTTTAGAGCATCCATGTTGAGTCATCATCACATCCATGGAGTCTGTCTTGAGTCCCTTTGTATCCCGCCACAGTCCTCCATCCTTCATTGCTTTTTTCCTCTCTCGTGTCACCCATTTTTGCATTGATCCGGATTTATGCAGGAACGCAACAGAATAAACACATAACCATAAATACAGATATGCAGCGGAAATAACACTTCATTTCATTAATATCAAAGAACTGAAATTTGCTTACAGACAATGGAAATAAAACTAGCTGGGGCACTGGTAGCTATCTCTGAGAAGAGATGTGGTGGCTACAGACCTCTGAACTGCTTTACAATGAGGCGCGAGGGCCTATTTATTATTGAGAAACAATGGAGAACCCTAAACATCCCAAAAACCTAACCCTAGGAGATGAAGCGCCGAAACTATGGGCCCCGTTTGGGTAAATTGGTGTTTCAACTTCCCAGGGACGTAACTTTGGCATACTATCTCCGTTTGACGCACATGATACATCATTAGAAAGCTCTATCCGAGGACTACAACTTTTGTTACGATTTTTATGATCAAAATCGCAACAAATTTCATACCCAAAAAACGTAGTTTAGGGCCTCAAAACGGCTCCGGAAGTTCAAGACCCGAAAAACTGCTAAAAATAGTAAGTTATGCCAAAACTGAAAAACTGAAAGAGACAATGGTGGGGGCCCAAGTGGAATAGGCGGGTGGCCACCAATATCCACCTGGATCATTCCTCCCCCCTTAGGAAGCAATGGTCCCCATTGCGTTAAGTTCTTCCATGAGATGAGGAAATTTCTGCTGAACTTGGTCCCTGGTGAACCACTTTCCTTGGTGCAGGAGTTGGCCAGCTTTGACAACTCGATACAGTTGGATCTGCTGTTGACGAGTGTTCTTGATTTGCACGTCCATGATACAATCTGTGGTGGCCTGTTCCATGCAGTCTGGGTTTAACTCTGTTGGTGTGAGTTGTTCTGCAATGTCCGAGGTGTCCAGTAGAGGTGGAAAGTAAGGACAAAGGCGATCCACATTGAAGACTGGGTGCAGACCAAGGAATGGTGGAATACTAAGCTCGAAGGCATTGTTACCTACAACCTTGGTGATGGTGTACGGCCCGTATCGGAGCGGGCGAAGCTTGCGGTGAGGTCCAGTGAGGCGCTCCTTCTACAAATGCAACCATACTTTGTCGCCCACCTGGAAGTTGTGTGGCACCCGGTGTTGATCATGGCGCTGCTTGTACTTCGCATTGGCTCTGTCCAATATATCATGAACCTGTTGGCGGATGTGTTGAATGCGCTCGATGAAGCTACTTGCTTTGTCAACTTGAGACTGGACATGAGCTGAATCGGCCTGAGCAGCTGCAAATGGCATGGCTATGTCAATGGGACATAGTGGCTGGAATCCCAAGCCCACCTGAAAGGGGCTATGGCCAATTGAATTGTGGAGAGCCCGATTATAACTATGTTGTACATAGGGGAGGCTCTCGTCCCATGTGCGTGGATGCTTTGAATTGTACATGCGCAGAATGTGTACAATCATTCTGTTGACGACCTCTGTCTGGCCATCTGTTTGGGGATGGAAAGCTGTGGACTTGGTGAGCTTGGTATCCAACATCGACCAGAGGCTGGACCAAAATGTGCTGAGAAACCTGCTATCCCGATCTGATATGATAGACTGTGGGATCCCAAAGTGCACCCACACTCGTTCAAAGAAGAGTTTAGCAGTGGCTTCTGCTGTGATATTCTTCTTGCAGGTTGCCATAATGGCCATCTTCGAGAATCTGTCGACGACCACAAAAACACAGTCATTTCCCTGCTTAGTAGAAGGCAGGCCCGACATGTAATCCATGGAGATGGATTTCCAAGGTCGACTAGGGGTAGGTAGAGGAGTATATAGGCCTTGCTTCTTGATGGTCGGTTTGGCAATGGCACAAGCAGTGCAGGATCTGATGTGCTTCTCGACATCCTTTCGAAGGTTCGGCCAATAGAAATACTTATGCAGGATTGCTACTGTTTTCTCGACCCCGAAATGCCCAGCGACTCGACTGTAGTGTGCTTCCCATATCATCTTGGCACGCTCGCTTGAAGGAACACAAAGGTGTCCCAGGTGACATAAAAGTGCATCTTGGAGGTGAAAATTTGGAACTCGCATGCCCCCCAAGAGTGCCTTGTAAGTGTGGCTGAATTCTGGGTCACTCTCATAGAGAAGCGGCCAATCAGAAGTCTCGTGCCCACAAGAGTTGAGCACGGTGGTGAGCGCCACGATTGGTGGTCGGCTGAGGCAGTCTGCAACATTATTGGTGCTACCCTTCTTGTACTTGATGTTCAAATGAAACTGTTGCAGATATGTGGACCACTTCTGATGGCGATCATTCTGCAACTTCCCTTGTGTCTGTATGAACTGCAGGGGCCGGTGGTCTATGTGGATGATTGTTTCCTTCCCAAAAATGTAATGCTTCCATTGTCGACAGGCTTGCACAATGGAATACATTTCTTTGTCATAGGTGGGATACTTGCGAACTGTCTCAGACAATGTCTCACTGTGATATGCCACTGGATGTCCCTGTTGAGTAAGAACTGCCCCAATAGCATAGTCGGAGGCATCTGTCTCGATCTCAAATGGCTGCTGCAAGTCTGGTAAGGTGAGCACTGGGGCAGAACAGAGGCGATTTTTCAATTCTTTGAACGCCTTCTGTTGAGGTTCCGACCAAAAGAATTTTTCTCTCGCTCCTCCTTTGGTGACTTGACTCGAGGGCCAAGTGATATGAGAGAATCCCAACACGAATCTACGGTAGAAATTAGCAAGACCCAGAAAGCTGCGAAGCTCTGTTATAGTAGTCGGGGCTGGCCAATCCCGAATGACTTGGATCTTGGCTGGATCCACATGCACCCCCTTTCATCAATAATGTATCCCAGATATTGAACCTGGGTCATGCCAAACGTGCACTTCTCCAAATTGGCACACAACTTGTGTTGCCGCGGTGTTTGGAGGACTTGTCGGATGTGGTGAAGGTGCTCTTCCCAAGTCTTGCTGAAGATCAGAATGTCATCCAAGTACACCACTACAAATGAGTTGGTGAATGGCCGCAAGATGTCGTCCATCATCCTCATGAAGGTTGCGGGAGCATTCGTCAACTCGAAAGGCATGACCAACCATTCAAAAAGGCCTTCCTTAGCTTTGAAGGCAGTCTTCCACACATCAGAGGGTTCAATTGGTACCTGGTGATACCCAGACTTCAGGTCGATCTTACTGAAATATTTTGCACCTTGGAGTTGGTCCAGAAGGTCATCAATCCGTGGGATTGGGTACCTATTCCGGACGGTGATCTTGTTCAGCGCCCGATAGTCAATACAGAGTCTCCACGTCCCATCCTTCTTCTGTACCAACACGATCGGGCTCCCACAGGGTGATGAACTTGGTCTGATGTGACCTTTCTGCAACAGCTCCTGAATCTGTCTCTTGATTTCATCATTCTCCATAACAGAGCGCCGATAGATCGGTCCATTAGGTAGCGGCGCACCTGGGGTCAGATCAATCGGGTGCTTGACCTAACAGTGTAGAGGAACCCCTGTGGGTGAGGTGAATATGTCCCCTTACTCCTCCACAACCTTATCCATTTGTTGTTGTTGTGCAGAGGAGCCCTGTCTGGAGGTCGTGGCCACAGTCTTCTTCTTGCCGTGGGGGCGGATCATCAGGAAAACAAATTTCCTGGTTTGGGAAATGAGCTTACTGCATTGTTTTGCAGTAACCAAAGAGATAGTGGCAGGAGGTGGTACCTCTGGTATCCTGTACAACTTATTTCCCAAAGTAACAATAACAGCACGAGGTCGAGACTCATACACAGCATGGCGCTTCCACAAGTATGGTTGTCCTAATAATACATCAGAAACATCAATAGGAGCAACGTCACATAATACCTCATCCGTGAAGGGCTTGATGCTATAGGGAAGGCGACACTGCCGGCTGACGCGGAGATCTCGTCCTTGGTGAAGCCACCCGATGGTGTATGGATGTGGGTGAGATGTGGTCGGCAAGCCTAACCGCTTCACGGCGTCTGCTGAAATGAGGTTCTTTTGGCTCCCATTATCGACAATGAACTGTACAGGGGAGCCCTTTACCCACATCTGGGAGTGGAAGAGACGTTCCTCCTCCTCTGGATCTTCCGGTTCCTCCTTCTGGACCTTTGTAGTGGCAACGGTGGCGTTGGGCTCCGCATCAATAATCTGTTTCCCTTTTTCATTCCCCTTTTCAGGTTCTGATTCGGAGTCGGATTATGCATCTGACTCAGAAGCCCTCATCTCGGCCACTAGCGACTGCTTGGCCCGACACTCACTTGTGTTGTGAGTGGAGCTCTTATGGAACTCACACCACTTTCCCGTGTCCTTCTTTGGCTTTACGGTCTTGTTCTTTTCTTGTGGCTTTGACGGGTTGTCTTTAGCCGCCATGCTCTGTCCTTTGTTCTGCGGTTTGGAAGCACCTTTTCCTTGCTTTTGATTCACGGATCCAAAGTCTCGCTTCTTCTGTTTGAATTTCTGCTCAATCTTGGCAGCATACCGGTATGCCGTACCAAGCGAGGAGATGTCGAGGAACTCCATTTCCTCCTGAATGTATCTGTGCAGACAGCTGCGATACTTTAGCACCAGATGTTTCTCTAAATCTTTGATACCCAACTTTGTGCGTAGGGTATGGAACAGATTCGTCAGCTCATGCACATCTTGATCCCTTTGTTGTCGCAGCGTGGTCCATTGTATGTACTTGTCCTCATAGCTCCCCACGGGATAGTATTGTTCCTTGACGGCGTATCAAAAAGAATTCCAAGTTGGTACGGCTGAGAACAGAGAGGGTTCTGTCTGGTCCTTGTTCTCACAGTAGGTTTCCCACCAATCCTTAACATGGGGGGTAGCTTTGAGGAGTGCAAAAATAATCTTCTCCCGATCTGAAAAGTCATGAACCGAGAAATATCCTTCTAACGATTCAACCATCTATCTATGGCATACGCATCTATTTGGCCCTCAAATATGGGAATGTCAAAATTTACTTGTACCTTAAAAGGAGTTGCGCCTCTGGGGTGGGTGCCCGGATGCAGATGCGCCGCCGGTGGGCAGCCGTTGAAGGATCTGAACCAAGTTATCCATCATCGCGTTCCTTTGTTTTTCGAGGGCCTCCTCGAGCAATATTTTGATAGGATCTCCTGCTCCCTCATCTTTCTTTTCGTCCCCCATGGGCGTCCGTCGAGGTTTGCGAGGCTGATCTTGCAAAGGTTCCACCAAATCGAGCCCTAGCTCCTTATACCCCGACCTCGTTGGGGACATGCAAAGAAGGATCGAGAAAAAGCAGACCGCTCTGATACCACTGATCCGGATTTATGCAGGAACGCAACAGAATAAACATATAAACATAAATACAGAGATGCGGCGGAAATAACACTTCATTTCATTAATATCAACGAACTGAATTTTGCTTACAGACAGAATGGAAATAAAACTAGCTAGGGCGCTGGTAGCTATCTCTGAGAAGAGATGTGGCGGCTACAGGCCTCTGAACTGTGTTACAATGAGGCTCGAGGCCTATTTATCATTTAGAAACAATGGGAAATCCTAAACAGCCAAAACCCTAACCCTAGGAGATGAAGCGCCAAAACTATGGGCCTCGTTTGGGTAAATTGGTGTTTCAACTTCCCAGGGGCGTAACTTTGGCATACGATCTCCGTTTGACACGTACCATACCTCGTTAGAAAGATCTATCCGAGGACTACAAATTTGGAACGAGCAACATCGGTCCATGGACCCATGTTGCTCTCCATTTTCCCAAAAAACGTCGTTTAGGGCCTCAAAACGGCTCCGGAAGTTTAGGACCCGAAAAACTACTAAAAATAGTAAACTATGCCGAAACCAAAAAACTGAAATAGACAATGGTGGAGCCCCAAGTGGAATAGGCGGGTGACCACCAATATCCACCTGGATCATGCATCCAGTCATACTGTCCCATATCCCCTCCGGAGTCGAGTCAGTAGTTGTCAATACATCCATGCCCTTTATGCTCTAACAAGGGAAGTCGCCAGCCTGCTACTCAGTACCCCCCATTCCAACATCATCTGGAGTGTCAGTCTATCAATCGCTCTACTATTATCCCTCACGCCTTAGTGAGGATCCCTTATTGCCTCACCTATGGCAAACCCCCTTCTGTCGACATTAGCTTATTCATTCCAGAAGACAAGTCTAGAGGGCAGTGTACCTTGGTTCCAGATTCCACTCTTGTTCGGTGCCTCGGATCAGGGAAAGGGACCCTTTATTTCCCTTTCACTTGATTGTTTCTCAGCTCCACCTCCTTATGGCATGATCTAGATCCATATACTCGATGGTTCAGTGATGCAGCAAATTATAATGGTGATTCCCGGGTGTGTGTGATATGTTTCAGACCTCATGAGGGGGTGGCCCTTCAGGTAGCCCCCCACGTGCCCGAATGACCTCTCTACTACATCCTTGGATGCAGCTCCATAGATTTGATGCTTTCAGCCTCAGCCGCTTGCAGCGCCTTTAGTTTGCATGTATCATTCAGATTTTTAGAGCCCTTTCCTGTTTTACAAGGCCTCTTTGGTTGTACTTATATCTCATGTACTCAGATATTATTGTATAAGTCCTGGCTCTTGTCCTAGGCACAGTACGTATGTGGGATCCATTATCATGTTTTTATCTGGCCCATGTTTATGCCAGCATGTAATATATAGTTCACTCCCTTGTTTTCTGGATGCACCATTATTCTTTGTACTTTGTTATCTCGGCGGGCATAGGTATGCCTCCCCTGCCTCATTTAGAACAGGTACTCACTCATAAAAGAGACTTGTCACACCTGTAAGTCTCTCCTCCTTAGGGTCTTATCCTCTCACGCTTTACTCTACCTCATATTTCTCTCTCTCTGACTCCCCTTCGGTGTCTAGTGATTGAGTTCTTACAACGTACTTCGGTCATATGATTATCTCCTAATGCTCGCACGCTGGGGGGAAATATATTACACCAATTTTTGGTCATCTAACTTGTTACTATTAGATGGACCAAAGTACACCATGTTAGACCAATTTTACCATAGTAAATTTGATTTCACTAGGAAAAATAACTTAGTAATCCATAATTTATTAAGTTTTTTCTGGTCTAAACAGGAAACCCCATGAGAAAAAATTGAATAAATCCTTATTTGTTTGATTTTCCTCAAGGGATAATTAATTAAACCAGTGTTTAATTAATATTCCTGATCATATTTAACCCAAAATAGGAAAATTAATTAGATAAATCATTATTTATCTTATTATTTTCTAGGAATAATATTTAAAACATTATTTAAATAATATTCCTTGTTAAATTTGACTAAATTATTTATAAATAATTGAATAAATCACTATTTATTTAATTATTACTCAACCACATTCTTAAAATAATAAATAAATCATTTATTTATTTATTATTTATTAATAAAGGGATTTTACCAAATTCAAATTATTTTTCCCTCCAACAAAAATAATAAAATATTTCATAATAGTTGGATCTAGATTTGGTTAATAATATTTTAATTATGCACCAATATCTAGAATAACTCAATATTTTGTTATAAATAGAAGGGTTTTTCCATTAATTCACTACCTTTTGTTGCCTAAAGATCACTATGGACCTATACTTTTGGTCTGACTTTGATCCTCCATCATTGTCATATTTTCCTACTTTTTGCTTGTGAGCTCCCTTTGAGTTCCATTTTTGTATGGGTTTTCTACACCATCATGAGAGAGAGAGATCTTAAATGTGAAGCGCTGAGGACATTCAAGAACCCATCCCATTGAGGGGGACTGGTAACATCATTCTATGTTCCCTTCCCAAGTGTCATAATACAAAAAATTCTTTAAAAAATCTTGTCTTGTTCATTGGATGCATGGAGAAACTCTTGCTTATTATTTGTTGTTTAATGTCTTTAACTGCATAGATCTGGATTTCTGTAGAATTTATTCTAATCACTAACTGCAGATCTAAGGAAATTGAAGCCATCTTTGATGTTAGGTTTGTTTGTTATGCACAGCTAAAGTGAGTTGTTTTCGTACGCTTGCGATTAGAATTCACACTAACAACTATATTGGATATGTTATGGACTCTATTGTCATGTAGCAAGTGTGGCTTGTGGAGTGATTCATTCCACAGGGAGTGTTTGATGGTTTTACCATACCTCAAGTGTTCTCCTCCCTATATTCTCATGTTGTTCATGGTGAATGTTTTTTATACCATTTGTGTTCAAGGGTTTATCTTATAATTTTTCTAGTTTATTCTCTCTTTTATATAATAAGGTTTGCTACAAGTGGTGTTAGAGATCTTTTCTTTGCTAGCATAAAAGGATTTTTTCATTAATTAGAAAAATAAATAAAAATAAAAAAAGTTACATTTAGCTTGAATTTCCAAAAAAAGACTAAAATCCAAGAGATTCTCGAGACTAACAAGTTTCCTACCAATAACAAACAATCAGAAATGTAATGCAATAATTATCAATAGATAAAAACTGTTTGAAGATTCAAGATTTCAAAGGGGGGAATTCCTTTGATATTGGCGTGATTTTCCCGAAGTTAACTAATTATTTACGATCTTCTTGGGTCAATGTTGTATTGCTCTTGCGACATCATTTTTTGGCTTCTTTTTCTTACGTGGGGGCCACCTTGAAATCCTTCATTTGAACCCTAATATTAGACTGTGAAGAACTCGAGCGCAGTTGGTTTCTCTCCTTGCTTTGAAGATAGGCATAGTACAAAATCCTAACTTGATAATTTAGGATATCATGCACATCATTTCCATGCCATTCTTCTGCAAGGGCAATCACTCATAGGCCATCCAGATCCATATCTTCTGGGAGCGCTTCTACTTTAGCTTCTTCCAAAGGGGAACTGATCATTTCCCGTGGTGTCAATTTTTGGTACTCTTTAAAATATTTTTACATGTGCTCTATAGGATTCTATAGAGGGTTATGGGATTTTCCTTCTACTAACTGCATGATTGACTGAAAGTTGTCTTGCTCTGGAGACTTTTCTGGAGAAGAGAGGGACTTGAACCTCTTTCCAAATCTGGGGATTTGGTAAGGATTTGAGGTACCCTGAGGACTCAAATTTCTTCTTCTCTGGGGGACTTTACCCAAATCATCTTACTATTTTTCAGAAGGATGCACTTCAGAAAGTTCATTGGTATTCAATGGATAGTCCCTAATAATATGTCCATATTCATGACAATGTGAACATCTAAAGGGGACATGTTCATAATCTAGAGACTGATTCTAAACACTATCTTGATCATAAATATCTGAGGTTGGAAAAGGTTGGGAAATATTCATGTAAACACATATTCAAGCATATGATGTGTACCTCCCTCTCTTAGTAACATCTGATACTTTAACAAAGTTTCCAATGGCATTGTCAATACATTTAGGAGTTTACTCCTCCTAATATTCCTTGGGAAGAGAAAATAGATGAACCCACCGGGGCAATAAGGAAATATTCCTTCTCTAAGTTATTGCTCCTTCCAAAATCACATTAAGAGGCCTACTTTGGTGAAAAAAATGACGCTCCTTCAAAAACTTTCGATCTATCTTCCAAACTGGAGAAAATTATTGTGAAAAAATCTATTTCCACTAGCTCTGATTCTATTTGACCCTGGAGGTTCCATTTGTTTCAAATCCACCCAATCAAAGACTTTTTAGAGGGCCATAATCCAATACATTTGCATATTATAGCATGATCCTACATATATTGGATATATTCTCTGATCTCGGTATATTTAACCTCATATTTTTTATCTTCCACCACTTGGTAGGCAATGCACTGAATTGCTAGCTTGCCATGATGCACTTAGCGTAGGGTTTTCTATGAAACCAAAAATCTTGCTCTACCCAGCTAATTTATTAAAAGTATGTCCAAGATGAGGAGATTGCAGGGGAATACTAATAGTTCCAAAATATTTATGAACTCCCGAAATAATCTAGCTAAAGCAGGGATCATAGCCCTGTCTTATGGAGTTGAGCATAGAAGACTATGTAGAATAAACCCTAGAATTTGCTGAGAAAAACATATAAAAAAAAACGTTGATACATTGAAATATAGAGCTCTTTCTTGGGAATGAAGTGTGAAATTTTTTGGGTACAAAGTGGAAGATTTTTCTTTGGTTGATTTTTGAGACAGAAAATATGATGGAAACATTTAGGTCAATTTTTGAAACTCTCTTTGCAAACTATGGAGAATATAGTCCTATATTTTCATTCCTCTTGAAAAATAAATTGTTTCAAAAGAAAATAATACAACTTGGGAAGTGGAGAAATCATTGAGTCAAACTCAATAATTTTTTAGGTACTTTTTTATGATGATGGTTGTGAATTTGATAGATTTCATATATTTTGATGGAGTGCACAAATTATACTCAAGTTGGTGCCACTGGATCCAGAGAAGTTGTGGAAATTTCTAATTGGGGTGATAAAGGTCAATTTGAGAAGTATAGTAGAAGTTGTCATGATTTTAATTTTGTGGCCTTAAACCCTGAGTCCATAAAGGATTTCAATTGAAAAGTAAGTGTTTTTCTTTAAAATCCTAGTTTTGTTTTAGGGTTATAACAAGGAAGAATTTTTTTAAGAATAAAATGTGATGGAACTAACATTGAAGAACTTATAAAGTACAAAAAGTTAGCATTGAAAGATAAGTGGAAAGTTTTTCTGCACTATGGTCTCAAATAAGATTTTTTCATATAGAGGCGATCGTTTGACTTTTACAAGATGATAACACTTTTTGGTGAAGCATATAAAAAATTACTTTTAGAAAAATGTTTTAATGTCAAAATTAGGATAAATAAAGCACCAACCATTTGTTTTCATGCACAAACTCCATACCACAAGTTCATGGATGTATTCAAGGAAAGGTCATTTTTTTTTATTCACACTAGTTACAAACATAACTTCATCAACATTAATATGGCTAAAAGATTGCAATTTTCTAAAAAATGAAAAAATATCATAAGCACACCGGTTGAAGGTGAAATGTTCAAGTTTTTAAATATTCAAAGATAATTATGGATAAATATGTGTTGCATTCAGATTTTCATGCTTTAGATATTGATTCTATTTCACTTCTTTGCTTATTTTCAATGCTTAATTAAAAGGACAATGCTTAGATTGAATGATAACAAGATAAAATTATCCATCCATTCATCTAAATGTACCTAATATACTCAATGTCCTTCTCTTCTTTAAAACAAAGTTTTCTCATTTTTAGCTAACAACTAAGGGCAAACCCATTTACTTAGACTAGCCATCCTAGCTACATTATCATTAGTTGATATGGAGTTCACTTGTGAACTCAAGGTCTTTTCCTTTCATAATATTGGTTCTTATTCGAGGGTTATTTAGCATTCTAAATTAAAATGTAGTCTCATCACTTCTTCCATATAGGTTGGATATGTGGGCTATTGAAACGCAACTGCATTTTGGTGACTCCAATATGGACTTCCCTCACAATTTTCTTTCATAACAAAATGTTATTTTCCATGTTTTCTCCTACAATTTTTTTTCTCTAAAAAAATATTCTTGACCTCTCAATTCTCAAGAAATTTTATTTATGTGTTATGTGTTAACCCTTCAAAAGTAAGGTTTCCCTTACTTTTGATCATTTTTATTTTCGCTTTTCCCTCTCAGAAATCTATTGTATCTCATCCTAATATATAAGTTGAATATCTTCTCTTCCATCTCCTGAAACTTTACCCAAACTACCTTATGACCTAAGGGTTTAAACTATCCACCATGGAAGTTGCATGTGTTAATTTCATTGCCAATGTGCTTCAATACCTATTGGGTCATATGAACTCTATCACCTAACAACTAGCTTGACTTAAAGGTGTCAATCATCATTTCTCTTAATACCTTGATTTTCTAGAGGTACACATGCTCAAACTCAAGTTCATCCTTGATATCAAATGTAAAATTAGGATCAAATTTAAGGACAATGTATCATTGAAATGCAATACTCATTATGGCTTCACTCTCAAACACAATGTCATCTCCATGAAGGTATCTCTTTCAAAATCAATGGAATTAACTCGGGGTAATGTGTTCGACAACTAAACCTACCATATGCAATTGTGTCCCAATACATCATAACCCAAGGGAGTATATCCAACCCTGTTTCAACCTAGATGTTTGCAACTCAAACTAATGCATGTGGAGCTACTACTTATGGAGTACCTCATGTTATGTCTATTAACCAAGGTTAATTAAATCTTGAACCCACACTTCTACCTTTTTATTTTTTTAAATAAAAATTAGGTAGTCCTCTTGTTATTCATAGGGCGTATCAAAGAGCACTAATACATATATTGATAGATCAAAATAAATTTCAGTTCTTTCAAAAAAAATATAACTGAATTAGGTTAGTCCCTAATAAAAAAATTGGGCCTACTATAGTTGTAGAAAAACAATTACATCCTTCATACTATAAAAAATTTACACCAAAAAGCAATTTTCACCGAGACACTATTCCACTAACATATCAATACAAAAACTTGTAAAAAGTTAAACTAATATAAAAAAAATAGTTCTTTTTCAAAATCAAATAGATTAGAAATCCAATAAAGCCTCTATCTATGAAAAAATTGTCCTTTACTTCTTTAAACTTGATTAGACCTTTTGGATTATTTAATGCTAGCTTGGACAGCCTAATAGCTTGGGATTTTTGTTGGCAAAAAATACGTCCGAAAGAGATGGCCTAAAACTTTAATTTAACCTGGAGCTCAGAATTTCCATTTACCCAATCAATAATTACCTTGCAATCATTGAGAACTTGTACTAAAGAAAATCCTTTTTTTAGAGAAAAGTACATTAAATCCCATAAAGAAACTAGTCCAACTCTAGTGTTTGTACCAAATCCTCCTCCCATTAAAAGTATGTATCTATGGTTGTTGCTCACAACTATCTACATACTTGCTCCACATGAATCCAACCGACTTGCGCCATCGGAAAAACCAGTAGGAGCTTGGTCTAAAATTTGAGGAGATAGAGAATATGAATACATTGTGCTTATATTCTCTATGGAATTCCTCGAAATAACCAACAAATTTCAAGCTAACAATTGATGCAGATATGTAAGAGTTTTCAAACTAAGCATAATTCCTTTTTCTCTAGATGCACCATATCACAAAAATAGGAAGAACTTTGAATTCTTTAACTAAGAATTACCACTTCAGTAAACTATCTTGAAAGGTTGAAGCTTCCTAGACAGAGGACAGTTTTAGATATGGAATATATCCTTCCACAAAAGTTTGGAAAAATCATAGGAAACAAATAAGTGGTGAATAGATGTAACCCACCCCTCCCACATTTACCCAATTTTATTGGCCTGTTGGGGTAAACATGAGTTGAGGGCTACAATGACATGACCCAACCTCCTAAATACAGTTAAGAAAGTGGAGTCAAAAAATTGGAACTTTAATGACCTTCCTCGAGAGCTACAAGACAACCAAGAGCTAAACAAACAATCCCATTGCCCAAACCCTAAGTTGGGTTGCTTCTTTTGTGATATGGGCTCCCAAATACATGCATTACAAGGCCTCCATGCAGTTTAGGGCCTTCAACCACACACACAAGCCTGCCTGGGTGCACTTGTGACCCAAATTATTTAGTTCAGAGGGTGCGGTTTCGGATTCTGAGCCACCATTTCAGGCTAGCCTCTAGACCACTGCTCATAACTCAATGAGACTTTCCAGGATGATAAATAACATCAGGACAAAGCCATTCATACAAAAAATGATCAAGGACTTGACTTAACCAGGCCTAACCATGATAGTAATGTTGTAAAACATATTGGGAACATGTAATATACAAGTCATGAATACATATATAAACATATGGGTCTAAAACTAATCTGATATTCACCAAGAAGGTCATGATTCCCTCTCATAATATCTACAATAAAATTTGTTAGTTCATGAATTCATTAACCATTCATCAACTAGTCAAACATATCAAGAGCCATAGCTAGAACCTATTATGAAACCATGCTTATAACCAACATATAACCAGAATAATAACCATGATAGAACAACCATCAGAGCCGCATAATCACAAGCACAAGTACTCATGAAATACAATAGTAAAAGATCTCTTATTAACATATGCAAAATCCAACCAGTCGGGGACTTCCATGTAATACCTAACCATAGATTGAGCTTAACCAAATATTTCTTTCATCCAATCACCCTCGTGCCATATTCCAAGCATGAATGTGGGACTCAAGACATAAAATTCCAGGGCTTCCTAGAGATTAAACCACCTCCACCCTCATGATCTTGTGATCTCGCCAAAACGATTCAAGAGATAACAGAAGAAAACCAAAACATAAACAACCGAGGCTTCCCGGAGAATAAACCACCTCCACCCTAAGGATATCGCGATCCTGCCAAAACCGATCAAGATATCATAATGCCCAAAAAATATTGGATGCCTTAGAATTTATTCACCAATACCTTAAGGAATTTCCCTGTCTCCACCCACCTATTGAGGGCTTCCCAGAGATTAAACCACCTCCACCCCCAACCCTTGGAATATTCCTGAGACCACCTCACCCAGTACCAAAACCATCCAGCAATCCAAATCTCAACCAAAGAAAAGAACCCCATCACACCATGGCTATCCAAATATGGCAAGGCAAGGTTGAAACCACCATCACACTTGGAAAAACCCATGCCAATTACAGTAAAATAACCAAATACACACATGCATGTGCCATGCATTCATAAAATAGCTAAGAAATCAAACATTCAACCTATTACCTACAAGTCTTCCTGTTGAAGCTGCTTGATCCAACCTTCCTTGATTGTCCTTTTCTTTCCTTGTCCTTCCTTTCTCCAATACAAGAGTGCTCCAAGGATGCTCTAAATGTGAAATAGTATGAGAGAATAGGGAGAGCTCCAAAACGGAACTGAAAAAACCTATGAACTGATCCTCATAAGGATTTTTATTATTGAGACCTATGTTTTCTTAATTTTCTTTTATTTTCCTTGAATTTTCCTCCTCTTATGCAAATTTGTGACCTTTCATCTCCATTTTCTCCTATTTTCCTTTATTTTCATTAATGAATGCTAATTAATGCCTCTTTGCCTTTGCTAATGTCTTAGCCATAAAAAACCAAAATGAAACCCATTAGGATGTTTTTCCCAACATTTAGCTTGGAATATGTATCCCATGACCTTGGTCTTATTTTTACTTTATTAAATTTACTATAGGAACTTTTAACCCAGGGTTGTTACAATAGATTTAGCTTGTTTACTACAAAGGAAACATAAGCTAGGACCAAAACCTCCCTTCTTGATGTAGTTATCCCAAGTCAATATCTTGTTTTTAAGGACTATCCAACCAAAGGACTTGAGCTTTAAGGGGGTAGACCATTTCCAAATACACTTCAACCACCATTTTTTTTGAATAGTCACAGAGGAATAAGAAATTGCTTCATATGATTCTTTAGCTATTACCTGACTAGTGGATACTTTCCAACTCCATACTATTTCACCTTTTCTTTCTATAAAATAGGTACCACGATGTGACAACCCATTTATATATATTTTCTATTCCTCTACAAATATTCCTTGAAGTCCCAATTCCCTACCTTGTAACAAACCATTCATTGTTCTTTCTGTTGCAAGTTTTTTTATTTGAGACAAAAATCTGAAACCAATCTTGTTTAAAAGAATAAAAAGAACAAGGATAACCCGTAGAATTCCTATCCTCCAGTAAAAGGATCTAGACCCATAGGGATGTTTTTTCCATCTCCAAAATTCCATGTTAACCATTCTCCAATCAAAGGAAAAGAGTTCACTAAAGCTCTCTAGTTGTTTGAAGGATAAGAATTAAGTTTACAGGGTTTCCTAATCCAATCAATTAGGAATAACTTCTTAAATTATTTGGATATCATGACATCACTCCAAGTACCAACCCTAGTTATCACTCTTTACAAACTATTCATACATAGAGCTTTCCCAAAACTAAAGATGTTTTTAAAGCCTTAGCCTCCTAGATTTTTTTGAAGTGATAGGCTCTCCCAACTCGCTAAATGGACTCCTTCCTTGGCTTCATAACCAGACCATAGGAAGATGAAAATTATGTACCTCATTAAGTTTAAGATGTACTTGGGAATCTTGGATAAATAAATCTAATAAAAAGGTATATTTTCTGGGAAATATTTAACGAGTGTCATCCTGCCACCAAGAGATGGCCATTTGAAACACTAGTTTTCCACTTTATTTTCCACCTTGTTAGAAGCAAAAACCAATATTCTATCAAAAAATAATTTGGCTTTAGAAAGTAACCTAAATTAACAGAACCGTGTTGGAAAGGTAGCATGGATATTGTTTGGGATAAGGTTTATTGTTCTACCAAATGAGCTAAGAAATAGAATTTTTTACCAATGATTTTCATTCCATATGTCTCGCAAAAAAACTGATGAATTTATTTAAAGGTTGATGATTCTTCCACAAATGCTCTCCCAAATAGAAAAACACCATCCACAAATGATAAGAATCTGGAACATGAGCAAAAATTAGCTCAAAAATAAAAGTGCTCAGATTTGCCCCAAACTAGAATGACAGTGACCAGCCCGTCGCAAGGAATCCAACGCAACTCATTTCGTTGAAAATAGAATTCGGATGAGGAAGTTATGGTATGTTGATCGCAGTTCAAAATAGGGAAAAAATTTAAAAAAATATTACATAACAGGTACAATTGATGACATGGCAGTCCAGTCAGCATGCAGTGAATCTTCCTCAGTGTTTGTCCCATGGGACTGTGACAAGTGTCACTGTTGGATTCGCCAGTTTGGTTTGTGAAGGTAAAAATTGCCCAATATCCTCCAAGGGTGAATTTGGATTCATGATGACTTTTATGTGTTGGAAATTAATTTTTAAATTATTAAAGTTGAATTGATAAATATATTTATAATATAGTATATGGTTTAATTAACACATATTATATTATATTAATTTCAAATCTGAATATCAAATTCCAAACATTATTTATTAACCCAAAGTTTAAATCCTTGCAATGTATTATATCGTGGAGATTTTACACATTACGGGTAGGCATTAACCAAATTATGGACAGCACATATATTTATATGGTGTGTTTTTTATATGCAAAGCCATATTACAAATATTACAAGTTATACATATTTCAAATATGTTGGAAGTTCAAAGGTTTCGGATGGATTTTTAAAAACGTTCCAAAATAAAGTGTGTAAAGGGGCGGAGGTGGTCGGGGATCGACCCCGTGAACTCCCCCTTACCATTTTCGTTTTCTTCCAACAAGCCAAAACCTTTATATTTGAAACAAAAGGCTCCGAATTTTTATTTAAAGAGTACGTAGATTTCGGATGGCAAAGGGACGGAACGGGCCAGCCCTCCTCCTCATGGAACCGCTCCATATAACCTCGACCCAGCGCCCGAATTAAATGGGATTAGTGCGCATTAATCACACCCTTAATCGCAGCTTACCATTAATTAACTTCAGTTAGCAGTTGGCAGCAGTTTTGGCGGATTCCCTAAATTTAGCGCCACTTCTAGATTTGGTGGAGGTAACTGGAAGTTTTCCAGATTTAGAGGCAGAATCTAGGGGAAACTTTAATGAGGCCTATCTTGAGCAATTTTCGACCAATTTTGGCTCAAGAATAGTCATTTGCAGCATATTGGCATGCTCTGAATCCATTGGAACAGCTTACAGAGGCAATGGAGCAAATTTACATGTGTTTTTAGTCACTTGAAGAAACTTGAAGCCTGGGGCCACCAGGAGGGAAGGCCATGCCCAAATCAGCTAAAGGAAAAATGGAATGAATGTCAATTTCTGATGTATTTGATGCTATGAACAAAGTGATACAGTTTTCAGAGACGTTGGAGCACATTTGAAAGTGTTTTGTCACTTTGACGATTAAATAAACCCATGGCCACCAGGATTGGAGGTCATGCCTAGAGGAGCTATGAACCAAGATCAGAGATTGAATAGTCATTTTTGCGTATTTGAGTGTTCTAAATTCAATGGAATAGTCATAAAAACCATTGGAGCAATATTGGTGCTTGTAATCAGACATTTTACTCTTAATCCCAAAAGGGCCAAGCTAGTTAAAGTCGGTCCATGGAGATTGAGCCCAGGAGGGGTGAACTCCATCATCATCCATTGTGTTATGTGATTGCTGTGAGTTATATTTCTGCATTTAATTTGTTGTATATGAGTTTTTAAAAGTTAATTAACTCATAATTTTATCATCAAAAACACATGAAACTTGACACTTTAACCCCTTCACAAATGGTTAACTTGAGTTGATCCTTAAAAGAATGGTCCTTTCTTTTCTTATTATTACTGATGTTGGAAGCTATTTGTTGTAGTTCATTCATTGTGCAAAGAAGGAACATGATTCTCAGAGGGAAGGCACCGAGGAATTGATTTGGTACAAAAAAATTATTATGTCAGAAAGAAACACGCAAAGTGTTGTATTGGATCAGCAGCAAAAGGAGAACAATGGTTGAAGGTCCAAGCCATTTGCAAGGCAAGGGAAGGCATGTCAATGACCAAGTGGTTGTCATAGCAATTTTTTCAAGTAGAATAAAGATGATAGAACTTGGGAAACATAAGAGTATTCAATACTCATGAGATAACTAGATTTTTTGGGTCCAAAATCATGTCAGTGGGAAGGTATGATCGGAATCTGAATCAGGGGAAAAAATTAGCTCAAAAATGAAAGTGCTCAGAATTTCACCAAACCATAACAATAGCGACTGGCCTGTCGCAAGGAATCCAATGAAACTCATTTCTCCATCATCTACCAACAGGCCAAGACCTTCAAACTTGAAATGGAAGGCTCTGAATTCATATTTAAAGAGCACGTGAATTTTGGATGGCGAAGGAACGTTCCAGGCCAACCCTCCTCCTCATGGAACTGCTCCATATAACCTCGACCCAACGCCCGAATTAAATGGGATTAGTGTGTGTTATTCACACCCTTAAGCGCAGATTAAAATTAATTAACTTCAGTTAGGAGTTTGTGGCATTTTTGGCAGACTCCCCAAATTTAGCACCACTTTCAGATTTGGTGGAGCTAACTCACAGTTTTCCAAATTTAGAGGCAGAATCTAGGGGAAAATTTAATGAGGCCTATATTGAGCAATTTTTGACCATTTTTGGCTCAGTAATAGTCATTCCTAGCATATTGGCATGCTCTGAATACATTGGAACAACTTTCAGATGCAAAGGAGCAAATATACAGGGTTTTTTGGTCACTTGAAGAAATTTGAAGCCAAGGGCCACCAGGAGGGAAGGCCATGCCCAGATCAATTGAAGGCCAAATGGAGTGAATGAATAGTCAATTTTTTATTTATTTGATTCTCTGAACACAGTGGTGTATTTTTCAGAGGCATTGGAGCACATATTAAGGAGATTTTGTCACTTTGGATATTAAACAAGCCCAAGGCCACCGAGATTGGAGGTCAAGCCTATAGCAGTTGAGAACTAAATTAAGAGATTTAATAGTCATTTTTGGGGTATTTGAGTGTTCCGAAGCCAATGGAATAGTCAACAAAAACATTGGAGAAATAATGGTGCTTGTAATCAGACATTTTACTCTTAATCCCAAAAGGGCCTAACTAGTTAAAGCAGGTCCATGGAGATGTAGCCCAAGAGGGGTGAAATCTATCATCATCCATTGTGTTATGTGATTGTTGTGAGTTATATTTCTGCATTTCATTTGTTTTATATGATTTTTTAAAAGTTAATTAACTCATAATTTTATCATGAAAAACACATGCAACTTGACACTTTAACCCCTTCACAAATGGTTAACTTGAGTCGATCCTTAAACACATTTTTAATATTTATGAGGGAGCTAGCATAGCAATAACTATTTTTCCCATATTCGGATCAAAAAACAACATATGACTTATAAAAATCCTTGCAAGCACCCTTACCCTTTTGATCCTGCCATCCCTCTGAGCCTTCCTAAGAAATCTGATCAAACCTTTCACAACTAATAAAAACAATTAAGGTGATAGAGAACACCCTTGTTTTAAACTCATGTAGCTTATAAAAAACCTAAAGGAGATACATTCACAAAAAAAAAACAAAATTAACTAAATATATACACCCCATTATCTAGTCAATTACCTCAAGGCCCAATCCAATTTGTAAAATTACAAGTCTTAAGAATCCCTAACCCATTCTATCATAGGATCTTATTATGTCCACTTTCAGAACTAAAGCTTCCATCTACTTAACTTTGAATAAATGTAGACATTCTTGTGCAACTCCCACAACATCCAAAATTTAAAGATTTTTCGGGAAACCAAATTGTTCCTTTGTCATGCACTCAACATCTTACTTTTCAATTGATTAGAAATCACTTTGGAAATTATTTTGTAGACCGGATTACACAAAATATGTGGTCTAAAATATTGAAAGAGGATGGGCTAAAGCATTTCGGTATTACCGTAACAAAAGTTTTGTCATCAAACACTTTCCCAAGAACTCTAGCCTCCTCCAAAATAACCAACAACTCTGGACCCAAGATATAAAAAAACCTTAGAAAGAATTCTAAAATCCATCCATCCATACTTATACTCTTAGATTTAGCAATTTTTTTAAGATATCCTCAATTTCTATTAAGGAGACAAACCTTCCAACAATTTGGGAGTAATCTGATGAGAAGAAATTAGGATATAATTTTGTATAACCTTCGTTTGAGCCCCAATATTGTTTGAATCATATGCCTTAAAAATACCAAATAAGTGGTCCATCACAACCTTCTATAGATCCTTTTATGAAGAGGTAACACAATCTAGGCCATCTTTCATCTCTCAAATATAATTAATGTTCCTTCTATATGTTCAAACTTATGGAACACTGAGGTATCATTGTCACCCCAAGTAATCCAAATAGGCTGACCTTTTAGCCTCCAAGTTTCTTCTTCTATTGTTCATATTCTTACTTTCGTTTCCTCCAAACATTTTAACTAAACTTTTTCTTCTTCTAATAAAACCCCTGACACATGATCATAAAACATTCTATTCATAAACTCTTGAATAGGGACTAATAATGTTTCACTGTCAACCTTTTGTTTTTCTCCCACCTAATCACTCCTCCTCTAAGTTTTTTTAGCTTAAATACCAACTTTTCCATGGTAGATATTCCCTAAAACTGACTTAGCTTTGGTCATGTTTCTATAATCACTACTAAGAAGTCTTCTTTTTCTAGCCAAGAGTGGTTAAGATTAAACATGAACTTTTGCTTAGTTCCATCGAGATTTATTTAGAGGCATATAGGCATATGATTAGAGATACCCACATTTACCACCCAAGATCTGTATCTACTCACATACACAACAAGATCTTCAAAAAACATAAATCTATCAAGTATTTTTGTCACTCTAGTTCTACCATTCCTCCATGTAGTAACTAACGGGAAGGGTAATACATCAATCAGTCCAACCTAGGGCATGTCCTCCAAAACTCATGAGAAAACAAAGTAAGATTTATATCCCCTCCAAAATCAACTACTTTTCCATTAAGAGCCTTGACTAAAGAAAATTGTCCTAGAATTGTTGTCTTCTAGTATATGGACCATAACAATTAAGAGTGAGATTGAGTGTATGGCTTAAGAAATGCTAGATGCGAGCATCATTCAACCTAGCCATAGTGCTTTCTCTTCACCAATGGTGATGGTTATCAAAAAATATGGTTTGTGACACATGTGTCCAGACTACAGACATCTCAACAAAATGACAATCCAAGTTAAGTTTCCTATTCTTGTCATCGATGAATTGCATGGCACGATTTTCTTTAATAAGTTGGATCTTCTTTTGGGATATCACCAAATCAGAATGAGACAAGAATACATTCCCAAAACAACCTTTAGAACACATGAAGGTAATTATCAGTTTTTGGCTATTCCATTTGGACTTACAAATACACCTTCTACATTTTAACGTTTGAAGAATTCTATTTTCAAACACTTCCTTAGAAAATTGGTGCTAGTATTTTTGATGACATACAAATTTACAACAAATCCTGGGAAGAGCATGTACAACATGTTGACTAGATCTTGACACTACTGGAAGAGCAACAACTATATGCAAATCCTTCCAAGTGTGCCTTTGGGGTTCAAGAAGTGGAATATTTCGGTCATATTTTAGTACATAATGGTGTCAAAGTGGATCCTAACAAAATCAAAGTCATGAGGGAATGGCCAATTCCAAATACCTTGATGAAACTCGAAGGATTCTTAGGATTGATAGTATATTACTGAAAATTTGTCAAGAATTTTGGTCAAATAATAACACCTCTAAAAAAATCATTAAATTAGGAAGCATTTTTTGGAATAAAGAAGAAACCAAAGTGTTTGAATAACTTAAAGAGGCTATGTGTACAACTCCCACATTGGCGACACTTCACTTAACAAAAATATTCATTGTGGAGTGTGATGCCTCGGGCCATGGCAATGGTGCACTTTTGATGCAAGAAGGAAGGCCCCTTTCCTTTGAAAGTAAAGAACTTACTCATACCCATCTCTGAAAAAGAAATGTTGGCCATACTACATGCATTTAAGAAATGACATCCATACCTAATACGAAGACACTTAAAAGTGAAAGTAGATCATGATAGTCTCAAATAATTATTGAAGAAAAAAATATCTCGAGAATAGTAACAAAAATGGATCGCAAAGATGTTGGGTTATGACTTTCAAATTATCTACAAAAAGGGAAAACAAAATATTGTGGAAAATGCACTCTTAAGGAAAGAGGAAGACACAAATGGTTTACTATGTGCTATTTCCATTCCACAATCATGCTTGGTGGAAGAAGAAAGGATAAAATGGTAGCAAGATGAGAATATATGCAAGATCATTGAATAGACACAAGAGGACCCTCATGCAGTAGAAAAAATTACATGGAAAAATAATTTGTTATGGTATCAACATAACTTATACTTATGTAAGAATTCTCAACTCAAATAGAAGGTTATATTGGAATTACACACTTCTCCTATAGGAGGACATTCAAGGTTCTTGAAGACATACCATAGCGTCAAAAACAGACACAAATTTATGGCGAAATGTGTGGCATGCCAATAAAATAAAGGAGAGAATATCAAGACTCTTGGGCTCCTTTAGCCATTAGCCATACTAAGCCAGTGTTGGGAAGAAGTTTCAATGGATTTTATTACAAGTTTACCAAAATCTGAAGGAAAGAGTTTCATTATGGAAGTGGTTAATCGAATGACAAAGTATTCCCACTTTTTCTTTCTTTTTGATCCAAAATATCTTTCTTTGAGATATATTAAAGAATTACATGTAAAATTGCATCTTAACCATGAAACTCAAAGGCATAAACATAAGTAGAGAGAAGCACATAAAATCATGCAAGAAGACAAGGAATTGATATCGGAGTTCGTCGAGGAGGGACTACATCTCTGGGCCCTGTTTCATTAAGTGGCAAATAAAATGAAAGTACAAGCATAAATACAAAATTACACACTTATACCTCCATCGCTGAAAGTGCCCGAAAATTGGAGACCTATGATGAATAAATGTACAACATTGTTGGATTCATGGCATTGAGAGGTGCATAATCCATATAAAATTTTCCTGATTCTGACAAAGTGAAAATCTACCCCTCTGGAAATGGCTCAGTTCATGGTTCTACCCCCAACCTGCAAAGCGCTCATGGTTCCACTCTCTCTCGTACTTTGTGTCGCTCCTGGCTTACCTGGGCGCACTTATGAAATGCAGGTTTATATATTAAAAATTCGGGCAGACTCCCAAGGAGTCCGCTGGCTGAGTTGGTTAAGATCCTAAACGTGGGGGAGGGGGTCGGGTGGTCAAACCCCACCCACTTAGTAATAAGGTTGAATTTTGTTTTTAATACCCACGTTTTTCCTTTTTTAAAACCCCAACAAGTAGAGTTAATGGAAATTGGGGTATGATGGGGGGGTCGGGCCTACATTGGGTGATCCGCCCCTTAACTCCGTCGGCTCTGTTACATTACGTGGAGTGTGGGTTGGGTTGGACGGTGGGGTTGACAACCCCCGCCCACCCATATTTAATACATGGTTGTCTTAGGATGTGGAGGCGGCGGGGTCATGGCCGCTGACCCTCCTTATTTTAATTATATTTTTGTTATGTTCGTTGGGTAGGTCGGGGGTCATGGCCCACCCTACCCTTTTTAATATATATATTTTTTATTTTATAAAACAACACAATTTTTTTGAAATTTCTAGAATTTTACAGAAGGAGTCAAATTAAGGGACCCACAATTTCGCTCAGAATCCAGCCGAAGTTGGCTAGAATCCAATGGCCAGATTTCTACAAATTTGTTGCCTCCTTAAGATGCCACATCACCAAGTCAACCCTCAAACTTTGGTTGCTCCTAAGTCCTCCATACGGACTCGAAATTAAGTGTCGTTTGCGTAGTTGGAATTAGAAAGACGAGATCTTCAACTTGACACTAATTTTTCCACATTTATGAAACTTTTATTTTTAAGCATTTGTTCTTAAGCGACTTGTACTTGGAACTATATGATCCTCCTGGATCATTCCTCCCCACTGAAGATATTTTGGACCCCAAAAATCCTTATCAATAAACAGGCAAGTGATGCAATTGCTCCCTCACCTTATCCTTTTCAAGCCATTTATCTTTGCTTGGGTGCATCCCTTTGAAACCAACACATAGATATTCCACATCTCCTCGTCGTGAAGTCTTGGTTCTTCAATCGAGAATGATGTCTTATGGAAATTCATCGATATATTGTGGTGAAAATTCATCCACTGTAGGCACTGATCCTACCTCCTCCGTGTCCATAATCAATGGTGGTTCATAAAGCTTCATATATTCGACATTCACGACCGAGTACATCTGCATGTATACAGGAAAATCGAGTCGGAAAGCATTATTCCCAATCTCTTCCAATATGGTAAATGGACCATACCGGATTGGTCGTAATTTCTTTCCTTCCCCCTTCATTCGGTCCTTGCTGATATGGAACAACACCTTGTCAACAACTTGAATTTGATGGTCGACTCGGTGCTTATCATGTCGGGCCTTATATCGAGCCTGACTCATTTCTAATTTCTCTTGCATTGCTTGGTGAATTGTATGTATTCGCTCGATGAACCGCTATGATTTGTCCCAATTATCACATCCATTGGCATCTTCATCCCTTCCAAATATCATGTTAAAAGTGTCCTTTGGTAGGTAACCAAAACATGTCTCAAATGGTGAACGTTGTGTAGAGGAATGCACTGTTCGGTTGTAGGTGTGCTACACATATGGAAGATGCTCATCCCACATCTTGGGTTGTTTGCTGCAATAGCCTTGCAACAAGTGTACCATGGTACGATTGATGACCTATGTTTGTCTGTCGATTTGTGGATGGAATGTTGTACTTATCTTTAACTTGGTGTCCATCATTCGCCACAAGTTGGTCCAAAACTCTCCAAGCAAGCGAGAGTCTCGATCTAACAATCGATGTGGTCAACCCAAAGTGGACCCAAACAAACTGAAAGAAAAGATACACAGTCTGCTCAGCAGTGACCTGCTTTTTACAAGGCATTAATATGCACATTTTGCTAAAGTGGTCTACGACAACATAAAAATAGTCGTGACCCTTTCTAGACATAGGCAAACCTCCTACAAAGTCCATCGACACACTTTCCCATGGATGAACCGGAATAGGGAGTGGTGTGTAGAGCCCAAGTTTTCTATTAGAGGACTTTGAAACTGAACACATCACACATCCCTTTACAAATCGGGTTACAATGTTTTTCATATGAGTCTAAAAGGAAAAAATTTTAAATGACATAAGGTTTTTTCGACACCAAAGTGACCTGACACAAGAGAGGTGTGTTCCTCTCGAATTACATGTACCCTTTATATTGTGGGTATGCACAATTTTCCAAGGTGATACAACATTTTCCCTTGCAAATGATAGTTTTCCACCTATGATCCATGAGTTAGTTTTGCATATATTGCTTTAAATTCATCATCATAAGCGTATTGTTTAGCATAACTTTCAAAAGACAACAAAGCATAATGAAAAATAATAGAAGCAGTAATAGGAGGGTGAGAGAGCATATCTGCTCCTTTGTTACTAGTGCCCTTCTTATACTTTATTACCAGATGGAACTGATGTAGAAACCCCATCCACCTGAAATGACGAGACTGTTGTAGCTTGGTCTGTGACTGAAGGTATTGCAAGGGCTGGTGATCCGTATGGATAATGGTTTCCTTGTCTATCAGGTAGTGTTTCCACTTTTCACAATTTGGACCAAGGAATACAATTCCTTGTCATAAGTGGGGTAATTGATGACAACCTGGGAGAACTTCTTCGAGTGGTAACATATCATATTCTTTTGCTGCAACAGTACAGCTCCCATGGCATACCCATTGGAATCGGTTTCAATCTCAAAAGGTTGTTGGAGATTGGGTAAAGCCAGGACTGGTGCAATGTTGATTTTCTCTTTCAATGCTTCGAAGGAGTTTTGTTGCTTTCCTCCCCACTGAAAGGCTTGTTTTACACATGTCAGTGTGTGTAAGGGTGATGCAATAACAGAGAATTTGGCAATGAACCTCCTCCAGTATTTTACTGCACCTAGAAAACTACGAACCTCTGTTACATTGGTAGGCTTAGGCTATTTTACAATCACCTCAACTTTGGGGGGGTCTATTTTTAATTGACCATTACCGACAATATGACCTAGGTAAACCAAAGAGGTTGTCCCAAACTCACACTTTGACATACAATTCTTCCCTTTTAATACATCAAGAACTTTCTTTACATGTCATACATGTTCATCCCAAGCCCTACTAAAGACAAGAATATCATCTAAATACACAAGGACAAATTCATCAATAAAAGGCCTAAAAAGATCATTCATGACCCTCATGAATGTGGTTGGAGCATTGCATAGTCCAAATGGCATCACCATCCATTCAAAGAAACCTTGTTTGGTCTTGAAGGTGGTTTTCCACACGTCCTGCTCTGTAATTCTAACCTAGTGATAACCACTACACAAATCCAATTTGGTGAAATAGATAGCATTCCTTAATTGATCTGATAAATCATCAATGCGAGGGAGAGGGTATCGATTTTTCACCGTAATTTTTTTTAGCGCCCGATAATCCACGCACATCCTCCATGTGCCATCTTTCTTAGGCACTAACACGATCGGTGAGCCGCATGGAGAATTACTTGGTCAGATGACCCCTTGGTTCAACAATTCTTGTACCTGATTTTTTATCTCCTCCGATAGATGACATCCTGTACATACCAATGTTTGGCAATGGAGCATCATGTTGCAAATGGATCTCATGTTGGATTTCTCATTTCGGAGGCAATCCTCGGGGTTCCTGAAACAACTCATCATAGTTAGAAATAAATTCACATAATTCCTTTATATGAGCCGGATCACATCCTTGGAAAGCATCAGATATTTCTCCATATTTTTCTCTCACAACCATGAGCAAACACCCCTTGTTGGAATTCACCAATCTCTTCATTTGTCCTGCACTTACAAGACTGGCACTGATCTTGGTTTGATGAGCTCTTACAATATACTCTACCCCATCTTTTGTGATTTGGTATTTATTTTCATGTAGAAAGAAAATTTATTTCCTGTCGTAAAGATAGGGACTCCCTAACACAATACCACATATATCCAATGGTATGACATCCAATTATACTTCATCCACTAGCTTAGAAGCAATTACAAATTTAATCTTACATTGCTTGGTTACATTTAATTTTACTTCGTCACATATCCATCCAAGCAGATAAGGTTTCGGATGAGGCTTAACTTCTAAGCCTAACTTTTTAACCAAGGATTCTGAGATTAAATTTGCTTGAGAGCCTGAATGAAATAGAGTTTCTACTTTTGAATGATTTATGACAACTCTAATATGAAACAACTCAATTCTCTTTCGTTCATTAGGAAGAGGCTCATCTGTTGAACTAGTGCTTTCATGAGATTTAGAATTAACATGAGGATAAAGAGTACCTTTTGTGCCTGCTGTTGTGATCAATGCCTCATCGCTAGAGTCAGATCCAAGGTCTTGTTGTGCAGTTTCTACCATCTTTTGCTTACCTTTTCCAACATATCTCTTTGACTTCTTTTCCGGGTACAACTCCCAACAACGATCGTCACCATGACCTTCCTTTTTGTAGTGAATGCAATAAGGATTTTCTCCTTCATCTTTCTTTGTTGATGTTGTCTTCTTTCCTTTACCTTTCCTTTCCCTTTGAATTTTCCATTTGAAGGTTTGAAAGGTGGTTTCTTTGAATGATCATATTTATCATTTATGCCCCTATTTTCAAGATGAAGGGCATTTACACTGGCCGAGTCAATAGTAGTAGGTTCAAAAATTAACAATGAATGTCTAGTGTAACTATGTAATGACCCAATATACTTAGTTACCACTTCAGGTGAATCTAATTAAATGCCCAAACTTAGTGTTTGTTTTCTAAATTCCTCAGTAAATTTTTGCATGTTTTGGCCTTTGCCTTGCCTTAGGTACTGCCACTCCATTAAGGATTTTTTATTATAACCCAAGGGATAGAATTGATCTTTAAGTGCAGCAATAAAATTTGACCATGAGGAAATAATATTACCCAAATTATTGATGCCTTGAAGTTTTCTCTCCCACCAAATTAGAGTTGTGCCATTCAGTCGAAAAGAAGCCAACTGGATCTTTGCCTCGTCCTCCACGATCTGTTGAATCCTGCTGTAAAGTTCAATCTACCTGACCCAGTTGTTAAGATTCTATGCATTACTTTCACCATTATACATGGGAAGATCAAATTTGACATCTAACTTAAATAAAGGTTCATTAGATGCATTTCCTAAATTCCTATGATGATGGTGAGAAGAGGAGGAAGAACTTTCACTTGCGGTAGGAGAAGGAGGTGGATCTCCTCCATTATCTCCATGCCCTGAACCTTGTCCTTCTAAAGCATTCTCCCCTGCTTTCTCTAGTTTCTCAATTCTAGAGAACAAATTCTCGACCTGATCTTCCATGGTGTAGAAGTTCTTGCGGAAGTTTAGCTCCTCCTCATTTCGAACATCATCATCTATGTTTCTTCTTCGATGTGCACGTCCCACTTCGGGATCAAAAGACTTTAGTTTCCCTTCGCCTCTTTGTAGCTTGTTTCTAGTTAGAATACAAACATGCAATTCACATCTACAAATACCTACTCTGATACCACTTGATCCAAAATCTTTTGCTTTGAGCTGTATTGAAGAATTACATGTAAAATAGCATCTTAACCATGAAACTTAAAGGCATAAACATAAAAAGATAGAATCACATAAAATCATGCAAGAAGACAAAGAATTGATATCGGATTTCGTCTAGGAGGGACTACATCTTCGGGCCCTGCTCAATCATTGGGGAAGCCCTCTTTCATTAAGTGGCGAATAAAATGAAAGTACAAGCATAAATACAAAAATACACCCTTATACCTCCATAGCTAGAAGTGCCCAAAAATTGGAGACCTCTGATGAAGAAATGGATAGCACCATTGGATTCGTGGTGCCGAGAGGTACAGAATCCATATAAAATTTGTCTAATTCTGACAAAGTGAAAATCTGGCCCCTCTGGAAATGGCTCAGTTCATGGTTCTGCCCCCCTCCTACAAAGCACTCATGGTTCCAATCTGTCTCATACTTTATTCCGCTCCTGGCCTACCTAGGCGCACTTATGAAATGCAGGTTTATATATTAAAAAGGCGGGTGGACTTCCCAAGGAGTCCGTTGGCTAAGTTGGTTGAGATCCTAAATGTGGGGGAGGGGGTCAGATGGTCAAACCCCGCCCCCTCCATAATAAGGCTGAATTTTGCTTTTAATACCTGTGCTTTTCCTTTTTTGAAACCACGACACATAGAGTTAATGGAAAGTGGGGTACATTGGGGGGGTCGGGCCCACATTGGGCGGCCCGCCCCTTAACTCTATCGACTCGGTTACATTACGTGGAGTGTGTGTTGTGTTGGGCGGTGGGGTTTACAACCCTCACCCACCCATATTTAATATACGGTTGCCATATTATGTGGGGTCGGCAGGGTCATGGCCACCGACCCTCCTTATTTTAATTACATTTTTGTTATGTTCGTTGGGTAGGGAGGGGGTCATGGCTCGCCCTGCCCTTTTTAATATATTTTTTTATTTTATAAAACAACCCGATTTTTTTGAAATTTCTAGAATTTGACCGAAGGAGTCAAATTAAGGGGCCCATAATTACGCCCGGAATCTGGCCAGAGTTGGCCGGAATCCGATGGCCAGATTTCTGCAAATTTGTTGCCTTCTTAAGCTGCCAAATCACCAAGTCAACCCCCAAACTTTGACTGCTCCTAACTCCTCCATACAGACTCAGAATTTAGTTCCGTCTGCGCCGTTGGAATCAGAAAGACAATATCTTCAACTTGACACTAAGTTTTCCACATTTCTGATGCTTTGATTTTTGAGCCTTTGTACTTAAGCCAGTTGTATTTGGACCTGTACAATCCTCCTGAACCAATTTCTCATCCCTTTAAATCAAGTACTATGGAAGAAGCATTAATGGAAACCATTCAAAAACTACATGGAATACCAAATATTATTGTAAGTGATAAAAATCAAATTTTCACTAGAAATTTTTGGACTAGATTATTTTCTTCTTTGGGTACTCAATTGGCTCAAAACACATCTTACCATTCTCAATCTGATGGGAAAACTAAGCTTGCAAATAAATGT
The DNA here is from genome assembly GCA_034641835.2 of Pinus albicaulis. Classification (NCBI taxonomy): domain Eukaryota; kingdom Viridiplantae; phylum Streptophyta; class Pinopsida; order Pinales; family Pinaceae; genus Pinus; species Pinus albicaulis. Next base: position 342,645,723 of record CM076572.1, read on the forward strand.
TTAGAAGGATATATATGTTGCTTTTCATATGATAAAGAGACACAATGGGTAAAATGGTTTCCCTTGGCAAAATAGTGGCACAACACATCCTCCATACTTCATCAAAAATGTCGCCATTTTATGGCATATTATGGATATCATTCTCCATCCATCACATCACCCTTGAAAGGAACTATAAAGGCTCAACCAATAGAGGACCACACCCAACACCAACAAGATGTTCTCAAACTATTGAAGGACAACCTAGTTATGGCACAAAATAGGATGAAGCAACAAGCATATCAACATTACAATGAAAGGGAATTTGGCATGGGGGGTTGGCTATTTGTGAGGCTGAAACCATATAAGCATATCTCTCCCAAGCAACAAAATAAGGGAAATAAATCAACTATGAGGTATTATGGCCCCTATAAGGTGTTGTATAGGATTGGAAGTATGGCCTATAAATTAGATTTTCCTCCATCTTCACATGTACATCTATTCTTTCATGTTTCATGCCTAAAGAAGGTAATCAGTGATAATATCCCAGTACAAACTCTTATATGAGAGATTAATGGTATAAGGGGAAATAATACTAACAATTTTAGAAATAAGGACTAAACAGTTGAGAAATCAAGCAATTATTGAGTACCTCATCAAATGGAAGAACCTATCAATGAAAGAATCGACATGGGACGATGAGTTTTTCTTGCAAAAACACCCAAAGATACTTAAGTGTTGAGGATGACACTTATTTGAAGGGGAGGTGCATGTCAAGCCCTATATAAGCCCCGTGTTAACCCCAAAACCCAATATTAATCCCTATATATTGAGTGATAACATTTCTATTGTTATATTATCATGTAAGCTAGAACCCCTCATGGTCCAATTTTATTATAATTGTATCTTTTGTCTCATAGATTTATACTAAGGAGACCTAATCTTAGGACCATAAAATATTGTCTGGTTCATTATATTTATTGTAAAAGGAGGTTCCCCATCAAAGCGGATTGTAATTATTTGTTTCTTATCATTTTTAAGGCACGAGGATCATAACAAATTCCTAGATAAACTATCTAAGCCACACCTCCTCACTTCTACCACTCTAAGTGAATGCAATTTTAACTTTTGTGAGATTAGGGACTTCTCCTAAAAAACCTCAAACCACACATGTGAATAGTCCTTTGCAATGTCCCTTTACTTAACCTCATCCCACTCCAAACTAGATCCTCAATGAAATCGCATTTCATAAAACAACCCAACTAGAAAAAACAAAACGGTCTTTAGAATAAAAGAAACCTTGAAAAAAGTAACCTAATTTTTTTGTTTTTTTTAAAGCTTGGTAGTACCTTTCATTTTCTCTTTTTTTCCTTTTTTTTTTACTCTATCTTCATCAACATTTCTAGATACATCACCCCGATCGGGGAAGGGAATTGAACCTGTGATGAGTGCTATAACAAATCGCCTCATCACCGTTTAACCAAGACCCCACAAACAATGTAACCTAAATTTCAACCATTATACTCACAATGTATTTCTCATTCAATATAATAAACCATTACAAAGAAGTGTGAAGACAATCAAAATAAGAAACCTACAAAATACTAGTGCAATATTTTTTTCCATATACTACTACAACCATATAAATTAAATGGTTGGTAAACACATATAGTCATTAAAACACTTACCTCATGATACATCTCACATTGCCAAGATTTTAAAAAGCCATAAAAACTAAATAATAACATTATTTATTATTATTATTATTATTATTACTATTATTACTATTATTAAAAAGAACTTATATATGAGTTAAACATATATACATTTAACAAACTAGAGGCAATCAAATGGAAAACATATGTTGTTTTTTTTGTTTTAGCGATGATTAAGTTGAAGGATGATTCTGAGGATGCTCTAATATGGTCCAAAAACCAGATGTTAGGGGTCTTCACAACAAAGTTGAGTTATCAATAAGTAATTGAGGCCACATATACAATTCAGGAAGAATGTTGGTGGGGTTTTTTGTAAAAATCCTAGGCCCCATAAAACATGAACTCGCACTTTGGTTAGAAATTTCAAATAAACTCCTCACATAGGAAGTTGGAATCAAACATGGATGGATTGGACCAAGTCGTTGTGCACTAGGTAAATAGGTTGAAGAAACTATCTCCCACATTTTCATTAGCTATGCCTTCTCTCGGCAAGTCTAGTCTTTGGATATTCAACCTTTCAACCCCCAAATGTCTAGTTGGAGAAAAGTATCAGTGTTGGAATGTGTACATTAATGGAAAGTGATAAGTCAATTAATGCATTCCCATGTTTCCTTGCTTGCTTGGTTCACTCCATTTGGTGAGCACAACACTATGTTATCTTTCATGATAAGATTGTTCCAGTCGGAGTGGTCATTGGGGTTATTGAATCATCAATTAAACAATTTAAGATAAATCCAAAGGGAAAAAAATAAAGGATCCCTATTAAACCTCCACTACTTGTTGATGTGCCTTGGGTTTTTTTTTATGGGGCCAGTCACAGCCAACCAACCATATGTGGATTTGGAGTTATGCATTATGCAAATCATCATCATTTATATCATATTCGATTCACTCTAGGAAGATGCACAAATTCAAGGGCAAAATTTGCTACTTTATGGGCCTTTTTTTACGTTACAAGTTTTTATAACATTAAGAAATTACAAGTATTTGGAGACTCAAAACTAGTTATTAATTGGATAAATGAGAATAAGAGGTGGCGACCCCTCACCTTGAAGTTATCATTGATGATATCAAGAATGAATATGAAAAATTGGAATGGTTTGAAATGAAATACATTTTTAGGGAGCTGAATAGCCTATCAGATCGATTATCAAAAGATGCCTTGAGACTTTAGATTGGTACACTCCATATTGCAGAGTTTTTGAATGATCAAGCCTTGGAGGCGCTCTCCAACCCAATATGCAAGAGATGTTGTAATGTCTTGTCCTATAAACATTTTAATAGGTCAAAATAAAAAATTATAAAAATAAATAAATAAATAAAACTTTGTTAAAATTAAATTTCTACGTTATTATTTTTTTAATCAATTTTTCTTGAGTAGTTGAGGTAAACTTGAAATAAAATAAAAAATAACCCTATGTTAAAATAATGATTCTATGTTATTAATTTTTTTTTTATTAATTTTTGTTTGGAAGTTAAGGAAAACTTGACTATTCAATTTATTGGTGGTTTTTGAGCTCCAGGTTTATGAGAACCAATGGTATTTCCCATGGTATTCATGTGGAATCTAGCCTATTTAAAGGGGTGAATTAAACCAAAATAGATCCATCTCAAAACTGGATCTACCAAGCACCAAGAGTGATCAAATCTCCTAAGATACAAATATCTTAAGATGCGAAGAGATTTGATCCTTCTAGGAGCTTGGTAGATCAAGAGTTAAGATGGATCTAGGTTGGACATAATGTTTACATATGAATATTTTTTGATAGGACATGAAGAGAACTTTGAAATGTCCTCTCAATGTATATTTATTTTTTGGAAAAGCAAAAAAAAAAAAAAAAAAAAAAAAAAAACGTTAACCATGGAGATTCTCAACTATAAACTGGCTTGTTACAATATCATGGACCAATACCATGGATTATTAATATCATGTGCCCAAAAAACCATAACTTATATTTATATGCCATTTTTTTAGTTAATCATTTTAATTGAAAGAGAAAAATGACATAACTACTTTTGAGATATATTGCAACCTTTAATTTGTTTTTGTTTGTTTGTCAAGTTGTATATGTTCCTATAGGCTTGACTTGTAGCTTGAGAAACCGTGACCCAGGGGCATCTAAATTGTCAAGGTCACTCAGGGATTGCAACCAGGGCCACACCAGCCCTAAGTTGACTGGATTTTAATGTGTCTCCTCCCCCTAGCACAAGCGCAACAACCACCATGAAGTTTGATCTTGAGTCGCCTTACTAACGAGGCCCATCCTCAATCGTTTGTGTTAGTGGAACTTGACACAAAATTTAAATTGTTACTACTACTAAGACTATTTTAAAATATTCCATGGAAGTTAAATCCAAACCATCCAAGTAATAATTTTTATTTCTTTCAATCGAACGAGTAGAGATTTTCATTAATAAAGCTAGAAACGGGCCAGGTCCCTTAAGTCATGGAGAGCTTAGTCTCATAATTGCGCAACATATTTACAAGCAAAGAGACCATATTGTTACCTATCTTATTCATATATATACTCTTTACATCTTTCAGACTGTATATCTTCAAAAAACCTCCACAATACACTACTATTCGAAAAAACACAGGATTATGAAAATAAAAAGCAACTGCTACCCACGACTTCTATTGTAGTTGCTACAACACCAGCCAAAATTTTGGGCATATTCAAAATTTTGGGTCCCCCTCTGCTCACTCAACCCATTAAGGTTTCGATCACGTTGTGAGCTAGTAAATTTTCCCCATGACCTAAGTGTTCTCAAACCCTATTTGTGCCCTATTCATGCAAAACATTTCACATTTATGAGAATTTGAGGGTGGCCACTCTGATAAGGCACTACAAGCCTCGTCTACCCTCATGCTTCATCTTTCAACGAGCATTTCCATAAGGTAAAGATACCCTGTGTTATCGAGAAATGGCCTCTCCCCAGCTACTTTAGGGTTACAAAAGTGTGAGTTTTCTTACACGCATGTAAACCCTAAATTCCCATGATGAAAAGTCTCCATTATAGGTATTCCCAACCTTTAGCATGCTTTATCTTGAGTGTTATTTAGGTTGTATGAATCATTGCATCATGTAGAGAAAGTAACTATGTATCGCATCACCGTCAATCATCAAATTTATTTATGTGCTTAACTGGCACATTATTTGAGAAAAGAATTTATTGGGGTTTGAAATGATAATCCTTCAAAATGTCGCCAAAATTCTTGATGTATTACAGTATCAAAATACATTGAACATATATGCATATCCCTCGAAGTTTACATGCACTTACTTTGTTTATGTCTTGCATTTTAGTCTAATTTTAATATAAGCATGATATCATTTAATTAACTTTGGCCACTTTGTAGCATGTAGGGCGAGTAAGAGAAACATACTTAGTGCTCTGATTAAGGCGCATTCATAAGCTCTATTCTCCACACATCACGATATTTATCTTTTCATTGCGTTAAGGTTTTGAAGGAGTTTGAGCAAGGCAGAATTGGGCACCCATTTGGGAGGAGTAATTTTACTCAAACATGAATAATAACTCTTTTATTCCATGGAAGATGGAACGTGCATTAATCCATGGCATGGTGGGTGTTCGAATTAGGTGAAATGTTTTATGATTTCTTGATAGGGAGGAATAAATAGTCTATATATCCACTACACCAAGGTGATGTAATAAACCAATGAATAATGGGAACACCTCATATTACAGTGACTTACAAAAATATCATGACACGTTGGTTTTATTTTGGCAGGGAAAACTGGTTGTTTACACATGGTAGTGTGTTATAGGTTGTGTGCTAAGGTGAGGAATGCGTACAACATAAATAGACCAATAGCCACCATCTTGGAGTTCACAAGATTGGTATCATATACAAGTGTCGTTGTTCTCAGTCAAATTAACGCACTGCATTAACATACCCATGGCGCTAGGACATGTTTTCAAGGGATGATTATGTGGCAGCATTGAGAGGAGGTAATACTATGCCATGAGTATTGTAAAGGATCATGCCAGCACACAAGGAGTGTGAGGCCATATATATACACAGACAAGGTGGTGGGACTATCACACAGTTATCACCTTACAATCTCAAATGTATGACATGGAATTTCAAATTCGTTTTCTTGAGAGTGAGGCCTACGACTTCATTTTGTGAGTGCTTAACTCACAGTCTGATATAATTACCTGGGCTTAAGAGGCATTAATGTCCGAATTAAGGAAATAACCAGGGGTTTTTTTATGCGGAGCACAAGGAACTTTTAAGAAAATTTAACGCAAAAGAGTATACGTATAAAAAAGAAAAAGAAAATAGAGACAGGTAGGTCGTCACCAACTAGGATTTACATCCAATGTTGTACCTCATTCCGGTCCTACATACAGCCCCACTTTTCAGTATCACATAAGAAGAAAAAGACTAAACATGTAATGTCAAGTATGCATTTACAACCTCCACCAAATCGCCATCCGTACCAAGATACATCATCATCAGTACCATTTGCATAAATTTCTAAACAAGGAGATCCATGCCATCAGTACCAAGATACGTCATCATCAATACCATTTGCAGAAACTTCTAAACAAGGAGATCCACTAGGAGTTTGAGGATCACTCCCTACTGGTTGTGCCTACAGTAATGAATTTAACCCTGCAGGTCACAAGGTCGTAAGACTAAAGCTTGGGTGTAGCTCCAAGATGCGACCATGCAACCACTCTCCACATCGCAGAATCCCTTGTCGGAGCACTGATGTTGGAGCTTTGTGTGACCAATGCTACCCCTGAGGAGTGTGACTAGCTGCATCTCCCACTTTTGATCGTTGCATAGGTCGCGGATTTGTGTCTTAGAGATATAGGGATATGCTCAGAAGTGCGAAAAATCCATGTTGCGACTCTGAAACTTCCAGAGAGTCGCACTCCCACCCAGGTCGCCAAGTCACATAATAGTCTTTGGAGAAAGCCAGTGACCGATGCGAATGGTGCAACAATACAACCTCTTCAATTGTGGATTCGATCAATGCATCGAAGAATACAAGCCGCAAGAAATGACTTTACGATCGCAAACCAACTTTTCGGGCCTAAATACGAATCAAAATCTTTAAGCTTGATGTAATCATGTTGCAATGGTCGCAGTGGGTTTTGGAAACACAAACTATAGTTATCTTTGTCCACCCGTCGAAATCATATGAGGTACGTTCTACTACAGTAATGGCCATGATGCCTTGTGTCCTTCGAGGGAGGGGGGGGGGGTATACTCCAAGTTATAAGGCCTTGTTTGAAACTGTGTAGGCAAGATTATCGAGTTGCTTGCTTCCACATGTGTAATTGATAGAATATGGCATTTGTGTAAAAGGGAAGCAGTTGATCTTGATTTGATTTTGATGCCCTGAGAACGCTGAGTCTATCTCTGAAGGTGGTCCTCGACGAGTTATCGCATATTTGAAAATTGTTGCTTCCCTGTGTGGATCACCCAATTATAGCACTGATCTCATTAATGTTTCAAGGATAGTACAAAAGGAGGTGATCCAGCCACTATTTCAAGAAATTCTAATTGGCCAAATGAATTTGGCGCGTAAGGGTACCTCACACATTATAGCTGAAGCCAGTCGAGACTCGCACCGATGGCATTGAATTTATGGTCGAGGCTATGGATGAAGTCATTGAGTTGCAGTATCAAGTAGCAGCTAAAAGGTGCGACCTCTGGAAAATTGCGACCAATCGCTGAGTCGCAGCCTCAAGAAGTAGGGTTTGATTCCCAACCTGGCGACCAATGTGACCTTCAGTAGTTGCACTGCAAAATCACATATGAATGCCACAAAAAATATGACCAGCGCAACTCTCCCTTTTTTCTAACGTTGGGTGGAGACCATTGGTATTCATTTCATCAATGAGAGTGAAGTGCTCACTATTACAGGTGCATACACCCTATCAAGAGACATAATTCAAGTATGCCTTTTGTCTATGGTCGCTAGAACCTTGGTGAGGCTCTAAGAAGGATTGTTGAAGGAGTTGTTGTGATCAAGGCCAAAGGAGAAGCTGGTACTTGGAATGTATTGAAGCAGTAGGACATGAAAGGTCTGCGTTGGGTAATATATGAGAGCTGGAGAGCTTGGATGATGATACATATCTACCTTCATTAAACAACTATTGGGAGGCAAACCCAAACAATTGGAAAGGTTGCATGTTGTAAGTTTTGCATCAAGAGGAATCCCTACACATGTTATTGTTGCCTTGGTTGTGCACCTGGGTTGTGATAGTGTTTTTGTATATTCAAGTGTGTTAAACAATGCCAATCTAGCTCGTCGGGCCCGAGGAACTGTACAGGTTGTAGCTCACTATAATGATTCCCACATCCTGGCTAAGATTACAGGACACCAGTCCATAAGGATCAGTTTAGCACATCATTGTTAAGTGAAGAAATGTGCAAATTTGAGTGGAGGAATTCAAGAAAGTATTCAAAGGAATCTCCGCAAAGGGACTAATAGTGAAGTTGTTGGATACTTCCTGGTTTTCATTCATGCCCCCAAAACTAGTTAAATTACAGAGCTGTGGAGTGGCGTTCAACACCCATTCAACTGTAAGCCCATAGGAGAAACATGGTTGAAGAGGCGTAGGGGAAATATAAAAGCCAATCTCTCTGACAACGTAGTGGCACAACAATTGACCACACACTGGTCTAAAGTGATTTTTTGTTAATATAATTCTTTTACTTAATTAAATGTGCTTCTAGTATCAATATTTGATTATAAACACATGTTACCCATGGTATTTGTTTGCAGTTAGAAGCTCTTGATATGCATGGAAAAATCTAGGGTGTCATCTAGCGAGCAAGGTGGTTCCTTACAAAGCTCCGGGAACCTCGCAATAAAAAGGTACCTAGTAATCACATTATTGCAACAGCTGGGCAACAAGCATTCTAGGGTTTCCAAAAACCCTCAGGATCCTCCTCTTCTCACTCATCGTAATGTGAGTATCGCTCACCATTATGTCAGCAGCTATGCTAAGACTGATTTGATCATGTAACGGTCAATAGGCATGAAAGAGCAATGAGGAATTTGAAGATTTGTGAAGGGAGGTCAAGGGTTACGGTAGGTGAATAGTCACCTCATCTCTATAAATGAGCCCTCATGCCTCTTTGTAAATTACTTTTGAGAACTTGAGTTGAGGCTAGGACGAGAGAACTCACTTGTGCTTGAGAGATAGAGGCACTTAGCTCTTGGTAGCTAGTAGAGGGAGTTGTAGTGAGGATAGGGTTTTGGCATCAAGAATTGGTAGAAATAGCCCACCTTCCATTGTTGGGTTTTGACAAGTTGCAAGATGTGTATTTGAAGTTGCAACAACATTAATAAGATATTCTCCTTTTTCTGACACTGATTTGAATGCTTTCTCATAGTGGTAGTATTAGTTGTTTGATATTTCACTATATTTGTATGTGTGTTTTCATATATGCAATATGTTATGGACTGATTCATATTGGTTGCATGTATGTTTCACTTTCAAATCAGTGTTTACTTGTTCCTTGCCATGTCGATGATATATTGTGAACTACTTTGCAATTAACTTCTGGCATGTTATTATTCATATATTTCTGATTGGGTTTTAGCTCACTAATCCCTGTCATGGCATGCCTCTTCTTATTTCTACTTAGAATTTCCTGTATCTGTATCTATAGTTTGTCAATCTTGGGCTAATTTTCTTCATTGTCTGGTCATTTCACTCTTATCCCCACTTCGACACATTCTCATCTGACAGCCAAGAGGGAAAACATTTATGGCGGTTGTCGGGCCCACATACCAGATGGGGCTCCTACCCCAAACGATGTGAGGTATAATTGGGACCTCTCACTGGGGAGACCCCCTTGTTTTTGGAAATACAACTTTTCCTGTCAAAAAATCTAGCGCTAGAAGGAGGGCCAAATGACAAGTTGAGCGCTTGGAGCCTGCAGTTTAGTCTCATATCTATAAATTTCTTGTCCCCAAATTGTTCTCACGAGATGTTTATCGAATTTATCTATTTTCAATGCTTAATCCCCAATGAGCTTCTCTATCACTTGTCTCAGTTAGAGTTCAATAGTGAGAATGTAATTTCCATAAACGAGCACCTTTCTGATTTTCTTGAGTATTGTGAATATTAACAAATTGATGATGAGGATTTTGATTGTGTGCTTTTCTCCCTCACCCTTGAAGGCTGTGTTAATCAATGGTGTCACACATTGCAAGCGTCTTCCATCCATTCATTCGAGAAACTCATCGATGAGCTTCAACAAGCTTTTCACAGATACGATTTTCAATATGTATTAATAAGGATAAATTAAATCAGAATGAAATCTCAAGAATCTCTAGAGGATTTTGCTATTAAATTTTTTCATCCTTGTTTTTAGTTCCCTGAAAGGAATGTCAATTGGGAATATTTAATTGAACAATTTCAACAACTGGTTTCTGTTTCTCTGCAACACCGTCAATCTGAAAAAATAAATAAATAAATAAATAAAAATAAAATAAAATAAAAATAAAAATAAAATTAAATAAAATTAAATAAAATTAAAAAAATTATAAATAAATAAATTAAATTAAAATTTAAAATTTAAAAAAAAAAAATTAATTAATTAATTAATTAAATTAAAATTAAAATTAAAAAAAAAAAAAAAAAAAAAATTAAAAATAAAAATAAAATAAAATAAAATAAAATAAATAAATAAAAATAAAATAAAATCCTTATCCTTAGGGTTGTCATGATAATCTTCAAGTTACTAACTGTCTAGATTTTGTCTCTAATATTTTCTTTCCCAACTCTTCGAGTCTGTAACAACTTCAACCCTCCAAGGAGGAAATTACTATTTGTGACATTTCTTATCCTCCTCCTGATTTGCTACCTAATAGAGTTTTGGTCGCAAATAGTTTAAGTGATGAAAGATGCTTGCAGGGAAATGAACCATGTTGTATCGCCTATGCACCTTTCATACACCCTGTCAAATCAAAAATTTAAAAACAAGTTCATTTAACATCTCTCCTTGTTAATGAAACCAACCTCGATTACGTTGAACATATGCTTAGGCCTAGTCCTAAATCTCATGCACTTATCGGCAATGACTTGGGTATGGCCCCGAGTGAAATTGATTTTCCTATAAAGCTCACGGACCATTACATGCATGAAGGTTCATTATTCCCTCTGGATGACACTAATGTGTGAGATGAAATTCCTGGTATGATTGATATCCCCTCATTCGAATTGCTTCATCCATTATTCCTTGATTCATTTCATGAGTCTGCTACACCAATGTTTTCTACAAATCATTCAGAACTTTCTCCTGCTAGTGTTGGTGACAGTGATGAACATGAGGGATATGTTTCACAATCGCACAACGAGAATGATGAATCTCTATTTTTTATCTCTTCCATACACAATCCTTAACCAGTCAAGAAAGAGACCTTATGTATCAGCAATCTCAGGATGTTTATCTCACTGATTCATCCTCATTTTGAATCCAAGAGGAGCCTAATGTATCGAATACCCGACCTAATCAAATTATTGGCTTCAATGATTGTAATTTCTTTGAAAACGTATTCACTCGCACCTCTGGTGATCGTCATCCATATCTATTTGTTGATCCTATGAAGCCATTGAAATTTGATGATTCGCCTTTCGAAGATTCAAGGACTCATCAGGAAGTTGAGGCACTTCAGCTTCCACTGATGGTTATTTCAGGTTCTTGCAATCCTAATGAGACCCCCAAAACGAAGTCAAATTACGGTTTATGAAATTAGGGTTTTCACACACCACACTCCTCTCAACATAACTATGTCAGATGTCAGCTTGTCTTGGAATGCCTATGATTCGAGTGATGTTTCTTTGAGCATGTATTTTTTTCCCCTAAAAACTAATATATGTCAACCTATATACCCTAATTTATTCACTAGAGGGAGAACACCAACCATCGTCTCAAATATTTTTTATTGTTTCCCAATCGGTACAGATTACAATCAGGTAAAGCAGATGATGTTTTACAATCCAATCACTCAACCTCTTTGTTTCCTAAGAATCTTTTGGTTAATTAATGTCATCCTTGGGAATCTAAAGAATATTATGTGTTGAACTGTTAATCTATCATTGTGCAAGAACCTGACCAAATTAATAATATGCTCACTGATAGTTATCCAGTCGTCGCAAATAATGACTACACGCACTCGCCAATTAATCTCACGAAACCATCGAAGTTTGATAGCTCCCCGTTTGAAGGTTCATAGTTTTTCTAGGGAAGTGAGGCACTTCAAGTCCCGTTGACGATTACGTCAAGTCCTCACGTCCTCGACAAAACCCATGGACAACTTCAAACTAGGGTTTCTAAAATTAGGGTTTATGCACTTGAATTCTCTGACATCTCAATTTCACTTGGAAAACACTTATTTGCTCGATGTCATCGAATTGATCATCCTCACTGTTACGATAAGGTCGTTGCTCTGCGTGAAGGATGTTATCTAAAAAAATTCTCTACAAGAAGACAACATCTTACCTCTCTCGCACCAGATTTAGGGTTAAACATGCATGGATGTGTGTCATGGCTAGATGATTATAGGTTTCAAGTGCATCTTCCTGTTTATCAAGATGAGAATGTAGTTCCACTTGAACAATCTTCTCTAGCACATTATCTGGTAAGTAGCCATGACCTTCTTGTTGTTGTACATATTTTACAGGTAAGATTTGTTGTTGGTGCACAATTTTTTATGCTGGTTTTGATTGCGGACATCCTTATTCTTACAGGTCAGGAACTGATGCAATGGCTACATTGGAAATCTGATTTCACATGACCTGACCGCCTTTGTGGTTAAATTAGGGTTTTTTTTTAGGCTAGCTAGGGTTTTTTAATTAAATTTTACTTGTTTAAGTTTTTAATTAGGGTTTACTTGTTAGGATTTTCTTGATGGTTAAATTATGTCTCCTGTCTTTTTTTTTACTGTAGGTAGTTTAGTTTTATGCATTATGGATTTTGTGTTAGTTTTCATTTTCTCGTTGTTGCATGGCATTCATAAAATCACTGCACATGTGTTGCATTGTCTTTCATCTGCAATTAGTTGATTTCTTTCCTGCATAAAATTGCATTGCATGATAATACTTTTTGGATGCACTACATCATTCATTTTCCTTCTTGCATAGTATACACTGGATGTTTACATAGACTTATATTTTCCTCTATGTTTCATACCATTGCACAAGCCTTCATTGAACCTAGAGCCTTTGAACCTTTGGTGCCATGACTAGCTTTCTTACCCCTGCTTTCACATGCTCGAAACCTGAGGGATTTATTTGATCTCTTTGTGCACATCGAAACCCCAAACAGCTTCCTTGATTTCCTTGCCCTAATGTTGAAACCCTAACCCTAATTATTGTGTGATGTTTTTATGGCTACTCCAAGAGGCAGGTTCTCTTAGAACCGGTCATCAAAGCCACGTTCTGGACATCATTCCTATGAGTCTAATTCGTTATCTAGGGAGCTACGGGCAGGTTGCTTGTGAGGAACCCTAATCATTTTGAGTGACCTATATCCATAACCTGAACCTTGTTCTCGGCATGCTCTTGAATATATTAATGACTTGTTTACATGTTTCACCTGTTATCTGGAGATGGGATACGAAGGCTTGACATGAGGGAAAACCTAAAACATAATACCTTTCAGTTTCTGTCAAACAAGAAACAACCGCTCTTGCCAGTAAAATAAGTCGGGATCCGTCATCTGCCCCGGCGCAATGAGTGCCCAGTAATAAGTGCTAATGTGCACATAATATAAAAATGAAATTAAATGAAGTGTAAAGGATCAAGAAAGACTTCCTGCACAGAAAGGTAATGCAACAACTATGTCGAGGTACTGACCAGGCTTTCTAGAAGTTGAGCAACATTTTTGATTTATTGAAGTGACACTGTCAGGGTATTGTCTAGGCATGTTGACATCGGAGCAACACCAGAAAATTACTTTAAATTTTTGAATATAATAAGCCCTCTACCTTGATCTTTGCATCATTGTCAACTATTGGCATGCATAAATTTATACTTGGGTGTTTACTAATTAACAAGACCTAGTTGAGGCACAAAGGGAAGAAATATATGTAAAGGTATAAGCAACACAAGAGGTACCCACATTGCTTGTTCAATATTCCCTTGCCTCACCATCCAGACTCGAGAAATTGTAGGGATGTTGGTAGAGATGTTGTATTTTACCAGTGGATGGCAAATTGTTGTAGCTGCTACAATATCACCCAAAATTTTGGGCATAGTCAAAATTTTGGGTCCCCCTCTGCTCACTCAACCCAATAAGGTTTTGATCATGTTGTGAGCTAGTAAATTTTCCCCATGAGCTAAGTGTTCTCAAACCCTATTTGTGCCTTGTTCATGTAATCCATTTCACATTTATGAGGGTTTGAGGGTGGCCACTTTGATAAGACACTACAAGGCTCATGCACCCTCATGCTTTGTTTTCAACGAGCATTGCCATAAGGTAAAGATACCCTGTGTTATCAAGCAATGGCCTCTCCCCAAATAATTTAGGGTTACGAAAGCGTGACTTTGCTTACACACATGTAAACCCTAAATTCCCATGATGAAAAGTCTCCACTATATGTATTCCCAACCTTTAGCATGCTTTCTCTTGATCGTTCTTTAGGTTGTACCGATAATTGCATCACGTAGAGAAAGTAACTATGTATCTCATCACCACAAATCATCAAATTTATTTATGTGCTTGACTGACACATTATTGGAGAAAATAACTTATTGGGGTTTGAAATGGTAATCCTTCAAAATGTCGCCAAAATTCCTGAGGTATTACAATATCAAAAGACATTGAACATGTTGAAAAATGTAACTAGGTTGGTCTTCATATTGACTATGTAATCATGTATTCTATGTAAAGAAGAAGACAAAGACAATAAAATGTATTATGTACTTGCTTCATGGTTTCATGAGAAAGATTTTAGTAGAGGATAAATAGACTTCTTCTTGATTTCTATCTAGGGTTTTTCTTCTTGATATAAATGTAATAAGTGTCATATATGAAGGATCTAGAATTGCTCCAAGACCAAGTCCAGAAACCATGGAAGAGTAGCTCTCATTAGCCCTCCCTCAAATGTTGGAAGAAATGCTATATTGATGTATCAAGTCGACCTCCATACAACATGACAAGTTGGCCTACTAGTAAGAGGTATGGTCGGCCTAAATTAAGTGAACATTCTCATATATATACATAGAAGCTGCAGATCATTTAAGGTAAGCAAGAATTGTGGATCCAGCTCCCATCAATTGCGGATATTCTAAAGACAATTGCAGAGATAACACTGTGGGCTAAAGATAAGAATGGTGTGGATGATTTAAAGGGATAAAAATTCTAATTTCTCTGGACAGTATTGCGAATTTCAGTCAAAGAGAGAAATGTGGATTTCTCTTAACAGAAGTGCGGACTACCTAAAACAGTTTTCGGATTCTTGGTAGAAATTTAGTGCAGATGCAAAGGGTCAGTTGACGGATAGTCCTATGGAGAAAGGTGTGGATCAGAAGCTGCGATCAAAGGATCAGTTAAAGGACAGTATTATAGTATATACTTGTGATACATGTATGCTTGCAAATACTTCTGTAATATATGAGGATACACTCATGGAATAAATTCGGACATATACAGAGGTTTATCTAAGATACAACATAATAAGGTTTGGTTAAATAAGAGTTGAAGACAATGTTCTAAGAATGGTGTGTATTTGTTATGAAGTAATCTGAAGCAGTGGATTAAGTTGATGATCATGTTATAAGTCTTAATATCAATATGGGAAAAGGAGGAAGGAAAATCTATGATTACCCTTCCTATTCAAATATTCTACATCTCTATTGTATGAAAAGGTTTAGAATGATCTAGCAAGCAATTAGAAGTATCTCAAGACAAACATAGAGACCGAGATCTCTAAGAATGGTGCAAATCAGTGTAAGCTAGTGCAGAAATGAAGGATCGGTGTTAGAGGCAAGCAAAGAATCATTGACGAGATCTTGGAGGAATTCCTAGGTCAAGGGTTTGAGTCTTGGTCATGGTACTTGTCATTTGAAGATCTATGAGAAGAATTCCTTGCGGGTTTTCCTCTCCAAGAGGGAGAGGTTTTTCCCTGGCTCTAGGAGCCTAATTTTTGTGTCTCGTGTATTTTTGATAATTTACTTGATGAAAAATAAACTAACCTAAAGAAGAGAATACTTAAGTAATCCAAGTAAGCTCACAAGTAATTTGTCAAACCAGGAGGTAACTCCTCAAAACTGGAATTGTCTATTAGCTGAAGAATGTACATGCTTATATAGATGGGAGGTGAGGCTATTGGGATTCAGCTCCCAATGACTCTTGGCCTTCCTTATTTCCTAATAATAATTAATATACAATATTAAATATGCACACCCATCCATAGGATTAGGTGTCAACATTCCCCCCTTTAATCCGAAGGGATGTTGGTGAGTCCAAGCATCGATATGAACTTTTCAAAGTTTTCTCTTCCAAGTGCCTTGGTGAAGATGTCAGCAGTTTTCTCATTTGTGGAACAATGATGTAGATGGATGGTTTTGGCCTGAACATGATGTCGAATTAGATGGTACTTTGTATTGATGTGCTTTGTTCGATCATGGAACTTTGGGTTCTTGGCCAACTTTATTGCAGAAGTGTTGTCGATCATGAGTGGAGTGGAATACATTTGTTTCATCTGCAAATCTTCCAGGATTTTTTGGAGCCACACAATTTCCTTTGTTGCTTCAGCTGCTGCCACATATTCTGCCTCGGTCGTGGAATCTGCTGGAACTGACTGTTTGCGTGATCTCCATGAGACAGCTCCTGATCCAAGACTCATGGTGTAACCTGTAGTAGACACACCTGTTTCTTTGTCGCCATCAAAGTCTGAATCAGAGTATCCGGTCAAGATGAAGTCGCCTACCTGTGTATATTTGAGTCCAAAGTCTTGAGTCCCCTTCAAGTACCTTAGTACTCTTTTGGCAGCAGACCAATGTCCTTCACAAGGTTTTTGCATGAACCTTGAGAGGATTCCAACAGCAAATGAGATGTCAGGTCTGGTGGTGGTCAGATAGATAAGACTTCCTACAAGCTGTCTATACTTAGTTGCATCCTCAAATTCCTTCCCTTCAACGGATGTGAGCTTCAAGTTTTGTTCCATTGGAGTGCCTAAGGGTTTACAATCATCCATGCCAAATTTGTTCAAGAGATCTCCAATGTACTTCTTCTGAGAACGAAAGATGAATTTAGGATGTTGAATTACTTCAATACCCAAATAGTAATGAACATGACCCAAATCAGTCATTTCAAAACCTTTCTTCAACTCTTTCTTCATGGATGCAATATAGCTCTCATTGTTTTCTGTTATCAAAAGATCATCTACATATACCACAAGATATACAACTGTTTTTCCAACTTTCTTAACAAACAAAGTTGCATCATCAAGATCAAAGTGTTTGAAATCAAGTTTCAGAAGATGCTCGGTCGACTTCTCATACCAGGCTCGTGGTGCTTGCTTGAGGCCATACAAGGATTTCACAAGTTTGCAAACTTTGTGTTCTTGACCCTTTATCACAAATCCTTCTGGCTAGGACATATAAACTTTCTCCTTCAGATCTCCATTCAAGAAGGCTGTTTTTACATCCATCTGATGGACTTTCCATCCACTCTGAGCTGCTAAGGCAAAGAGAGTCCGGATGGTGGTCCATTTTGCTGTGGGAGCAAACGTTTCTTCATAATCAATTCCTTCCTTTTATGCGAATCCTTTTGCCACAAGCCTGGCCTTGTGCTTGTCAAGTGAGCCGTCTGCTTTGTACTTGTTCTTGTAGACCCACTTACAGCCAATTGGTTTTGTTCCCAAAGGCGGATCAACCAGCTTCCAAGTGCCATTCTTTATCAAGGCATCATACTCCTTCTGCATCGCTTCTTTCCATTCATCATGAGAAGCGGCTTGTTTGAAGGAAGTTGGTTCATGATCTGTAGACAAACTCAATTCACAGTTATAAGCAATATCCATATCAACAGGAGAATCAGAATTATCTACATCACCTTCGATTTCTTGAGTGGAACTTCTTGTTCCTGTTTTTCCAACCTCATCGGGATGAACATCCTCCAGTGTCTTTGTCAGCCATTTGGGAGGACCTTTCTGAGATGGCCCAGGCTGGTCACTTGACTGAGTTGGGATTGATTCAAGATTCAATCTCCCAATTCTGTCAATCACATCATCCAATGTGTCATCCGTGGTTGTTTCTTCATGTGGGGGAGAGTGTGGTTCGGGAAATGATTCCACAGTTTGATTCAATATCGGAATCCCCCCTTCAAGGTGTGGAATCACATTATCAAACTCTTGGAAAGACTTTGCATGTGTGAATCTATCCAGGCGATCAAGTTGCCGCTCAAAAACCTTGTCACTCTTGGAGGATTCAAGAAATATGACATCTCTTGCTATCACAAACTTCTTATTTGCTTCATCATAGAGACGATATCCTTTGGAGGTATTGGAGTACCCCAAGAAGATACATTTTCTGCTTCTAGCACCAAGTTTGTTCCTTTGACCCTTGGGTATCAAGGCATAACAGGTGAACCCAAAGACCCTGAAATGCTTTACCGAAGGAATGTGGCCATGCCACATTTCAAAAGGAGTTTTGTTTCTAATTGAACTTGAAGGACACCTATTCTTTATGTAAACAGCACATAGAACTGCATCAACCCAAAACATCAATTTTACATTCTTGAAAAATAACATGGAGCGGACCATATTTAAAATGGTTATGTTCATTCTTTCAGCTACACCGTTCTGTTGTGGATTATATGGCACAGTTGTTTGATGTTTGATTCCATGTTGACGAAGATAATTTTCAAATTCATTTGAGGTGTATTCTTTTCCATTATCAGTACGTAGAGAGCCAATATGTGTTTGTGCATCATTTTCAGTCCATGCATGAAAATTCTTGAAAGTTTGAAAAGCATCAGACTTATTCTTCAGTAAGTAAATCCAACACATTCTGGTGTAGTCATCAATAAATGTCATCATGTATTTGTTTCCCTTTGCAGAAGCAATAGGCATAGGGCCACATAAATCTGAATGAACAAGTTCAAGTTTCCTATGTGCTCTTGAGTGTGAATCATGAAATGGCTGTTTGCTGTGCTTTCCTAGAATACAAGCATCACATTCCTTAGGTTTTCTAGGAATTGTAGGCAGTCCATCAACACCATTTTTCTTCAACTTCAACAAACGAAGGCTGTCATAATTTAAGTGTCCAAATCTAGCATGCCATAAAAGACTTGATGGAAATGTACCTTCATCATGATATGAACTGAATGCAAAGTTTTGAGCATGAGCAGATGAACCTTTCGGCTTCAAGAGTCTCCCTTCTTCTATTCCCTCCATGACAAGTGAGTGAGCCGATGTGATCGACCTGCGCGCTTGCCATCAGTAAAGTGAGCGAGTGTGTACTCTGGTTACGATCGGGGAATGACAAGTTTCTCTTCAACTCAGGGAGGTATAGAACCTCATGTAGGATATGATCGGGAAGACCAGGCAGTTTAAGCCTGACTGTGCCAAGCCCTGATGGCTTGAGTTTGGATTTATCTGCGAAATATACTGCTCCATCAACTTTGTCAGTGAAATCTTCAAAAAAATCTTTTCTAAATGTCATGTGACATGTTGCTTCTGAATCTAGCAACCAATCATCTCTCCATGAAGTAAATGAAACATCAAATAGGTTTTCAGTTACTCCATTGTTACAATGTGCTAGAACAGAATGAGCTGATTCAACTGGTTTACCTTTGTCTTTTTCATCAGTTTTACCTCTGTCTTGATTTGTTTGCTGCTGAGCTTTAGATTGTCTGCCCCCCTTTTCTCTGAAGTTTCTTCTTCGTCTTCTGCCTTCTCTTCCTCTGGATGAACCTGAAGCGTGTCTCTTTTCTCTCTGTGCCAAGTAGGCAGCCTCTTTAGAAGATGAAGGGACTGTCATCTTCTTTTGAAGGAGGAGAGAAAAACCTCTGCTGGAAAATTTCTCTTGAAGGAGAGAAAACAAAAAAATCTATTGCTGGAAAATATACTCAATTAAAAGGGCAGAAACTCTTGCTGGAAAAAATTTTCTGAGTTTAAAAACTCTCTCTGGAAACTAAATCTTCTCAGAAAACTTTTGCTGAAGACTGAATTTTAAAAAAACACTCTATGCTATAGACTGATTCTGCATAAAAAAAAATGTATTTTTTTTTGTTTGGGGAAAAAATGTATATGAAAAAAAATGGAATTATGAATGGGAGGGGGGCGGTATTGTGAAAATGAAATGGGCGGAATGGTATTGAATGGATGTATTATGAATATGAATGGGGGAAGCTATTGAAATGGGCGGAATTGACTATTCAAAAGTGGTAGGGACATTATGGAGGGGCGGTGTATTGTAATGTTGTTATATTATGGAGGGGCGGTGTATTGTAATGCAACGCATATCATGACAACGATATTGTGTATACAACACATATAATGCAACGGTATTGTGTATACAACAGAACAGAACAGCGTAATATATACAACGAACAACTTTTAAATATCAATGAACTGATGTGGTAATATATACAATGGACAGTGGTATTTCAAAGCGGGTGGAGAGGCGGTATTAGCAACGTGGTATATAAGACTGGAGTCACATGGAGTGTATTACCGCCACGGTGAAAGCGTAGGCATGCAGCGTTAAAATATGGGCGGTAATGTGAAGCAACAGCGTTTGAATATAGACAGTGTTTAAAAAAAGGGCGGTAGTTATATAACAACGTGGTATTTGAACAGTGGTATATTGTAAACACAGTGAACTGTATTAAGAGTCGAGGGCGTAAGGGCGCTGGTGGAGGGCCAACAGGCCACTTATATGGATGTGCGTTGCAGGTATAAGAGTGTATGCAGGCGTTGTTGGAGGGCCGACAGGCCACGTATAATGGATATATATTAAAACACAGCGTAATATGGAGTATGCAGTGTTAACTGTAATGGAGAAGCGTGGGATTCGAGTAGGCACGGTTGAGATAGCCTGTAATAGATAGCGCAGGTAGGGAGGGTAGTTTAGACTGCTGTGGGATGGATAGCAGTGAGGGGTGAATAAGGAGTTGAGTGAGGGAGAGGGCGTAGGGCGCAGAGGGAGAATGGAACAGGAATGAATGGAGGGGGCGCAAGGATGAAAGGAGAATGGAGGAGGCCCAAAAGGGCGTTACATAAAAAAATTTGAACTTGAATCTGCAGAAGACAGAGTTGCAGGACTGCTGGAATGGCAGAGCCTGCAATTTGCATATTGACAGAGCCTGCAGTCTGCAGGAGCTGGAGCTGCAAATGTCAGTGCTAAATAGGGAAAAAAAATGCAGAATAACAGTCTAGCAGTTAATGAGCAGCAAAAACATTAAAAAATATTGACTGAGCAAAGGGTAGGGAGTTACACCACAGGGCAGAAATGCCAAATGTGGGGCTGGCTCTGATACCATGTCAAACCAGGAGGTAACTCCTCAAAACTGGAATTGTGTATTTAGCTGAAGAATGTACATGCTTATATAGATGGGAGGTGAGGCTATTGGGATTCAGCTCCCAATGACTCTTGGCCTTCCTTATTTCCTAATAATAAATAATATACAAAAATACATGTGCACACCCATCCATAGGATTAGGTGTCAACATAATTATCAAGAAGAGAAATTTGTATTAATCACCAGCCCTCCAAATTCTCAACAGAACACATATGCATATCCCTCAAAGTTTACATGCACTTGCTTTGTTTATGTCATGCATTTTAGTCTAATTTTAATATAAGCATGATATCATTTAATTAACTTTGTCCACTTTGTACAATGCAGGGCCAGTAAGAGAAACACATTTAGAGCTCTGATTAAGGCGCACTCAGAAGCTATATTCTCCACAAATCACGATATTTATCTTTTCATTGCGTTAATGTTTTGAAGGAGTTTGAACAAGGTGGACTTGGGCGACTATTTGGGAGGTTTTTTACTCAAACATCAAGAATAACACTTTTATTCCATGGAAGATGGAACGTGCATTAATCCATGGCATGGTGGGTGTTGTGAAATGATTTATGATTTATTGAGAGGGAGAAATAAACGGTCTATATATCCAATACACCAAGGTGATGTAATAGACCAATGCATAACGGGAACATCTCATATTACAGTGACTTACTAAAATATCATGACACGTTGATTTTAATTTGGGAGGGACAGTTATTTTTTTACACATGGTAGTGCATTATAGGTTGTGTGCTGAGGTGTGGAACGCGTACATCATAAAGAGACCAATTAACCACTATCTTGGAGTGCACAAGGTTGGTATCATGTACAAGTGTCATTGTTCTCAATCAAATTAACGCACTCCATTAACATACCCATGGCACTAGGACATATTTTCAAGGGATGTTTATGTGGCAACATTGAGAGGAGGTAATGTTATGCCATGCGTATTATAAAGGATCATGCCATCACACAAGGAGTGTGAGGCCATAGATATACGCAGACAAGGTGCTTGGACGATCGCACAATTATCACCTTACAACATCAAATGTATGACATGGAATTTCAAATTCATTTTTTTGAGAGTGAGGCCTACGACGTCATTTTGCGAGTGCTTAACTCACAATATAATATAATTACCTGGGCTCAAGAGGCATTGATGTCCAAATTAAGGAAAGAACCAGGGGTTTTTGACGCAGATCACAGGGAACTTTTAAGGAAAGTTAATGCATAAGAGTATATGTATAAAATAAGAGAACAAAGACAGTCAGGCCGTCACCAACCAAGATTTACATCCAACGCTTTACCTCACTCTGGTCCTACATACAGCCCCACTTTTCAATATCGCAAAAGAAGAAAAAGACTAAACATATAATGTCAAGTATGCATTTATAGCCTCCACCAAATTTCCATCAATCCCTAGATCTGTCATCATCAATACCATTTGTAGCAACATCTGAACAAGGAGATCCACTAGGACTTTGAGGATCACTCATATTTGGTTGTGCCTACAGTAATGAAGTTAAACCTGTAGGTCACAAGGTTGCAAGACTAAACCTTGGGTGTAGCTCCAAGATATGACCATGTGACGACTCTCCAAGTCGCAGAATCCCATGTTAGATCATCAATTCCATAGCTTCGTGCGACCCATGCTACCATTGAGGAGTCTAAATGACTGCATCGCCCACTTGTGATTATTGCATAGGTCATGGAGTTATGTCTCTGAGCTCTAGGGATAAGCTCAGAAGTGCGACCAATCCACGTTGTGACTCTGGGATTTCCATAATAGTCTTTGGAGCAAGCCAGCATAAGGTGTGACTGGTGCGACCATACAACCTCTTCAATTTTGGATGAGACAAATACATTGGAGAATACAAGTCACAGGCAATGAATTTACGATCACACACCAGCTTTTTGGGCCTAAATACGAATCAAAATCTTTAAGCTTGATGCAAGCATGTTGCAGTGGTAGAAATGGGTTTTGGAAACATGAACAGTAGGTATCTTTGTCCACCAGTTGAAATCAGATGAGGCACGTTCTACTATAATAGTGCCCATGATGCCTTGCGTCCTATGATGGGGGGGCATACTCCAAGTTTTAAGGTTATGTTTGCAACTGTGTTAGCAGGATTATCGAGCTACTTGCCTCCAGATGTGTAACTGATCGAATACTGCATTTATGTAAAAGGGAAGTGGTTGATCTTGATTTGATTTTGATGCCCTAAGAACGTTGAGTCTATCTCTGAAGGTGGTCCTCAACGAGCTATCACATATTTGCAAACTATTGCTTGCCTGTGTGGATCACGTAGTTCCAGCACCAATCTCATTATTGTTTCAAGGATAGTACGAAAGGAAGTGATCCAATCATTATTTCAGGAATGTTGAATTGGCTAAGTGAATTTGGCGCATAAGGGTACCTCACACGTTATAGATGAAGCTAGTCGAGACTCACATCGATGGCATTGAATTTATGGCCAAGGTTTCAGATCAAGTCGTTGAGTCGTAGCCTCAAGTAGCAGCCAGGAGGTGCAACCTCTGGCCAGTTGCGACCAGTCGCTGATTCGCAGCCTCGAGAAGCAGGGGTCAATGCAACCAACCTGACCTGGCGACCAATATGACCTCCACTACTTACACTGTAGAATCACATATGAATGCCCCAGAAAATGTGACCATTGTGACTCTCCCTTTGTTCTGAATTTTCCTGGAGGCCATCGATATTCATTACATCAATGAGAGTGAAGTGCTCACTATTGAAAGTGACATACACCATATCAAGAGACATAATTCATGTATGCCTTTTGTTTTCTTAAGGCCTTCTTGTTGGTCTTCTTTTGTGGAAAATTTGTGGCATAGTGTCCATGCTCATGATAGTGAAAACATTTCACCTTTTACAAGTATCGCTTCTTTCTTGCCTTGTCAGACATCGATTTGGAATGGGACGCCTTCCCTTTCCCTTTCTTCACCTTTCCAGCCAAGTCATAGTTCTCCTCAACATCAGTCTTTGATGAGGATCCATCTCTGGTGCTCGGACGAATCTCTTCTTGTACCAAGTCGGACCATAATCGCTCCTATTCTGGTAGCTTCTCCTTCCCATTCACAGAGTCCTAGTATCCATGTCAACTCTTGGGAAGGCCTATAAGAGCTAGGGTAACCAAATCATCCTAGGAAATAGCTATCCAAACATTTATGAGCTCATCTCGACATTGAGTGAACTTTGTTAAGTATTTTTGGATAGTGTTGCCCTTCTCTGTCTTGAACTTTCTGAGCTTGTCTTTCAGCGCCAACTTCTTGTGGTTACTATTTCGAAAGAGATCTGTTAAGGCCTTCCACATAGCATGTGGAGTCACCTTCCCATGGAGACTCGAGACAATTTTATATCAAACTCCCTCTAACAAGATCCTCCTCACCTTTGTACATTATGCTTCCATGAATTAAGAAGTTGAGCATATGTTGTTGTAGGCTGGGGAATATCACTGTCAATGAATGTGTTTATTCTGCTTTCCTCTAACACTGCCTCCATCCTATCCTTCCATGCTGTGTAATTCGAATTTCCCTTAAGGGAATATTCGATCCTCAAGCCATTGAAAGATATCTTGATATGTTGTTGGGTAATGGAGAATAAATATGCAAATTCGATGTACCTGTTCAAAACAAACTATAGTTCTTCTCTTCTATTGTGATTCTTGGCGCTCTGATACCATGTAGAATTTATCTAGAGGGATTCAATCTGATATTGTAATGTACTAAAAAAAATACTTAATCCTTCTACAATTTACGGAAACCAAATACAATCGCACAACCACATAACAAGTAAGAGAAATAAATAATCAATCGCACAACACAAGATATATCTGGGGAAAGCAACTGTTGAAAACCCTGCTATCTGTATATTTTATAAATTCAATACCATGAAACAATACAATGATATTTTCCTCATTGAGAAACCCCTACACTCTATTGACTGCCTCACTCTAATATAGACAAATTTAGTCAAATACTTAACCAATTCCGAGCCTCTGTCTGACCAACCTTGTTCATGCATTCTTGGAGGAATTGTGACCCTATTAAATAGGAAATTACCAAGAATTGACTATGAAATTCATCCAAGGCTTCCTGATGACTCTATACATGACATGTACAAGTTTCTACATATACAACTAATAGTTATCTCCCCTTTAACCTCAATCTCAACTGGGCCTTCCTTAGAACTGACATGCAACAACTATTTATAGTGAATTATTAGTTAATCGAATGACTAATGCTTGTGAATTAAATCATATTTAATTCACTGGACTTATCACTAGCTCATCTCTCTGTTAAAACTAATTAAATGTATTTTAACCCAATTAATTGAGTTAACTAATTATAACTCATAAATAATTGTAACTGGACCCCCTAAAATCATGGGAGAACTCGACATTTCTCCTCTTTGACCCTCAACTCGAATTTCCTAAGCTAACTAAGTCTTCCTGACTTAGTTAACTAATACAAGTTGTCATGAGATGAAATTACAATTTCTCTTCCAATTTAATTAAGGAAAAATTAAATCAGAAGCCCCCTTTGAGTGCCATTTCAACAAAATAAGAATGCCAATGAAGAAATTCAAAAAATCTATGCTGACATCCTTTGCAGTTACCCAAAAGAAGAGAATTTGTTCCACCTAGAACAAAGATCCACCTAAAATAATCCAAGGAATGAACTAAAGTTATCTCCACGAAGGAATACTACATCAAATCAAAGCTATCCAAACAGGTATCAAACTATCTTTCTTGATTATTGTTTCTACCATAAAAAATTTGGTCATCAAGTTAAGCATTGCAAGGCTTATAAGGATAATAACTCAAGGATATATAAGACCAATTATCATAATAAGTTGTTTTGTTCAAAGAACAAGGTCAAATCAAGACCTATAATTCATTTGATCCTTTGTCTAAGTATGATCTAGAATGTTCCAAATGCAATAATTTAGGTCATGGTGCACAAAATTGTCCACTTATGTCAAAAAGGAAAGAGTTGGAAAAATGGGAACTCACTACAGATAAATGTGGTCTAGCTTTATGTGCACAAAGTGATGAAAATCAATGGTTTGTAGATAGTGGATGTTCAAGACACATGACATGTGACCAAAATAAGTTTATCTCGTTAAATAAAAAGGATGAAAATGTATCCTTTAGAAGTGGATCTACTAAGATTGTTGGAAAAGGGACAGTGGCTCCTGTTAATGGAAAAGGAAAAGCACAAAACACACTACTAGTAGAAGGGCTCAAGCACAATCTTCTGAGCATTAGCCAAATTTGTGATGAAGGACATAATGTTATTTTCAGTACTAAAGATTTGAGATAAGAAAATCCTCTTCGGGATTAATTGTGGGAAGAGTAAGAACACTAAATAACCTATATATTTTGAGTAAAATCCAAGAAGACAAATGCTACATAAGTCAAACAAATGAAAGATAGTTATGGCACAAGCAATTGGAACATCTAAATTTTGATAATTTGGTTTAAATCAACGAAACAAATGCAGTAATAGACATTCCAAATTTTTTAAAACCGGAACAAGTTGTTTATGGCCCATGTCAAAATGTCAAGCAAACTAGGACCTGCTTCAAGACCAAGGAATTATCAACATTGAAGCCTCTAGATATCATACATGAAGATTTATGTGGACCAACCAGGACTCCATCTCTACAAGGTGAAAGGTAATTTTCTCTATTTGCAGATGACTATACTAGAATGATGTGGTATTTTTTATAAAATTTAAATCAAAAGCACTTTAATGTTTTAATCATTTCAAATCTCTTGTGGAAAATTAAAAAGAATAAAAAATCAAGTGTCTTAGAACATATAGAGGAGGAAAATTTACTTCAAAAGAATATTATGAATTATGTGAAACACATGGAATCAAAAGAGAACTTTATGTTGCTAAAACTCCTCAACCAAATGTAGTAGTTGAAAGAAGAAACATAATTTTACAAGAGATGGCGAGAACAATGATGCTTGCAGCTGAGTTGCAGGCCAAATTCTAGAAAGAAGCAATTGGAGCAGCAATGTATACCTTGAATATATCTCAACTCCAAAAAAATAATGATAAGACTCCGTATGAATTATGAAAATGAGGATCTGCTTCGGTAAAATATTTTAGAATTTTTGGAAGTAAATGCTTTATGAAGATCAATGATAACTCACCAGGCAAGTTCGGCTCTCATGTTGATGAAGGAATATTTCTTGGATATTCTATAAGGAGCAAAGCATACAAATGCTACATAATTGATTGCGGAAGGTGGTAGAAAGTATTGATGTAAAAACTAACGAGGCACTTCCAGAAAAAGGTAATTGAAATCCTTAAAGAAGATCCTATTCTTGGATAATCTGAAGAAGATGGTTCAAAGGAAGAGAAGAATCTGGAAATTTAAAAAGAACCATATCAAACTCCATGAAAAGTAAAATTCGTTCAAAAACATCATCTGGAAGAACAAATTATTGGTGATGTAGATGATGGAATACAAACCTGAAGAAGGATGAAAAATACACCAATAAGGGGATATGTTTCCCTACTATCTATGATAGAACCATAAACTTTTCCCAAGCTAGTAAGGATCCTCATTGGATAATAGTTATGGAAGAAAAAATGTATCAAATCGAAAAGAATGAAACATGGGAACTAGTGCCTTGTCAAAGGGATAAAACTATTATCGAAACCAAATGGGTGTTCAAAAACAAAATGAATGAATATAGACAGATCATTAGAAATAATGAAAGGCTCATATGTAAAGGACACTCACAAGTTGAAGGAATTGACTTTGAAGGAACTTTTGCTCTTGTAACTCGATTGGAAGCAATAAGAATGTTTTTGGCATTTGCTTGTTCAAAAGGTTTCAATGTTTATCAAATGGACATAAAATCAACGTTTCTAAATGGTGACCTAAAGGAAGAAGTTTACATGGAGCAATCAGAAGGTTTTGATGTAGCAAAAGGAAAAGATTTTGTTTGCAAATTAAAAAGGCGTTGTATGCATTAAAACAAGCTCCTAGAACTTGGTACACAATATTGAATCATTATCTACAACAACAAGGTTTCAAAAAGGGAGTGGCTGGAAACAATCTCTACATGAAGATAGTCAAGAATAGACTACTAATCGCACTTGTATATGTTGATGATCTTATTTTCGCCAGACAAAAATGACGATATGAGTCATGAATTTGCTCAAAACATGTCTAAGGAATTTGAAATGTCTATGCTTTGCGAATTATCTTATTTCCTTGGACTACAGGTAACTCAAACTAAGGCAAGCATATTCATATCCCAAAAGAAATATAATAGAGACATGCTTAAAAGATATGGGATGGAAGAATGTGCTACTATGAGAACAATAATGACTATAGATTTCATATTAAGCAAAGATGATGAATACCCTTCAGTAGACGCAACTATTTATAGATCAATAATTGGATCTCTTCTATAATTAATTGCTTCATGACCCGATATTATGCAAGCAGTAGAAATGGTGGCAAGATTTCAATCAGCCCCTAAGGAATCCCATTTGATGGTTGTAAAAGAATCCTCACATATTTGAAAGGTACTCCTAATTTTTGCCTATGGTATCCCAAAATCACAACTCTTACTTTGAAAACATACACCGATGTTGATTGGGCTGGAAGCATAGATGACTGAAAAATTACTAGCGGACATGCATTCTTCATTGGAAATTGTCTTGTATCTTGGCTCATCAAAAAGCAATCATCTATATCTATGTCCACAACTGAAGCCAAATACATAGGTGTTGTAGATTGTTGTACACAAATATTTTGGATGAAGGAAGCTCTGAAAGATGTCAACATAGAAACAAATCAACCAATTACTATCTATTGTGTCAACACCAACGCCATCATTTTGTCAAAGAATCCGATAATGCATTCAAAGACAAAACATATCCTAATCAAATACCATTTCATTTGAGAATAAGTTGCATAAAAAAAATTTAGATTGGAATATGTCAATACAATGGAACAAATTTCAAATATTTTCACAAAACCCCTACCATGAGAAGCTTTTGAATACCTTTGTCAAAAAATGGGGGTCATATCTCTTGCACCACATTGAAGCAACACATTGATAGGGGGAGGAGCACCATGACAGGGGGAGCATAATATGAATAAGTTGCCATATATGTCAAAGGGGGAGGAAATATTTGAAGAGAAAGTTTATTTCCATCAATGACAAAGGGGGATATTGTTGAAGTTGTCATTTATGGTGATGTACCTTAACACCTTATCCCTAATCCTAGCCACGTGGGCATTGACAACTATGATGATGATGCAGAAGGCCTACCTTAAAACCCTAACCATAGGAGCCCTAGATGATGCCCTAACTCTAATGCATAATAAATATCCTTATACAAAATCCTAATACCCTTACATCACGCCCTAGCATAAATAAATGAAATTCTAATAAATTAATTCTAAAATCCTATTCACTACCCTTAGCTCTAATTGCAAGCGCATTGAAAAAATATTATGCTATCACTAGGGGATTGTAAGATGCTTTTTAAAATACAAAAATGCATTTTATAGGATAAAGAAAAAGTAATAATAATAAAAAAAGGCATCCATCTAAGAAAGGCAAGTGGTAGACTTTGTAAATGCCATTACACCAAAGTGCAAATTTGTCAAAGTATAAACAACCACACAAAAATTCAAAAAACCTATATGATGCATATGTCAGCCCTCAAGTTGGCTTTATCTAAGCTAGACGTGTCCCTTCATATTTAATCAAAACCACTATAATATAAGCTCGGTGTGATTCATTATGCATCAGATTTCAACGAAGAAACATAGAGAAGCAGTTCACAACTCGTGAACTAAGAAGATAAGTGGCAGTTTGTGGAGATAGAAGAGTGCGAGTTTCTTCTAAGATAGATGACTGTAATATGTGCGAGTTCTCTAAGGAATGAAGGCATCTTAATTATGTATCTGAGGAAGACATCTGAATTGTATATCTGTGGAAAGGCATCCAAATTATGCTCATGTGGAAGGCATCCAAACTCGGCCTCTTATCTCCAGTGAATGACATATTTGGTTAAAGTCTTGTTCATGTTAAAGGCTATTCGAGTTTTTTTTTTGTGGAAGGCTGTGCAATAAATATACTATCTGAAGTTCTATGAGAAAGGCACCTTGTTCTATACAAATATTACTACTTTAGAAAGTTGTGGTATGTTTATGTTGGATATTGAGCATTTTTTTATTACTCATAACTGTCATCTATGAAGCTTAAATCAGTGTGTGGACATCAGTTTGGATTTTCTTAGTCTCGTGGAGACACAAGCCCCTTTTTGAGGAAATCTTGAAGCATATCTTGAGAAGAAATCTTGAAGTATACTTTGGAGCATCCTTGAAGAAACTTTGAAGACTGGTTTGAGGAGTACCGATTGCATAAATCTACAATAGTTGTGTTGAAGCACCATCAAAGGAAAGCTTGAAATTCAAATATATGTTGAAGTATTCTCCATTGAAAACTGATGAGGATTGTCCAGTGAAGATGATGTAATGGTAACATTTTATTCGAGGGTTGAATCCATTAAAGGTCTTTTTGTTAAACACGATTGGAGTCCTTAGGGTTAGAGCCCTAAACCACTTGAAAACAAGGATTGGTGTCCTTAGGGTTGGAGCCCTAAAAATTGATTTTAGAAGTTGGAGCTTCTAACTATAGTAAAGAGGATTGGTGTCCTCATCCATTTTTAGTAAAGTTCCTTTTATTTACTTTCTCGTTTTAATTGTGAAAAATATTAACTAGCATTAATAATAACAATTGAATGAAATATTGATTCACCCCCCTCTAAGTATTTCAACATGAAAACATATCCTTTTGGCCTTTTCAAGCACTCCCTTAGGAATCCAGGCGAGGGACATCCAATAGACAAGGATGGCCTCTAAGATGAATTTAACTAGAACTAGTGTACATGCCCTCAATTTTCAGTTAACTAATGTGGAAAACCAGTTAACTGAAGGAATTTCGAGTTCAAAGGTTGGTTGGTGGCACATGCTAGTGGACTTCGTTGTAACTGGGTGATACAAAGTTGTAACAAAGTTGGATGTGTAGTTATGTGAGTTGTAAAGTAGTTTAACTCAGTTAAGTGAGTTAAACTCAGTTGTGCTAGTTATAACTAGTTCTAACTAAAGATACACTAGTGAGAGATCAGTGAATTAAATATTGAATTAATTCACATGGAGTGATCTCACATGCAACTGAAGATTTACTACTGTTAACTACATGCATGTCAGATCTAGTGGAGACCCAGTTGAGAGATAGGTGAAAGGGACAGCTTGACTATCAGTTGTGACTGTAGTGGGTGCACAAGTGCAACCAAACACAAATTAGATGTGCAAATGAGGATTGCGCAGTCAACGCAAGGCAATATCAAATTCATTCAGGGTTTGTGGTCAGCAAGGATTGCGCAATGGAGGCAGGCTATCAGGAGGCAGTAAATTGGTGCATGTTTATGCCAACTTTTTGTATGACAGTGTGAGACGATTGTATATTGTACTGAGAGCTCCTGGAGTATATTTTTGTATGATATTGTTTCATGAACCATGATATATACATAATATATGATAGTGGGGTTTTTAGCTTTATATTTTCTCAGTAAAAACATTTGTTTTGTGTTTGATTGATCTTTCTTCATGTGTTTGCAATTGGCGATTAAATTTATGCAAAGATTTAAGTAGAAGGATTATGTATTTAACAGTGGCATATAATTATTAGATCAGGAGAATCTGGCAATACGTAATTGTATTAAAATTTCTACATGGTATCATAGCAAAGAAGATTGCAATATTGAAGCAGTAGCTGAGTTTGTTGGTGGAAACAATTCGAATTTGCTGCAAGAATTTCTTGGTGCGACAATTGAGTAAACATAGAAATGGCTTTCAACGGTTTGCAGTTAGAGTATGCACTCAAGGGAATTCCAAAATACATTGCATGGAAGGATAGAATGGAGGCGGTGCTTGAAGATAATGTCTTGATGGAATTAATCAACAGTGATGTTCCTAAGCCCACTTCGACAGATGTTGCATTACTTGACACCTAGCAAAAGAAAGTAGCAAAGATGAGAAGGATTCTATTGGAAGGTGTGAGAGACCATCTTGTCTCAAGCCTTCATGGGAAAGCCACTCCATTTTCAATGTGGAAGGCTTTGACGGATCTTTTCCAAAGCAACAACAACCATAGGAAATTGGCACTGAAGGATAAACTCAAAAGATCAATATGGAGAAGGGCAACAATATTCCTACGTATCTCACAAAGTTTGTCCAATGTAGGGATGAACTGAGGAGTGTGGGAATCACGGTTGTTGATGATGATTTGGTGAGTTTGTCTCTCTTGGGACTTCCTAAGATTTGGCACAGTTATCAAGACTCTGTGAACGCATGGGAAAAATTGCCGGATTGGGAACGACTATAGTCGGATCTAGTGCGGGAGGAGTTCAAGAGGAACACCAGAGATGGATCTTCATCAAAGCATGATGATGAAGAGGATTGTGCTTTGGATACCAAAGCAAGGAAAGGAAAGGGGAAGAAATCCCATTCAAAATTTGAGGCTAAAGGCAAGAAGCTGGATTTTTCCAAGGTGAAGTGTTTTCGCTGTCACGAACATGGGTATCTCGCCACTAACTTCCCACAAAAAAAGAAGAAAACGAAGGTTGCTAGAGCTGCAGCTGGTGAGGCCCTTGCCTCGTAATTTGAACTTTATTTCTCTTTGATCGCATGCTTGGTTTCAAGCGCAATGGGATCGGTGTGGTATCTTGATAGTGGTGCTTCCTTCCACATGACGGGAGATAAGGAGCTTTTCAGTGACTTGGAGGAGAAAGATCTCCAAATGCATATAGAGATGGGTGACGATGGACGATACAGTGCGACCGACTTTAGTACCATTACCATTGAGAGGGATTCAGGTAAACCATTTCTGTTGAAAGATGTTATGCATGTTCCAGGTCTGAAAAAAACTTGGTCTCAGTCGCGATGTTGGAGGACAGAGGTTATCACGTTGTTTTCAGCGATGAAAAAGATTTCCTACGACATAAAACAATAGGTCAAACCAAGAGGATAGGGATTCAAGTCAAGAATCTCTACAAGCTGGAGCTAGATGGCTGCGCTGCAATGGTGGGTAAAGAAGAAGAAGTGGTGAGCCGGGATGAGGGCGAATTATGGCACAGGCGATTGGGCCATCTTCACCATGGGTAAAATCAACAAATTTTTACTCGACTTCCCAAGGGTACAGTTGCGCAGTTAGATTGGTGTAAGGGATGTAATATGGGTAAGTTTGTGAAGACCACCTTTCTTGAAAATGAAAACCATGCTACAGTGATCCTGGAGAGAGTTCACACAGACGTGTGTGGGCCATTCTCAGTTGATTCAACAACAAAACACATGTATTATGCTATTTTTGTTGATGAATATTCTCGTAGATGTTGGACCCTCTTCATGCATAAGAAAGATCAAACATTCTCAAAGTTTTGTGAGTTTAAAGCATTGGTGGAGAAAGAGTCGGGGAAGCAAGTGAAGGCTCTACGGAGTGATAATGGTGGTGAATATATCTCAAACAAATTCAAAGACTTCTGTAGCAAAGAAGGGATTCGAAGAGAACTCGTAGTGCCTCATAACCCACAGCAGAATGGGGTCACAAAGAGGAAGAATAGAACGATCGTGGGTGTTGCATGATCAGGGCCTACCAATGCACTTGTGGGCGGAAAAATGCAACACTGCGGTTTATGTGCAAAACCGTTGATCTCATAGAGTACTTGGCATGAGTACACCTGAAGAAGCTTTTACTGGTAAGAAACCGGATGTTTCTCACTTTAATATTTTTGGTTCATATGTTTATGTCCATGTGACCAAGAACACAAGGAAGAAGCTGGAGCCGACTGCTGAAGTTGGGATATTTTTGGGGTACACAGAAACACCCCATAATTATCGTGTGTATTTTCCAAACATTCGAATGACTGTGGTGTGACAGGATACAAAATTCAATGAGAAGAAAGCCATGAAGTTGTCGCTTGAGAGGGAGCTAGACTTGCATGCAGAGGAGGAAATGCTTGTTCCCAATGATGAGTCTTTAGATGTGGATCAGCCACAAAAGGAGGTTCATGGAGTGGAGGAGTCCACTCACGCAGATCCAAACATCAAAACTAGGAAAAGGCGTACAACAAAAGCTGAGAGACTGAAGCTTGATGCGATGTAGAATGTAGGAGTCGCTACTTCACAACGCAAACAAAGACAATCTCCTTATGCCATCTTTAAAACCCCTTAGTTCAAAAGAAAACTTCCTAGAAAGATACCTACTTTCTTCATTCTCCAATTTTACATAAGAAATAGAAGACTTCTTGGTGTTTATTATCATACTAGTTGCTTTCCCAAATTGAGTTAAAACTTTAAACAATCTATCAACTGTACGCATGGAACCATTGTAAAAATATATTATATCATCTATGAAAAGTATATGTGAGATATTCATACCTTGAGCAATGTTAAGACCTTGGAAGTCACCGCGCCTTTTTGCCTCAGCTAACAGGAGGTTGAGTCCTTCATCTGCTAAAAGGAAGAGGAGAGGGGCCAATGGGCATCCTTTCCTTAAGCCACAAGATGCATGAAATAAATGTGAAACCAATTCATTGATAATGACTACAAAGGAAAATGATCCAATTGACAAAAGGAGGGAAGCATGTATGAGTGAGAACGAGCCTAAGATAGACCCAACTTACTTTGTCATAGGATTTTGAAAGATCAATTTTGAAAATTTCCCCTTTTAGCACATGGATTTTCATGTTGTGGAAACATTCTTGAGCTAACCCTATTACTTAATGTATCTCTCTTCCCTCCAGGAATCCAAACTGTTCTTTAGAAATTAATATGGACAGAATTGGTTTTATCCTTCAAGCAATGATTTTTGCAATGACTTTATAAATGTTGTTACATAGAAAGATTAGTCGAAATTCTTCAAAGGACTGAGGATTATCCCCCTTTGGGATAAGAACAATGAATGCGGATTTTAATGCTGCCAAGACATTGCCTTGTTCTTTCAACTCATTTACCATGTTCCACATGTCTTGGCCAATCACCTCAAAGCGGAGAAAGGTTCGGTTTCCCACTCGTCTAGCCCTGGGCTTTTGTATTTCTGAAAACTCATCAATACCTCCTTCAACTACTCTAAAATAACTTTTTCTTACACATCATCTATATCCTCCTCCCTTAAATAGCTAAGGAAATATGTCCACAATAGTGTTTTGTGGATCTTCCTTGAAGAGTGATTGAAAGTGTGACTTACCTATCTATGCCAACACCTCAAAAGAGGAAACTTCTCTATCTTTTTAATCCTTCATACTCTAAATTGTGTTCTCTATCTTCTCTATTTTTGGTTGGCTCTACTCTTGAGACACCAAGCTGCTTCTCTCGAGGAAAAAATATCCCTTCTTATATTTTCCAGTCATTGGAGAGCTTCCTTTGAAACTATGTTGGAAAAGCCTTCGTCACCTATCTCCGATGAAGACTCCAACTCCTGCTTTATTTTCAATAGATTTTCTTCCTTTTTTCTCATTTTTGTTTTTCCCTAGCCTTTATATGGTCTTTTAAGTTTTTGAGGTTCGATTCAAACTGCTCAACTATTGGCCTACCACCCCTTTGATCAAAATTATTCCAATGAGTCTTCACTTGATTTATAAACTCTTCCTCTAATAACCCAGATGCGTTCGTTTGGAAAGGGCATGCCCATTTTTTGCTTCCTCCTTTGATTTCCAAAAAAATAGGAGAATGATATAATTCACCCCCTACATTTATCCATTGTCTAAACATGGTCATACTATATAATAGATGCTCAAATAACAAGAAGCGATCTAGTATTTTTGCCTCTCTATCACGAATAAATTAGCCTAAGAGAGGATCCAAAGTTGCGATGGGTCCCCAAGACTTTGAATCACCTAGAGAAAAATTAATTCCCCCCTATGATCATACTATCCTTTTGGAGGAGTGACTTTGACAAGAAATTATCCCAAAATCGTCTCCTATCCCCATTTGGACCATACAAGTTAACAATGGTGAGGGAGAGGTCCAATTCCAAGGAGTAGAATTCCAAGCTAAGACCATATTTGATACTTCCAAAATTTCGTGGTTTAATGTGCTAAAAATGCCAACCTATTGCTAAGCCTTCAAAACGCCCTTGTGCATCAATAGCTACAAATTGCCAATAGCCAAATAAAAATTCTAAAAGTCTAACTACATCAAGACAACCACCAACGTTTCCTAGAAAATAATGATATCAAGAATTTGCATAGTAACTAGGTGTTTCAAGGCAAGTTTGTTGTCTACTAGCATAGACTTATTAAATTGACAGTCTACCAGGTACCATATCGAATTTAGCTCGTTCTTTAGCTTTGTACATGTTAAACTTTCTTCCCTTGCCCCTTTTATCACTAGAGTAGGGCTCAATCTTCCCAAATCCTCCTAACTGTTCCCCTGTAAGAATATAGATTTGCCTATTTCTCAAATTGCGGAGGATCAAGCTGTCGGTCGACGCTCATTTTGAGAAAGTCCAAGATTCATGAATCGAGGGAGAGGAAGGCCCAAGAGGACGCCAGGAAGGGTGCAAGAAACATTAGGCAAGGATAGGGATATGACTAGAGAACAAGGAAAAAAAGAGGTGAAATTCTTCGAAACTGACACCCATTCATGACCCAATGCAAAAAATGAATCAATAAGAGAGGAAATAGGTCGCTTAGAAGCTAACATACCAAGAGAGGAGGTTGTTCAAACTTCAGTAGGCGTTGAATAAATTGGATCACCTCCTGTTAGTGTCAAAGAAATTTCCTCTGTTGGTTCCTCGACTGATTGAGGAAGGATCAGAGGGTCGTCCATTGGAGTGTCTAAGGGTGCCTGAGAGATCTCATTCCTAAGAGGGTTAGGATCATTACTGACAATGGATGTTGTTTTAGTCTATTTGGTGCACGTATGTGCGAAATCACACCAACTTAAGGGGTGTGGTTTACCCACTTAAGTTATTGGTCACAGGCAGAAAAAAAATGTGGAGTTAAGCAAGTTAGTGAAACAAGCTAGAATCATAAACACACTAGATAGAGAAATAACATGCATATATAAACTAAAACTAAAAAAAATAAACAAAAGCTCTGAATAGAGTCAAACATTGCAATAATCTGAATGGTGGCTCTTTGGCCCCTCTTATTGAGCGCTGGTAGGAAATGAGGATGAAACTTTAACCCTCTCTCCAAAGGGCCCTAGAACATGGGTTCTAAGTCCCGATGCAAGGTTGTTTTTACTTCCAAGCTTGCCTCGGTGCAAAGTATCCCTCTCTCTACTGTGGTGGACTGAATTTATTGGATGGCCAACAATTGAGTCCCCTCTATCTTCAGTTCCAAATCACACACTGCTGGTATTGCTTGGGAAATTATGGCTAGCATAACAATGTGTTCTCAAATTCTTCATCTCATGGTGGCCTTATATAGGAGAATTCAAATCCCCCTTCCCTCTCTTGGTACATTGTGGATGGTGACCCAAGAGAGGGGAATAATTCCTTTGTTTGCCACAAATAGTCCATTGTGTGCTCAATTGATTTCTAAGGAGGCTTTGGTGGTTGTCCTTAGGCGGCTTCAAGTGAGGAATCATTGTCCTGGAGTGTGTTTTTTGTGGTCCTATAAAGTGACTTTCGCCACTCCTAGGATTGCGCGCATTTCGGGTCATAAGGCTTGCAAAGGCACTCTTCACGAAGGATTATGCGCGCAAAATCATTTATGACTTGCTCAAATTTGATTTTTCCTCAGACCTTAGAGATTTTTAAATACTTTCCAAATTTTCTAATGTATTTCAGCCCTGTAAATCCTTTTGCTTGACATTAATTAATTTCATCTTATGCTTATACAATTTTTCAATGTTAACAGTTTCCGCCTAATGTGTGAGGTCAAGGAAGAACTGCATAGCTGAAATACATTATAGTTTATTTTCTGTATATTGTGCGTAGAGAGAGAGAGACCTGTGTGAAGCTTGAAATTGGAAACACCCTGCACCGGTTCGAAGAATGACCATGTCTTATGGGACTCCTATAAGAAAATATAATACAATATATATAGAAATTTTCTACGAGGCGGGCATGTCCCATGCTCGTGATGTTGTGGCTAGTTAAACAAATCTATTTGACAGATACATATTCCATCTGTGTCACTGATATGGTAGTGATCTGGTGGTTGCTGACGAAAATTGCTAACGCCCTCCGGGGCGTCTTTTATTTAACAATAGGTGGAATGTGGTACCCATATGCGTAAACTTGGTATGGCATATAGCTGCCATTATATGCATAAGTGATCGCTGGGACCTTCCCATGTAAGCATTGTTGAAAGAGACGCTTATGAAGGCACAAGTCTTCGATGAATTTGATCAAAGTGCAATGGTTGTAAGGTACGATACCATCTTGACATGAAAGCTTTTGTTGTATTCAAATGTTAGGAGGATCAATGACATCTGTGGGCAATGATGTCTCCCACGGTACCACCCGAGGATGCCCCTTTTATGGAGAGGGATGATCCAATGTACCACTTCATTTTTGGAAAATATGTGTTGATGTCGACAAAAAGGAAGCCTCAATCGAACGAGGGGTCGCTGACATGAAGGGTCAGGGACCTGGATGTCATGGGTTTAATAGAGGCATTTTTTCGAGGGGTGACTGAAAACTGATGATGGGGATTCAGTGGCCCAAGGTTGGAGTGTACTAAGCAGCTTGGCAGCAGTCATTGTTATTTCTGATCTGGAAATCCCTGGAGTCTTTAGGAATTCCAGGGTGGGTAAAGGATGGCTATGAGTGGCATGGTGGCTTATGTGTGGGGGTGTGATACTCTGACCAAGGGTGTTCAAGGACTACTACCATGGGAGAAAAGATGAATGAGAGGGTGGGGGATGTAGTGCACCATTTGCGGTCTTTGTACACTTACCAAAAGAATAAAATAATGGGGTTTGGTTTGTACAAAACATAGAGACGGGTGCCCCAAAACATGAAAGTGTTCGTTCACTGATGTTGTGAGGAAGGTGTTTTGCTGAGGGTGGGGGACCCATTGGTTGGTATAATGTGCGGGGTTGATGAAGCGGATGAAAAGTATCACAGATGGGATTATGCTGGTGGATGTTTGGTGGGCCGAATGCAAGGTGCGGTGGTGCGCTTTTGATCTTCTTATACAACCTGGTCGTCCAGGAAGGGGGTTTTAGTTTGTATGGTAAAACTTGACCTTTATGAATGGTGGATGGATGGGCATGAGGTGCTTCCCGGACTAAAATGGTATGGCCATGGTGTCACTTTTGTTGTGATATATGGTCTACTGTGGGTGACGAGCGCCATGGAGGGGAGGCTCTATTGACCAACGAGGATGTTTATCATGTGAAGGGTGGGGAGATGATAAACACGGTCGGATATGTGGAACCTATGGTTGATTTCTGATGGAGAAATGATGTCAGGATATGCAAAGTTTACTGGGACTCTATCATGTTGGGGGTAGAATGATACCTGCTCTGGAACTTTCAGTAGATGGAGTTGTGAATGGTTTGCGATATTTTCCTACAAAAACAACTACCTCAAGTAAAAGTACCTTCTTTATCAAATATTATTGAAAGTCGTGAGCTTTAAAAAAGAAGATGAGAGAGGGCATACCTGTCGGTGCTGAAAATTTATTTTTTCAGGAGTGCAACTATGTGGCATCAACTCTGTTTGTTATGGAGAGTTGATCACAGTGCATCTTACGGTTCAGACAATGGACCTTCTGATCTCTTGTTATGGTCCTCCAAAGTTTTTTTAAAAGGGCGATATATAGGTGAATATGGCCTTAATTCAATTCATTTGTACCTATTGAGTCCTTGAGAGGTCAGAGGCTTTTGCGTAGAATTTCTTGTTGTTGAGGTCAGACTGAGCACCAGGGATTAGCGATATCATGCCCAGGTAACCTCCACGACATCCTACATTTTAATTTTTTTAGTCTGATGGTGTCGAGGTCCGTACAGACTTGGTTTGTACAGATTCTGAGTGTTTTTTTTTCCCTAGATTGCGCAGGCGATTAGGGAGAAAGCACACCCTATGTGTGAATTTTCCGGGGATAAGCGTGCTTTAAGTGCTTTGTTCCCCTTATTTGACGCGTCTGTGGAAAATACAGGCGTGCCCTAAGAGCACCTATCTGAGGGATAGGCACGCAAAAGGCTGAGGCAAGAAATTTTTTGAGTTTTGCCTAATTTTGATGTTTTTTTTTTTTTTTTTTCTGTTGCTGAAGGGTACCTATTTGGATGACAAGTTGTTATGGAGGGAGCAGGATTGGCCCGAACTCCAAACTGCATTGGTTGCTGATGCTGGGGCACACCGTCAGCTGGCGCAATGGGGGCTCCTGAAGTTTGCGGAGAACAAGCTTCTTCGATTACAGGACCGATTGCTTCGTTACTTGATCTGGCATTGGCGCAGGAGGCATAAAATGTTTGTGTTGCGTGGGACGAACCTGGTCATTGGTCCTGAGATGGATGTATATTTTGTGACCGGGTTACTGCCTCATGGTGAGGCGTTGAGGTATCCACTCCCTTCCGGGAGGGTGGATTTGGAGAGGTTCTGGAGACGTCACTATGGTGGGGTGCCTCTTACGGAGGGGTGCATCAACATTGCATCAGTGACAGATTTGGCAGAGCGATGTGATCTGGCAGTGGATTGTGCGAATTGCAAGTTTGTCGGCTCTGCATCGGGCATCAGGACCACAGGTTGGAGTCTTGCGCCAGTTGAGGTTCGGGAACTTCTATGATTTTTCTTGTTTTTGCTATGACGAGATGGTGACACAACTCAACAAGGTCCACTGTGGATCGAAGTTGTTTGTGCATCATTATGTACAAGAGGGTAGTGTTGCTTAGACCAGTAGTGGTGGTGCCTCCTGGGGGGCCATGAGAGCCTTGTATGAGGAGGCGGGCTCCGGTGATGCCGCAAGGTAGTGGGGGCATGGTGGGGCGTTACTGGAACACCACAATAGAGGCCTAGTTTGAGGTGAACCCCTAGATGTTCTTGCCATTTCCATATGCAGGGATGGACTTCTGGGGGGGTCCAGATATATGTCTCCCTCTTGGTTATGTTTGGGGGCCAACAGGTACATTTTTTATGTTTTCTACATTTATTTGAGTATATATGTTCTTATGTGTTTTGATGGTGACACTGACATAGTTTTGGTTACTCTTTGTAGATATTGGCGAGGTAGGTTGCCCCGTGGCTCGATTGGTCGGCCACGATCCTCTTCGGAGACCTAGGGGCGGGCAGGGAGGAGATGCTGCTGGAGGACCTGGTGGTGGCACTGGCCCTTGAGAGGAGGTTAGAAGCTCGGATACTGTCGAGGCTGCGGTCGAGCAAGCTCATGCTGATGCAGAGGCGACATGTGCAGATACGGTGGAGGATCGCATTACAGAGCTGATTGCTCGGGTGTCAGTTCTAGAGGATGCCTGGGGTCAAGTGGACTGCTTGACCTAGGGAATGCCTTCTCGAGGTTTTATGGATGATCTCAAGGAGGTCTAGCTGGAGACAGTGATGGCCCGGGAGTGGGATTATCGGCCTATTTTATGTCGGGTGGCAGTCTAAGTTGTGATGGCGGCTCCGGTGGTGGTACCGAGAGCAGTTGTGGGTCCAAATGCCCCTCCTGAGGGGGCACCGCTCTACAGTATACTTGTACACGGGGAAAGCACCCATTATGAGGATCCTTCCCCTATTTTTGACGACTTCTGTGTATCTTTGGGCTGGCTTATGCGTCAGCAAAACTACTTTTCTACTCAGACACATACATCATGATATATATATGAGAGATATTTTTTGCGACTCTACATATTGTGTCACCTGTTTCGGTTTATGGATGATGCTATGCTCATGGATATCTATATTTTTGGTTTTTTATGTATGATGGTTTATCCGAGATACATTCCATTTTAGGAATTGCTGGCTATGCGATCAGCTGCTTGGTTTTGACTCTTTGGTACATGTCTAAATGTAATATAGTCAAATTGTCTACTTAATCTTTTTGTACGCAAATATTTTCTAAATAGATGTGTATCTCTTGTCTCAAATTTTTAGTTTAACTGCGACACTACTAACTGGGAATCGAGGTAGAAATGCATATGGTGTATGCCCTGATGGAGGGCATTGCACGTAAGTATGATGACGACGTCATATTCTGCCTGATTTTTTGTTTCTGAACCGATGCACGCCCCGTTTGAGCAGAGTGGTGATCGGTCAGGGTGGTAGATGATCCAGGCAGTTGCGGCTAAAATTCGAGACCATCATGATGCTCCATCAGCAAATCTGAAATAAGGGTCAGGTTGGTGATCCATGGCAGCACTTTGAGCGTGTTTAATAAGTATTTTGGTCAAAAAAATTCGGTGGTTAGGTTTGTGTACATTCACTCTAGGGAAGGGCCATCTTGGCCCTTATGGGTAGAATTTCTTGAGGTAAAGGCCATTGACAAGGTTGTTGAGGCATGTCCCGTCGGGTTTCGTCAAGATGTATGCCCCCTGTCGGAGGCAATGTTTGATGATGTAGGGTCCCTTCCACAATGTTTCGAACTTTCCTTTCCCTAGGGCTTCTTTTGCAACATCATAGCAGAGGACTAGTTCTCCCTCGGTGAATGAGCGAGGGTTGATGTGGTGGTCGAATGACGCTTTTACCCATTTCTTGTGGGCCTCATAGTGTTGCATCGACTGTCATTGACTTTAGTCAACGAGCTCTAGTTGTACTAGGCATTGTTCTCGAGGCTAGGTATCATCAAGGAGTTCGATAGCGGCGTGAAAATTTGGGATCTCACATTCTATGAGAATCATGGCTTCGACCCCGTATACTAAGTGGAAGGGAGTGAAACCAGTGGACGTATTTACAGCCGTGCAGCATTCCCATAGGGTGGAAAAGAGCATGTGGTGCCAGTTGGTTTTATGGTTATTCACCATGCATTGTTATTTTTGATTACTTTGTTTACAGCTTCTACCTGTTCGTTGGACTAGGGGTAGTATGGTGAAGCGAATTCATGGGTGAATCCGAGATGGTGAGATAGCTCCTCGAAAACTTCATTCTCAGAGTGTTTCCCATGGTCGAACACTAACTCTTTGGGAATGCCAAACCGGGCTATCACGTGGTTAAAACAAAATCAAGCGGCGGTTTCTATGGTATTGTCGTATGTGGGCGTGGCCTCAGCCCACTCGGTGAAATAATCAACAACCACGATGATATATTTATGGTTGCCTGATGATTCGGGGTTAAAAGTCATGAAGTCAATTCCCCATTTACAAAAAGGGCCAGCTATGATGACAGGATGTAGAGGAGCGGGAGGTGCTCTTGCTTTGTAGGTGAAGCGTTGGCATCGCTCGCATATCTTGACTGCAGTAATGCAATTGCAAAACAGGGAGGGCCAAAATATCCTGTCCTTAGGATTTTTTGGCCGGTGGACATTCCGGATAGGTGGTCGCCGCAAGCACCTCCATGGTAGTCGTTAAGGGCTTGTTCCACTTGGTCATGAGTGAGGCATCGACGTAAAATGGTGTCGATGCTTCATCGGTACAAGACTTCTCCTATGAGGAGTTATCGGGGGGCCTGTTGGCGTATGCGCCGACAGTCGTCTCGAGTGAGATGAGGTCTGAATTTTTGGGTTCACAGGAATAGGAGAATGTCTTTGTACCAAGGGTCATCGGTTGCTACAAAGAAGAGATGTTTATTTGGTAGCGAGTCGTTCACTGGTGATCC
Source organism: Pinus albicaulis (assembly GCA_034641835.2). Taxonomy (NCBI): domain Eukaryota; kingdom Viridiplantae; phylum Streptophyta; class Pinopsida; order Pinales; family Pinaceae; genus Pinus; species Pinus albicaulis. The sequence continues at coordinate 342,689,711 of CM076572.1, forward strand.
CTTGGTATCTCCTAGGAGATCCGTAATGACTTTGCTAAGGCAAGCGCCTTTTTGCTTTTAGGGAAGCGAAACTGTAAGTCATATTCTTGGAGAATTACTATCCAACGGGCGTACTTATGGTTCATTAGGCAGCATGTGAGCAGGTATTTAATAGGATTAATATCTGCAATGACCATAGTGGTTTTTAAGATGATGTAGTGGCGAAGTTTTTGGACTACATGGATTAATGCTAGTGCAGTCTTTTCTTCAGGCTCAGATCTTAATGCTGGGCTCGATAAGGTTTTGCCGATGTAGTAGATTACGTGCTACTTCCCATCTGGGCCTTCCTGGATCAAAAATCTGGCTAATGTGGACTCGAAAGCTGATAGATACAGGATATAATCTTTGTCATATTCTGGGGGACTGATGAGTGGCATTGAAGATAATGTTTCTTTCAGCGCATTGAACGCTTGTTGGGCATAATCATCCCATTAAAATGGGATGTCCTGTCGAAGGAGGCGTAGGAACCCTTGGGCACAAGTGGAATAATATGGGACGAAGCGTCTCAGAAAATTGGTCTTCCCCTGCAGGCTTTGAAGTTGCCTGGGGGTTCGAGGTGGTGGTACCTCTTTGATGGCTTGGACCTTGAAGGGGCCACGCAAATCCCTTGCTAGGACACGATAAAACCTAAGAGTCTTCCTGCGCTGACACAAAAGACACACTTGAGGGGATTCAAGCATAGGTTGCATTGTCGACATCGTTGAAACACCAATTGAAAATCCTCAAGATGGTATGAGCGCTCCTTGGAGCGGACGGTCAGGTTGTCCAAATAGGCAAGGATAAGGTGTGCCAATTCATGAAATATATAATTCATGGCCCTCTCGAAGGTGGCTCCAGCATTTTTTAAGCCAAATGGCATTACCTTGTATGCAAATGTGCCCTAGGGGGTGGTGAACGCGGTTTTGTACTGGTCTGTATGGCGGATTTGAATTTGATTGTTGATAGAAATTGCTAAAACCACACAATTACAGAAACACAATCATATATTATGCACAAATGGTGTATGTGCACACACACTCACACACACGGATTACAGTCAGATTACTATATTAAATAGAGTTTCTGAGATCCAGCTTATTCCTAATTTAGAGAGAGAGGTTGAGAGAATTTCTCAACCATCACAAACCAACTTCTTAAATATGGAATGTAAGCATTAACTCCAACATCCCCCCTTAATGATTACATTACATGAAAATAACAAAATAATCAAGCTTATTAGTAGATGCTCCATCAAGTTGCCTCATAACCCTCGGAAAGGTGTAGTTGGAAAGTTGGATTCCCGAGTTCCCTTCCTCAACTCCCGAATCACGGACCTCCCGAAGTCAATTACTGGACAACATCCCAATCTGTCGCATAACCTCATTAGGAAACCACTTCCATGTCTACCACTAATGAGGGATCCTTCCCTAGATCCGCAACTGCCATACTATCTGGACAACCATCCATATTGAGCCTTACTGCCACTTGATCTCTTCAAACACAATTGATTACATTTTGCAATTGATGAACTCCTAGTCATTCTATGGATGAGATCCCATCCACCGAGATACATGGGTGCCAACCCCTGTACTCGCCAGTTATCTAGAAAAGCCGTCTAGATACAAAATGTATCTAGAATCAGTGTTACAAAATGACCTTTAACTGATTATTTATCTCACATAATCTACAAACAAATATAATACTATTAAACCAAAAATATATTTCAATAACAGCACGACCACTAGCTAAAGCTTCCTTGGAATTGAAAGACGATCCTCTCTAGCCACAACGCCGGATCTTATGGGCCTGAGAAAATTTAAAAAAAAAAATACTTTCTCTTTGCCTCAACGCTTATATATTCAAAGTAAAATTGTCCACCAAACAAATATGAGCACTATAATAATTGTTAATACTCCTTGCACAAAAATAAAAAAGCTCTCCCTGTTACTCGAAAGCTAACATCTCCAAATGATATTCCGAAGTGGCAATCAAAATGTACAATCTTTTCAGACTCATTTTTTTTTTTGGTCCTCATGCATTTCATATGTAAGATTGAGTAGCAATCATCGCCGCTATGTTCACATCCACAGCATGAGCATACCGCTCTTCCTCTTCGCAAGTTCTGAGTTTTTCGTTGCATGAGAAGAGTTTGAAAATATTTTCAAGAACAACGCACATATGAAGCAATTCACATTTATTCCTTTTTACATTGAATAATGAAACTAGATATCACGCTGAATTCACATTGAATTTAAGTCTTCTCCACAGTGGCTCACGACGGCATAGCTCGGAATCACTGACAATGGAATATTGTACCCACTCTCCAACGTAAATCCGCTCACTGCAATGGGCAATCTCGCAGGCTCAACACCGGCAGCGTGATGGGCGATCTATAGCAACAAAAATCTCGAGACGTTCACGTGAACAAAGGATGTTTTTTGAATTTTGCTCACCGTAGTTAGGAAATGGGAGTAAGAACGCTGCAATTTAAAAATATCAGTTAGAAGATATGCAGAATACCACAGACGGTGCCGCGGGGTCCTTTAACGCATTAGATTTTAGAGCATGTACAAGGCGTCCATCAAGGCCTTTCTAAGAGCAGCATCGAGAGTGTGAAGAGCAAAAAACAAGCAGAAAACAAATTCTACACACAACACACAGGCCACTCATCTTATTCGCTTTGATACCATGATAGAAATTGTTAAAATCACACAATTACAGAAACACAATCATATATTATGCACAAATGGTGTATGTGCACACACACTCACACACACAGATTACAGTCAGATTACTCTATTAAATAGAGTTTATGAGATCGAACTTATTCCTAATTTAGAGAGAGAGGTTGAGAGAATTTCTCAACCGTCACAAACCAACTTCTTAAATATGGAATGTAAGCATTAACTCCAACAATTGTACCCAGAGAACCCATCTATGAAGGATAGAGCCTCGTGTCCTGCACAAGCATCGATGACCTGGTCGAAGAATGGGGTGGGATAATTGTATTTAGGAGAAGCATTGTTAAAATCCCAAAAATCAGTGAAAACACATATAGTGCCATGTTTTTTCATGATGGGAACAGGGTTGGAAACCCAAGATGTATAGGCGATGGGGAAGATAAACACGGCTTTGTGAAGCTTGTTGATTTCTCGTTTTATTGCTTTTGCCTTAGATGGGTGCAGTTGACGTTGTTTCTAGCGCAGTGGAGGTAAGTCAGGCTAAGTGTTAATATGGTGCTCTACGATAGTAGGACTAAGCCCAAGCATTTCTGAGTAGTCCCATGCGAAGATATCTCGATACTCTTGTAGCAATTGGGTATAAGAGGTTATTTCTTCTGGAGAGCATGCTGCCCCAGTGATATTTCTTCGACCTTTGCAGGGTTTTGGGATATGTTCACCTTAATGGTAGGTGAAATGTTTGACATATTTCCTTCCTCAAACACATCAGGAGTTGGGATAGGGTTTTTGAACCAATCGAATTTCCCTAATGGGAGGAAATCTTTTGATTCAATCACATAGATCTCTTGTTCTTTTATCTTGTTGGGACTGAACGTGTGCTTGGGGAGAAAGAGAAAACGATGATGCATTGCATCCCATGGATAATATGGCTCTGTCATAGCCTCTAGGATGTTTTCATCTAAATTAAATAGGGATCCTAAGGGGGATTCTTCCTGCACAAGGTTATGCTGAATAGGGTTAATCTGCATGGAGCTAGTTGGAGACACAAGAAAGATTCCATTGTCAATGTGGTGGAACCAGACACAGTCGACAGAGTGCAGATAGATTGGGTTTGCATTGTCGTAGGTACAACTACTATGGTAGCTGCAGCTGACTCGACACCAATGGTAGATGAGCAGACAGCTCGAGTCATGGTTCTGATACATGATGATATGAATCATATATGGTGTATTGTGTCGTCGGCATTTGGTGGGGGCAGAATCTCCCTAATTGGTTGCCTCTCAGTTGACAAGAATAGGATGGATTTGTCCATCGCATCCTCTTGGGTTGTTGAACTGTTCATGGATTCCAATTCTGTGCCATCTTCTCGGGAGAGGCGAACTATGGTTGATTGCATATAGGCTAGTGCTACGTGGAATCTCGATATGTAGTGACAATGACATATTGGGTGGTTGTCACTGCATATCTGACATGAATATGGGACATCCATGTTGGCGCGATATACTATATGGACTGGATACCATCATTGGAACATTTTCAAAGCTGGGCAATCAATGATGAAATGATCAAGTTCATTGCAAAGTACGCACCTTCGATTGGGGGAGGGGGTCTGGCGGGTAGCCTTTTAGGTGATCGACATTCTTTCTATAGGTACAGGATGATACGAGGTTCATCCCCGACAGATTGGGTGGGGGGATCCTCTTGATAGGATCGCTCGATGGCGTGTAAGGCGTCCCTATATCGCGCGATTTCTAGGCAATGATGGGTATAGTGCCCATAGTTGTTGTAGATATCACATGCACGATTGGTACGCAATGCTTTGCCTTTACCTTTGGTGGTAGGTTACTTTTTACGGGAACGTGGCGTCGCGATGTCTGTCTCAGATCCAAGGAGTGATTTTAATTCATCCAGCTCAGAGCAGATATGGGTAGGGTGACCTATTACGTCGCATATGGTGAAAACTAGTGATTCTTGTTGTATGATGGGAGTCTCCATCTTATTTCCTCTTCTCTCAGTTTTATTAGTCGTAATAACTGGTTTTGCAATGGAAATTTCCTTTGCAGGGGTGGTTTTGACCGTTTCTTGGACAGGTGGGGCCTCCTTGGGACTTAGGGGCTTCAACCCTGTGGCAGTGATGTGAGTGGCTCTTGTTCCTGTAGGGGGAATAAGGTACCAAACTGGTATTTCCAATGATATGTTTGGTAACACCGGTGTTGCTAAAACCTGCTGGGAGACGAAACCAGTTGGGGGGTAGAGAAAAGGGGTTTGGGAAGTGGCGTAGGCTAGAGAGGCTGTCGTGGACGATGACTCAGTGCCATTACTACTCGTGTCCGTGTCCTAACTAGCTTCGGCACTTGATGTGGACATCATGCACACCGGAGCCCCTATGGCATCAGATGATGACTCAGGGATAATGAGAGGATCTCCTAGGAATGATCCTAGAACAAACGATGGTTTGAACTGGCCGGGGCCATATTCTTGGTACCGTGAAAGTGCATCTGAGGATGTATCTACGTAGGGTAGAATTACATTAGTGTTTTTTAAGGGTCGCTTATCGCTATGCGTCAATTGGTCTACAGTAATGATGCGGTCCTCGTGGGGGAACTTGATAATGCAGAAGACGGAGGAGGCTATGGTTGACACGACGTACATATAACTCCACCCAAGAAGTATATTATAATCCAAGTGAGCGTACAAGACTTCAATGTCTATGTGGACCGTCTTTCCGGCTAAGCAGCCTAGGATGTTTTGGTAGAGGCTGACGGGGGTCGAAGGACGACTGTCGTATGCTCTAAGCGTGATGACTAAGGGTTTTAGTTCGGGAGACCCCAACTTCTACTAATTTTTTTTTGACATGATGCACATGGATGCACCCTCGTCAATGACACATCGATGAATTGTGATATTCTGGACCGACGCTGGTATCTGTAAGGCGACCATGGAAGGAAGCCTGGGGGTGGCTTTGTCTAAGTCAAAAGCCATTAGTCGTGTATCGGCAGGGTCAATAGTGTCTAACGCGGAAAGTAAGGCTTTCCGTTGTTTTGGGCATGACTGCAATACTTCCAAAGTTGACATAGCAATGGGAGATTGTGCTAAATCATCCATGATACTATAATTATGGGCCACTTTGGAGTAGTTTCCTGCTCGCCTATTGGGTCACTTCGCCATCTTTGGCAATGGTTCGATAAGCATCTTTGAAATGGTCAAAGGTGCAATCAGTGCACTGGTACTTGTCACTGACACATTGGTGTCTGGTGGGGTGTCGTAGTTGCGATTTTGTGTTTGGAAGAGCATCTCTTCGCCAGTCATGTAGATTTCGTGGCCAATTTTCCCATAGTCGTCTAGATTTTGTTGTTGAGTGCTTAACGTCCCTTGATGGGGGAAAGGTTCCTACATCACAACTGGTTACTGAGAAGATCCTCCTTGTCCTCGGTTACTCTCTAGCTTCTTCATCTCGGGGAGATCAGGACAGTGGTGAGTATAATGGCCGTATTCACCACATATCGAACAAGAATGGTTTGTTCAGAGAGGTGGTCTTTTGCTCTGCCATTGGGCATTGCTTGGCTCTTGGCTCTGATTCCGGTTGGAGTTGCCTCCAGCCTAGGATCGCGGCGGGCGTTGCTGGTTGTTGGCCCCCTGTCCAGGATTCCCTTTTGGCTTGTTTTTTTATTTTTTCTTCACCACGTTAGGAGGTTAGTTCTTCTCATTATATTTGTGAGGTTGGTTTTGGGAAGGCTGCACAAAGTTAACCTATGCACTGGTCTGCATAGGCGGGTCTTGTACTGGGGACTGAGCATAACGCGGTCCCTGGTTTTCACTTGGATGTTGGAGGGGAGCTCTTCCGTCAGTGTTTCTCTCTGCGTACTGGGTCCCCTGAGCAGGAAGATAGGGTCCTCCCTAGTGATACGCTGGCGCCCTATTGGTCAAATTTTGCTGAGGCATATGATGACTTTGAAAACCAGGTTGAGGTACGTTCTGGGTAGAAATGTACATGTAACTGGGGTTTTGATTGTTGTTGCCTAGGTATCCTTGGGTAAATGACCCAATTAGTCCATCTGCAAAGTTAGACGTGCCTGGAAATTCTTGATAAGTTTGCAAGCGCGAGGCGTTTGGCAGGATATTGTAAATGTATCCTAACTGCGTATAAATCAGCTCAAGCTGTTGGGCTTTGCTGATGGCATCCTCTTTGGATGCGGGCCTTTGTTGCGCCACATCCTTTGAAATATTTACCTTGAGATTTTTCAGGAACAAATCTAAAATAACCCGGTCGTTGAGTTTTGATTTTCATAAACTACCACGTCGCTTCCATTTGTGGAGATGGTTCGAGATGTGGACAGGGGGGGTTTGTCTAAAATGTGTCAATAATTCCATTCTGGAATCATGGTGAATGGGTAACTAAAAATATGTTAGGAACGCGGTGGCGAGAGTGGTAAAGGTTCTATGTGAAGCAGAGGGTTGCTCCACGTACCATTCACAGCTACTCCTATCAGAGTGCGTTGAAATAGCCTCAATCGAATAATGTCTTCAATGATATTGTTCGATGAGCACCACAGGTGGAAGTTCATGACATGATTACCTTGGTCTTCCGCTTACTTTCCTTCGAACTTTGGAATATTCGAATGGAGCCTCGTGGGCATGGGAGGCCATGTAGGGTTGTGTGTGATGGGGTCATTCATTAGCTTGGTTGAATCAGGTAGATTCAACAAAGCTAAGAAAGGTGACTGGGAAGTTGACGCCATTACAATGTGCGAAAACACAAAGTTCTGGTTAGGCAGAGGGTTGGTCTGTGATGTACCTTGTTGTGTATTCAACTAACTTCCCGAATGGGTCGCACTCCTCTGCCCCCCTAGGGGTTGTGGGAGGAGTGGTGTGTGGTGTGGTGTTGGGGGATCGACCATGGTTCCCAGCTAAGGATGCCCCAATAAAGAACGAACCAATAATGGTGGCAGTGTTCCGTCTTGGACACCTAAATGACAAAAGACCTGGAACCCCTCCCAGTAATGGGGGGAGGTCCAAAAGACGCCTAGATCGACGAGGTCCTATTAGGTCCGTTCTGGTGTCGACTAGGTTTGGTTTTGGAAAATTTTGAGAGGATAGAGTCTATGATCAAAGCAAAATTCTGGTCACATACATAAAAGAAAGCGAAAATAAAATACATTTTCCCTTTAAATTAATTCTCTGTGATCAAGCAATCAAAAAAATGGTTTTTGTTTGTTCACGTATGATACTCAAAATCCTAGAAGACCTATTCGTCCTCACACACTCAAATGTAACTAGGCCTTGATAAGATTTCTTGCGAGTGCTGGCACAATGTCCCGTAAGAGCTGGCGACGCCCCCAGTCAGTCGAAGAAAATCCACCAAGGTAAGGGTAGAGGGTCTGGCGCTTGCCTGCACCGTCACCTATAGGGAAATGATGCCCTAGATTTGGCCACTAAGTACCACCGTCCCACGTGAGTGTTCGAGTCTTGAGATTCTTGTTAAGTTAGCTAACAGTATCGAGTATCAGCCAAGTCAGGTAGCCCTGACTAATACCTGCCCACACTGTGCCTAAGCCTAACCCCCTCTTAAACGAGTCTCTGCCGCGCACGGGTTTTCTTTTTTGTGGGTTAATAGGTGGATTTAAATCTCCCTAAATAGTCAAATTCTATGTTTCAAGATGAAGAATGATCAAGGAGGCTTATTGGATGCCTACCCCCTTGATCCTAACTTAAACTATAAATTTTTTTGTGGCCCCTGTGGGGAGAATTTAGTGAGTTTGGTTAAGTTAGTTTTAGGTGTCTTTGCTTTGCTTAGTGGGTGAATGTGTGTGAGAAAAAAGTGGACAAGCACATAGTTTGAACATGTGGATATGCAATGATCCTTTTCAAAATCCCCTATTAAACTATGTTGTATTGTTCCTTGCTCAAAAGAAAAACATGTGTGGATATGGGTCGCTTTCTATTTTTCCTAGTTAATCTATTGTGATCAACTAAAGGGAGATGGCAAGTTGTGAATAGAGCGTGTTAAAATGCTTGCCTAGGATCACCGGAGGGTGCAAAGGCAACAAAGATCACTTGCTCTTCTATCGACAATTCAATCTGTTGGGTCATAAAAAGGTATCTTTTGAACACCTAATTAGCCTACATTAATCATCAATCCAGGAGCGACTTTTTATTTCAAGAGTGTAATCTGTCTGAGGCTGCAATTAAATAAGAGTAATGCTATGAAGATGTAGTACAAAATGTTAAATACAAAAGTAAAAAGATGCTTGTAAAGAAATCTAATTACAGTAATGAAAATAATTTAAAAGCTTAACTACATCAATCTGCAAACCATCGATCAGGGATACAGTAGCAATAACTCCTTCCCTTACAAATCGATGCAACCGAAATCACACTGAAACAAGATAGCCAATCTGGGAACTTGGAAGCAACAACCAATGTTCTCTACAATTGGCGGTCTTGTACTTAAAGCAATCAAAATGAAATCAAACTCAATCTTCTTGCTGATGAAAATAACTGAAAGGAACAAAATCTGGAAAGGAACAGCGGCTTGTAAGTCCTATGCATAACAATTGTAACTCATCTATTTGCTAATCTGAAGCTATGAATAAGAAATAAACAATAAACAGAAATGGAACAGCAATATGAACAACAATTCTAATTCTAACGCAATCAAGCACCTAATCTCAATACTCCAATCCTGTCGACAACCAATACTACGCAACAATCAATTATAGCAAATCATAAACTAATAGAACAACAACGAGAATTAGATATAGAACAACAAAGATTTTATAACAATAGCAAGATAACTGAACAACGAATGTACTTCTTGCAAAGGATAAAATAGCAATGCAATTCGTTAATGAATCTGTATTCAATCTAACAACAGTCAATCAACCTGTAATTGAAATAAACATTAAACACAACTTCACACAATAGTAAGCAAAGATTAAGAATACAAATAGTAAGGTAATTCCACCAGAGTCGGGCCCTTAGCGCGAGTGAAATACTGCTGGGCTACTTCAGAACTTAAGAGATGAAACGAAACGCGTGTTTGATATTAATCGAACATAAAGTATTACAGAGACTGTTCTCTCAAAGCCGAGAGTCAATAAACATAATATTACAGAGGAAATGTTTGAATATAAGAACTTTTCGACCAACTGACTGGCTCCTTCATCACTAAAGGACATTGCTTTATATATCAGATCCTGACGGACAAGACAAGGAATAATATGAGTTTGCACAGCGATCCCTCAGGATCGAAGGATCCTGAGGGATTCGCTCCCCTTCGTTTAGTTATCATCTTGTTTACTTTGACCGAGGCCGAGCTGTCCCCTGCCTCTTTTTACCATTTCGTTCAAATCTCCTTGTCTTTGGCTGGATGTGGTTCAACGCTGATGGAGCAGCAGTTACATTGATCTTAGCCTCGTCTTTGGTACAGTTGTTCACTTCGTCTAATTCCTGTTTTATCAACAAAAAGCAACCTTTAGTCATCTTTTTATAATAAACATAAACCTTTCCAATTCTATCATAATTCTTATAATAAATTACCTTCCCGAGATAAAAAGGAGTACGTCTATAGTAAAAGAATGAGAAGATACATAGTAATTTCATACCTTTTTCACTGCCCAACACAATCCTAGTCCCGAAATCCTAGTGCAAAAATTGAACTAAACTAATAACTTTTACACTAGAAAAAAGAAACTAACTAAGCATGCATGGACTTGGGCCACTTACTTTGGCTAGTTATCTAGGTGTGTTGGTACCTAAATTTGCAAAACATAAAATTATTTCGGAATGCAAGTTATTCCCCCCCTACTTAAACTATGTGTGAACTTTGCAAAAATCAACTTGAAATAAAAACTGACACTAAGCCTACAAAAAGCAGCTAAGAGTGAGCTTTAGCAAGCTATGGGGTACCTCAACCAGTGTTGGCAGATGTATCATGGGCTGCCAAGCACTTTACAAGTAGGAAAAGATAGAAATGTGAGAGAAATTTCTCTTTATGTCTTTTGCGCGCAAAAGGCTGAAACAGGCGCGATGTATGCGTGTGGGTCAGCTCTGAACGCGCGCCCTAGGTGCGTATGTGGGAGGGAAAAGCACACAAATTCCTACAAAAGTAATTTATGGAGTTGTTCTGCTTTAGTCTGTCACTTGTGATGAACTAGGGACTACAAGAGAAAAAGGGGGAAATTCAGCTCCACTCCACAGCACAGACAAGGGTCTCTGCAAAAAAAAGGCACAACCACAAAAAACTTGGTAATAAACATTAGTGGAGTTGCCAATCCTGTTTTAGCATGTTTGATGCACGTATGTACGAAATCACACCAAATTAAGGAGTGTGGTTTACCCACTTAAGTTATTGGTCATAGGCAGAAAAAAGAAGTGGAGTCAAGCAAGTTAGTGGAACAAGCTAGAATCATAAACATACTAGATAGAGAAATAGAATGCATATATAAACTAAAACTAAAACAAATAAAAAAAAGCTCTGAATAGAGTCAAAAAACTGCAATAATCTTAACAGTTACTCTTCAGCCCCTCTTATTGAGTGCTAGTAGGAAATGAGGATGAAACTTTAACCCTCTTGCCAAAGGGCCCTAGAACATGGGTTCTAAGTCCCGATGCAAGGATGCTTTTACTTCCAAACTTGCCTCAGTGAAAAGTCTCCCTCTCTCTACTGTGGTGGACTGAACTTGTTGGATGGCCAACAATTGAGTCCCCTCTATCTTCAACTCCGAATCACACATTGCTGGTATTGCTAGGGTAATTCTGGCCAGCATAACAATGTGTTCTCAAATTCTTCATCTCATGGTGGCCTTATATAGGAGAATTCAAATCCTCCTTCCCTCTCTTGGTACATTATGGATGGTGACCCAAGAAAGGGGATGATTCCTTTGTGTGCCACAAATATTCCATTGTGTGCTCACTTGATGTCTAAGGAGGCTTTGGTGGTTGTCCTTATGTGGCTTCAAGTGAGGAATCATTGTCTTGGAGCGTGATTTTTGTGGTCCAGGAAAGTGACTTTCGCCACTCCCATGATTGCGCATTTTGAGTCATAAGGCGCGCAAAGACGCTCTTCGCGAAGGATTATGCGCGCAAAAGCATTTATGACTTGCTCAAATTTGATTTTTCCTTAAACCTTAGGTATTTTTAAATACTTTCCAGATTCTCTAATGTCTTTCAGCCCTGTAAATCCTTCTGCCTGACATTAATTAATGTCGTCTTTTGCTTGTACGATTTTCCAGTGTTAACAGATGCCTTAGTGGACTCCTTTAACATTTGATTTTTCTGAAACTTCTTATTTTTCTTGTTAAGTGACGACTTACAAAACTTGGGAGTATGTCCATATTGATGAGATTTATGACATTTGAATGAAACCCCTTCATAATTCAGAGGTTGAAGACTACCTCGGCCATCCCCCATATCTAGGTGTTCCGATAAACCCTCCCTTAAGTTGATATTTACTATGATCCTTTCCATAAAATTTTCCTTGGTCTATAGAAAAGAGTAATCTATGTGTAGGAAAGTCCCCAAACTATTTCCAACATCTTTGAAAATCTCCTCCTTCCATAACTCTGGAGGCTAATCAAGGAGCCGCACCCAAATTGGTTCTACATCCGACCTTTATTAGTTCTCATGAAAGAGGGGTGTCCATAATTTGAAAATAATAAGTGTTGACTCTATACTCCATATCCTTTGAGATATGGCTATAACTTCTTCATGAGTTTTGTAGTTGAGTTCTATCCATCCTTAAGACATGAGAAAAAATTCAGGGGGTTTTGCAATGATTAGACTTACCTCAGCTGCTACCTAGTCCTCCAATGTTTTTATGTTGAAATTTTGGCCTCATGTTCTGCCAACTAAAGTTTTATCTGCCATTACAATCACTTCCTACATCCGCACATCCACCACGAGGCTCAAGTTGAATTTGGTATGGTGTTTCTTCCTTGTAATGATCTTGGCTTGATCTCCCTTAGCGGCTTGACTTCATGCCCCTGAATGAGATTATAAACCCTTACTTCTATGACCTTCCTACTCACCTCCCCCGGTTTCAGCACCCCCACTCTCTTGGGTTGGTACAAAAGGATTCTAGAGAAGAGTTGGAGTGTTACTCGAGATAGGGTTGAAACCCTTTATCATAATAGACCCTCTAAGCACTTGTTTAGAGAAATTTTGGTTGTCCCTATCCCCCATGATATGATGCCAAAAGATGAGTTGGGCACTTTTATCTTAGGTAAAACCTCTGTAATCAAACCTGCATGAGGAATCAAAGGCCAAGAAAATGGTGTAGAAACCACGATTCCCCCCCCAAAACCCTTCAAGCAATGACACAATGATCAAGTGCTCAAAATTATACAAAAAAATGAAAGTTGTCAGAATGGTGTGGAACCTAAACGACTGCATATATCTCGTCGTTCTAAATCCGGCACAACTCATTTCGTGGAAGACCGACACCGTATGCTCCCGAAAATGTGATATGTTTGTTTTCCAAAACAAGAAAATTTAAAATAAATAAATAACAGGGACTATGTATTTTGGGCCAGTAACAGGTTGCCACGTGGCCTCTTCTGGTTGGTTGAAAGGTATTTTTTAAAATCCTGTCAGACCTCGCCACTTGTCCTCTTCTGATTGGTTGCTTGTTGGCATGTTTTTATTGGTTGGGAAGGTGGCCAACCACATGTTGCCATGTGGCCCAACCAAAGGTCACCACGTGGTAGCACGACGCCACCAAAAGTTGTTGAAGGCCAAACCGCACCTCCCCAAGATTCAACATGGTGACCTCCCTCGTAACAACGCCAAGACTTTACCAACCGGGCTATATGTTGTTTGTTAAACTATATGTTATAAAACATATATAAAGATTATGTTGGCAGAAGGTTGGGGAAGAGGCCAGGGCTTAGCCCCAACCCCCCCATATATTGGCACCATACGACCATTGGTGGAACCTTGGGCATGGAAGTAGTGACTGTTGACCAAACCACCATGGTAATCGCCTTGTGACCTTGACCCCTAAAAACCGATGACTACCCACCGCCCAAATTTTTTATTTTTTATTTTTTTTAATGTGCCACTGTAATGGTTTTAAATTTAGACTTTAGGCATTGGAGCGCAAATTAACGGTTCGACAATCTCGCCCGAAAGTCCATGAAATTGTCGCTCCGTTAGTGCAATTCAGGGTAATTTGTAGTACCAACTTAGATTTTGGGGAAATTGTGGTACAATTAGCAGCAAAACTAGGGAGGCTCATAACTTGTTTAGTTTTTTACCAAATTGGGATCAGAAAGAGGCTAGATGGGCATTTTTGGATACTCTGAAGCTGACGGAACAAGTTTTTAAGCCATTTAAGCATTGTAAATATATGTAATCACCATTTTGAGCATAACGAAAGAGGGCCAAGCCATTGGAAGCTGGACCAAGGAGATGTAGCCCAAGAGGGGTGAACTCCTTCATTATTTGTTGTGTTGTGTTTATTATTATGGTGCATTTTTTTGTTGTTTCTGTATAATTCAGAGTTTGTTTTCATGCTTTATGTGTTTAAAAATTAACATAAAAGCTCTCAAAAACTCAGTTTCTAACACTTGTAGTTTACAAACCCTCAAGCACAATTTAATTAAGATCTCATACAAATCACACAAACCTAGAGTGACTGGGTGGGATGACCACTTTCTGCCCATTACTAACTGCTATGCGTGATGAACACCCTTCTAACTATATACCTTCTCCCAGAGCCTTCACTAAAGTTGGACTTGTGGAAAATGCTGATTGGAGGGTAAATCTTGTGAAAATTTACAATTAGTTGGAGTGATAGATTTATTTCTCCTACTTCTTATTTCAATAAGTTATTATTCATAAATCTTCCGACAAATATCAAAATAAATACTACTGCAACATTCACAACTATATATGCAGAGAAATAAACAGTGGAGAACATAAGCACACGAATCAATCACATGTACACAATTATTTTTGGACAATTGTCCATTGAAAAACCCAATGCGGGAAAACCGATGCAGCAGATGAGGGTTTAATTAATTCTTCAACAAATGATATCTTTACAGAGAAAATGTTTGGCAGATAAATATTGAACCACCTAAGACTGAATGCCCTGCTCACTCGGACAAATTTATGATACCTAGATTAGTCCCTGCAAGCTCCTGCGTCAATCTGCGTGATTCCCTGCACAGTCCCAACATTGGACTATGTGAATCTACATGGGGTCTCTGCGTTGTAGCATCAAGCCACCTTCAGTGACCCACTGCTGCTCTCCGACCTTGATCTCAATCACCCCCGACCTCCTCCTACTTCTGCAACTTCTTGCCTTGCAACTCTCCCGCTGAGATTGAATTCTACATAAGAATGGATCTCCTTTGGGTACTGAGTGTGTGCCTGACTTCTCTTCCAAGTGACCCTCAAGCCTTCTTTTATAATCTTCCTGTTGGAGAACCAACGACGCAGATTAAAAGTTTAATCAATGGCTAAGATTAAATATTGACTTGAACCATGTTTTCTAGAAGATTCACACTCTGACTTATTAATGCCCTTTAATTATTTCCTTTTCATAAGTTTGGACTTAGGATATTCATTAAAATAATTAATTATTTTAATAAGTCTTGAATCGAGTGGAATTTCCACAAACTGTTTTTGGGTTCTTTGGAATGTTGCTGTCTGAGCCTCCCTGCAAAGTTTGAGACTTGGAACACTTTCGGATGTTACCAAAATAAACACTCCCTCTTAGCGAGGAAAGTGTTCCAACAATATGTTTGCTGCATGCTGCTCTGATTCAGAAGCACCCTCTACGCTGCTGCCCCCTGTAGTGCTGCCTTTGACGCTGCCACTTTCACTTGCTGCATCTGTACCACAACTCCCTCTAAATACTGAATACTTCATTCTTGCTGTTGGAAGGGATTCTTCATCATCCCCATCTTCTCTCTAAAGTAGGCAAACTTTGTCTTTCCCAGAGCCTTGGTGAGGATGTCTGCCACTTGTTCTCTTGTTGGAGTGTACTGCAGCTGAACAACTCCACGTTGTACCCAGTCCCTGATGAAGTGACACCGGATGTCAATATGTTTTGACCTATCATGAAACACAGGATCTTCAGAGAGCTTTATACAACTTTGATTATCACATAAAATGTTGGTCACTTCCATTTTCTCCTTGAGTACATTTACTAACAATTTCCTAAGCCATATGGTTTCACAGGAAGTTGTGCTGGCGGCCATATACTCTACTTCTGCTGAACTTAGTGCCACAGACTTTTGTTTCCTACTTCACCAGGAAGTCATTCCTGATCCTAGACTGAAATAGTACCCACTAGTACTCTTCCGATCAACTGAACTTCCAGCCCAATTTGCATGAGTAAAACCACTTAACCTGACATCATTGTCACGAGTGTACTTCAATCCAAGCTCGACTGTTCCTCTAAGGTACATGAGAACATGTTTTTTTGCTGCCCAATGTGCCCTTTTCGGTTCCACCATGAACTGACTTAGGGTATTTACAACATAACAAATGTTTGGCCTTGTATTTACCAGATACATCAATGACCCTATGAGCTGTCTGTACAATGCAGGATCAACTTCATCATCATCAGACGTGTTGATTTTCCTCCAGTTGGTAATCATTGGAGTGGTCATGGGTCTACAATCCTCCTTCTGAAATCTCTTCAGAATCTATGTAGTGTATCTTCCTTGACCAAGTAAGATCTCCCCATTCTGCTGCCAAACTACCAAACCCAAAAAATAGTGCATACGTCCTAGATCCTTCCTGTCAAACTCTTCAGCTTGAGCCTGGATGATCCTGTCAAGAACAAATCATCCACATATAATAACAGTATCAATGGCTCACTCCCTACTCTCAGATAGTAGAGATTGGGATCTACGTCACTCTTGACGAATCCCATCTTCTGCAGATAGTTGTCAATCCGACCATACCAGGCTCTGGGAGCTTGCTTCAGTGCATATAATGCTTTCTTTAATCTGCACACATGAGTTTTCTGATCATGTGTCTTAAAGCCCTCTAGTTGTTCTATATACACTTCTTCTTTTATCACACCATTTGGGAATGCCGTCTTGACATCCATCTGGTGAATTTCCCATCCCATCTACACAGCAAGGGATATCACGGACCTGATAGACGTGTATCTCGCTACCAGGGCGAAGGTTTCTTCATAGTCTATTCCTTCCTTCTGAGCATACCCCTTAGCCACAAACCTGGCTTTAAATTTCTCGATGCTACCGTCTGTAGCATGCTTGATCTTGTAGATCCACCTTGATCCTACAACAGATCTCTCCTGTTTTCTGGGTACTACTTCCCAGACATCATTTTTCATGATGGAACTGTACTCTTCCACCATTGTATCAACCCATACCTGGTGCTGAGAAACTTCCCAAAAACTGGAGGGTTCTCCGACTTGAGCAACCAAGGCTTGGTACCTCTCAGGTTGCTTACGTTGTCTCTTCTCATTCGAGGATTTCCGACAAAATCCTTTGCATCATTCAAAATCTGTTGAAGTTCCCTGCTCGTTCTTCCACTGGTGGTGGGTGGATTCACCAACTCTCCTTCTTGAAAATCCTTAGGAGACCCATCCTTTGGATCACTATGCCTTGGAGAGGCAACTAAATTTTCTGCTGCTAGTTTCTGGGGTTGGACCAGAGTCTCTTCCTCTAATAGCGTAGCAGAAGGCAATTATCATGATCTTTTGAAGGCTTTCTCCTGCATAAATTTCACATCTCTTCACACCACTACTTTCCTACTCTCAAGAATGTAGATGCGATAAGCGTTTGCATTTTCGCTGTATCCTACCAAATACCCCTTTTCAGTAGTCATTTCCAACATCTTCCTCTTCTCACTGGGTACATGACAATAAGCCGTACTGCCGAAGATCCTAAAGTGACTTACTTCGGGCTTGCTGCCAGTGAAGACACTTTCAGGCGTGACCTTTCCTAGTGCAGTGTGAGGAGTTATGTTCTGAATGTAGATAGTTGCATTACACACTTCAGCCCACAAGAATTTGGGCATGTCTTGGTCATACAACATAGCTCTGGTTGCTTCAACAATAGTCTGGTTCTTCCTCTCTGCCACTTCATTCTGTTCCGGATTGTATGGAGCTGTCCATTCTCTTTTGATGCATTCCCTTGCGCAGAATACGGTGAATTCTTTGTCTATGTATCCACCTCCATTATTTGTCCACAATACCCTGATTAGCTTCCCTTTCAGATTTTCCACCAGAGCTTTGAACTCTTTGAATCGACTTAAGACTTCATCCTTGGTCTTTAAGAAGTAGATCCAGGTTTTCCTAGAATGGTCATCAATGAAGGCGACGAAATATTCAGCACCACTAAGAGCTCTCGTGGACATTGGTTCGTAGATATCTGAGTGTATCATATCCAACACACCCTTGGCCATATTGTTGCTTCTCTGATATGCTGACTTGGCATATTTCCCTAATACGCACCCCTTGTAGATATGATCCTGTTTGGTGCTCAATTCTAGAACACCTGTGACAGTCTCCTAGAGAGTTCTTAACGCCCCATGATGCAAGTGCCCCATTCTTCTATGCCATAGCTCATTCAGATTCATTTCATCTGCACTGCCAACTAGTGCCATTGGGGAATCAAGCTGTAGTTTATACAACCTGTTGCTTCTTACCCCGATTTGTGCCTTTTTCTTCCAACTGGGGTGCTTGACGTAGACTCTATTGCCAATAAAGTAGATGTCATATCCTCGGCTTTGAAGCTGTGACACTGAGAGTAGATTCATCCCCAAACTTGGCACATGCAGTACATTAGTGGCCCAGATTCTGTTTCCCGCCTTGATCTGAAAAACTACGACACCTTTCCTAATGGAAGTGCACTTTGCTTTATTACCCATGGTTATTTTGAAATTCATCTGCTCTTCTTGGTAGTTGGAAAAACAATCCCGTACTCCCATCATGTGAGCAGAGGCTCCACTGTCAATATACCCAACATCTGAGGATGTAGTGCTTGATACACAAGCAAAATCTTCCTCTAATATGGATGCCAATACAAATACATCGTGATCCATATGTTCCATTGTGTTTCTCCCCCCTCCTGGAGGACTACGTGAACCCTTCTGCGTTGTTGCCCTCGAGAACTCCGTAGATCTTCGTTCACTGATAAATGCCCCCTCTCTGTTATTTATCTCTGGCTCTGATACCATGTGAAAATTTACAACTAGTTGCAGTGATAGATTTATTTCTCCTACTTATTATTTCAATAAGTTATTATTCAGAAACCTTCCGGCAAATATCGAAATAAATACTACTGCAACATTCACAATTATATATGCAGAGAAATAAACAGTGGAGAACATAAGCACACAAATCAATCACATGTACACAATTATTTTTGGACAATTGTCCTCGGAAAAACCCAATGTGGGAAAACCGGTGCAGCAGATGAGGGTTTTATTAATTCTTCAACAAATTATATTTGTACAGAGAAAATGTTCGACAAATAAATATTGAACCACCTGAGATTGAATATCCTGCTCACTCGGACAAATTTTTGATACCCAAATCAGTCCCTGTAAGCCCCTGCGTCAATCTGCGTGATTCCCTACGCAGTCCCAGTGCTAGACTGTGTGAATGCATGGAGACTGCATGGGGTCTCTGCGTTGTAGCCTCAAGCTACCTTCAATGACCCACTGCTGCTCACCAACCTTGATCTTGATCACCCCTGACCTCCTCCTGCTTCTGCAACTTCTTGCCCTGAAACTCTCCCGCTGAGATCGAATTCTACATCAGAATGGATCTCCTTTGGGTACTAAGTGTGTGCTCGACTTCTCTTCCAAGTGACCCTCAAGCCTTCTTTTATAATCTTCCTGTTGGAGAACCAACGATCCAGATTAAAAGTTTAATCAATGGCTAATATTAAATCTTGACTTGATCCATGTTTTCTAGAAGATTCATACTCTGACTTATTAATGCCCTTTAATTATTTCGTTTTCCTAAGTTTGGACTTAGGGTATCCATTAAAATAATTAATTATTTTAATAAATCTTGAACCGAGTGGAATTTCCATAAACTATTTATGGCTTCTTTGGAATGATGCTGTCCAATCCTCCCTGTAAAGTTTGAGACTTGGAACACTTTCGGATCCTACCAAAGTCAAAAAATCCTTCTACGACCTGTCTCCTTGCTTGCTAGGAAGTTATAAGCTCCTTAGAGTTTCTAAAAATGGGACTTCCATCACCACTCATCTTTTCGTATTCGACCAAATCCTCCATATCTAAGCTGAAATCTACCCAAGAATGCCAGATTGGAAGGTGTTAGACCCACTAGAATGCAGTCTCCTTGGAACAACTTCTCCTCGTTTTCCTCCCTACTCATAATCCGAAAAAACATATGTACCGAAACTGCATTGGCTCCTCACCTTCGTTAATAGCGAAAGCACAAACTACCAGGTGAAAGAGGTAAGGTCCCTTGGTTAACTTCAAACCCCAACACATCACTTGTCTTCTATGACCTTCCACCTCTATAACTTCGAAGACCCACATTCCATTACTTTTTAATTGAGTAAACATTATATTTTATTATTATTATTTAATATAATATTTTAAGACCTTCCACCTCCATAACTTCGAAGACCCACATTCCATTACCTTTTAATTAAGTAAACATTATATTTTATTATTATTATTTGATATAATATTTTATTTTACAAACACAACCTCTCTTACACTAAATCAATATTTAAATATTTACACTTATTTATGTGTGAACGCTTATTTTCTCCATACTAAATTAAAGTGTCGCTACCACACTAAACGCCTATATTGTTATATATAAACTACACACAAGGAAGCGCGTCCAAAACATTTCAACCCATCCTTGTGTCAATCGTTTCCTATGGCTAGTCGTCTTGTATACAACTTTCTGTCATTTGGGATGCCAATATAAGCGGCGTTCGTCTTTGGCCTCTTACCATAATATGGGACACTATCCGATATTGTATTCGTTCATTTTGACTTTTTCGCTATCGTTGGCCAAAGAATACATGTGAGTTGGAAGCCCAGATAACGGCGAGAGCATGAGAACATCCAATTAGCATAAAAAGTAATCTCTCAGGATCAGGATCCTGAGACACACACACAGGTACCCATTTCTCTACCCATCTGAACTATTTGGCCCTGAATTTGTTGGGTTTTCGTATGGTATTGATATAATTTCAAGATTGCTGGATACTTCAATTTATTTCATCAGAAATTGTTTTTCTTATGATTAATGATCTATACTAGCATTCGATACAAAAACAATTCTTATGATCAATGGTCTATATTAGTATTCGATACAAAAACAATGATGGCCTTGGGATCGATTCTCATTCAGGTAAACACAAGCACATTATAGGTTCTGTTGCTAATGAGAAAAGGGCATGCTTTTCCTTATTTTGAACTTTAATGGGGCATTTTTGCTCACGATTGCATTCTTATGTAGCCTTTTTGTTATGGGGTGTTGATGATTTCGTCTCATTAATTTACCGGGGTAAAACGTAAATGCCTTCTTATGAATATTATTGCCTATTTTTTTTTTATAGCTGCGTCGATGCGCCCTCGTTTTTTCTGTAATTACAGTAGCTGTATGTATTGTTTTTGCCCTTTTCGTAAAGCGTTTTAAACCTTACATACTCTTCGGAGGCGACCACACTCGTACTTTTTACTTGTGATTTTATTCATAGTAGTCACCGCGACTCCAGGCACTCCCTAAATCACCCTGCTCGATTGATTCAACAAAATCACCAGAAATAAGGCAGTGTGAGGTGTGCAGTAAAAGCCCACCAGTACACGTTGGCATGACCGCGAGAGGGGGCAGGCCTGGCCCATACAGGCGTACGTGATAAGTGTATTCAACAGAGAGGGTTTGAGACAGTCATTGGCATTTAGCTTAAGTTTTACCGAGGTCCTTGGTTTCTGAATCTGACTACAATGGAAATTCTATGGAAATAAGCCGTTGTACTATGCCTCTGTGTATGCTTTTCCTAACATGTCAAGATCATGTGTACTGACATATATATTGATCTGGTCTTGTTGTGAACCAAAATCTAGGTTCTTTTTTGTTCATAGTCTAGGTTTGATGAAAATTCGTATTCCAGACGAAGAACATAAGGACAAATTTGTTCTGTATATACAAAGGACAAGATTCATCCATTTGGTATATTTCTGTCCTGTGGTAAGATAATTTCTTGTGGCAAATTAGTGCTGGATGTCTTGAAAGCTACTATGTTAAATTATTATATGGGTATGGCTGTAAATTGTTACACATGTCTTTCTCCTCAATTCTTTACAGCTTCTCTTTCATGGACTTGTTTGTGGGTGTATTCTATGTAATCTGTCATCTTTCTGTACAAATGACAATAGCTATTGTTTTGTTACACTTCTTCTGCTCAGGGTTGACCGATGAAGTTTTGTGATGGACATTTAGAGATGTCAATATCTTTTTCTGCTGCTTCGAAAAGAGATGAACTTTTATTCTTGCAGTTATTTTTCTTCTGCTGTTTATCTTATAGGTTCCTGTAAGCTTATCTTATAGTCGAAGTTCTTCCTTTAAGAGCTGATCTGCATTCTTGTTGTGCTCTCTATAAATATGAGTGTAGATGACCCAAAGAAACATATTAGTTATTAAACTTAATGGATGTGCTAGTGGAAGAAGAGAATTGTTTTGAACTTTGAAGGCTTCCTTTCATAGAGTTCATTGCTGATCATAAAAGATTCCATCGAGTTCATTGATGATCATAGAAGATTCGCCCATGACCTGAAGCTTATCAATCCTTTTGTCCACAGCAGATTTCAATAAGTAGTATATAAGGCCTTGAATTCCCACCGATTTATTTATTCCTCTTCCCATATCACCTTTGACCTGAAATCTACGTGTCTCTAAAAGCTATAGAATGAAGTAAATCTCACTAATAGAATTTGGGCCTTGACTGTTAGCTTTTGTAACATCGTAGGTGTTTTAGTCTCGAAACTTGGTGGAGAGGCTAAAACATAGGAGTTCTCCAATACCGAAAAATCCTTTTTGGAAATTCCACTTAGAGAGCTCAATTAAATTAATTGAATATCATTTAAATTTTTCCTAAGTCTAACCTAGGAAAAATGGTTAATTAATACTAATTAATTGAGAAAGATGTGAATTATCTAGAAAATAACACACCATCGATTAAGTTTTAATCTTGGCCGTTGGAGTCCCAACTGAAGATTATAAGAACAGGTCGATGAGTAGATAGAGAGACACACTTGAGAGCGAGTTTCCTTGGGCAGTTTGATTTTTCGGAGAGCAATATTCTACCAGAAGAGTTCGAGCCAGAGAGGTGACACAGAGACCGAGAGGGGCAGACAGGGAGTCCGAAGGAAGTTTTCTAGTTCCAGAGAGTCGATTATAGGAGGGCCGAGTTTCCTTAGTGAGGTTGCGCAGGGACTGCACAGAAGCTTCAGAGGCAAACTTCGATTTGGCCAGACAAAGGGTTGATTCAGTTGCTGGAGGCTGGGAGAGTTTACCGAGAGGGCCAATGTGTCATTCTCAAAGGTTGAGTTGGACAAACGACTTGATCAGAAGCAACTTCCAGGCAGAGCGTTTGAGGGCTTGCGTAGGTGTGGCACAGGGGCTTTCGTGGGGCTTGTTTGTGCTAGTTGTGTAGTTGGATTATTGCCAGGTGAGACAAATTTGTCTTACTAATTTTTGTGGCCAATTTATCTTGTAGAGGATCGCCAATTTTGGGCATCCAGATGTACTCAAAATTTTCTCACTGTTGCATAATAATAAAAAGTTAAAACCCTCAGTTGTTGTACTGATTTTCCCACATTAGGTTTTTTTTGGGGACTATTGTCCAAAAACAACAGTGTCATTTTAATGTGTGCTAGCATATTTCTCAGTTTCCTGCATTTATTTTCCACAACGTTTATTTTATTTGGTGAAGAAATTCCATTGTGAATAATTCAATATTAATCAAAAAATTAATAAACTGCTAATCAATTAGGAGAATTAATTTCAATTACTGCATTTCAAGAAATTTTCACACAGTATCAGAGCGTATTTGATAAACAAGAGGCTCAAAAGCGGAAGAGAGAAAATTTCGCTATTCAGAAAGAGCAGTAGGCTGAAATTTTTAGAGGCTTCGCAATACCTATCCAAGCAGTGCGAATAGCTGGGCAAGGGTTTGATTTTTCAGTTCCAGGTGGCAAAAAATTCGATTTGTCCAAAATAGCGATTCCAACAGGTAGAGGGAGCAACAACAACAAAGATTTTCGTAAAGCAGATTTCTTGTTTGGGCGCAAAGGGTTTTGCAATAGTTTACAATAGTGAAATTAGTGCTAGGAGGAAGTGTTATTGCACACAAAGGGAGATTTCTCTCAGAGGGTTTATAGTTCATAAATCCAATATTTCCAGTTGTAGTAGGCACTAGCGACAGGAAGATTTTCTCACTCCAAATGGAGTGCGAATAGTAGAGCCAATTGAGCAAGTGAAAGAGGGAGATTTCCATCCCAAGTCGAGTTCTTGCAGAGATGGCCACAATCGGGCTTAAAGATTAGGACAGGTTGGAAGGAACATCCAACTATATCATCTGAGGCCAGGATGTTATTCATGCTGGATGAGCTTGGCTTGAAAATCTTTGCATAAAACATTGTGGCAGAACCTACTGATACTGATCAGCGATCAGCAAAAAAAATTCAAGGAGATGGCCAAGGCGAAGCAGATGATCTTGGATGGAGTTCGAGACCATATAGTCTCACACATATCAAGCAAGAATACCGCTAAAGAGATGTGGGATGCTCTCTTAGGGCTGTACCAAAATCATTTCCAGCAGCGAAAGATGTTCTTAAGGAAAAGTTGAGGAATACTATGATGAAGAACGGTGAAGGCATTGATCCCTTTCTCGCTAGACTTCAGGAGATCCGAGATGAGCTAGCAACTGTAGGAGAGACACCTCCACCTACAGAAATGGTGAGGTTAGCCCTTAACAGTGTCACCAAGGATTGGGAGAATTGCATCTAGAGCATTTTGGGACGAGATACGTTGCTTGGGTGGGGTAAGATGTGGGGTGATCTTGCTCAGGAGGAGATGAGGCAAGCTCTAGTAAAGAGTTCCATTAGCGGCAGTAGCAGCAAGAGAGAAGGGTGCGGAAGAGGAAGAAAATGTGGCCCTTGCATCAAAATGGAAGGCAAAAGGTCCCAGTCAGGAACAAGGCTCGCAGGGAGAGAAGAAGAAAAGAAGGATCTGTCAAAGATCAAGTGCTTCAAGTGTGGCGAGTTTGGCCACTACAATACTTAGTGTCATCAAATAAAGAAGGATAAGAAGGAGAAGCAAGATCAAGTGACAACATCTGTAGAGATAGATAAACTTTCCTCTAGGCTAAAGGAAGATTTTGACATGTTTGCAGCTATACCTCCAGCAGTGAGGTGGGTCGATGTAGAACATTAGTCCTAATGTTGCGTAAAGGATTGGGCAGGGTCTATTGAGGTAAGCATCGGATGGTGTTTATTCATGGATCATTACCTTGCTACAGGGGCCCACAATATTCAATAGCAAGAGGATCAATGTGAGTTGGTGCAATCAGTTCCAGAGTGACAGTTGCATACTAGTTGCAATCAGATATTGAGGAGCGCAGAGCAACAATGCAAATTTCGCAGTAGACAGAGCAAAAGCTAGTAGTATTTAGAGACTCAGGAGACAGTTGTAGCACAAAGACACATTTGATTCAAGTATTTTGGATGCTTCTTAGTTGCTATAGTTGCAGTATTAGTAGTAACAGTTGAGGAGTGTTAGTTGGGTTGCAGTGCAGGTGTAGAGTTGGTAGTAGTATAGGTTGTACAATGTAGTGTCAGCATTAGCATAGGTGCAACATCAGAGTTGTGCAGTAGTTGGTCAGTAGTGTTAGGCAGTCACAATTGCCATTCATAAACAGCATGTATGGACGATGAGTAGAGACAGGGCGTTGTAGCAACAATGTAGCACTAGAACACCTTCCTCATTAAGAGGGAGTGTTAGTTTTCGTAGCATCAGAGGTGTTAGCATCAAAGGTGTTCTAGTCTTGAAACTTGGTGGAGAGGCTAAAACACAGGGGTTCTCTAATACCCAAAAATTGTTTATGGAAATTCCACCCAGAGATAGATCAATTAAATTGACTGACCATCATTTAAATTTTTCCTAAGTCTAACTTAGGAAAAATGGTTAATTAATAGTAATTAATTGAGAAAGGTGTGAATTACCTAGAAAATCACACAGATTGACTTGGAGATGATCTCAACCATCGATTAAATTTTAATCTTGGCCGTTGGAGTCCCAACTTGAGATTATAAGAAGAGGTCGATGGGTAGATGGAGAGACACACTTGGAGAGCGAGTTTCCTTGGGCAGTTCGATTTTCCGAAGAGCAACATTTTGTCGGAAGAGTTCAAGCCAGAGGGGATGCAGAGACATAGAGGGGCAGAGACAGTGAGTTTAGAGGAAGCTTTCCAGGTTCAGAGAGTCAGCTATAGGAGGGCAGAGTTTCCTCAGTGAGGTTGTGCAGGGACTGTGCAGAAGCTTCGAAGGCAGAGTTCTATTTGGCCAGACAGAGGGTTGATTTAGTTGCTGGAGATCGGGAGAATATCCGGAGAGGGCCAACGAGTCATTCTCAGAGGTTGAGTTGGGAAAATGGCTTGATCAAAAGCAACTTCCAGGTAGAGTGTTCGAGGGCCTGCACATGTGTGACACAGATGTTGACATAGGGGATTTCGTGGGCGTATTTGTGACAATTGTGGAGTTGGATTATTGCCAGGTGAGACAAATTTGTCTCCCTAATTTTTGTGGCTAGTTTATCTTGTAGAGGATTGCCAATTTTGGGCATCTATTTGTACTTAGAATTTCTCCCTGCTGCATAATAATAAAAACCCTCAGCTACTGCATCGGTTTTCCCACATTGGATTTTTCCGGTGACTTTGTCCAAAAACAATGGTGTCATTTTTAGGTGTGTGTGCTAAAATATTTCTCAGTTTCCTGTATTTATTTTCCACAACTTATATTTTGTTTGGTGAAGAAATTGCAGTGATTAATTCAATATTAATCAGAAAATTAATATATTGTTAATCAGTTAGGAGAATTAATTCCAGTTGCTGCATTTCAAGGAATTTTCACATTGACAAGTTGCATTGAAATATCTTGCTTCTCTAAGCTAAAGATTTGTCCACTTGTAGCTCCAATAACATTATTTGTGGTTTAACATTTGGAATAACCTTATAGTATGCAAATAAAGCATTAACTTGGTCTACTACTTGAAAATTAGGCATCACATTCTCTTCAAACAATAGAGTTTCTAGCTGCACATATTCCCCACAAAATCAAAATGCAATGGTGGCCCTAAAGCACTTTAGATTTTGCTATGTAAACCAAACATTAGGACATGTATCTGAGGATTCACATTTCAGAGGGTTCTAAATACGCAAAAGCTCCACAACCTCAACCCAGGCTTTTGATAAAAATTACTATGCAAGAACAAATATGAAGTGTTTCCTCTCTTTGTTTGCAAAGTAAACAAATATTTGGACCTGTTGTATTTCTTTTTTTGGAGGGCTTCTCATGTTAAAACTCTATGTTCAAAACGAGCTACATAAGCAACTTACATTGGGTAGGGTATTTAACTTTCCAAGCTTTCTACCCCCACCATTTGTCATCACCTGGTCTCGGTATAGAAGGAATTGAGTATCCAATACTAGGGGTATAATTTTCCCTTGATAAATTCAAAGCCCACAATAATTCATCTTGGAAATTGTTCAATCTTATATGTGCCTTCTTGAGTTTGCTAAAAAGTGATCCCATTTTTGAGTCGAATTTCCTCCTAGACCTAGATCGACGACCTTTCTCTATCCTTGAGACCACAGGGATGTGCCATCTTGGTTGTCAATTAAATTAAGTGTACATTTTACAATTACTTGTAGGTGATGTATGAATTCATTAGGAAGGAATATGTCTATACCACACCCCATTATATCATTTACTACACTCTTACTTGTGATCCATCTCGTGCTCGCCATGTCAAATAAGAGCGTATGAATGAGTGTCATTCCCTTCCTCTAGTTGGATACATTTAGTATCCTCTTCCTTTCCTTTTGATCTAGTCAAAGAGAGTTTATGGAGAAGTGTATTTCCGTGCAAGAATTAAATGGACAAAGTTGACCTCGGGAATAAATGAGCAAGGGTTTGGAAATTGAAAAAGTCGTTGAAGTCAGGAGGATTTTGAAAAAATTGGCAAAAACTTAACAAAATTTAAATAGTACAAATATATATATATGTATATTTTTTTTTTTTGATTTTTTTTTTTTTTAGCATCTAAAGTATCCACAACGATAGATAAATGCATTGCCACATAAACATGAAAATAAAGCTAATATATAAGATGTATATATTAATAGTGAATCAAGTCTTGAATCCTGAGTCGTGATTCATTCTCAAGAGTCAAAACATCATAAAAAAATATAATAAATGTATATCATGATTCATCATCACGAGTCATCTACGTGTCTTGAACTAATTAGTCACTGAGTTTCGTTGCCCCTCTTATGGGAATAGGGAATGGCTTTGCCTTTTCCTCTAGAGGAAGAAGGCTCTGCCCCTGGGGCTACAAACGAGCTCTATCATCCTCTAAAAGCAAAAATAGGAGGTTGCCTCTGTCCTGTGTTGTTGCCCATCCTAGATGGTGTCGTCTACTCCTCCTCTTGTTGCTTTGCCTCCTGTTCCTACTTCTCCTCCTCCTCCTCTACCTCTCCCTCCCCTGCAACTGCTACCTCCTTCGGCTCCAGTGCTTCCAGTTCCACCTGTAACAAATCAGGGATTGAGTCCATGATTGGCCTCTCAGTCTCAACCCTCCTTGCAACAATGGTTGAAAAAATCGCAAGTTCCCGATGTTATCGCGATTTTATTAGGACTTTTCCCATAGAGGTAAGAATCCTTTTCCATATGCTCTCCATTGTGTTGAGATTCCATAATGATATCTCTGCCAGAGATTTACTAAGTAAATGTATGTTTTTCAATACCTATACCCCTAGGGATTTTGGCATTGCAATCCTCTAGCACTTAACTAGATGATTCCCTTTGTAATCACTGCTCCCTTGCTGCAGAGAATCAAAACAAAATTTTCTAATTTTTTCAAAAGTACCTTTGGGTATATGGGTTAGGGTGTGCATATATATCGGAACAACTTCTAGTACTAACTTTATCAGAACCAAGCTACCTCCCCTTGAGAGCCAATTGTTGGACCAAAAAGAGGTGTTTTTTAATTTGTAACAACATCTAGTACCATTCTATATTTCCATAGTAATTACCCTTAAGAGTAGAGCTCATAAAGTTAAATTTTAACCCCTTTTGATGTGTCCAAGTGTTGATTTTGAAATTCTTATAGATGATATAATTTCTTTTCATAGTAATTACTTGTGATTGATATTCATTCTTTTCTTAGTTTTTACTTGTTAGTTATGTTATAAAGCAATTATACATTAGCAAAATATAGAGAAAATAATGCACAAGAGACCCCAAAAATTAAGCTCCAAGTCAGGGTAAAACCCCACAAAGGGGAAAACCCAACAACAATCCTTCTCTTATAGAATCAGATCAAAATAAGATATCCACGACCACAACCATACTCAAAATTGCCACCAAAACTTTAAGTTCAACCCTCCTCCAAGTCACCTCCACACCCAAAGTCAACATACGTCAAATTGCATAAAATATGGTAAGATTGTTCCACTTCCTGAAATTTTGGCCCCTGAAATTTCAAGCCTTACTGAAATATCGCTCTTGAAATTTTGGGCCTGCAACTAGATCAAAACTTCAACCTTTCTTCATAGAAATTCTTCAACATATGCGAACTCTTCCTTCTCTTCTTCTTTGTCCTTTTTTTTCATTAGTTTGGTGCAAAAGATATGTATGATGATGATGAGTGAATGTGCTCCAAAGTGATCGAACTATCCTCGACATGTATCTGTCCAGGAGGTTGAATAGGTGGCTCTTGGAAGCCCAGGCTGACTTGTTCCCAAGGAGGGCCGACTTGTACATTTTGGTGGACTTTGACTCTAAGAATTCATTTTTTTTTCTTATATAAATGTCCAAATGTGACATGACTCAAGTACATTTTCTTTGACTCAAAATAAATTCATTTTGACTCTTACAAGCATGAAGAACATGCTTTGACCAAAAATAAATAATAATAACAAATATGCCAATGTTAAAAAAATTATTACATTATGAAGACCCACACTAGTTACATTTTCAAGATTGATAAGGGAACAATCATCCAATACCCAAATTATGAACACCTTCCTAACCACTATATAAATTGGAAACTTATTCTTATTTACTTCTATACTTTTAGCCATATGGTAAAGATGTAAAGTGTTCTTGAAACATTGGCCCTTCCTTTTTGATCCAAAACAAAACAATAGAACATATATGAACAATAAATATGTGAGTGTTTCAGATCTTCCTATTCTCACACCTTTGATTCTCCTCATTCTCCTAGCTTCACTAATGGCTCTACTTAATGCCCTTTGCTACCGAAAGAAATATGTAGGGTGAGAATAGGAATCCTTACTAAGTCCCCATGAAGGCTTAAAGAAATTTGATGCTGATCCATTAATCAATACTTCAAAGGAGGTAATAATCACACATCCCACAATCCACTTGACCAAAGGAACTGAGAACCCTATGTGAATTAAGAGCAAGTGGAGGTCCAACCATGAGATTGTATCACACACTTGAGAAAGATCTAACACGATCATTGTTGTTGGAATACATGAGGTTTTGATAGTGTGCAATCCTTCTTGTGCTGATCCTATAGCCTCATATATCTCGCTCCCTTATAGGAACCATAACTGTTCAGGTGAGAATAGTTTGAGAGGATAGTCGTCAGACCGAGATTTTCTTATGAGAGGATAGTCTTCAGTCCAAGATTACCTATGAGAAAACAATCTTCAGTCCAAGATTACCTATGAGAAAACAATCTTTAATCTAACTTCAGTGGCCTTGAAAATAATTTTGTAAATGCAATTTCGTCAGTCCAAGATTACTTATGAGAGTATAGTCTTTAGTCCAAGATTACCTATGAGAAAATAGTCTTCAGTCAAGATTACTTATGAGAGAATAGTCTTTAATCTAACTTTAGTGGCCTTGAAAATTATTTTGTGAATGCAATTGCACGGGGGAAGAGGCCTAAAGCCATCAAAATTCTTAGGACAATCCTCTTTTGGGATGAGAGCAATAAAAGTGGAATTACAAGTTCTCTCCTAAACGTTTTAACTTCTTTAGCCAATTTGAGTAGGTTCCCACATAATAGGTCAAAAAATCAATATATAATTCCACTATTTAGGCCTGGACTTCTATCTTTCTTAAAGGATTAAGAACATGAAGAAGTTCCTTCTATGTGATTGCCCATACATCCTTTCATTTTCCATTTCTCCAACCAATCTAGGAAAATAAGATGCCACTTTGAAAATTTTTCTACGTGTGCTCTATTTGGTTCTTTAAACACCTCAAAATGCTGTAGTCCTAAATTAGCATCTCAAAAGTTGCCAACCTTCCTCCCTTGTTGGTTAGTTTCCATATTATAATAACACTCTTATGATTGGCAAATTTAAAAAAAAAATGGTTTTTCTGTTTCATTCCCCAAATCAAACTAGGTAGCCCTACTTTTGAGCCTCCAATGCCCTTTCCTTATTCACAAGTAACTTTGCCTTTTTCAACTCCAAATCCTTCAAAATGACCTTAGCCTCATCACTATGCTGAATTTCTAGATTAGTATGAAAAAGTTATTCCAGGTTCTTCTCCACTTCTTTTCATAAACGATCCCTTACCTCTGTCTTTATCCTACCTAGTCTACCACCTTCTAATTGACCCTTTTCAAAGCTATTACAATATGTCCACAAGTAGTGTGCCCTCCTGTGAAGGATCATACTTTGACCTGTTTACCTTCACCAAATCTTGAAACTCCTCAGTTTCTCATCTTGGATTAAACTTGAAAGGATCTCGTAGCTTTTGATCATTTTTATGCATTTCCAAAACAACTAGGAAGTAATTTGAGCATCTATTGGATCTTACTCATGAACAATACATTTCCATCTTCTGTAGAAAGTACCTATTGATAAAATACTCATCAATCCTCTTGGAAACACAATCTATCCTCGATGTATTATTGCTTCAAGTTGGTTCAAGTTTAATAGGCTCAATGTCCAAAACACTTACCGGATTAAACAAGTCATGGAAAAATCCAACTAATCTATCCACTCCAGCGTTGGACCCCCATATTTCCCTTCTATTCAATGTAAGATATCAGTTTCCCCCAATAATGAGTTATCAACTTCAAAACACTCCAATGCAAACAAGTTTTCCCTAGTAAAGTTGCTTACAATCAAGGCCCGTATGCATTTAGTAAGGTTAGAGTCAAGCACAAGTTTTTATTTTATACCTCTGTGCAAATCCCTGAGTGAATAGAGAAATGATTAGTACGTGATACACTATGATTCTAGCCAGTGATCAAACCCCTTGAAAACCCTTCTGAATGTAAAAGAACAAAGTACCATCCCCCTAAAGACTTTTTGAGTTCAAAAATTAACTAGTCTCCCTTTCTTAGGGTTAATATCTTGGCTTTCCTCCCCAAGCCTCTCATATTAATTGAAAACACTTTCATTAGGACACAAAAAAGGGGTTTAAGCTTGCTATAAGGGCCCTTGTGATCAACCTCTGTTTACATTGATTTGCTTCATAATTTGACACTCTTGAGCTAGTTTACTTTTCGAGTTCAAAAATTAATTGGTCTCCCTTTCATATTGTTTCTTGTATTTGAACTATATCTTATTTGTCTAACTCCAACAAACATTTGAGGGTTAATCTCTTGGATTTCCTCCCCAAGCCTCTCATATTAATTGAAAACACTTTCATTAGGACACAAAAGAGGGGTTTAAGCTTGATCTAAGGGCCCTTATGATTAGCCTCTGTTTACATTGATTTGCTTCTTAATTAGACGCTCTTGAGGTAGTTTCAAAGTTGACTTCCTCCCTATAGTGATAGGGCCTAGGTCTTTTGGGCAATTAGGATCTAGACCCTCAATAGTTGGTAAAACTAGTGGGTATGGCCCCTGCTCTAGATCATAAGAGGTAAAACCCTCCCCTGAACAAAGGCTTTTGTTGGTTGATGTAGCTCGTATAAGTGTTCTAGCCTCAGGTGGTGTCAATGAGGCTAGGAATACAAGAGCATAAAATATCTCCAAGCCCAAGTTACTCTTTTGAATGCAAATGTCTTAATCAAATTAATTAATTAGTTTTAACTTAGGGAAATAGTTTAATTTATTAGTACTAATTAAGACATGGCCGATTTTCCTCTAGAGACTTTTAGAAAAGTTTCTAATTGATCTTAGCCATCGATTAGGTAATTTAAGATCTAGATCTTGGCCATTGATTTATTAACGAGAGATTATAAAGGAAATCGATGGGCAACTTTGGAGATCATGATCATAGTTATTGGGTTTGACACTAGCAAGGTTTTCAACTTTCAGCAACAGTTGAAGTAGTGAAATTTTTCTGGGGTTTTCTTTCATCGGTGTTCTTCTAGTTTTCAAGATCTTGAGGAGGAATTCTCCCAGAGTTATTTTGCAGACAAGGAGGTTGAGTTATTAAGGTCGTGAGGGTTCTATGAGGGCCGTGTTTTCTTTGAAAGAGGTCGATATTACTTTTGGAGGTCGTATTTCCAGGATGAGGATGTATGAGATTGCTAAGAGGGGTGTACAAGTTGCTAGAAGAGTCGAGAGGCTAATTCTGTCTAAGCCATGAGCATCAGAGGGTCCAGGAGTGGCACATGTGAGCCCGTACAAGCCATATTTGCCAATGTGGGGCCGTGTCAAGTTGTAGAGGGAGGCTATGAGCCTTCCAAGGGTCATATCGACTTGTGGAGGTGAAGAAATATTTTGTTGGAGCTTTATCGGGGTTTGGCAAGCAGTATTGTAATATTTATCAATTGCAGAATTTGCTAAAGATCATAATAAAACCCTCATATTTGAAGAATTGGTTTTCCCTTTGGGGTTTTTCTAAGGACGTTTTATCTAAAAATATTAGTGTCCTTTTTGTGATTGGTTTTCTCAAGTTTCTGCAGTTTATATTTTGGTGAATATTACAATTATGTTTTTATTTAGTATTTGCAATAAAATAGTTTTGCTAAGAATTAAATACATTGGATAGTTACCAGTTGATGCAATAGGTGATATTTTTATCGATTTTTCACAGTTTCTAAGGTGACTTTACTATTCCCTTCACCTAGTGGATTTTCCTTATCAACAAAATGAAAATACTCACATGACTAGACATCAGGGGAATCCCTTCTCACAACCCCTCTACATAAATTCAAATTCTTGGGTAGAGAGATAGTCCTACCACTATAGATAACCTTATGCTTTTATTCCACAGGAAATTTGACTACTTCCATCATTTGAACAATAGTGGGTTCCATGATAGATTAAGAGACAATGTATTAGACTTACCCAAAAGTTGGATATCTGCCAATTTTGGATGTTGGCTACAAGCTCTCTCTCAACTGAGCTTAGAGCATCTCTGGAAGGATGCAACAACAAGAAAAACAATTGATCAATGCCTAGAAGAAAACATTTCAAGGACACCAAGGATTGCCACCTAAAAGGGAGATCAATCCTAGTGCTTCACTTGGTGTGTCACCTAACATCATTGTGTCTTAGAGGGATGGAAGTTGGAAGATTTCCATAGACTATCACCAAACATGAGTGAGAGACAACATTTAGGACACATGGTTTCTTATGTTTTTCAGATTATGTAACATGCCTACGACATTTATATGTTTGATGACTTAAATGTTGTGTTCATTTATAGACTCATTGGCAATGCTTTACTTGGATGAAATATTAATATTCAACTCTATTTAGGAAAAGCATATCTCACATTTGAAACAAGTTCTAGACACACTTAAGAAGACTCAACTATTAGTTAATTTTAAGAAGTGTGAATATGCTAGAGAGTGTTTGGTTTGTCATTGACACATGACTGGTAGAGGAGAATTGAAGGTAATCCCACAATCAAACCCAATATCAACAAATGTTTTATTCATTCATTACCTTACTAAAGAGGTTTCATGGGAGAAGCAAGATATTTACCAAAATTCCTTGCTTCATTTTTGGCAATTGCTACACCACTTCAAGCTATTATCGTAAATAGGGAGAGGTTTTTTTGGAGTTAGCAATTGCAAAATTTTCGGGACTCTCTTCTCACGATTAAATGGTCAAAACAACGATATGCATTGAGGAATTTTATCCCCTAGTTGGTGCTTGAAGAAGTTTTAAATTTATCACAGGGAAATAACACAAATCTCCTTTCAATATATATATATATATATATATATATATATATATAGAGGAAATAGGTTGTCGAGTTATCTAAGGTAGGGTTGTAATTTGTGCAAGGTGAATGATATATATATATATATATTTGAAGGATCAAATACTTGATTTTCTGAAGGGTTTCTCTTTTTGGTAAGGATTAATGCATAAGCAAAATTTTGTGTCCTTCATGGAGTATGGAATGTTGACTCTACTGGCATCTTTGAAATGTAATTTTGTTTCTTTTAATAAAAAATTACTAGCTTTTTTCAATGAAAAAAGAGAATAAGATATTCTGATGATTTGAAGAGAAGAAATAGTTAGGCACAAGTCTTGGAAGTGCACAATTTTTTGCAGCCATTTGAGTTTGAGAAAGTGGGCATGCCATTGGAATAGTCCTTGGATATTCAAGGAATAAGACTTGGGTGCTACAATTTCAAGTTGTTTCACGAAGTTGTACTGAATTTCCCTACATAAGATAAAGATATCTATGATCTTGTTTAAGCAAATGAAGAATGGAAGCATTGTAATGTATCTAGGGAGGTACCCAAGGGGGATGATTAATGTAATTTGGCCATAATTATGGAATATGCCCACTATGTAGTAGAAGGAATAATATAATAATGAGTAGTTGGCATAGACTTGTAGAGTGATTCCTTCCACGAGGGATATTTGATGATGATTTGAAGAGGAAAATTAGTTAAGCACAAGACTTGGAAGTGCACAATTTGTTGCAGCCATTTGAGTTTGAGAAAGTGGGCATGCCATGGGAATAGTCCTTGGATATTCAAGGAATAAGACTTGGGTGCTACAGTTTCAAGTTGTTTCACGAAGTTGTACTAAATTTCCCTACAAAAGATAAAGATATCTATAATCTTGTACATGCAAATGAAGAAATGGAATCATTGTAATGTACCTAGGGAGGTACCCAAGGGGGATGATTAATGTAATTTGGCCATAATTATGGAATAGGTCCACTATGTAGTAGAAGGAATAATATGATAATAAGGGGTAGTTGGCATAAACCCCAACTTATAATCATTAGAAAATATATACACATCTTGTAGAGTGATTCCTTCCATGAGGGATATTTGATGGTGTTATCTTACCCTATGAGTTCTATCTATATTCTTGTGCTCTTTATGGTGTGAATGGATTATGGTATTTCTGAAGCAAGGGGTTATTCATAGGATAAGGGCTTATCTTTTATTTATCAAGGTTTACCACATGAAGAAGTTCTTACAAGGAAACAAATTGCAATACCTATTGACATAAGTTTGAGGTTGAATTAGAAGTAGGACCTACATCAACACAAGAAGGAAAGCCCCAACAAGGGCATAAAGATGAAAAAGAATATACAAAATTGCATTCTTTAAAAGAACCACATGTTGAAGAGTCAAATAAAAAAGACCTAATAGCTAAATCTGTTGCATATTGCCACTAGCACCACCATGAGAGACTGTCAAACTTAGCAATGGAAAAGGTAGAATAGGAAAGATAAGCGCGAGTTATCTATTATTGACATAGATGTACATTTATATTACATTCATTGTGACTCTTGGATTCCACATTCCAAGGTCTCTTGGACTTCCTTTGACTGTCCATTTCCCACACCTTAACCCTTAGCGGATTAGGTGTCCAACATTCCCCCCTTAATCCGAAGGGGTATGTATGAGTCCAAGAAGAGAGATGTAATACAAATCTGCAAAGTATGCATGGCAGCACTAGGTTGAATGAGCTCTCTGAAATGTTGGCATAAGGAGGTGGTTTAAGGATGACCACCAACACTGGAATGCTTAGTGTAGTTCCCGGAACTCTTCCAAAACTGGTAAGAAGTTGAAGTCTTCTGCTAGAGGAAGTGCTCCTAATGATTTGAAGAGGGAGACCTTCAACCTGGAAGAAGGGAGGTCTACAACTTGCGATGGTTTAAGGATGACCACCAACTCTGGAATGCTTGATGCATTTCCTGGAACTCCTCCAAAATTGGCAAGAAGTTGAAGTCTTCTGCTAGAGGAAGTGTCCCCAATTCTTTGAAGAGGGAGAAGCTCAACCTCTCATAGATGGTTTAAAGCTGACCACCAACCAAAGGCATGTTCATGGGCAACTCTGTCTCTGGCTACAACTCTGAATCTGGAATGGCAGGTTGTGGCTTAGGCTTGCTTGAACTGCTATGTCTCTGGCTACAACTCTAAATCTAGAATGGCAGGTTGTGGCTCAGGCTCGCTTGAACTGCTATGTCTCTGGCTACAACTCTGAATCTGGAATGGCAAGTTGTGGCTCAGGCTCGCTTGAACTGCTATGTCTCTGGCTACAACTCTGAATCTGGAATGGCAGGTTGTGGCTCAGGCTCGCTTAAAGTGACTTTGAAGCTTGTAGATGACCATCATTTCCCCCCCTGTCAGGTGCAAGGTGAGATGATGGCGAAAACTGAATTGCAAGACCTTTTAATATTCTAGAAGAAATTTTGTCATATGACTGAAATATCTTCTTGGCTGTTGTTGCCCATTGCCAAGAAGCGATCCATCCAAGATGAATCTTTGTTCTTGCAGGAGGCTTGTTTTTGAAGCATCTATGTGAAGAGTGAGTGTGCTGACCACAGTGCTTGCACGGGTGAAGATCGAAACAATGATCTTTCATATGGCCAACTCGGTCATAGTGTTGGCATTTCACAATCTGTTGTTGCTGCTGTGGAAGAGGAGTAGAATCTAGAACAACTGAAGGTGAGCTATCATGAATAAATCCAGCGCTTTGAAATTGAATGGGCTTGGAATAGTTTGGAATATGAAGGGATACCTCCTTGTCATATCCAAGACCTGTTTTGTGCTTGTTATGGACAAACTCTTCCCAAGGTCTGATGATGGGCTTGGGAGGTGAAGCGTGAGCTTTTGCATCTGCATACAAATCTGCTCTTGTACTGGGCTCAATAATCTGACCAATATCTTGTTGCTGATGGGAGTTTGTCTCAGGGTTTTGAACAAAAACAAGTTCAGAATGACAACTCTTTTGCTGAAGCTCATCTCGCTGTAGCTCTGACTCAAGCTGCAAAAAATCAATCTTGTCTAGTGCTTTTTGAAAATAAATTCTAATATCAGACAAAGTATCCTTATTGATTCTAACTGTGCTTTCAACAGTAGATGCGATTAGAGTTCTTAATAACTCTAATAAATTATCAATTCAAGCCAATAAAAAAGGAACTATCTACTGACACTAGTTCCAAAGAGCTTTTAATTTTCAAAAGTCTCTTTTTTTTGATAATCTGAACAAAATTCTTGATACCTTAAAATCCCAATCCAATACAGTGTGTACATATGGTAGTACTTCAATATCTTTTGAAAATACTTCAATATAAACTTCTTAATTCATATACTATACCACAAACCTTGCATACACTATCACGTCTCACATAGAGTATAGAAAAATTGGCACAAGTTCAAGACCCAATCCTTAGCACTTATAACCACTTGATTTTAGCTAAACTTGGTCTTCTATTAGTTGAGGTATGCACTAGGAAAGATGGAGATGACTAACTCGACCCGTCTAGACAGTGATGAACTCAGCCAGTATGAACCATCGCATGACGCTTCAGTTCCTGCTACCATGAATTTGGCTGTCGTGGAGGGAAGTCGAACAGGTGCACGCTCTCTTGCAAAGCCAAAATATATCATCAAGTGCCACTAACTGTATGCTTAGCAGAATAAGACGATTCACAGAAATCGGGCTGAATCCCTCAGATGGAACCCAATATCAGTTGCCAAACAAACGCAACACCAATTCCGCACGATGAGATGAGGCAACGCATTACATTTTTTTCATGCAACCCCGTGGATTGGATTGGTGAATGCAAGTATTTGTTAAAAGAAATCACGACTTGAAGGGAGATAGCGGGGTTTTGCGGAAAATGCAGAGGAAAACTCACAACTCGTTTCGTGTAGCTGTTAAACAAAACACTCTCTCAGATCCCTACGACAGGATGTGGTGTTATGGGAGGAGAGGTCACGGGAGGCCGAGGGAAGATGAGACGGGGAGGGAAGGTGAACCGGCGGAGGGAGGTCGAGCTGGTGGGAGGGAAGGCGGGCCGACGTGAGGGAGGTAGGTGAGCGCAGAGCGGAGGGAGCTGACAGAGGGAGAGCGAGAGTGATGGCAGGTGGTGCTGTATTGAGGAACGTACAGTGTAGTGAAGGTCGACACAGATGTGAGAGGGAGCACAGGTGGGAGAGGGAGGCCAACAATAGAGAGGGTGGGGTATTGGAGGCTGTGTTATGGCATATGCCGAGCACCGGAGGCCAAGGCACAAGAGGCCAAGCCTATAAACGGGAGCAACGTGTGGAGTATTACACACAACCTTCAACGCTCAATTGCCGCTTACACCTCCCTCGACAACTTCATCTGCGTCTTCGATGTCGACACCAACACCATTGTTTCTACGCTCGAGTCGCCTCCTTCAAAAGCCTGGAACATGCGGTTCCATCTCAATGTGTATTGAACAACACGAATGCATTGAATGTCTCCGCACTTTAATCGTTGTTGAAATTATTCATATTTCAACCATTCAGGCACGGGAGTTATTTAATTGACTACATAAATTTCAGGGACGCAGAGATGGAGGCAGAGCAACATATGGATTGCTCTGCATGGAGCGATTTGATGGAAGGCAAGGCAACATATGGAGTTAACGTATTATGCAGCAGATTAGGCGCCGAGGAGCAAAGAATCTGACAATTTGTTAGGAAGGAGCGTTAGAGTATTGCACGCTATCTATAACACAGAGACCAACGCTATTCAAGGCAGCGAAGAGCAGCCCTATGTTTCACAATGAGGAAGAATAAGGCCACTCATCATGACTCTGATACCATGTCAAACTTAGCAATGGAAAAGGTTGAATAGGAAAGATAAGCGTGAGTTATCTATTATTGACATAGATGTACATTTATATTACATTCATCGTGACTCTTGGATTCTAGATTCCAAGGTCTCATGGACTTCCTTT
This sequence comes from Pinus albicaulis, assembly GCA_034641835.2. Classification (NCBI taxonomy): domain Eukaryota; kingdom Viridiplantae; phylum Streptophyta; class Pinopsida; order Pinales; family Pinaceae; genus Pinus; species Pinus albicaulis. The sequence goes on from CM076572.1 coordinate 342,729,759, forward strand.
GTAGCCTTTGTAGCTTCTCTAGTCCTGCAATCAAATTGTAACCACAATGCGGGGACTTTCTTGTAGCGAATTATGATTAGGCGTGGTGCCCAAATTTGACAATTTAACTAGACAAATTAACCAGAGAGTTGCAATTTCATAACAGTATAAAGGCCTAATTTTAACATTTAGTTCAGAGGATAGCTGGAATTTCAAAAGAGAATTTCATTAGAATACCTGGCAACCATTTGTAGAAGTTATTGACATTGCAGTCACCCAAACCAACCTTATCTCCCAGCCTATCTGGGGTCTACTTGTACGGTCCGCAAACCCAAAAGATGATCTTTTGGCCCTCCGTGCCAAGAATTCCAAGAACAAACAAGACTCTATATCAGTATTAGTATCGATATTACTGTCAGAATTCGCTCTGCTCCCTTCAATCTCCGTACAAAATTTCTGTCCCTTTGGGTTCTCCAAAATTCCCCCCACCCCCTTTTCTACAATACCTTTCCTCCTTTTATACTGGAGAGGTCACTTCATTGCTTCCAACTTTCTCCACTGCCTTTAATTCGACAAGCTTTAGAAGTTTGCAGAGGAATCACCGCCTTCTCACGACCTTAACTTAATGAAATGCCTTTTATTTGTAATATTTATCTCTTTTATCATATAGGGTTCCCTTTTGTTTATTTTAAATTATTATATGGTATTATGGTTTTATTTTGAATCATAGTTTTATATATATATATATATATATATATATTTCTCTTTATAACATGTATTATTTTCTTTTCATTTTATAGAATACATAGTTTCTTCTGTTAGAATAATATATATATATATATATATATATATATATATATAATCCCTTTGTATTTAGTTCAATACATTGCATTTAACATAATAGAATTATATGTTATGATGGTGGTACTTATATCAAGTACCCCATTATATTCTTGTGAGTTAGGTGTTACCCTAAATATAGACATTTTTCAATATTATCCAATATCTATGCTAGTGCAGAATATGTGATGCATGCATATGTAGCTATCATATGCATGCCTCGTGTGCATGCTAGTATCCTTATGCTCCCTTTAATTCGAAATGGGTCATTACATACACCCCTCTTTCAGAAAACTTCGTCTCGAAGTTATGGTATATAAAGTATATTAGTAATTATTAAGCGATTAGATTAATCATGTAAGATTGTGTTCCATAATTGAATTTTTGTTTAATGTGAGGAAACTTTAAAATTTGAGTTTTGAACACTTATAGTTTACAAACTTAATGGTTATGCCTTTCCCCAGCCGAGCTCCCAAGCTATTCTAGAATCATCCTATCCTTCCTAATATTTTCTGCGCCCATCCTATCCATCCTCTAATGGAATATGCCATGGTGTCAGTTATACTGACCTAACCATTCATAGACCCCAAGGATAACAACGTCGACTATATCGACCTGATTTCCTAGTAGGCATTCGACAGTCATCATCACACGGTCTAGGGGAGCGTGACTCGCATAGTCCTCCCATGACTCCAAGTTTTGGAGGATAAACGGTGGGCAGTACCTCCACGCCTCTTAGTAGGACCAGGGTTAATACCCTATCATGGAATCTCATTGAATCTTAATTGTTCTTGGAATTCTATCATCACATGGTCAGTTTGGTAACAATGTTATCTGCAATGCAAACACTTGTCCATACGTTATAACATATGCATCTATATATTCAAAACAATTTGTATCTAGATAACAATTCCTGTATAATTCATACATGTTGCTATCTATGGTATAACATACTTGGCCATATCCAACCCATATATCAATAAGTTAACTTTCATATCAAAATGCATTTATTATTTTATTTTTGTCTCATCAATCATGTCGATATATATAAATGAAACAAATTAAAAAAATCTTCATCATAACCTAATGCATGATTTATATTTCATATCAAGGTTAATTAAATACTACACTTCATATTGGTATTTATATTCCAACAATGTTATTTAAATAACATATTTCATGTTGGTATCCATGTACCAGCAGAGTTAAGCAAATAGCATATCTCATGTATCAGTAGAGTTAAACAAACAACATATTCTTATGGGTATCTATGTACCAACAAAATAAAATTCATTTTTACATGTGATAGTTCAAATGGATAGTCTTAAGTATCTAAAATAAAGTAGTCATATACAAAATAAGGTTTTAAGTTCATCAAAATCAACACAAGTTGTTGTATCTTGGACATATGGTCTCTGTATCTTCCCAGGTAGCCGATCGAGGGCTATATTTGTCCCACTGGACTTTAACCCGGTCTACCAGGTGATTTCTCAGCTGTCGGACCCTACGTTCTAGTATACGTAATGGTTCAACTGAAATGGTTCCCTTGTCTAATACACGGAGTTCCTTCCATTGAAGGTTATGAGATTTGTTAGGTATGTAATGTCTTAGTATAGATATATGAAAAATATTATGAGTTTTATGCAAGTGCGGTGGCAGTGCAAGAATGTAGGTGACAGGTTCAACGTTTTCTAGAAATTTAAATGGTCCAATAAACCGGGGTGACAACTTTGTTCCCTTTCCAAGCCGTATAGTACTTTTGTTTGGTCCGATGCGAATAAAAACCTGATCCCCTACTTCATAATTCCTATTTGCCCTGAGTGCATCGACATAGCTTTTATGTTTATCTTGTGCTTCCTTTAACCATTGCCTAATTTGTTTTACCTGCTCTTCCATCTCTTGAATTAATTCTAGTTTGACTATCACCCGATCCTCTAACCTGTCCCAACTTAACAGTGTCCTGCAAGGTTTATCATACAATGTTTCAAATGGAGGCATCCCAATTGAACTGTGGCAACTGTTATTGTATGCAAATTCAACCAAGGGCAAGTATTTTTCCCATTGTGTCTGTTGATCCATAACATACATCCTCAACATATCTTCTATTACTTGGTTCACCCTTTCTGTTTTCCCATCAGCTTTAGGATGATAAGTTGTGCTTAAATTTAGTTGAGTTCCCAAGGCGGATTGTATACAAGTCCAGAATATTGAAGTGAATCGTGAGTCCCTATCTAATATAATCTTCTTAGCTACTCCATGAAATCTGATAATTTCATTTATAAATTATGTGGGCTACGTCAGCAACTTCGCAAGTATCTCTTAGCGCTTTTGTTAATTTATCCACCACAACTAAAATGGCATTATGTTTTTGTGGTGTAAGAGGTAGCCCGATGATAAAATCCATAGAAATTATTTCTCATTTCGTCATAGGAATATCGTGAGTTTGTAGGAGACCTACCGGGTGACAATGGTCAGCCTTTACTTGCTGATATTCAAGACATTTTGCAATGAATTAGACAATGTCACATTTCATGCCTACCCAAAAGAGAAGTTTCTTTGTACCAACATACATTTTCTTTATACTAGGATGTGCATAATACAATGCTATGTGGGCTTCCTTAAGGATAGTATTTCGGAGATCCCCACTATTTGGTATGTACATCCTTCCATGGAATCGCAAAATTCAATCACCTTCTAATTCATATCTTTCAAAGTTAGATTCCTTTGAATTTTTACTATCAAGACCCGATCTCACTTTTAAGTACCAACAATCTCTCACAAGATGTTTGAGTACTCGTTTCCTTAACTCTACCTTGATAGGTATGAGGGAAAATATCCGTGGTCTTCTACTTAAAGCATCTGCTACTACATTCTCTTTCCCTTTTATATATGAAATTCCAAAGTCACACTCACTCAAGAATTCACTCCAGCGCTTCTGCCTGGCATTCAAGTTTCTTTGAGTAAACAAATATTGTAGACTTTTATGGTCACTTTTGAGCATAAAGTTTCTCCCTACCAAGTAATGTCTCCATATCTTTAAAACCAACACTACATCAACTAATCTAAATCGTGCGTGGTTTATAGTTCTTCATGAGATTTAATTTCCTTGAGGCATACGCTATTACGCCTCTATCCTGCATTAATACTGCACTTAATCCTTGCTTGGATGCATCCGTACATACAGTAAAATCTTTGTCCATATCAGGTACTCGTAATATTGGTGCACTAGTCAATAATCTTTCAAGTTCAGAGAATGCTTATGACATTCCTCAGTCCATTCATGCCTTACAGTTTTACACTGAAGGGTGGTGATAAGTTTTGCAATTTTGGAGAATCCTTCTACAAACCTTCGATAGTAGCCGACTAAACCCATAAAGCTTCGTACTTTATGCGCATTTTTCGGTATCGACCATTGCATGATTGTTTTTACTATCTCAGGGTCTACTGAGATTCCTTCACCAGATATAATATGACCTAAGTAATGAATCTTCTTTTGAAAGAAAGAACACTTGGATGATAACCTAATCGTAGATCGATCTTTGAAAAGACTGCAACTCCTTTCATTTGGTTGAAGAGGTCATCAATTCGAGGCATTGGATACTTATTCTTTACTGTAGCTCGATTTAAATCTCGATAGTCTAGGCATAACCACAAGGAACCATCCTTCTTCTTGAGAAAGATTACAGGAGCACCCCAAGGTGAAATACTGGGTCGAATGTGTCCTATATCCAATAGTTCCTTCAACTGAATTTGGAATTCTTGAAGTTCCGAAGTTGTCATTCTGTAAGGTGTTTTAGAAATTTGTTCCTTACCAGGCTTTAATTCTATTGTGAGATCTAACTCTCTTTTAGGAGGTAATCTTTGTAGTTCCTTTTGGAAAAACATCAAAAAATTCATATAACATTGGATATTGTTATAAGGACGACCCTTTCTCCTTCTTACTTCTTGAACTGCATATAATTGACAACCTTTTCTTAAGTGACGCTTCATTTGCATTGTTGAGATGAAGTGTAAAGATACTTTCCTCTTAATACCTTGGATTTGGATCGTCTCTCCTTCATCATTTATACAGAGTATTATTTTCTGTAACAATTTACCCATGCTTGATGAGCTTCTAACCAATCCATCTCTATGACGAGGTCGTAAGTTCCTAGGGTTGTGACATATAATTTTAACTTTATGAAACTTTATTATTTTGTCATCCTATGACTCTTAATGACACAATTTCTAATGATCTGAATAAAATTATTTTCATATTTACCATTACATTGACTTCTATAAACTTTAAGATTTTGACTTTTACCATTACATTGACTTCTATAAACTTTAAGATTTTGACTTTTTCCACCTTTTTCATAACAATCATTACTTGTGGTATAAAATCCATTGGGGTCTTGATGGATATTCAAATATATAGTTAATCCTGCCCTAAAAGTTATTTAAACATCTTACCATACTTTATATTGTTTTGTTCAATAGAATCTACTAATATCATAAATTCAAAATATTTTCAAATGAAATGGGTTGATATTTCTTGCTCATAAGTATTTTAATTATAACTTATGCTAATATGAAGAATTTTAAACTAATTATAAAGTATTAAATTATTATATTTTCAATTTATTTTATTTATCCCACATGTACTTATTTTTTTTCTTTATATAAATAGCATAAAATAAATAAATAAATAATAAGATTATATAAATACTCAAAACCTTTATTGTATTAAAAACTAAATAAATCATGCTTTATGATAAAATAAAATTACCCCCAAAATTGTATACTCTAATATTGACCAATAGTCATAACCAAAATTGCAATTCTATCTTCGAAGGAATATTTAAATCCATGTCTAAAGTGAGTAATAAAATAATTCCCTATGTTGTATTGCACCTTCGTCCCAACCACTAAACTATTAAAAAATAACCCATCGTAATTCACACCAAAAGTGATGGTATTAGTTCAAATACAATATAGACTTAACAATCATGCAAGCCCCGTGGATACCTATCTGCCTCGCTGTTTGCTTTCGGTGATTTACTTTATGACGGAAGTAATATACCAGAACGTAAAACCGTAAATCAACACAAAAATAATTACAATATAGCAAAGTAAACTATGCCTATGCAAAAGAGCGTTGAACCTATGAATATATGTAAAGGAAAATTTAGGGCCAATTAGTTGTACGACCACTGCCGTCATTAGCTGCCGCATTTTGATGAACTAATAATCAACTTCAACAAAAAAAAATGTCATATTTGTAGAGCAGCACAAGTAATGTCTTTGACAAAGGGAGAAAGGATAGTTATTTTGTTTGTTTTTAATTCCCCCCTTTTTTTTGATGATTTAGCAAGCAATTATTTTCTGGTTTGGTTGCCCTGCGGTGAGAAAAGGCAAGGATGCTGCAAAAATGGCGCTTTTAACAAGTGGTCTCTTCTCACACGCTCAATACGACAGTGCATTCAATAATTTCCAATAAGAGAATATTGAAATTTATGTGGGTAAACATTAACACTGTCATAGTCCTTTGAACGGAATGTAAATTCAATTCCTGGCAAAACACAAACGAAGAAAGGCATAATTAATCTACGAGGCGGGATAGATTACCTGCGGTACGCAGTCCCTCACAAATTCATTGGCAGTACTATAATAGGGAAACAATTGGTAGTGGTGAAGTACCAATTTAACAAAACATAAGGGACAAGAAGGTATATTGATAATTCCATAATTTGTAACCTAAGGTCCGAGAGTTGACTTGGCTCTGATACTAGATGTGGTGCCCAAATTTGACAATTTAACCAGACAAATTAACTAAAGAGTTTATTTCAACTTCATAACAGTATAAACTTATAAAGGCCGCCTAATTTTAACATTTAGTTCAGAGAATAATTGGAATTTCAAAGAAAATTTCATTAGAATACTTGGCAACCGTTTGTAGCAGTGACTAATAACAGTTCTTGACATTGCAGTTACCCAAACGAACCTTACCTCCCAACCTATCTGGGGTCTACCTGTACGGTCCCCAAACCCAAAAGATGATCTTTTGGCCCTCCGTGCCTAGAATTCCAAGAACAAAGAAGACTCTGTATCAGTATTACTGTCAGAATTCCCTCTGCTCCCTTCAATCTCCCCAACATAATTTCTGCCCCTCTGGGTCTTCCTTTTCTCCAAAATTTTTCTACCCCACTTTTCTACAGTACCGTTCCTCCTTTTATACTGGAGAGGTGATTTCACCGCTTCCAACTTTCTCCACTGCCTTTTATTCGATAAGCTTTAGAAGTTTGCAGAGGAATCGCCGCCTTCTCACGACCTTAACTTAATGAAATGCCTTTATTTGTAATATATATCTCTTTTATGATATATGGTTCCCTTTTGTTTATTTTAAATTATTTTATGGTATTATGGTTTTCTTTTGAATTATAGTTTAATATATGTATTTACTTCTCTTTATCACATGTATTGTTTTCTTTTCATTTTATAGAATACATAGTTTCTTTTGTTAGAATAATATATATATTATAATCCCTTTGTATTTAGTTCATACATTGCATTTATCATTAGTTTTATATAATAGAATTATATGTTATGGTGGTGGTACTTATATCAAGTACCCCATTATATTCTTGTGAGTTAGGTGTTACCCTAAATATAGACATTTTTCAATACTATCCAATATCTATACTAGTGCAGTACAGGCGATGCATGCATATGTAGCTATCATATGCATGTCTCGTGTGAATGCTAATATCCCTATGCTCCCTTTAATTCGAGATGGGTCATTACATTAGGACGCCAGAAAACGAACAAACAAACAATCAACCTAACTAGGGTGGCACTTAGCGTCCACCGAAGAAGGGATAGATCTAACTAGGGTGGCAAAAAATCCACCGAAGGTGGGGAGAGAGGATTCCGCTTGAAACCCTCAGATAGAAACTCCACTTGAGCCTCTTCCAATGACAATAAGTTATGATGGAATAGAATGAATAGCAAAATGAATCCTCCCTCTTTTTAAAATTTCCATTTGAGACTCCCAAGCTTCTAGTTTTTTCCCCTTTTTAATATTATTTTATTGGTGGGCGGCCATTCTTCACCAAGTGACTTTTGACGCCATTTTGATTAAATAATATTTGCCACCCTTTCCAAATAAAATAATATTTTGCCGCCAAAGTAATATATGCCTCCCCTTTTTTTTAATAAAATAATCTTTGCTCCCTTTTATTAATATCATCAAAATTGGGCAAGACTTCTTAGTAATTTCCGCATTCTCAAAATCGGGGACATTACATGTCATTAGAATAATCATGCCAATGTCTTGCACTATATTAGCCTCTCAAATGTTGTGTAGAGTCCTCATTTGTGTTTTCTATAAGAGCACTCTTTGTACATGTGCTCTCCTTAACATCCCCAACATTTGATTGGTGGACTTCCCCTTTTTCCCAAGGAGTCTGATTTTGGATTCTTTCTAAGCTAGCTGCTTTTGCTGATATGTATTTGGACTGTTTCTATTGAAAGGAGGTTTTAATCCTTTCTCTTTTTGTTCAGATTTCCTTCATATCCTTCCAAGACTTCTGAAAAGTTTCTCTACCTTTGTCTTGTTCATACAAGTAGTTAGCTTTTCTAATAGTCTCTACCAAAGTTTGAGTTTTATCTATATGTCATAGCAATGCTTTTGAAATACAAACTGGTGCTGGAAATATTTCTTGAACTGCTTCCAAGAAATCATTTTCTTTTCAAAGTGCTTAACTTGCTTCAGTTGGTCCCACTACATAGAGGCTTTTCCTTGCAAATGGTGTAATATGGTAATCCTGGCTTCTAGGTTAGACGAATAACTATGTAATTGATTTTTTTTTTTGATCCAAAGCAACCAAGTTTTAACATCATCTCCCCTTGTTTTCACCATCAAAGGTTGGTGGCTTAAGTTTCCAAAGCTCACTTTGCAAGGTGTCAAGTTCATATCTTCTTTGATGCCTAACATGGGACAGTTTTGGATTGCTCCTTGACTCATCAAATGCACAGAAGCTCTTGGTTGAATGAGTAGGTGAGTAGTATCATTTTTGAGCTCCAGTAGCACTTCTAGAGATCCTAGATCCTATGTAGTTGCCCCTCCTTGCATGAGGTCTGCCCTCATGTTTTGAACTTGATCCATTCTTTATTTGACTTTGCAGTTGATTTTGACTTTGCAACAATTGAGTGTTTATTTGATTTTGCTCCTCTCATGCTCTTATTTTGCACAGAAGCTCTTGGTTGAATGAGTAGGTGAGCAGTATCATCTTTGAGCTCCAGTAGCACTTCTAGAGTGCCTAGATCCTATGTAGTTTCCCCTCCTTGCATGAGGTCTGCCCTCATGTTTTGAACTTGATCCATTCTTTATTTGACTTTGCAGTTGATTTTGACTTTGCAACAATTGAGTGTTTATTTGATTTTGCTTCTCTCTTGCTCTTATTATTATTATTATTCCATTAATAGTGTTGTATCTCTACACTTCCATCCTTAGGTTCCTCATAGTTTCTACCAGCTCTATTGGTTCCACCTTGCTTCTAAGTCCATTAGATCTTGCCTCCTCATCACCTAAATTGACGTTTAGGCATTTAGATTCTCTTTCATGGTTGTAGGCTCTTTGTGAATCCTCCATGTCTTTGATTTGCAATCTTGATTCGACTTCTTCTTCCTACACATCCTAATTCTACAAACAATGCAAACAATCATAGCATGCTATAAAGTTTTGTCAATTAGAGGTATAGGTCCATTTTCTTCTCAATTTATGAAGATTTGTGTAACACTTTTACAAGCTCTAAGCTGTTAGGCTTAATCTTTAATGGATTAGCTTTCCAATGACTATACTTATACTTCACTCTGATCTTTGAGCTCAAAGGCTTGGTTTTGTAAAATTGTCATTTTTATCCAACTTCTGCATTTTTCTGATTGGCGCAATCTGGTTCAAAGGCCATCTTTTTCCATTTGCAGAAGAAAATATTCTAGGAGCTAAGAAAACTTTTGTATTATGCACTGGTAATATTCAGGATTGTGAGTACACAACAACTTTTAGATTGAAAATTTGATGCTTAGTCTACATGAAGGTCAATTAGTCTAGATTGATGAGTGGGTAAAATGTAGAGTAAATGAATATTTTCAGTTTGGTGATCTAGCATCCCTTTTCCGCCTTTGAAAATCCTAAAATCCCCCCAAAAGTTGCATGGAATAGTGGATTTTCACATGTTTTTGCATGCCCCTTTCAAACCCCTTGGAATCTAGCCAAAGGCTCCACTGGGTTTTTTCATGTTTTCTTTTGTGACGCATTGTAAAATCCTTATTAGCAGCAAGGGCTCTGTTAAAGAGTACCACCTTTTTCTTCAAACATCACTAGTTCAATGGCATTTCTGTAGCTCTCTCCACTGTGGATATACCCATAACATTTTATTTGTTTTTTAGTTAATATACTCATGTTATATCCAAAATAAAAATTTGGCTCCAGACTATTCTTCTCCTTTTTTTTAATAAAACATTGGCTATCATGTGTTGATGTGGCAATCCCATTGCTGTGGTTGCTAATATGTCACCTTGGCACTCTAAGGTTATACACTGTCCCTCTTTTCGCCACCCTAGCCTTGCCTCATCATCCCTCTTACCCCTCTCGTCTTCCTTCTCTTTCCTTATCTTGTGCTTCAATATTGTATTTATTACATTTGGGGCCCCACTAGTACCGAGCTACCACATGGCACTATCGCATTAGCCCATAGCGGGGTGGCCTATCCCGCACCCTTTCCCCTGGCATGCTCCACTGGTATCGAGCTATCACATGGCACCATCTCATTAGCCCATACTATTAGCATGGTATCCCATCCCACACCTTTTCCCCTGGTATGCATCTTTCTCATCCTTGATCTAGATCAGTGTTTTGAAAATCTCGCGATTTTTTCGAAAGGCCGATTTAATCGGCGATTTTTTTGATTTGAAAAAATCGCCAAAAAATCGCGATTTTTTCGGTAAAAATCGTGGGCCCATCAAAAGACAACCCAATAAGTTCAAAAATCGATTATTTTTTGTCATTTTTGCAGACAGAGGGCAAGAAAGAGAGTTAAGAAGGAGGAGAAGTCATCTTGAGAGGACACAATCCACCTAATGAACGACCCATATTGACTAGAAATTACTATACTTTTACAAGGCAATTTTACATCTGTTTTTAGCTTTGGGGGCGTTGACCCCGAAACCCTTCGCCAAGGGGGGCTCCATAAAGTTGCAGCCGTCCCCCCTTGGACCCCCCAGGTAGCATTTAATTACGGGCGGCGTTGCAGCCCAGGTACAGGGTCCAACATTGTGATACAAAATAAACAAGATAATTAGGCTCCACACCCAACAAAGAGGCCTATCATGGAGTCAGCCCCTGATTGGAGAGAGCAGGAGGTAGTGGAGGGGGAGGAGGAGGAGGAGGAGGAGCAACAACAGGAGGAGGAGGTGACACCACCTACCCCTGCTACTAGTAGAGGACGTGATCTGCCTCCTTTAGGTCCTGGTGCTTTAGGTTCTGGTGCTTCAGGTTCTAGAGCACAACAGAGTCCATTGCCAGCCCCACCAGCTTCTTCGTCTAGAGGGAAAGCTATTACATTTTCTCGCAAGAGGGGCAGAGGAAATCATTAGTATAGGTTATTTGGTGCATTCCTTTGTATATAACATTATGACTCATGATATGAGATACATTATTATATTTTTTGTTGATATTTTGAGGTTGAGTTGAGACTCAGGACTTAGTATTCAGGACATGATTCACTATTATGTGTGATGTAGCACTAGACATGATATTCCACATCTTATATATTAGTTTTTTATTCATATTTATGTGTCAATGCATTTATTTTATGTTGTGGGTGCTTTAGATATTAAAAAAATTGAAAAAAAATGAATATTTTTGTATGTGCCGATTTTTTCCCCTCGCCGATTTAATCCCGATCGCGATTTTTAGAACATTGATCTAGATCTATGACAGGAATCCTTTATGGGCCACTTAGATTTGCCCTGGTTAAATAATTCAAACCTAGGTTGCGGGGAAGCTTCAAACCCCCTTCGCTCCCGTTTCCGAAACTCTTCCTGAGGGGAGCATTTTCGGGAGCGCGTTTTCGAACTTGTTAAAACGCTCCCTGTTTTTTCGGGAGCGTTTCAGGAAGAGCTCGGAAGCGAACGCTCCTGAGCGCTTTCGACGTTTAAAAAACGCTTCGGGAGCGTTTTTTAAACGTCGGAAGCATTCGGGGAGCGTTCGCTCCCGAACGCTCCCCGAAATTTAAAAAAAAAAAAAAAAAAGAAGAAGAAGAAGAAGAAGAAAAAAAAGAAAAAAAAGAAAAAACGTTTCCCGCTGCGAGGAAATTTTTTTAGGGGAAAAATCGAATTGTTTAAAAGGGGGGGGGGTTTCATTTTAGTTTTTATCGTTTGTTAACTGTTGAGAGAGCGAGAGCAAGAGTTGAGAGAGCAAGAGTTGAAGGAGAGCAAGGAGCAAGGCAACAGGAGAATTGCAAGAAAGAGGTAGGCCTTCTAATCCAATTTAGTATTTTCTAGGATGAATTTGTAGATTGTTAAATTGTTTAAAAATGAAAACTTGAATTTTTCTTGAATGTTGCATTTTATTGGATTTAAAACTTAAAAAGTGAATCGTTTTTTTCCTATGTTGCATTTCCTATTCCCATTTGGCATTTTTCCATTTGTTTTGCAGGCTAGAAACTTGAAACTTGTTTCCGTCATGGCTATATGGCTAGGGATTTTCCTCATGTTGGTTCCTTTCTTTGTGATAATGGTGTTGGAGAGTGCTAGAAGAAAGAGGCAAATCAGAGAAGAGGAGGATGAAGAGGAGGGTTATGGTGGATTTGAAGAAAATCCTGAAGAGGAGGGTTATGGTGGATCTGAAGAAAATCCTGAAGAGGAGGAGGATTATGCTGAGGAGGAAGTGGGGAGTGGAGAACCTGAGAACATAGATTCCCCAACTAAACAAGACCAAACTCCTTTGTGGAAATATGTTCAGAAAATGGAAGGAGGGAAAGGTGGTGGAACCACTAAATTTATTTGCCTCCATTGCAATAAACAATACCATGGTTCATACACCCGTGCGAGAAGGCACCTTTGTGGGATAATGCCAGGGGATGGAACTAAAAATATTGGAATCAAAATTTGTACTAATGTGCCAGCAACACAGAGAGAGAAATATAGGAAGGAAGAGGAGGTTGCCCTACAGAGATCATCTAAAAGATCTAGGGGTTTCATTGATTCTTATTCAGGCCCAACACGTCATGGACAAACAGGTTCAACTTCCACCCATGCTAGTGGTTTTGGAGGCAGTGGCACACCTGGATTAAGGCGTAGAACCATATCCGATTTCCTGGACGAAGGGTGTAGGAATGATGTGGATTCAAAAGTTTACCGGTTTCTATATGCATGTGGGGTGCCATTCAATGTTCTTCGCTCACCTTATTGGCATGAAATGGTTTCTGCCATTAATGATGCCCCAAAAGGATACAAAAGCCCTGGGTATGACAAGGCCAGAACCGTGGGTCTTGATCATGAAAGAGCTAAAATAAACAATTCTTTGGCTAGAATGACAAGTTCGTGGAATGAGCATGGGCTGTCCATTGTCTCTGATGGATGGACCAATGTAAAAGGAAAACCATTGATAAATGTTTGGCTGTGTCGGTTAGTGGTGCAGTCTTCCTGGCAGCTTATGATTATTCAGATAAATTCAAAACCGGCATTAACATTGCAGAACCATTACTTGATATAATTGAAAAGACTGGGCCATACAATGTCATACAGGTCATCACTGATAATGTTGCTAACTGTAAGGCAGCAAGAGCAATTATTGAGGATAAATACCCCAACAATTTTTGGTCTAGGTGTTTGGTTCACACAATGAACCTTTTGATGCATGATATCATCAAAAACAAACAACCTCAATTCAAATGGCTTGGTGATTTGTACAAGAGAGGTAAAAAAATGATCAAATTTATTACAAATCATAGCAATACCCATGGGCTTTTCCATACTCACTCCAAATTGGAGTTGTTGAAAATAGGAAAAACTAGATTTGCTAGCTATTACCTCACCTTCAGGCGCCTTTTGAAGGTAAGAGAGTCATTGGCCGCAATGGTATCAAGCCCACACTGGCAGCTATTAAAGGACAGGGCGGCAACAATAGTTGACAGGCAAGGTTTCGAACATGTGGAGGAGACCGCCCTTGACCATCTGTTTTGGGCACGTATGAGAGAAATTGTGAGTTTTACCAAGCCCATTTATAACATGATTCGCTTTGCAGATACTGATAAACCAGTGATTGGAGAGGTTTATGAGCAGATGGATAGCATGTTGGGGCAAATAAAAGATATTGTTAAGGATAATGATCCCAACTTGTATGCTATGATTCATGATTGTGTGTGTGCATGGTGGAATAAACTCAATGTTCCACTACATGCTTTGGCATATATCCTTACGCCAAAATATTACTCTCCATCTTGGTTACAATAACTCCGCACTGAGGTAGAATAGGTGAAAACCTCATACGTATCCGTAGGCACAAGAGGGGAAGAAGAAGGCATTGGACAAATTGGTACCTGACAGGGAAGATTGTGCTAGATTGCGCCTTGAATTAGGCAAATACTTCAATTGCACTGCTAACTTTGGTTCTTTCCATGCAATGGAAGACAGGGACAGATTTGATGCTCTCACATGGTGGGAATCATATGGCGACATGGGACTTTTGCCAAAGTTGGCTAAAAAAGTTCTCTCACAGGTTGTGAACACTTCTTCTATAGAGAGGTGTTGGAGCACCTACAACTTTATACACAATGTGAGAAGAAACAGGCTGAATGAAAACCGAGCTGAAAGCTTGCTTTATGTGCATTATAACTTGAGGTTGTTGAGCCATTACTGTGATCGGGCAAATGAGGATCAATCATACAGAGTCTGGGACAACAACCCAGAGGATGATAATTTGGAGGACGACACGTTACATCTGGAAGAATTGGAAGCAGAACTTTATAGGGACAGATGATGTTATCAAAACAGTGACCACCACACATGCATGGCCCCACTATTCACTCTAGCAGTATGGTGCTAAAAGTTACAAGCAACACTCCTCGATATCAGCATCAGTTGTTCCTGCGTAACTGTACTGTCAATTAAAATTCCCGAGAGCAATGAGTAGCAACATTTCTCTGTCACAAAATTATATTTCTAAATGTGGCAAATGAGAATATATTTATAGTTTTACTATTTTTCTATTTCCAGTGCCAAGGATAGCTTGAATGTATTGAAACTGACCTTTCCATTTCATATATTTAATGACAATTTAAGTTTGAAGTTGGAATTTGAAAGGTGAAACTTTGAAGTTGGCATTTATAAGTTTACTGTTTACAAGTCATTATGAATTATGAATATGATGCTTCATGAAAGTTATATGGTGATCAATGAATCAATGATGATAAATGTTATATAATATCAATGTTGATAAATGTTATATATTGAATTTGAAATCAATGAATCAATGATGATAAATGTTATATATCAATGATGATAAATGTATATTGAATTTTGAAATCATCAGAATCAACATGATAAATAAGCAGATATTGAAATTGAAACAACATATAAATATATATCAACTATCAATGATGATAAACATGAAGATGAATTTGAGTTTGAAACTTATTGATGATTTGCGAGACTCAAGAGTCAATATGTTGTATGCTTCCAACTCGTGGGCGTGGTTGATGAAGATTATAACTTTTAGATGATTGATGTTATATGATTCAATCTATGTTTTTATGTTTTTTATGTCTAATTCATCATTCTACATGTTTTTGTTGACATATATGCATCAAAATATAAAAAATATAAAAATATTAAAATATATATATATATATATATATATATATATATAAACGTTTCCAAAAATTGCCTCCACTCCTGAAACGCTTAAAATACAGCCCGCGCTGTTAGCTTCCCGCTCCCGCTCCCGCTTCCAAGTAACCTTGATTCAAACTTAGCGTGTGCTTGATTGGACAACAAAGATGGAATAGAGATCGATGGTCATGATTCATCATGAAACTTTGAGGAGTAGAGGAGTAATAAGTCGCCAAGGTCTCATAAATAAAAAATTGCCCTTCCTCCACATGGTGTCTTCTAATTGGTTATAGGTTTAATGGCAACATTTGCATTACCACTTCCTCAAGGTCATGTACACTGCCTTGTGGTCGTGGCATCAATATCAGTGTGGCCCACCTCTTGTGCACTTGCTTTTGTGGTCTTGCCAATGTGGACAGTCCACATCATCACCATGTAAATGATGATGTCACCCTCCACATTGTCACTGATGTCAATGTACAAAAACTCCAAAATTTTTCAAAAGTTTCAAAACTGCCTTTGCTTGCTAAGGTAGTCTTTGTCTTGGCCTGTGCTACTATAGACCCATACAACCTGAGAGCTGCAACTGGTGCTCTAATACCAATCTGTAACATACCCAATGCAATGGGTACCCTCAAGAATTCAAGTTCTTGGTATGAATTTGAAACTGTTGATACCAATATTATTAAAATAAACACGAAGCATGATGCAAGTGCATGCAACAATCAAGAACCATATTAATAGTTATAGGCTTACACATAACCCTATAAAAATGAATTAATCATAAACACATGCAATATACAACATTAAAAAGTGATTAGCATAGATGAAACCATAGTACAAAGAATATAGAACTTATCTTTAAAAGACAATTACATTGACTCACTGCAGCCGTTGAACATTCACCAAACCATAAATCTCATTGCTCCAGCTATCTTAGTAGTGGGTCACCCTTGAGCTGAGGCTATGAGTCCACAAGGACAGGATGCTATGCTGACTCAATCTCACACATCAATCAACTATCAAATTCTTACAGTTTTCTCAACCACATTGATCTCAGTTTACAAGCTCTCTTTCTCCCTAAGCCTGCACAATCAAATTAAGGAACCCCCTTCTCTGCAATTTAGCACCTTAGCTTGTACTTGTTCCACTTCTTTCCAAGGCTCTGGTGCAAGGTTGTTCCATGTTTTTCCCAAGGCGCTAGTGCTACTAGCTAGGAAATCTCAAATCTAGAAACTCAAGGGAATCTCAATTGTGGATAGTTCTCCTCAACTACCATCATTCTCATGCTTGTAGGCATCATTTTCCCTCCATTGTTTTAACCAACAATCTCATACAATCAATAAGCTTAAACATTTTTCTCAGCCAAATTTTCTTTTTCCATGCCAAATCAAGAATCAGGATGAATAAGGAGCAAGAATGATCAAGAATGACTTAACAACAAAAAAATATGGTTAACATATGCATGCTCTCAAAGCACCATGTGGTTCAACCAAGAAGCTCACATAATCACCTTTTCCTACTAATTCCAAGATGGATTTAATACAATATTAGAATATGGCCTAGCCCTTTAGCATCCTATCTCGTGGAATCATATCCCCCTTTTACTTCCTCCATTACCTTCCCCTTCATCCCCCTTTTCTTCTCACCGACCTATCCTTTACCTCCACCACCCCCACCTCATTTTCCCTTACCTCCACACCCCCACTTGACTGCCTGAGATTTGCAGGATGCTCTACTGAGGGGTGGAGCACGGTAGAGCACCATTACCACCTAGATAGTTTCCAGCAGAGGGGAAGAGATACTAGGGCTCCACCACCGAGAGCCAACTAGGGGCATGGATAGACGGATGAGAAGACCCGGTGAGACCTCCGAAGGAGGAAGTTGTGTTTTCCCTGTCAGGAACCATGGGCACCAGGCCACATATGTGCAGCGGGCAAGGCCCGCTACGTTGAGGTCTTTTCTGGTAGTGACTTGGAGGATGATGCGAATTTGGAGGTGGGTGGAGATGACAACGCAATACACACAGAGAGGGGACCAACACCACCACCACCACCACCACCGTCTGGGGGAGCTCCCTTTGCACCTTCAAGAGGGGTCCTTGCATCTCTACGTGGGGTACCGAAGTTCTTGACCATGAGGATCAGGGGCATCGTGCAGGGGCAACGTGTATCAGTTTTGGTGGACAGTGGGGCTACCCACAATTTCATTGATGCACAAATGGTTCAGAGGAGGGGCATCACAGCATAGGAGTTTGAGGGATTTTAGGTTCGTGTGCCTGGGGACAGAACCATGCAGTGCACGCTTTGTTGCTGCCTTGATAGTGACCATGGGGAACTACTCCATGACAGATACTTTTTTGTGGTAGAAGTACCGGACACCAACGTGGTGTCGGGAGTCTAGTGGCTCTATTCACTTGGCTGAGTCACTATTGTCTGGAGGAGGTTGGAGATGGAGTTTATAGGGCCGGATGGCAAACCAGTTTTGCTATGGTGTATGCACTCTTACCCTCCAAAGACTCTTTCGGCACACAGGATGGAGGCTGATTTGAGACATGGAGACATTGAGTGGGTTGTGGAGTTGAGGGTTTATGAGACTGGGGGTCAGCCCAAACCACCACCCCTGGAGGTAGAGGTCATTTTGGACAGGTACCTAGTAGAGTTTGGAGACATACCTCTGGGTCAACCACCTGATCGGGGGATTGAGCATACCATTGAGCTGGAGCTGGGGTTACAGGCCTTGATTACTACCCCTTATCGACATCCCAAGGCATATCGGGATGAGATAAAGAGATTTATTCATGAGTTGTTGGCACTTGGGCACATCAGGCCTAGCTCTAGCCTTTTGCTTCATTAGTTGTCCTGATGGAGAAGAAGGATGGGTCCCTACACATGTGCATCGATTACCGGCCCTTAACAAGAAGACCATGAAGAACCGTTACCCCATCCCACACATAGATGAGCTAATGGATGAGCTGAAGGGGGCAAAGTTCTTCTCCAAGATTGACTTGCGTTCAGGGTACCATCAAACTAGGGTGTGGGACCAAGATGTCCCTACTTTCAGGTGCCACTATGGGCACCTCGAGTTCTTGGTTATGCCCTTCGGGCTAACCAACGCGCCTGCCACCTTCCAGTCCTGCATGAACCACGTGTTTCCTGGGCAGTTGTGGAAGTTTGTGTTGGTGTTCTTTGATGATATCTTGATTTATAGTTGGACCGGGGAGGAGCACTTGCAGCATTAGAGACAGTGTTGCATATTTTGGAGGAGCAACAGTTCTATGCAAAATAGTCCAATTGTGAGTTCGGTTTGACAGAGATGCTCTACCTAGGGCACATTACTGGGGAGGACGGTGCGAGGGTCCATGAGGAGAAGATCAGGGCCATCCGGGATTGGCCCAATTGTGAGTTCGGTTTGACAGAGATGCTCTACCTAGGGCACATTACTAGGGAGGACGGTGCGAGGGTCCATGAGGAGAAGATCAGGGCCATCCGGGATTGGCCAGAGCCCAGGAATGTGACAGGGTTGAGGGGATTTGTGGGAAATTTCCCCTACTACAGGAAGTTCGTGAAAGGCTTCTCTTAGTTGGCCGCTCCCCTCACCGATTTTAAGAAGAAGGGGGCATTTGAGTGGACAGATATAGCGCAGGATGCTTTTTAGCGCCTCAAACAGGTCATGTGCAGTTGTCGTGTGTTGGCACTTCTAGACTTCACCCAGCCCTTTGTACTCGAGTGTAATGCTTCTGAAGAGGGGTTAGGAGCAGTTTTGATGCAGGGGGGGGCATCCTACATCTTTCGAGAGTCGGAAGCTACTGCCCCACGAGAGGCTGTACTCCATCATTGCCAATGAGATGCTAGCCATCATGCATGTGCTAGCCAAGTTCAGACAGTACTTGATGGGGAATAGGTTCAGGGACAAATCTAACCACAACAACCTCAGATTTTTCTTGGAGCAGAACAGTTTCAGGAGAGGCAATAAAAGTGGGTGAGCAAGCTCCAGGGATACGACTTTGACATTGAGTATGTCAAAGGGAAGCACAACGTGGTGGCTGAGGCCAGGAGGTTGACTACCCTTTCATTGATGAGCATTGCCCCGGATTGGAGGGTGCAATTATTGGTTGAGTACTCCAAGGACTGATTTGCATGTGAGGTCCTTGATGGGGTAGTGGCAGACGACCGATACAAGGTGATGAACGAGGTGATGTACTTCAAGGACTAGATTTATTTAGTGCACAACTCCTAATTGAGGGAGAAGATCTTACTGGTTGCCCATGACTCACCACTAGCAGGGCACCTAGGTTTCACCAAGACGTACAGGGCTATCAAAGAGCGTTTTGCATGGAGGGGCCTTAAGGATGACGTTCTGAGGCATGTCAAAGAGTGTGACACATGCCAGAGGAACAAGGGTGAGCAGTCACAGCTTGTGGGGTTGCTACAACCACTTCCTATCCCTGAGGGGAAATGGGAGAGTGTGTCGATGGATTTCATTACCGGGTTTCACACAGTACAGGGCAAGGACTGCATGTATGCGGTGGTGGACCAGTTGACGAAGTTTGTACACTTTTTCACCATCCTAGCCCGGTACACGGCCTCACAGGTGGTCGAATTATTTTTCAAGGAGATGTTTCGGCTACATAGTCTTCTGAAGACCATTGTCAGTGACTGAGACAATAGATTCATGGGGGGATTTTGGCATGAGATGTTTCAACTGGTGGGCACATAGCTCACGCTGAGCACCAGTTATCACCCCCAGACTGATGGGCAAACGAAGATAGTTAACAAGTGGCTGCAGGGTTATTTGTGTAACTATGTGACAAGCCATCAACGCACATGGATATGGTGGTTGCACTTGGGCGAGAAGTGCTACCACACCACGTACCACTTGTCCATCTGTATGTCTCCGTTCCGAGCTTTGTATGGTTACAATGCATTATCTTTTGCCGGCGTAATGTTTGGAGACAGCGAGGCCTCTAGGGCCAAGGATTGGATATAGGAGAGCCAAGACATCTTGCGGGCTCTCAAAAATAACTTGCAGACTGTGTAGAACCAAATGAAGCTCTATGTAGATAGGGACAAAGTAGAGAGGTAGTTCGAGGTTGGGGATTTGGTCTTCTTGAGGCTGCAACTGTACAGGCAATCATCACTCAAGCAGAAAGGGGTTGAGAAGCTCAAGCCACGTTTCTATGTGCCGTATCGAGTCACTAGGAGAGTAGGGGAGGTAGCATATGAGCTGGAGCTGCCCTCAGGGAGCCGAGTACACAGCATTTTCCTTGTGTCTTGCTCGAAGAAGGCACTGGGACAATAGGTGACCGACTACTATGGATGATGAGGGGCACTTAGTTTTGGAGCCAGAGGCTATTTTGGACACTTGTGAGAGGCAGTTGCGGATCATGGTCATCAAAGAGTTTTTGATCAGATGGAGGAACCTACCAGATGAGGATGTCACTTGGGAAGGGGAACAAATACTTCAACATCCTTCTTTGCAGTTGCTTGAGGACAAGCAACATTTTGGCGGGGAGGGTTGTGATATTCCCACTTAGCAATATTGCTAAGGGAAATATCAATTTTGCCCAATTTTGTCTTATTTCATGTTTGCACTTAGGAAATGTGGGTTTAGAGGTCCCACATAAATTTTGGGATTAAGTGGAGGCCCCAACATTAGAAAGAGAGTCAGAAAATCAAGTCCCTGGTGGGAAGTGGGGGCCACTCTTAGAGAATTGCGGCCCACAAGGAAGTACACTTTCATTGGAGGGAGTTTGGCGAGGAAAAGTCGATGGTTGGGCTCACATGGGCAATTGAGAGGCTCCTAGACAAAAGAGGAGAAGGCAGCCACATTTGGGTATTCTTGATCATTTGTTCAAACTCTTAGACCAACACGCTTGAGCTAAAGGCTAAGTCTGCAAGTGCGTTTGCACACGAGATTTTTAGGTAGAAATCCCACCCATTGCTTCGGTGGACTTCGAGTGCCAGCCCAAGGAGGGAGTCTCATCCATTTCAGGTTGATACAGGAGCAACAATTCGTGATTTGGGGTCAGCGTCAGCGGGAGCTGCATAGGCACTGTGCAGTCATGGCTAGTGTCACATGTGGGGGTTGAGGAGTGAAGCTGGTTTGGGGCTGAAACTTGTGGGAAAGCCTGAGAGGAAGGTTCCTTGGTGATTGGTGGCATTTGACAGCAGAAGCTACAGGTGGGTCGAAATACCCAGCAGTGGAACCATTGAGGGAAATTGGGCCAAAATTCCAAGATCAGCCATAGGCCAATTCCTTTGTGGGTATTTGGTGGAGAGCCCGGGGTTAATTTCCCGGAATTTTCTGAGCAGCGGAGGAGGCCCTAGCAGCTATTCTTCACAGCCAACAACACATTTTCTGGGCAGTTCAGCACAGAGCTAGGAGAGAGCAGCAACAGACTTGAGGGGGACTTCATCTTATTCACTTGGGCTCTGCTAGCTTGCCTTGGGCAAGCCCAAGTGCACACTTTCCAACACCACATTGTACCCTCATTTATTTTTAATAAAATGGCTCAGCAGCGCAGTTTTTGGTTCAAATTCATGGTCTGATTTATGGTGTGCTTGTGGGTTTTATGGCTATGCATGCTTTGTTTATTATGTTAAATTTACTTAGGGATATTACGCTCGCATCCCCCTCACCTTCCTCCCCTCCTCTCATCTGACTCCTCTCACTCATACTCCTTACTCTCCTTTCCCTCTACATTTTACCCTTCCTACCTTTCCTTACCCTTCCTTCTCTCTCCTGCTCCTCTCTTCCCCATCTCCCACTGTTCCTCCTCTCATCCTTTCCCTTACCTCCTCTCCTTTCCCCCTCTCATCTCCCTCGTTCACCTCCCTCTCCCTCTTTGCCTCCTCATCACCCCCCTCTGCCAACTCCTCATCTGCTTTCATCTCCTCCCCTACCTACCCTTCGTAGGAAGTTGAGTTTCTATATCAAAGAGAAGTCATTACTTTCAGATCTGTGTACAAGGTAAATTGCCTTCATCTCCTCCCCTACCTACCCTTCCTAGGAAGTTGAGTTTCTATATCATAGCGAAGTCATTACTTTCAGATCTGTGTACAAGGTAGATTGCCTTCATCTGCTCCCCTACCTACCCTTCCTAGGAAGTTGAGTTTCTATTCAAAGAGAAGTCATTACTTTCAGATCTGTGTACAAGGTAGATTGCCGTCACTGGATACTTATAAATTTTGTGAGCAAAATATTGAGAGAAAAGCTGTGATTTAGTTCAACCAGTGTGCATATCTGTGAACTATTGGAAACTTAGCAAGATCTCTGAAGGGCTGGAGAAAATGACATTTCAGGTTGTTGATGAAGGCCACCCAATTTGCAGGGTGCAAAAAGATTATTCCAATTTCATCCTGGAACTGCATCACTCACTAACAAAACTATTCTGATGTTCCTGCAGTTAGTGTACATGTACAAAGTTGCTTTGGACAGTGTTGAAATGGAATTTCTGGAATTACAAAATTGAGATTCCTGTTTTCTTTTCAGACTTTGCTGCCCATTGCCATTTTGTTCCCTCTTATTTTCTCTCCTTTTAGGTGAGTATCCATGCTTCTTATGAGTAATATACTGATCTTGTTTAGTAACCTGAAATGGTCAGTTCTTACATAGTAGTTACATTAGGGATCTCACGACCTTCTTTTTGAGAGTCCAATTTAAGCTGAATTAGCTTCTGGTAATGGATACTGTTTTACTTGATAAAGGAGTTTTCATCATTTTTTCTACTTCCGGCATAGGAATGATTGGATATTATTTTTAGGTGTGTATAAGTTTTCTATTTAGATTTTGGTCTGCAGGATGTTTATTGTATATTAAATTTTCACAAACAATGCCCTTGTTTTATCGACAATTGCTGAAAACTCAAGGGGATCCTTTTGTTCTAAAATTGATCTATTATATTTTTGCATTCTAGATTTGTAGAGGTAATGCACCTTCAAAATCCTGAAACTTTTTTCTTTCATTTTGAGTAGTCTCAACATGCATCCATGCTCTTGTCTTAACATAGATCAATTAAGAAACAATGGCTGATACGAGCACATCATGTATTTCAGATATATGAATTTGGAATCTTGGGTTAATTCAGTGAGCACAAAAGTTATAACCAAAAGGGAGATTTGCAATTCTTTCATCAGAGATCAGATAAATAGGCATAAAACTCTTGGGTTTTCATCAGGGCCTCAAAATCCTTTGTTTGTTCACACATCCAAAATATTTTCTAGACAAATCTAAATTCAGTGTAACCTGATTTGCTTGAAGGAGCAGATATCCGGCTAACATATCAAAATCTTAGCAGAATTTGTGTAGATTCCATACAATTTAGGTTTTTATCTGGTTGTCAAGAATTGCCAAAAATATTAGGTGTCTATAATTTAGGTAAAACTTTTAATTGATCGATTAAAACTAAGTTGACCTAATTCACTGGAAATATATTTAAGGGTGTCATAAGATAAGCATTTTATTGATTGATCCAATTGTTCTGCTTGCAGTTATTCTTCTTTTCCGAGAGAAATTCCTGGGAACTTATGTCCATAACATAGGCACTTTATGCTTGTAAACTTTAAGTTAGTCATACCCCTTTTTTGATCAAAGTTAATACGTGTTTGTATAGCTGCATGAGAGATGTATCAGTGCCTCCTGTATTTTTTTGCCAAAGAAAAAAAACCAAAGAAAAAAGAAATCAGAATATACATAGTCTTAGCCTAAATGCTACAGCCAAAAAGAGGTAGCCATAAATAAGCCTCTACACACAGTCCTGATCGACATCGTTACATGCTTCCACCATCATTAAGCAAAAAAGAACAAGTAGGATAACACTTTACTGCTCAATAATATCAATCTTCTGTTACAAACAAATTTAAGAGATTCTGTAAGCATCAGAAAAATGATAATCTTTTGACAGCTTATCAGCCTTGGAATTTAATTCTCTGTAGATGTGGCTAAAAGAGTGTTCTGAAAACTGACTTCTTGCCTCTGTGACCCTGCTCATAATAGGAGATGAGGCTATATTTTGGATTCTACAGTTCCTGTTGGCCTAATCTATCATTATTTTGGGATCTCCCAAGACTTGGAGTTTTTAACTTTTTATAAAATTCTGTATACTGAATGTTTTAAAAGCATCAATTGACTATAAAATTCATCTCTATCATTGGAAGCATTGCCAGTGGAATAGTGATTAGAATTGAGAAAAAGGAGAGCTCCTGCAACACAGATACCTGGGGTTCCTTGTCTACCCTTATCAAAGTAACCCCAAGCAAACTCCTGATTTATGTGAACTTCTCTGATGACCCTTTGGGCTTTATGGAGGGAGGTTTCCAGCTTCCTTGAAAATAATTCCTTATCTTGTGGGCTACTTGACAAATTGGGATGATTTTTTCCTTTAATTTCGTTTTATTTATGGTTAGTGGACAACCCCAAAGTGAAAAACAGGGTGGAGTTTTAATATTGCTTAATCCTGTTCTACATATGAGGATGCTTGTAATTGTTTTGCATTGATCATTTCCTCCCATCTCTGTTGACTCCTTTTGATTCCCACTGCACTATTGTTGGGTTGTTGAAAGTTTGGATTTATATAACAGGTAAAATTCTTTTTCGCCACTATATTTTTTAGTGACTTTGAGCCCAAGTCCAATGCTTTTTCACTAAACTAGAAAATGTCTCTGCACACCCAATCTTTTATCAGACGTGACTGTGGCTTGCATCAAATACTTTCTTTCTTTTATTATATTTTCTGCTTGCACATTTTGGATAAATTTTGATTTCCTCATTCATTGGATGACTTTGACTGAAATATGCAGCACCACAGTTCCAAAAGCTATGACCGAAATGGACCAAGACGGAGGAATAAGTCCTTCCCATTCAGATGACGGTTCAGAAAAGCAGCAACAGAGCAGTTATTCTGATGAGAGTGAAGACATTGCCAGTCTGCAGGACAAATGCCCATCCTTCAATCAAGCTTTACCTCATGCATTGGAAACACTGTCAAGTAAAGCAAAGGCAGAAACTGTTCCAGAAAATGTCATTAATGGAAAAGGAGTTTTAGAGAGTGCAGGCTCTTTATTGTCCTCTGATGAAGCAGAAAACCAGAAAAATTATGGACAGGCAACTCAGATGCATGAATGTGGTGGAAGCTCTGGTAAAAAAAGGCGCAGCAGATGGAATTCTATGCCTGAAGAGGGAGTAGTAACAAATGAAGGTGAATGTAGTGGTAAGAAGAAGAAATCAAGATGGGCTACAGAAGAACCTAAAATTTCAATGCTAGGGCAAACAAAACTCTCAGATGTTATGGAGTTAAGTGGTAAGAAGAAGAGATCAAGATGGGATGCAGAGGAACCAAAAATGTCAATGCTAGGGCTAAGCAAACTTCCAGATTTTATGAAGGAGTTTGTTGTAGATCCTGAAGTGCAGGAACTAAAGATGAAGCTCTACATGATCAACTGGAGACTTCGGACTGGAAATGCTATTGATGCGTCAAGCAATGGGAAAAGATCTCCGTCCCCAGAGCCTATATATAATAATTTGGGGATGAGAATCAATACAAGGGAGGTTAGAGCTAGAGAAAAGCTCATACGGGAAAGAGATATGATAATTGCAAGGTTGAATGCAAAAATCCCTGCCTTAAGGCCATCAGCAGATTCTCAGAAAACTGACAAAAAAAATCCACTAAAAAAAATGCCACATGAAAAGAAGGCGCACAAAAAAATTTTCATACCTGTTAAGGAATACCCTGGGTACAACTTCGTTGGGCTTATCATAGGGCCCCGTGGTAATAACCTGAAAAGAATGGAGCAAGAAACTGGAGCTAAGATATTACTGAGAGGGAGAGGATGCGCAAAAGAAGGATCAGGGAGGAAAGATTTTAAGCCAGACCCATCAGATGATGAAGACTTGCATGTTATCGTAGAGGCAGATGATCAGACTGCTCTGGAGAAGGCTTGCACTATGGTTGAAAAATTGCTTGTGCCTGTAGAAGAACGAAGCAATGAACTCAAACGAGCTCAACTGTTAGAATTGGCAAAAATTAAAGGCACCGTCAAAAGTTCTATTTGTAGATTTTGTGGGCAGGAAGGTCATTTGATAGCCTTTTGTCCAGTGAGGAATAAAAGTTTAGAGATGGTATCATCACAGGGCACAAAAGTGGATATTACTAATGACCATGATTTATGCTTTGAACATGGAACAGGGAAATTGGCAGCATCTATGGGAAATAGTGGATCTGGGTTTCCAAGACAGTCCATTCAACCACTGAGTCCCACAGGCAATTATATGTCATCTTTAGCTCAAGCTGGAGGACTGGAAAACCCACAAAATGCAAATGCTCGAATAGGACCTGAGGTAATGAGTGTATCAACGGAAAAGAGGGGGTCTGAGGTTCCAATTCAGTCCTCTCAACCAATAGGTTTTACAGACAGTTATATGGCATGGTTAGCTGGAGGCTTGGAACACCCAGAAAGTGTAAATCCTGGAATAGTACCTGGGAAAGTGTCTGTGGAAAAGAGTGAAGTCTCTGTGGAAAAGAGTGTGTCTGGGCTTCCAAGACAGTCCACTCAACCACTGGGGCTTACAGACAATTATATGACATGGTTACTTGGAGGCTTGGAATGCCCAGAGAAGGTAAATGCTGGAGTAGGACCTGAAATAAGGAATGTATCTATTGAAAAGAGTTGGTCTGGTCTTCCATGGCAGTCCACTGAATCACTGGGTCTTACAGACAATTATACGTCATGGGTAACTAGAGGCTTGCAACACCCAGAAAGTGGGAAAGATGGAATAGGACCAGAGATAAATAGGGTTTCTTTTGAAAAGAGTGGGTCTGGGATTCCAAGACAGTCCACTCAATCACTGGGTCTTAGAGACAATTATCGGTCATGTTTAGCTGGAGGTTTGGAACAGACAGAAAAAGGAAGTGCTGGAATAGGACCAGATATAAGCAAGGGTGATTATGCACAGATATCATGGAATCCTTCAACTAGGCCTGTATCATCATCTCCTTATAATCTTTATTCTAATAACAATGGTTCTGGCATGCCACACCATAGTGTCAATCCTTTGCAAGGAGGTACTTTCAACAGTCTGCCAGCTACTTCATATCGTACATATGATCTATATGAGATGCCACTCCGTTCAGCAGAATCATCTAGTGGCATGCATGGGCTGCCTAGATCTCAACCAGTGCTAGGAAATGTCCATGATTCCGCGATGTCAAAATTAAATGTCCATTCAGCTGATGCCATGAGCCATTTTTCTCCAAACCAATCCAGGATGCCACACCATAGTGTCAATCCTTTGCAAGGAGGTACTTTCAACAGTCTGCCAGCTACTTCATATCATACATATGATCTATATGAGATGCCACTCCATTCAGCAGAATCATCTAGTGGCATGCATGGGCTGCCTAGATCTCAACCAGTGCTAGGAAATGTCCATGATTCCGCGATGTCAAAATTAAATGTCCATTCAGCTGATGCCATGAGCCAATTTTCTCCAAACCAATCCAGGATATCTACATATCAGCACTATGTACCTTCAGTTCCATCGGGCAGTACATATTCCAGTCAACATCACAAGCTTCATTAATGAGAGGTTTGGGTACTACACCATGGCCTTCTAACCTTTTTCCTTCTGGATATGAGGAGAAAGCTGTGGAATTGGAATACGAAAGATTTTGATCTGAATGGGGCTGTGACATGAGAACATTTCAGGGATATATAATATTTCATTCTAAGACTAAAATTTGAGCATCTATATCAAACAGAAGTAATTAATCTCTGATTGAATTTTTACAAAGTAAATTACCTTCACTGTCTACTTCTGAATTTTTGTGAGCAAAATATTGATTAGAAAGCTGTGATAATATTAGCACAGAGTTGCTTTGGATCATGTTGAATTTGTGTTTCTGGATGTACAACATTGAGTGTCTTGGCACTTAGCTGTCCATCGCCTTTTCATTCCCTTTTTATTCTTTCTCTTCTTGAAGGTGAATATCTGTGCTACTTATGAATAATATGTTTATCCAATTTTGTAGTCTGAGATAATTGGCCAGTTTTTGAAATGCATAATGGTTATAATGGGAATCTAATCACCTTTTTGAGAGTCCAAACATATCTCCTGTGTGATGTGTCCTATTTCTGGGGTCGACGAGTCATGTGTTGGATGCTTGTATCCATGTGTCCTCCATGACTTTTGTCCACTTGTCATGTGACTTAGTGTTCATCCAGGCCTCAAAATACTTTGTTTTAAGATTTTTTTTCAACAAAGATAATTTCATCTTATTGTTTACAATGGAGTTAGAAGAACATGCTGTTTTGAGCTGAACCTAATACATAAATCATGTAGGTTGGCCAATTAATCACTAATAAATTAGTATACATTATTAGTCGCATGTTGTCGTACAAAATGTTTAGGCACCGCGACAATGGCTCAGATCGGGGGCTGTCACTCTTATCTCCAATCTGTCTCCTTGCAAGCTAAGGGAGGTAGACCCTAACAAAAATGAAGAAAAAGAATTGGTTGAAAATCAACCAATTCAGGGGACACAACTAAAAGACCAAGTACTTGTTAAGATTAACGAGATTTTATAGATCCAATTATATTTGAGATTTTAAAACCAGTGCCTTGTGGAGTCAAAATATCCCATTATGAAATTAAAGTCAAGTAATTGCTATGTAACTGCTGATATGAAAAAGAAATTCACCACAATGATATCCGATAAAACACCCTCACAATTATGCATTAAAAATGTTCGATAAAGACATGCAATTTATTATCACTTGAAATATTCCCAAAGTTGATTTAAACAATTAACTACCGATTTCAAGTAATTTAAAATCACAATTAAAGATAACTCAATGATCACCAACCACAGTTAATCACCAACCATTTAAATTTGAAACAAAAATGTTATCATGAGAGTACCATCAAATTTAAATGCCAGATTAACCCAATATTTCCGAATTTATGATATTCCAAATAATTCCAATTCAAAAACCTATAGTCAAACTTAGAATATATTCTTCAGCAAGTCAGATCTGAAATATAAATTGCAGCAGTAATTTAAACCATAGATCAGCAAACAAATGATGTTGGTACCAATGCCCAAAATGACTAAAAATAGTAAAAATTGATGAACTTGAAGAAAAATCAATTTTTAGGGCTTTGATTAAGTGAAATTTCAAATCTGATATTTTTATTTCAGCAGTGAAATAGTGACAGATCAGCAAGATAAAACTGCCCAAAATAACTGCTAAATACTTCCAGAAATAGCAAAAATATATTAAAACTTGAAAATTTCAATTTTAAGGCTTTAAGAGAGTTTGATTCAGTAATTTTCAGAACTGATAAGTTTATAACAACAGTAAAATGATAACAAATCAACAAACTGAAAATATTGAAAATG
The DNA here is from genome assembly GCA_034641835.2 of Pinus albicaulis. Classification (NCBI taxonomy): domain Eukaryota; kingdom Viridiplantae; phylum Streptophyta; class Pinopsida; order Pinales; family Pinaceae; genus Pinus; species Pinus albicaulis. Next base: position 342,759,850 of record CM076572.1, read on the forward strand.
ATCTCCACAATGTCTAAAAATAGTAAGTTTTGCCAAAAAATTGAAAATTCAAATTTTTTAGATCTTATTTAGGATATGCATCAGAAATGTTCAGATCTAATCTTACACTGTTATGCAGAATTTTCAGCGAGCTTCAAAATCAGATCTAGGCAAATTTAAAGAATGCCTAAATGGTCAAGAATTCTAAAAATGAAGATTTTGCAAATTCTAAACAATTTTGACTATATAAAATATGTTTTTAGGGCCTAATTATTTGTGATTTGCTTGTTGTAATAAAATCTGCAGGAAATAAGGGTTTAGAGATCAAACCCTTAGCCCAAGGCTTTGAAGATCTCACCATTGAAAATTCTTGAAATTTTGGGATAATGTTGCCGCTTGAAAATTAGAAATTTGGAGACCAAAATCCTGTAAAAATAACTTCAAAAGTCTATACGTCCTCAAGGGTCTAGATCTAGCTCAGATCTGAAGTTTTTCTTGGCTGATTTTTTCAGATCTATTCCTGCAAACAAATATTGAGCCCAGATCTTGCCGCCCTCCAGAGTCTAGATCTGACTCACATCTGAAAATTTCCTTCGTTGATTTTTCAGATCTGAAGATTTCTTTGGCTGATTTTTCATATCTGAAGATTTCCTTAGTTAATTTTTCAGATCTAATTCTGCACTAGTGAAAAAAAGAAACCCAATACCCAATATGTAAAAAAATAACAAAAATCCTAAAAACCCAAATGTTAGAAATCAAAATTATGTTACAAAACTTCAGATCTACACATGTAAATTACATATCTATACAATATATTTACAGATCTATGCACAAGAGTTGCAGATCTATCAGATTTGAGGAGTATAAGTCTGACTTCACTCCCGGATCTGAAGATCTAAGGCTCTTACTAGCCAAATCTAACTTTAAATTAAATATTTCGTAAGATAACCTTAGAAATTAGGAAACAATGGGTTTTTTCAGATTTATGAAATCTGAGAGTTGATTGGTCTAACTGAAGACTTCCCCAAACGCTCAAACCTTAAAAATCGATCTCTGTACACTTAGATTCGAATTTAAGATTGATAGAGATTAAAAAATAAACATGAGACCTTTTAGAAAAATAGAAAACTAATCTTTCTATTAAATCAAAATGTTATTTTAGAAATCCAGAAAACTGCACAAGATACCTGTATGCAGATTAATCCATAGAGGCGATCGACTATCAAAAGCCAATAGAAGTAGCAGAGTTTAGAGACAATATCACCACATAGATCTGGAAAAGGAACACTAAAGTTTGTAACCCCAAAGTCTTTATGCTTTATTGATAAAAAAATTACAAGAGCTTCTGAGAACAAGTGCACGATCCAAAGATCGGATGATTGAAACACTGACAAAGATCTCTAATTTATAAGATAAAATCTCCAACGACTATTTCAGTTGATCCATGTCAAAATAATCTCGACCGTCGAAATTTTTTTATCTTTTTTTTTTGGATCGTCGAAATTATAATTTTGAAAAAATTCAAATTATCATTTAATTCCATTTTAATTAATTCAAAAATAATATTTTTGAGTTAATTACCTTAAAATTTTGACTTTGACTTAACCACCAAGGCCCAAAGGTCCAAAATTTCTTGAAATTCTCAATATTCCCTTGGCCTAGGACCTTTAAAAATTTATTTTTTAAGGACCCACGAATTTTGCCTTTGAAGAATTTTAACTCACCTAGGACCTAAAAGTAATTAAATTTCTGGCTTAGGATTTTTAATTAATTTGGCCAGAAAATTTAATTAACTGACTGAGAGGGGATTTAATTATTTTTCAACCCTCTTTACATAAGATAAATACATTTAGACACAGAAAGGAGGAATACCTATTCGTATAGACCCTAAAAAAAGTACCTAATTCTGCGACTCAAAACATGATCTAGTAGACCAAGTAGCTTGTAATAAAATAATCTAGTCAATTAGCTAGGATTATTCCCAAACTACTTTTACAAAGACTCAATAGAAAACACTAGGATTCACTTAGCATCTTGATGAGAAATCCACCTTAGTTTTGGGGTGAAGCTGGAGGGAAAACTCTGCCGATCACTTGTGTCGAAAAACAAAAGCAAATCAGTGAGACAAAAAACCTCCTAGGATAGAAATCGTCACCAACATACTAGGCTTACCTAGGTTGTTACATACATGGTGGTCTTACTTAGATCATTTACATCATAAACATGCAGAATGGGTTTACATCGTTCATAAAACTGTCGAATGATGATGGAATCTGAATGGCGTGAATACGTTGAACATGATGAATCCTATTTGAAAAAATGGGGGTGTACTGCTATGGGGTCATTGACAAATTGTGGTCAACAGTCGCACACTGCTTTGATTTTTTCAAACTTTTATCTATATGGGTTATTTAGAGTTATTTTCTTATTTCTCTGGGGTTGTGCAACTCATCATTGTTGGAGCTGTGCCTCTCACCTACTCTCACCTATATTTGGCATAGTTCTTCTCTGGCTGTTTTAGATAACTTGGTTCATACCAAGTGGTGTTATAACAAGTAGATTCTTGGATTGGCACTTTTAGGAATGGTGATTGCACATCCATAGTTTTTTCTAGACAAATCCACATTCAATGAAACATGATTTGCTAGGAGGGGGAGATATTAGGCTAACATATCAAATTTTTAGCGGATTTGGTGTAGATTTTTAGCATCACATCCCATACAATTAAAGTTTTTCATTTAGCCATAAGGCATTGCCAAAAGTATTAGGTTTCCATTTTGAGTAAAACATTTTATTGATTGATTGAAACTATTTTTGATGGTTGACCTAATTCATTGGAATTTATTTTCAGAATGATTGATCCAATTGTTTTGCTTGCAATTATTCTTCTTCTGCTGTTTATCTGCTTTTCCAAGAGAAATTCCTGAAACTTATGTTAATAACTTAGGCACATTATGCATGCAAATTTTTGTTTTTCACCCCCTTTTTTTATCATAGTTAATAAGTGTTTGTACAACTATATGAGAGACTTATGAGCGCCTGACTTGTTTTTATTTAGAAAAAAAAAAATATACATACGGCCAAATGGCTACAGCCCAAAAGTGGTAGCCATAAGCCTCCCTTCAAAAATCTTGTTTGACATAGTTACAGTCTTCTGCCATCATTAAGCATAATAGAACAAACAGGGTAGCCCTTTACAGCTCAATAAGTACAATCTTCTGTTACAAACAGCCTTCAGAGATTCTGTAAATATCAGAAAAATGATGACCTGTGTCCTTAGTCCGGCACTCAATATCATAAATAAGTAAAAGATGACTTTGTCAGTTCTGAGATCTGCACATTATCTTTAAATTCCTGCTCAATGAGGGTGATTTCCTGCAATGAAAGGGAATCTTTTGACAGCTTATCAGCCTTGGAATTTAATTCTCTGTAGATGTGGCTAAAGGAGAGTTCTAAAAATGGACTTATTCCCTCTTGATTCTGCTCATAATAGGAGATTAGGCTATATTTTGGATTCTACAGTTCCTGTTGGCCCAATCTATGATCCTTTTGGAATCTCACAAGTCTAGGAGCTTCTTGAATCCTCTGTCTACTGCTTGTTTTAAAAGCATCCAAAGAGCATAGAATTCAAATCTATTATTGTAAGCATGGCCAGCACATAATTTCCAGTGGAAATAATTACGAGAATTGAAAAAAAGGAAAGCCCCTGCAGCACAGATACATGGGGTTCCTTGGGTAGCCCCTATTGAAGTAACGTGAAGAAAACATATTATTTATGTGAACTTCTCTGATGACCTTTTGGGCTTTTATTGAGGGAGATTTCCAGCTTCCTTGAAGGAAATTCTTATCATGTGGGCTGCTCGAAGAATAGGGATGGTTTTGTTCTTGAAAACCAGTTTATTTCTGGTTAGCCAAAGAATCAAGGATAAAACGGGGCAGAGCTTTAGTATTGCCTAATCCTGTTCTAATATGAGGATGTTTGTAATTGTCTTGCATTGGTCATTTCCCACCTGTCACTTTGTCTCCTCCCTTTTATTCTCATAGCACTATTGTTGGGTTGTTGAAAGTTTGGATTTATAGCACAGGTAAAGTATTTTTTTCGATGTTATATTTTTCAGCGGCTTTGAGCCAGAGTCCAATGATTTTTCATTTGACTAGAAAAAGTCTGTGCACACCCAATCTTTTATCAGACAAGACTGGTTTGCATCTTATATTTTGTGCTAGCTTATATTGGAGAAAATTCAATTTTCTCATTAATTAGATGCCATTGACTGAAATATGCAGCATCACAATTCCAAAAGCTATGACTGAAATGAAAAAGCATGGAAGAATATCCATCCCATTTGGATGATGGTTCCGAAAAACAGCAACAGAACTATCATTCTAATAGTGAATACATAGCCAGTCTACAGGAAACTGGCAATCAATCAATCATGCTGCACCTCATGCATTGGAAACACCCACAAAGATAAAAAAATGTGTCAGAAATGTCAATAATGGAAAAGGAGATTTAGAGAGTGCAGATGCTTCAGAATTGTCTAATGAAGCAGCAAATCAGCACAATTGTGGAGAGGCAACTCGGAGACATTAAGGTGGTGGAAGCTCTGACAAAAGGAGGTGCAGCAAATAGGATACTATGTCTGTGGAGGGAGGAGTAGCAAATGGAGGTGAATGTAGTGGTAAGAAGAAGAGATCAAAATGGGCTACATAAGAACCAGAAATTTCAAAGCTAGCATAAATAAGACTACCGGATTTTATGGAGTTAACTGGTGCAGATCCTGAAGTCCAGGAGCTAAGTATGAAGCTCTTTATTAACAAAAAGGGATTTCAGACTGGAAATGTTATTATTGCATTGGACCCTGTGGTAATACACATTCAAGAATGGAGCAAGAAACCAGGGCTAAGATATTCATAAGAGGGATATAATCTGGCAAGGATAGTTGATTACAGAGGCAAGATCTGAAGCCAGACCCATCGGTAAATGAAGGCTTGCATGTTTTGGTAGAGGCAGACAATGAGATTTCTCTAGAGATCAACCCTAGAAATAGGTTTTTAATGATGATGTCAACTCTAGATATAGGGTTTTACAATGCAATAAATGTTGGGTTTTTCTATTTATCAATAATTTAATACAATAACACATCAAGCAAAATTACTTTTTACTATTTAGCAATATTTCGAAGAAACCCTAACTCTAGATATCTAGAATTGGAGAGAGAAGAGAGAGAAAATAGTTAAAGTGGAGAGATTGATCACCAGCACCTAAAGTAGTGCCTTGATCTAAATGGGCAATGGAGTTACCTTGGGAAAATTTGTTAGGGGTGGCCTTGATGAAGAGGTTTAGAGGGCTAAAGCCTCTTTTTACAAACCTGATCAACTTCCTGAATAGGGAGATTTTAAATTCAAGAGATGCGCAACTCAAAGTTCTCTTGAAGGATTCAAGGAAACCAATCTTGCACTTCATAAGGAATCAATATTTCAAAATAAATGCAACAATTTTATCCATTGCACATGTAGAAACCCTAATTTATACTATATCATGCAAAATATAGAAAATGAGCAATAAAGTTACAAAATCTCCACAAAAATCGCTTCAATCACTCCCAAGAAACTCACTTCAAGCAAAAATCCTCTTCCAAGAGCAATTCAAACCATAGAATCACATAGTGGCATAGTAGAAAAGAGACAAAGAGCTAGTGTGTACTTCCGAAGAGAGAGAAGTGTGATAATGAATGATGATGAATAAGTAAATAAGGTTGCCCTCCATTTATATGGTTGAATTATCCAGATTTCCAGTAATAGGTAATTACTTCCAATAATTTTATTTTGAATATCTTGCACCACATTCATTATTAAGCAATTACACATGGATCTCGAAGCCATATTTGTATCTTCCTAGCAGTAGAATATCTGGAAGGAGGATCCAAAGGGTCCATAGGTTCCATGGGATCATCAACAATGCCCTTCTTAGATTCCAGAACAAAAGGTTCTTGTAGATCCAAATCATCATCCTTCTTCTTAGGAAGAGGCAGAGGAAGGTCCCTTGCTTTTCCAAGGGCAACATCTTCATGAAAGTTACATCCCTTCTAAACTCAATCTTCCTTTGACCAAATATATATATTTTAAAAGCTTTAGAATTTTCACAATATCCAACAAATGTACCTTTGTTTCCAGTGGCTTCCAGTTTGTTCCTCTTGTCCTTTGGCACATGAAAATATATGGGGCAGCCAAATATCTTGAGATGTCCAATGTCAGGCTCACACTTGTGATTCGTGAATACGTCTTCGGGAGTCTTGTTGTCTAAAGCTTGATGAGGAACCCTATTTTGAATATATATCGTTGTATTTGTTGCTTCTCCCCAAAGGAGCTTTGAGAATTTTTGATCATGGAGCATAGCTCGGGCAACTTCCACAATGGACCTCTTCTTTCTTTTAGCCAGTCCATTTTGTTCGAGATTATAGGGCACAATAGTTTCCTACTTGATCCTAACTTGCTTGCAAAAGTCAACAAACTCATTTGCTGTATATTCTCCACCATTGTTTGACCTGAAGACCTTGATTTTCTTCCCCGTTTGATTTTTGATTAATGCCTTGAAGTCTTTGAACATATCAAAGGCCTCATCCTTATGCTTCAAGTAGTATATTCATGTCTTCTTGGAGTAATCATCAATACAAGTTATGTAGTAGAGATGACCACTAAGAGAACGGGCAAACATAGGTCCACATAGGTCAAAATGGATGAGTTGGAGAATGTCATTAGTCTTGTTCTTGCTAGAGGGGAATGGTCCCCCTGTCTTCTTTCCATTGACACATCCCGAACATACTAGGTTGTGTCTAGCTTGAACATCAAGAATCCCAGAGACAAACTTCTTCAATTTCAGTTGAGCTTCATAATGTAGATGTGCCATTCTTCGGTGCCACAATTCACTTTGATGATTGGAGTCGTGAACCATTGCCAACAGAGGTCTTCAAGTGATTCTATAGAGTCCTTCAACTTTAGATCCCAAAGTAAAAGCATCCTTCATTCAGGAATTTGAATGCCAAGTGAGGACTTTTCCTCTTATGAGTGCTACTCTCATCCCTTTATCTTCCAAGGCAGAAATTGATACCAAATTCTTCATGAAGAAGAACGGATTCCCCAGAGTCCAAAAAGAATTTGACAAAACCAAAGCCCTTTACTGGATCTTCAAACTTGTCTCCCCCTCAACCAGATTTGAAAGGACTTCCTTATATCCGGAGAAGTCTCTAGAAGCCCCACTATCTACCAGCCAACTATCATACGAATCGGAAGGGGAAGAACTAGAAAGGGCAGAAATAAGGATCTATTCAGAAGTTGCAGGAAACGTTGGGTAGAGGGCCGTTTCCCCCTGGAAACGAAATGAAAACGCGTTTCCCCGTACCGTACGACCTGGAAACGAGTTTCCGTTTGTATTGGGCCGTTTCACGTTGAGAAACGTGCCTAGTACGGACATAAACACGTTTTGAGGCTCTACGGACGCGTTTCCGACGTTTAATATTCTTTTATTGTGCTTTTTTATTTTATGTCTTTATTTGTTTTGTTTTAGGGAAGCCTAATGTTCAAGCCTATGGCCCTAGTGTTGATATGCAGTTCATGGTAATGTTAAATTCTTAAAGTAAAAGTGACATTCTTCTTTATCTTTCATTTTCATCCTTTTACTTAAAGAAGAATGTCACTTTTACTTAAATGTTTAACATTATCATGAAATGACTCGGGATGTTTGAGAGTGGTTTCGCCCTCATTGGATTTCATATGGGGAAAGTAGAATTTTAGATCTCACTCAAAATCCAACAGACTTATCGTTTTTTCGGGATTTCAGGATTGGGGCGATTGCAATGTTTCCATTGGATTTTGTCATGTACTAGGGTATGGAACTTGTATTTAATCAAGAGAACAAAGGCCTCTATGCAGGGGAGACTCCCAATAATCAAGAGCACCTAGTGTACTAGGGTATGGAACTTGTATTTAATCAAGAGCACTAAGGTCGTTTGACTATGCAGGAGGAGACTCCCAATCAAGCATGAGACAAGAAATTAGAAATTTCTCGTGGCTGATTTTGGATATTGCTATTTTCATTATGTGATCATTCATGAGTAATTGTGATGTAAATTTAGAGACTTATAGTTTATGCATTGAGATTGGAAAATTTAATCATAATGTAATAAATTATAATGTATCATGTATGCTTTATGATTACACATATTTCTTAAATGTCCATATATATATATATATATTGCGTTTCCTCGTTTCCAAAAATTGGGGGGGGGGGGTCACGTTTCGTACCCGTATTCGTTTCGGAAACTTGTACCTGTTTCCTCGTTTCATGCAACTTAGATTTAGATTGACTAGCAGTTGCATTGCTTTCATACCTAGAGGTCCTTGACTTATTTTGAGGACGATGATCTTCTTCACGATCATCCCAAGCATCTCTTCTTCTATCATCTCTTCCTCATTGATCATCTCTTCTTCTATTATTGAACTTGTTGTTGTTGATATCTCGATCGTTGTTGGACCTTGGAGCATTCTTCTTCTTAGGACAATGTCGGGCATAGTGACCTTTCTTGTGACAATTGAAGCATTCAATATCCCTTAATCTTCTATTAGAATTCTTTGATTCAGGGGCTAGCTTTCTTGAACAAGATATCCTTCTCTTCAACAAACTTGGGCTATAGATCCCAAGTTTGATGATCACACTTGGGCTATAGATCACACTTGGGCTTGATAATGAGAGAATAGATCCAAGTGTGATGATGATGATCTCTCTCAATGGGAGAGATCTAAATATATATGATCCTCTACCTAATTCGAAATAGCCTATGATGCCACTAAAGTTATTTTAATGTGCAAAATAACATATCCTTGGCGACAAGCCCGCCAAGTAACTCATAAAGTGAAAAATAAGCCATCCAAAGCTAGCTGAAATGATGAAATGATGGTGTAGAAGGGCCATTTGGAGGGCTCATTGAGTCCTCAAGGGGCCATAATGAGAGTGAGGGCTGCATGAATGATAGACAAGGGAGTGGCCCCTTGATCTCCAATTTAAACATCATGTGGTGATCCAAAGTGGCTTTGGGGCACAAGTAATGGTCTCATGGTCTCCTGATGAAAAATAAGCATGAAGACTGCTCCAAACGAAGGCACGGAAGATGGTGCATGCCCTTCCATGTCTTAACCCATATGAGCTCACTGCATCATTAAGGAACCCATGATTGTCCCAACCAGTGGTGGGCAATGAACTTCCTAACCTTTAAGGTGGTAATTACTGCTATGTCATACACATCATGATCTCATTCCCTAGAGCCTCGAGCAGTTGTAAGAAATAAAAAACAATAAAAGGCAAAAGGCATATGAAGAAGGGTTGAAAAACAAAGGCCATGGTAACTTACGTACCATGATTGCTACCTCCTACATCTATACACCCATGTGTGGGATTCCCTTATTGTAGTTGCCCTTGTTACCATGGCATGTGGCTTGGAGCCTTTCCCCGTTGCCCCATTCTGCTCCATCATTACTTCATATGACACCTGCCATCTAACGGATGTACCGTGGACCTGTCACTCCTGTAGAGGTTGAAACCACCTAATAGGGTCCTTGATTAACCTCCTTGAGCCTGGACACACTGGTACATTTGAAAGCCCATTATGGAAGGGCATGCCACTATGAAGTGCCCACTTGGTTCCATGATTTGTAAGCTCATTTTCTTAATTGTACTAATGAATTAATGTATTGGAAGGTGAGGAGACACATTGGATCTTATACAAGCTTGCAGGTGGGTCTTCATCTTGGCGTTTGACCTCTCTATACGGGATCCAAGCCCTCTAGAGGGTCATGATGGCACTTGTAGGTTGAGCGTTGAGAGCCATGGGTCTCCACCATATCAGAGAGCAGATATCCACACCATGGGATCCTTCAGCACCACCTATTGCTAGATCGTGCCCCAATTATTCAATGATGATGATGCATCTGTACCACATTGCCCAACCGGCTACACCCTTGCACCATACACTTGGCACTTGATCCAGGGCCCAGATGGGGTTTTGTCTCACCTATGGAGACAAGGGAGGGCTGGTATCGTCATTCTAGCCCCTTTGATGGAGCACAAGCCTGTTCGATTTAGTTGGAGACCCATGAGATCATTCTTTGTGCCCCCCCAACCACTTGGGAGCACCACAAGTTATTTACTTGAAGATTGAGGGGCCACCACCTTTATCACTATTGTTGGAGCCCTCCTATTCATTGTGGCACATGAGGGATTTGATTCGGCCTTCCAACGACCTGATTAGCTATTATTCTATCATTTCGCCCCTCTTGAGAAGTTTATTATTCATTCTTGGAGCTATTTGGTGGGCTTGTCAGCAATTATTAGTGTTATTTTGCACATTATTTTATTGTAGGGGCGTTATTAGGATAAATTGTGCCATTCAAATTCCTCAAAGGCTCATATAAATACATGAGAGCCTCGTTGTAACAATCAACATCACTTGGATTTGTATCTCTCTTGAGAAAAGATTTCACACTTTCTATTGATGGACGAATTGGAGTTTTATTGATCCATTTTGATCTTTGGATAATTGCTACCTTATCTTGGAGCTTCATTGTTGCAATTGTTGCAAATGTGATGGATGGATATACTCTTTTTGTCATGTAAGTGCTTTTTTCATGCAAATTTCTTGCTGATTTATGCCTAATGTATGGAATGCGATGTCATGATTTACTTGTGCCCTAACAATTAATGCGAATTCATGAAACACTCGAGATCTTGGCTCGTTGTTTATGTTATTCATCTTGGCAAAAAGAACGAATATTCCTAGGGGTGGGTTTTGCACTTTTTACCTTGAAACTCCATCAAGATTTGTAAATTGAAGTATAAATTCCTTTTTTTGTGACCTAACTAGGATTCCTCTAGCCTAGCAAAGTTGCAAAGGGACTCTTTGATAGAGCGGAATTCTCAAAATCAAACTGACTTTGACTCCATTCACCACAAATGGCTAAACACTTGTCTTAATCCTTGGTGGTCACCCTAAAACTTCATTTTTCTCCTTCCACAATTTTCCGCCCTATCCCTAGACAAACTAGCTAGGGCATCCATCAAATTCCATTTGAGCCATCCTCTTGAAGAGCGAGTTGGTGAAGAACTGTGCTGGGGTGTCTTCTACTAGCCCTCCAAATTTGAGGCCTATCCCATGGTTAGTTTGTGAGAAATACCAAGCCCTAGCTTCAAAATTGATTGGATTAGGTTTTCTTTGGTTAGTGGCAATTTTGAAGGTCTACTTACTCAAACGCTCAACAAAAGTTTATTATTCTTGTGTCTTCCCTTATCCTTGTTTTACCTAGACATTCTTTTTAAGATCATTGAAACCCTTAGTCAAGCTTCGATCCTCCCAAGGCACCTTTGTGGTCCCATGTTTTCATCATTTTTTACCTCACAAGGCCACATGAGGAACCTTGTTTCTTAGAGAGTCTTAGGTCTAGGATATCCTTTACATGTGAATATCCCTATTCCCTAGGTATAAGACCCACTTTGAGCCTTTCTTGGAGGGCCCCTTACCTTGCACTTGAAGGAAGCAAGCTATTATTTGAGCCTCTCCATTGAATAGGCTTTAGAAGTCACATTGTACCTCATCATTGACTTATCCCTTCTAGTGATTTGCTTTATATAGAGACTCCTCCCATCGTGAAAGTCCGTAAAGAGTCAGGGACATTGACTGAGGTGACAATGGGTCCTTGTCCCGTTGTTGCCATTTGATCAAGTACCTTTAGGTACCACTCATAGTGCCCTTGCTAGATTGTGTGGTAACAGGCCCTTGTTAAGTTGTCCAGTCCATGATGAAACCACCTGCCAATCCTGTATATAAGATCCATTGAGTCTCCTCACCTTCAAGTGAATTAAGCTTGTTTGTCAAGGACACAAATGAGACTTCATAGTGGGTTTCCCTTCCAAATTTGGGGCATTGAGCATGTAATGGTGTTACCTCCCTAGGTAGGAGTGGTTAATAAACGACCCTATTAGGTGGCCCCAACCTCGAAAGGGAAGGATATGTCCAAGGTACATCCTTCAAGTGGTAGGTGTCATGTAGATAATGATGAGGTGGATTGGGACACTGAGGTCTCAAGGCCAAATGCCATGGGCTCAAGGGTGCTACTGATGAGGGGCGTCCACATATTTGGGTGTATGAGTGAAGGAGGGAGCAATCATGGTACATGAGTTACTTTGACCTTTGTTTTTCCACACTTCTTCATTTGCCTTTTGCTTTTTATTGATTTTTCTTTTATTTTATTGCTTGGGGCTCCAGGGGATGAGAGCATGCTGCTTATGATATAGTAGTGATTACCCCCTTAAGGTGGGGCAGTTCATTGCCCACTAGGGGTTGGGACATGCATCGGTTCCTTTGTGATGCAGGGGGCACTCATAGGGGCCCTAGGAATCATGGTGATGGCCATAATGATAAGGGGTAGGGCTCATGTTCGACTTTTGCCCATGTGCTAAATTTTATTGTCCCGAACATCTTTTGCATTTCGTGGTATTATTTCCTTTTGTATGTGGCCATATTATGCCTTTATCTCCTTTTTTTTCGCTGCATCAACCTTTGGGGCATCATTCCATGCCTGACCTAAACATGTGGACAAGGGGAGGGCAGTACCAGAGCCTTGTGGACCTGGAGAGGGAAAATGATGAAATAGGGCATGTAATGTGCGGAGGGGAGTGAAAAATATGGATTAGGAAAACGGGACCATGTTACCAAAATCCGGGTCTCCCAAGTAGTGCCCATTCTAGAGCTATAAGCAGTAAGGGAGATCCCATGGGACTAGGGTTGAGGATTAAACCCCCATTTAAGGTGAGGGAACATGACTGCAATCAAAACCCTTGTTCCTTCCAAGTCTCCCAATAATCCATACCCAAGTGTGCCCAAGAAAAACAAGCATAAGTATCCAATTGCACAATGACAAACATACCTTTAGGATTGGATGGCCCACCTTTAAACATACGCTTTAGATAGATAGGCGAGGGGACCTATGACTAGCTCTGGGAGCAGAGATCTTTTAGCACAATATCGGCTACATTGGTGGTTGTCAGGGGTTGCTAGTTGAAGACAAATCTAGGAGAAAAAATTCTCCTATGGGGTCACCCACTGGTGATGGGTAACATTTGGCTCCAACTACAACATGGGCTCTCTGTGGAGTGCACGAACCATGTACTCGAACAAGGAGGTCATGAGAACACCAACAATCCTCTGGGACCACAAACCTATTATCGTGAACATCATAAACAATTGTTTGAAGCATCTGTCTTGGGCGCACTTTGATCGCACATGTTTTCATCAAACAAGGATAAACCATTCAGGAAATATAATGTATTCTAAATGAAAGTCTAATCTACATGCATCTATTCTAGCATGAGAACTTGATATGATGATGTTAGCTTATGCAAAAATCAATATGCAATGCATACTACTCTAACATGCATATTACATTATGTAAATACTAAGTGTAATATGCAACCAACATATCATTAAATCGATATCAGACTTCGTACCCCTATGATTCATTATGATTTACATTTGAGAGCAAACTTGACAAGGATGGTACTCATGTGCCAAGTCACTAGGGTGGGAGGTGGGAAAGCAAAGTGACCATGCATGAAAGGTCATGGATGAGGAAGGAACAGAGGGATGCAACTTGCATTATTGGATCCTCTCTTCCAGCCAAAAGATAGAGCTATCAACAACCAAGCTTATAAACCTCCTGTGAAGGGATACCTCAGGCATATCATCCTCATCATTGTCCTTCTTAGTGATGTCATGCTTTGTGGTTGCCTCAAGGTCATGACTGGAAGGAAAAGGAGGCGACAGACACGAACCAATGAGTTGTCATTCCTCAAGATCATACCCAGTAGGGGGAAAAGGCTCATCATCATTAGTTATCATAAGGAAATGGTCCACAAATGACTCGAATATACTCCTAGGATCACAAGGAAGGTAGGGAAAGACAAGGCCCTATTAATGTCATCATTGGTATCATAAATGAGGTCCTTATCCAAACAATGGCCATCGATCTCTCACTTCCCTTCTCTAATATGCAAATAATCTTCCATTGTTAAAGGGGTCAAAGGGGATGCCCTTTTCAAGTTCATTATTGGTATATCATTAGTAATAACATCCTTGATAACAGTAGGGCCTATTGATGTTCCACGATCTTTGATCTAGAATAGAATCTTAAAATCTCTAATGCCACCAAAGCAAGAATCTCAACAATACTACTTTGCACAATGGAATATAAACAACAGTAAATCACACATGCACAAAATATAGACAACTTTTTACAAATTTCAACCCAACTTCATTATATTAACAACATATAATACAACAGTCTAGGACTCCCGTACCAAGGATATAATGGCCCTCATACATCCACTAGTACAAGATACAAAACAAGATACTCTGACCATCTGGCTATAGCATGCTCTCACAACTCCTCTTGGTCGTACCCTGTACCTGCCCGGTCTTTCGGCTCTCGATTTGCATCTCTTGGCTCTATCAATGCTCCAAGTCCATCTGGCCACTGAATATTTGGTTGTCCAATCTGCTCTCTAGTTGTCCCTTCATCCATCAAGGGCATAACACATCGAGACTCCTGTTGAGTTGTTCACATTTCCACTTGTGAACAACTCTCATTCTACCCACTGTTGCTCCTCAGCTACTCAAGGAATTCAACCCACTATGGTCTTCCTGAGCTGCTCCGATGAAGACCAACATAGGGCACAAAGGGTTGCCACCTATCACCGCAAGATGTCCATCTCCCACAATTAACACAGGCTAGGAGGACTACCCATCATCTGCTATAGAAGTCCTCCTCCACACACAAGTCTCGGGCTCCACAAACTGCTTTTAGAAGATCAGAACTTTGAGCTCAAACAATTGCCACTCTAGCAACTACCTCTGTCCATCAAGGTGTTGCACACCGGGCTCCAACTCGAGCACTGTCACGCTGTCCTCTGGCAGACCATAAGTTCCCAATCTATCTCCATACTTGGTCTACTCTCACGCTGCCCTCCAACAGTCCACGAGTGACGAAGTCCACGCTGTAGCATTTGCACCTAGTTAGGGCATCTCCCCACCTAGGAGATCCTTACACACGGCTTCCCACAGACTTCTCCAACTCTGCCCTTTGCTTTGCAATAGAGGAGCTATTTCACAAATCTAGGCACCAATCTTCACTGTGGAAAATGCCCACTGGTTAAGCTTCTAACATGCCACGTTAGCCCTACCTCCTTAGCTTCCACAGGGTGCAACAACTCTGTCCACACTAGGACACCCATCCATCTAGCAATTTACCCATCAATCAAGAAGACATCTACAAATACTCTTGCTGCCTCCTTGCCTTGGGATTTGTGCATTCATAGGACTGGTTAGGGCACACAACAACCATAAACCATTGTCCAATCATAGTGTAATCCTCTCCCAAAGGCTTGCTCCCTTTGCTGTCCACTCTAGGCTTCTGTGTACTATTTTGGGCCTTGCAAAACCACACAAGATACCCTACAGGTGACTGTTCACAACAACACTATAAATTGCCCACGAATGAAGGAAGACACCATTGTTTGACTACGTTTTTCTTAGGAGTATTTTCGGCTAGGGTAGAGAGTCTTTACTAGGTCTCTCTGTCCTCCAAAATGTGCCTCCAATTTGCTGTTGTAGCAACACTTTCTTGCTGCCCAAACAGTGACAAACTACACCTCAAATATGAACAAATTTCACCCAATAACATACCTCTGATATGCGGCCTAATCCTCCACTTGCTCGGCCTTGGCTAGGGCATCTCAGACTTGCATCATAACCCTTCCTCAGACCTCCCTTACTGTGTTGTTGTTGGAGATAGATGCGACATTGTTTAGGGAGCCTTGTAGGCTACTTGACCTCCCTAAACAACCCTCCTTCCCACCTGCAATTACAACAAAAAACTCGACCCTAAATAGAGAATGGTTACTTGATGATTGGACCAGAACTTGCCCTTCATGCCTCGGCCTCCTGCCTGTAGGAGCTCGGATCCCAAACAGTCTAGAATAAGGCTCAAACTATGCCTCCTTTCAAATTCGTTGGGTCTCCTTCTTCCTGCGGCCAAATCAAAGATATATGCTTGATGTTTTGCTCCCTTGGATGTCTCTATATGAGGTCTCACAAGGCCTCTATTTATATGCTTTATCTGAGGATCGAACAACCCTCGAAAGGGCACCTCTAACACAAGGCCGACATGCCTTTGTGTCTCTCTTTATCCACCAAAACACATAAAAATTAATATTTTCACTTGTACACCTCAAAATTCGACAATTTTCGTTGTGTTGGATTCGTCTCAACGAGTACTATCATCCTCATCCATCACATGTCGAAAACTCATCATGGTTTTGGCCCAAACATCGATGGGTGCAAAACCCCAGGCTTGGGTTCCAAGCCCACAAGCCTACTTGTGGTGTTTTGCCCTCAAAACTTGAACACTAGGGCTTCGAGTACCTCCCAAGCTACACAAAAATCAACACTCCCTCTTAGCAAGGGAGGTACGTAACCATCATCATCTCTGACAACACTAGCCCATCTGGCATCCATCACTGTAGCATACCATGTAGAATGAAGCTGACAATCTTGATAGTGCCTCTGCCTCATCACATCTGAACCTGAAGATCCCGAACCTCCATAGGGCTGCTTCCTCTGAGGCTAGACTCCCTTTGTGCCTACATGATCTCCACTGGCTCAATCTTGCAAGCACTCATCCTCTTGGATCAAATACAACTCGCGCAAATCCCACCAATCTCGGATATGCATCAACACGATCTGATGAAGACTCTAGCTTGCCAATCTGTAGTCCATCACATGAAGCCATCTTGATCAACCTAATCTTGTCCATGCCAAAGCAACCCTCGAGATGTCCCAACCATCCTTGACAAATCAACGGAAGTCCACGATCAACAATTTGCCCTACAACCAACTGTTGTTCACTAGGATCAACACCAACCCACCAGAACTCCCAGCCAATCTAGCTGTCGAGACAGTCAAGACCACACCTCCATGTCTTCAGCTGAACCCTCTGCTCCATGATCTAGACATCAACAACTCCCTCTGAGTTGCTTCGCTCTCCACACTCTAATTCATTGACCCTCAAAGTAACTCAGATACGCTCTGATACCATGTTGATGTTCCACGATCTTGGATCTAGGATAGAATCTTAAAGTCTCTGACATTACTAAACCAAGAATCTCAACGACACTACTTTGCACAACAGAATATAAACAACAGTAAAGCACACATGCAGAGAATATAAACAACCTTTTTACAATTTTCAACCCAATTTTGTTATATTAACAACATATAATACAACAGTCTAGGGCTCCCGTACCAGGGATAATGGCCCTCATACATCCACTAGTACAAGATACAAAACAATATACTCTGACCATTTGGCTGTAGCATGCTCTCACAGCTCCTCTCGGTCGTACCCTGTACCCGCCCGATCCTTCGGCTCCCGATCTGCATCTCCTGCATTTATCAATGCTCCAAGTCCATTTGGCCACTGAATCTCGGTTGTCCAATTTGCTCTCTAGTTGTCCCTTCGGCCATCATGGGCACAACACATTGAGACTCTTGTTGAGTTGTTCACAGTTCCACTTGTGAGTAACAGTCAATCTGCCCACTGTTGCTCCTCAACTATTCTTGAACTTCAACTCACTATGGTCTTCTTGCACTGCACTAATGAAGACTAACATAGGGCACAAAGGGTTGCCACCTATCACTGCAAGATGTCCATCTCCCACAATGAACATGGGCTAGGAGGACTGCCCATCATCTGCTGTAGAAGTACTTCTCCACACACGTCTCAGACCCTTGAGCTCCAACAACTGCCACTTTAGCAACTACCTTTGTCCATCAAGGTGTTGCACACTCGGCTCCAACTTGAGCACTATGACATTGTCCTCCGACAGACCATAAGTGCCCAATCTATCTCCACACTTGGTCTACTCTCACTCTGCCCTCCAACAATCCACGAGTGACCAAGTCCACGTTGTAGCATTTGCACCTAGTTAGGGCATCCCCCCACCTAGGAGACCCTTACACATGACTGCCCACAAACTTCTCCAACTCCGCCCTTTGCTCTGCAATAGAGGAGCTTTTGCACAAATTTAGTCACCAATCTTCACCGTGGAAACTGCCCACCGGATAGGGCTTCTAACATGGCACGTCAACCCTACCTCCTTGGCTTCCACAGGCTGCAACAACTCTGTCCACACTAGGACACCCATACATCTAGCAATTTACCCATCAATCAAGAAGACATCTGCAAATACTCTTGTTGCCTCCTTGCCTTGGATTTGTACATTCATAGGACTGGTTAGGGCACACAACGACAACCCCAAACCATTGTCCAATCATGGTGTAATCCTCTGCCAAACGCCTGCTTCCTTTGTTGTTCACATTAGGCTTCTGTGCACTGTTTTGGGCCTTGCAAAACCACACAAGACACCCTATAGGTGATTGTTCACAATAACACTATAAACTACCCACGAACACAAGAAGACACTAATGTTTGACTGCGTTGTTCCTTGGAGTATTTGTGGCTAGGGTAGAGAGTCTTTACTAGGTCTCTCTGCCCTCCAAAACATGCCTCAAATCTGCTGCTATAGCAACACTTTCCTGCGGCCCAAATAGTGATAAACTACACCTCAAATATGCACATATTTCACCCAACAACATATCTCTGATCTGCGGTCTAATCCTCCACTTGCTCGATTGTGGTTAGGGCATCTCGGACTTGCATCATAACCGTTCTTCATGCCTCCCTTACTGCGCTACTGCTGGATATAGATGCAACCTTGTTTAGGGAGCCTAGTAGGCTACTCGACCTCCCTAAACAACCCTCCTTCCCACCTGCAATTACAACAGAAAACTCGGCCATAAACAGAGAATGGTTACTTGATGATCTGACCAGAACTTGCCCTTCATGCCTCGGCCTCCTGCCTGTAGGAGCTCAAACCCCAAACAGTGTAGAAGAAGGCTTAAACTAAGCCTTCTTTCATCTTCGCTAGGTCTCCTTCTTCCTGCTGCCAAATCAGAGATATCTCCTTGATGTTTTGCTCCCTTGGATGTCTCTATATGAGGTCTCACAAGGCCTCTATTTATATGCTTTATATGAGGATCAAACAACCCTCCAAAGGACACCTCTAATGCAAGGCCGACATGCCTTTGTGTCTCTCTTTGCCCACCATAACACATAAAAATTAATATCTTCACTTGTAGACCTCATAATTCGATGATTTTCATTGCGTTGGGTTCATCTCAACGAGTACTATCATCCTCATTTATCACATGTCGAAAACTCGTCATGGTTTTGGCCCAAACATTGATGGGTGAAAAACCCTAGGCTTTGGGTTCCAAGCCCACAAGCCTACTTGTGGCGCTTTCCCTTCCAAACCCCGAACACTAGGGCTTGGAGTACCTCCCAAGCTACACAAAAATCAACAATAATTTCACATTGCATAGACCCATTTTCACTGTTAATATCATTAACCAGATCATCCTCAAAATGAGGGTTGCTGCTATCCCACTTCCCCTCGTTTATATGCAAGAAGTCATAAATGTTAAACTCGGGGGAAACAATAGTTTCCACGTCCTCAAGATCTTCATGAAGTACATTACTCAACATCTCCCTTGAATGAGATGCCCAACTTTATTAGGTTCATCATCTTGGGCCTGGGCTCCCATGGGGCTTTCTTTGCTATAGTTTTATCCAATTCCCCAATTTGTAGCCCAAAAGTCGTCCACATACTCCTCATTAGCTTGATTATCATGATCTTTTACATTCGTAGCCTGCTCAAAAACATCCCACTCTTCATTATTTGTTTCATGCTGATCAGGTAGGAAAGGTTTCTCCTCCTCTCCTTTTTCTTGAACAATATTACACAAAGTGTTTTGTACATAGTTATGGTAATAAATTTCTAGTAGAAGGGTGTCTATAGGATTATAGAATTCTCTTTATATTCACGTTTCATTTCATAAAGCTTCCCCCCTTACTTACAAAAATGGAATAGGAGATCCTTGCTATCACATTCTTCTATTGGCTGCCTACAGGACTTCTTATATTCATCCATCCTTTCTTGCAACATTTGGAGGCTTATAGGATCTAGATCCTCGTCATCATACTCATAATATTCTTCTTGAGTGTAGTCCTTGAGGTCTTCATCTTAATGATCTAGGAAGGGATCCCCTTCTCCCTCGGGATCCTCCTCATGCTCACATAAGGCTTCCTGAAATGCTATGTCCAAAGCTTGACATGCTTCTTCCATGTTTTGAAAAGTTTGTCCTTTATGGAAGAGGAAGCACACAAGCAACATAGAAAGAGAGGAAATACTTTTGTGCTCACATGATTCAAGCCAATCAGTATCCGGAAAAATACACCGGACAAACAATTCCATCTTGTCATGAAGTTGAGGTTTGTTACGAACAATGTTCGTATACACAACAAAATACTCAGAAGATTTGAAATATGTACATATCCATTAGAGGACAAATATATTATATAGAAATGTATAGAATATATGAGATGAAGATTGTTACAATTAAGGGTCTTGTATATATACCTAGGGAGGTACCCTTTCACAAATGGTCATGTCCTTGGAGACATACTTCTTCAATACTAATTATTAGTTAATTAATCATTATTTATGATTATCATCATTTATATTATTTTATATATTTTTTATTCATAACATTGCCTTCCTTTTCAAAAATTTTTCCCTCAAAGCTTGTTGTTGACAAGGCGTGTCGTTTGTTTCTTTGTCTTGTAATCTACTCACATCTTTCAGAATTCTTTGATTTGTCAAACTGAGAAGGGATCTAACCATCTTAAATCAATCTTCTGTGGAATCTTGCAGTTACTGGAAACTTGTGATAAATTGTTATCATAGGATTGGATTGTGCAAACTTCAGTATTCTTTGGAACATAAATTTCTTGGTATTCTTTGGAACATAAATTTCTTGTTTATGTTCTGAGTGATACAAATACATGGATTGATTGAGATGTCTTCTCTTGTGATTCAGATGTGGATAAGGAGTTTTCATGAACTGACCATTCCTTAACCTATTTGTAGCAATTTCATGGTTTATTAGAGTTATTTGATTCCCTTCAAGTACACAAGCCGTTTGTTTAATCACTGGGTCTTCATTTTATATTTTTGTTGTTTGAACTGCAACATATGAATATGTTTCACTTCAATTGGATTTGGAATTGTCGAAATTGTGAGATTAATGGGATCTATGTTGGTTCCACTTTCTTCAACATGTACTACTATGTCTGAGGACTTTGATGCTTCTTTTGTGATAAGTTCTTCGAATTTGTTCTTCAATGATTTCTCATCTTTTTTAAGCATTTTAATTTGAGTAGACTTTGATTATGATTTTTGAGACTTAAATGTTCTCTAGTTTCTGATTCATCAATCTTATTTTCAATGTTTTGACATTTAAATTTTATCTTTTAAATCTTTGATTTGTTCTAATAACTTTTGATTAAGGGTTTTTAAACACAAATTTTCTCCTAATAGATTCTTGTTCAATTTCTCCTCGAGACATTCATTTTCCTAATTTTTTCCTTGTATCTTTGGACTTCTGGACCTTCGCAAGTAATTTTTTACAATGGTCTCTTAGATACAAAATCTCCTCATCCTTTCCTTTAGATTTGTTGTAAAACATGTCTTCGATATCTTTATATTTCTTTTTTTCTATTTTATTTTTTTGTTCAAACTGTGCGAGTTATTCCTCTAATATTTTTATTTGTGTCTGTGTATTGCCTTGATGTTCTTTGGTACTAAATAATCTCCCACATGTTGGACAACATAATTTACAATTTTTTTTAATATATATATATATATATATATATATATATATATATATATATATATATATACACACCTAATTTCCATTACAAAATGGACATTTAGTCCAAAATATTGACTTATTCATGGAGCTCATATTTTCTCTTATAACTTCGTACTTAAACTACTTAAAAATTCCTTTCAATTGAATTTTTCCTTTAGTATTCCTTGCTTTCACCACTAATTTTTTTGCTCTTCTTCCCACTTATATTCCCACTTTATATTATCTCTCTCTTTATATAAAGTTACTATATTTGTTGCACTTATTAATAGAAATGCTTATTTATTTTCAATTGACTTTTTATAAACCTTTAGTTAGTTTGTACTTTCAATAAATATAAATGAAATTAAATAATATTTTCTCTTTTTAAATTGAACTTCCTTTTATGTATATATAAACTTTATATTAAAGTGTATATATTATATATCATCCCTTTTGACTTAAAAAAATATCATTTGTTTTATTCTCCTTTCCTTCACTTCCAATTGATTTTTATTTTTAATATGAAACTTTCTCAATTTAATTTAATTAATAATTCCTTGACTTTATTTGTTTTCTTAAAAATAATAGAGAATTGTATATAACCCAATTAAGGCAAATAAATTATCCTCCTTTTATAAGTTTTTCACTTAATTGGCACCTCTCACTGTTTGGTTTATGTGGTGCCCTTACCCCAAATATAACTTTAATTTTTAAGTGCCAATCACGAAGGATTATAAATTCTCTTCAACCTTTGCTATTCCACAATAACAAGGGTTTAACTCTTTGTTGTCTCTTTATACTTTTCTTTTTGCGAAGGGTTATGAGTGTGAGATCTCGAATGATGTTGTGGTTGTAAATGGTGGTGGCTTGTGGAAAGGAACGCTTGATTTTTCTTCTATAGCGAAGAGGTCGGATTTTTCTTTTGTTCTTTTGTCTCTACCCCACACAATCTCACAAAAACTGTAATGGCTCCCCTTGGGCCCTGGTTACATGGAAACAGGGAATGACAGGATTTTGTTTCGATGAACTATAGTCACGTCCTTCGTGGCTACTATGCAGTCGCATGACGAGGCGAACGACAAGGTAGAAAATGAATCGAACGACGTTTGCTTGGACAATGTTGGTTGTGATGATGTTCACGACTAGCTATGATCGGGATAGTTGAGCGGGAATGGGTGCGCACGTTGGGTTGTGGCTCATATGGTGGCTGACAACCCAGTTAAATTTATTTTCTTAATTATATATATATATATATATAATTCCCTTGTTATGCATTTTTTTGTTGAACTTCACTTTTTTTTTTTAATATAATTTTTTAACCCTTTTTTTCATTATTTTCTCTTTTTTTAAATTTTTTTTTTTTAATAACTCTTTTTTTCTTTTCTTCTACGACCAAGGGCCTAAATGGTGAAACCAACAGAATGGAGAACCTCCAACTATGTAGGAAAACACTTTATCACAACGACAACAAAGTTGATGGCCAAAGGCCAGAATCAGATTGGCTTTGATACCAATGTTACGATTGGTATCTTACAATTGTTAAAATTGATGGCCTCGTATATATACATAGGGAGGTAACCTTTCACGAATGGTCATTTCCTTCGTGACATGCCTCTTTAATAATAATTATTAGTTAATTAATCATTATATATGATTATTATCATTTATATTATTTTTATATATTATTTATTCATAATAGTGCCTTGAAATATGTGGAAATTTCTGAATCTTTACATTTTATGTAGAAATTATTACTGTTAATCTGGCTATGCTCCTCCTACTTAGACAAGTTATTAACCAAATAAAATTCAAGTTAAAATCGAAGCAAAACACATAACAGATCTCCACCAATCGAGATCTAGAACAAGTTCATGCGCACATAGACAAAGTGACACAGTTATTTCTAGACAAATAGTCCCCATAAAAACCCAATGTGGGAAAACTGGTCTTCTGGCTGTTGGAGAGTTTTATTATTAAGAGTTTTCTGAATACAATAAGCCTGGGTTCCAGATTTGGACAACTCGACAGAGAACTAATAGATCTACAACTCACTGGATGATCTAGGGCCAAAATAATGACTGATCTACACCCTCAAACGAGATTTACAGAACTCAGCCAAAATTAGGGCCTAGAAACCCCAGCTCTGCCCCTGAAGCCTCCGCGTCAGCCTCTGAAGCCCCTCTGACCCTCAGCGCTGCTCCGGAAAGTGCTGCGTTACCCTAGACTGGGTGACGCAGTCCTTACGCTGCCCCTTAGGGTCTCTGCGTAACCCTTGAGGGTTTCCTGCAGAAAATTATGCTGTCTTTGAGGGATTGAGTAGCAATGTTTTGAAAATCACGATCGGGATTAAATCGCGAGGGGAAAAAATTGGAAAAAATCGTAAAAATCGGGAAAAAATCGGTAAAAATCGGGAAAAAATCGGCACATACAAAAATATTCATTTTTTTTCAATTTTTTTAATATCTAAAGCACCCACAACATAAAATAAATGCATTGACACATAAATATGAAAAAAACAAACTAATATATAAGATGTGTAATATCATGTCTAGTGCTACATCACACATAATAGTGAATCATGTCTTGAATACTAAGTCCTGAGTCTCAACTCAACCTCAAAATATCAGCAAAAAATATAATAATGTATCTCATATCATGAGTCATAATGTTATATACAAAGGAATGCACCAAATAACCTATACTACTGATTTCCTCTGCCCCTCTTGCGAGAAAATGTAACAGCTTTCCCTCTAGACGAAGAAGTTGGCGGGGCTGGCAATGGACTCTGTTGTGCTCCAGATCCTGAAGCACTAGGAGCTAAAGGAGGCAGACCACGTCCTCTACCGGTAGCAGGGGTAGGTGGTGTCACCTCCTCCTCCTGCTGTTGCTCCTCCTCCTCCTCCTCCTCCTCATGAAACTCATCATTGATTCATCGCTACTAGAAATGGGATCATCAACAAGAGATACATAAACATCATCTAGCTCAAAGTCTTCAGAATTGGATTGCTCAACCTTATAACATGATACAAATTGAAAAAGTTTAACATGCCTAACCAATGATTTTGGTTTGAGTGGAAGGGTTCATCTCCTCAACCTTAAAATGCGATAGAAAAAGATTAACACGCCTAACCAGTTGTTTTCCTCTGAGTGAAGGGTACATTCTTGTTAAGGCCACGGTAGGGGAGTTCAACAATCAATACTACCAACATCAACAAAGTTCAACAATCAATGCCACCAACATCAAGGTTCTTAAAGGACTTCATGCTCTTGATCAAATGCCAATCTCATACCCTTTCACATAATAGAATCAAATGGAAACAATGCAAATCCCCAAACCATGAAACCCTGAAAACCATTAAGTCTACTGAATTTTGAGTGAAATCTAAAATTCTAGTTTCTCCATATGAAATCCAATGAGGTCGAAACCACTCTTAAACATCCTGAGTCATTGGTTAAGCTTACAAATAAGATTCTTATTGAACGGATAACTGGGAGAAAGTGACTGACTGGCGCACCCAAGGACTACGGTCGAATAAGGAAAGCCCTCCTTTCTGCCACACTACGGTGCTAGGCTTCCCTTTTACACACATAAAAAGCATCAATGGGCAATCAGGCATGAATTGAAAGGCCCTCATGTTAGGCAGGGATGAAGACTTCAAATAAATAAGGCCTTTAAGGACAACCCAGTAAGGTCTTGATCGATCTGATTCATTCTTGTCACATCCCGTCATGTTTTACTGGGCTTATACACATTCGCTTACTGATGCTGTCCCCCCTCAGCTCACCCTAGCCCCCCAGTTATTGGGGGGGGGTACGTCGTCCCCGAGGCTTCACACCCCCCGATTCTGGATGGCACGACTGGTTGGATGGTTGAGTAGCCAAGAGGGTTTCTCTTTCACAGAGATCGTACAGAACCCTTCTTCAGATGATATCGTTATTTTTCATTTTCATCCTTTTACTTTAAGAATTTAACATTACCATTAACTGCAAACAGGGTGTGTCAGGAAAATGAGAGGGCTGCAAAAATGACAAAAAAAATAAATCGATTTTTGAACTTATAGGGTTGCTGTTTGATGGGCCCACAATTTTTTCGGTAAAAATCACAATTTTTTGGCGATTTTTTCAAATCCAAAAAATCGCCAATTAAATCGGCCTTCCGAAAAAATCGCGATTTTCGCTTCTTTGTTGCATAGCACCTGCGTAACACAGTTGCTGCCCTTCCTGCTGCTACTCTCTTGCTAATCTGCGCTGCCTCTCTGAGCTGATCTCTGCCTCTTGCTGATTCTAGACCCCGGGATCAGATCGTCCCCTTGGCCTAAATTCCCCTCTCCTGCTGAAACATTTCTGAGAATTCTTAGCAAACCCGCCTTAGAATCTCAACTTAGCTTCAGTGCTCTGCCTTTGTGTATCTTTACAAATGACCCCAAGCCTTTCCTTTATACTTTTCTTGTTGGGAAACCAACGACCATGATCAGATCTTGAATCAATGACTAAGATTAAAATAAAGCTTGATCCGTGTGACTTAAGACAATTTCATCACATGTTTAATTAAATTCACTTTAATTATTTAAGTTCCCTAAGTTCTAACTTAGGAAATACATTAAAATAATTAATTAATTTAATATCTCCTAAACCAGATGAAATTTCCCAAATCAATTTCTGGGTCTTGTAGATCAAGTGTACTCTAGACCCTCCACAAAATTTGGGAGCTAGAGCACAACTGATGCTACCCCAAATACACAAAATCTCAACACTCCCTCGTAGCATCATGGGTGTGCTCTAGCAATACATTACACTATGCATTACAAGACTTTGAGTACTGGTTCTGTGTTGCTGATGCTTAGCCTGCTGCCACTCAACTTTGCACTACTGTTGCCATTTTGTACTGCTGCCCATGACTCTGCCACTGCCACTGCAACCTCTGTACTGCAACTTCCTCTCAATATGCTGCATTTGTGCTTCTCATAGCATTGCCACTGCTGATCTGCTGATCTGCAACTTCAGTTGTTGAGAGAAACAACTAAATCTCCTGCCCAATCTTTGACAGACAAGTTAGATGGGCTACATCCTCATTACTGAAGCTCCATAGGCTACAAATCTGTGCTGGCATCTGAAGGATGATGCACATATACAACTCTGCACTATGTAAGCAGACTCCCTCTGCACTACTGAAGTGACATCAACTCCTTGTGCTAAAATCTCTCACGCTGCTGCTGCACTGTGCTGTCCCTTTGAAGCCTTCTGCGCTGCTACAGCTCTGCACTACGTAAGCAGCTCTGCTCTGCGCTACTGAAGTCACATCAGCCTCTGCGCTGTTGATGCTTCTATGCTGCTACTGCTCTGCTTTGCGCTGCTGATGCTTCTATGCTGTTGCTGCTTTGCTCTGCGCTGTTCCTCCCAGTCTGCAGATCTGCCTCTACTTCATCTGTGATCTATGCAACCACTGCTCCTCTTGTCTCGCTACTGTCTTAAGGCTGCCATAGCTCGCATGTGATCCAAGAGATGAGCTGCTCAAGGATCCCGCCCTACTTCTATGTAGCTCCTCTACATATCCATGTCACCCGACCTTCGTGGTTCATGAGCACTCATGGCTGCATCATCTTCTGACCCATCATCTACCATAGCAGCTTTGGAATAAGAGGCTTCCTTGTCCTTTTTCTTCTGAGGACAATTGTTGGCAAAATGTCCCATTTCACCACACTGGAAGCACTTGATCTTTGAGAGATCCTTCTTCTTCTTTGGCTGCATCTTTGATGCCAATGCTACATCTTCCTCATCTTCCTTCTTCACTTTGCTCGATCCAGAGCTATATTGCTTCTTGGTGAATCTGTAGAGTTCTTCTTGACGTAGAATTAACCACAAGCTGTCCCAATTTGGGAGGTATGCTCTGCCCAAGATACTTTGGACAAAGGTTTCCCACTCATCTATGACTGCATTGAGGGCAGTCCTGACCATCACATTGTTTTCCACCTTAGCACCCGTTGCAGTCAACTGATCTCTGATCGACTGCAGTCTGAAGAGGAAATGCTCCATGTCTTCTCCCTTGGTCATCATGAATGACCTTATCTGTGTCTCTAACATCATCTTTCTTTGGATAGATTTTCCCTCATATAGGGAGATTAAGGCCTTCCACATCTCATTAGTTGTCTTCTTCTCAGCTAAGTGTGGTACAATATGGTCCTTAATTTCGTCCATAATCAACCGCTTGGCATGCCTAGCAGCCTCCTTATGCTTACGAAGGAGATCTTGATCTGTCGGTGTGGCCAAAGTTTGCTCTGCATGGTCTTTAAGATTGTATACCTCAAGGACTATTAGGATCATTGCCTTCCAAACTGAGAAGTTGGAAATGCCATCCAACCTGTCTTGATCACGTAGTCCATCAGGAGCCATCTGTTCAGAATGTATCGGAACTTCCTTTTCTCTTTTCTAGAGAAATGGATCTAAGGTCCTTGGTGAAACAGACACCTTCTGCTCCCTCTGACAATTGATTTCCCTCCTTGGAAATTTGCCAAATCAACTATGATTCAGCTCTCTTTGATCTTCTGATCAAACTGCAAGTTTCTTTGGTTAGAAACTCTCTGAGAAGCTGATCTCCTCCCGCTCTTTGTCACTTGTGCTAAGGCTAAAAGTCTGAAAACTTCAGAAATTTAACCCCACCAACACCTTTTGAATTTGTACAACTTTTCTTTAGTATTTTCTAGATCTGATAGATTTAGATCTGCATCACAGTGGCAGGCTTCAGACTAACCCGGCACTGTTTCTGAGCTGTTTCTACGCAATAATTGCGTGGGCTTGCTAGGAGACAGCGTTAGACTGCGTCACCCTTCCCTCTGTGTGAATCAGCCTCTGAAAACTGTGCTGTCCCTTCAGATCTGCGTTTATGCTGCTTTTCTAGTTGCTTCCTGCAGCTAGAACCTTCAGTCTCTTGCTGGTGACCCTCCTAGATCTGCAATTGCTCTGATACCCTGTGGAGATTTCTGAATCTTTACACTTTATGCAGAAATTACTCTTAATCTGGTTATGCTCCTCCTACTTAGACAAGTTATTAACTGTATAAAATTCAAGTTAAAATCGAAGCAAAACACATAACAAATCTCCACCAATCCAGATCTAGAACAAGTTCATGCACACATAGACAAAGTGACATGGTTATTTCTAAACAAATAGTCCCAGAAAAACCCAATGCGAGAAAATTGGTCTTTTGGCTGCTGGAGGGTTTTATTATTAAGAATTTTTTGAATACAACAAGCCTGGGTTCCAGATCTGGAAAACCTGACAGAGAAAAAAAAGATCTGCAACTCATTGTCTACTAGGGCCAAAATAGTGACTGATCCACACCCTCAAACGGTATTTACAGAACTTAGCCAAAATTAGGGCCTATAAACCCCAGTGCTGCCCCTAAAGCCCCTGCGTTAGCTTTTGAAGCCCCTCTGACCCTTAGCGCTGCTTCGAAAAGGGCTACGTTACCCCAGATTGGGTGACGCAGTCCTTACACTGCCCCTTAGGGTCTTTGCATAACCCTTGAGTGTTTCCTGCAGAAAATTACCCTGTCTTTGAGGGACTGCGCAACACCTACGTAGCACAGTTGCTGTCCTTCCTGCTGCTGCTCTCCTGCTTCTTTGCGCTGCCTGTCTGAGCTGCTCTCTGCCTCTAGCTGATTCTAGACCTCGGGATCATATCATCCCTTTGGCCTAGATTCCCCTCTTTGCAGCTGAAACACTTCTGAGAATTCTTAGCAAACTTGCCCTAGAATCTCAGCTTAGCTTCAGTGCTCTGCCTCTGTGTATCTTTATAAATGACCCCAAGCCTTTCCTTTATACTTTTCTGGTTGGGAAACCAACGGCCATGATCAAATCTTGAATCAATGGCTAAGATTAAAAGAAAGCTTGATCCGTGTGACTTAAGAAAATTTCATCACATGTTTAATTAAATTCACTTTAATTATTTAAGTTCCCTAAGTTTAAACTTAGGAAATACATTAAAATAAATAATTAATTTAATATCTCCTAAACCAGATGAAATTTCCCAAATCAATTTCTGTGTCTTGTAGATCAAGTGTACTCTAGTCCCTCCACAAAATTTGGGAGCTAGAGCACCACTGATGCTACCCCAAATACACAAAATGTCAACAAAATATACCTCATGAAACTTATTACATGGTTGGCTACTAAAAGTTGATTCCCATGGAATGTTGGCATATCCCTTGTGTCTTTAAATCTTGGATATTGTGGGATACATGGTCTAACTAAGGTGGGAAAATTCTTGACCCACATGTTGTTGGTTCTTGGATATTAATGACATGGGAGTTGCTAGGGTGAATGAAAATTGCGTTAACGGATGCTTGCTTCAGCCTACAAGCATTGGACTTTAAAGCTCAATGAAGAACAAGGACTTTGTTCTTCCAATGGAGTTGCAAAAAGAGGGTCTATATTGTCATTGAAAGGATCACCTCTTCAAAAATTAGACCAAGGATTTAGACCTGCTTCCTCCCCAAGAACGACGCCAAAAATGTTGCCACACATTCTAGCAGGGGTTATAGGAGGGTTAGCTAAGGGAGAACTACTAGACCAACTGACAACAATGGGACAAACACCCACACTCACCTTAGTTAATATCCCCTCCTCTTTACAAATTTTCATCAATGTGAGGAGTCCTGGTATAGACAAAACTACTTGTAATGATGGGATCAATGATATGGTGTAAAGTGATTCCCAAGGTCCATTCAAGGAGAGGCTAAATTAAAGACTCGATGCAAGGAAGGCTCTCCAAGAAAGACTAAGGATTGAAATTGAGACCTAGGGTCATGTCCTTAGAGACATGCCTCTTTAATACTAATTATTAGTTAATTAATCATTATTTATGATTATTATCATTTATATTATTATTACATATTTCTTATTCATAGCAGTGCCTTGAAATATACCTCATGAAACTTATTATATGGTTGGCTACTAAAAGTGGATTCCCATGGAATGTTGGCATATCCCTTGTGTATTTGAATCTTGGATATTGCGGGATACATGGTATATCTAAGGCAGGAAAACTATTGATCCACATGTTGTTGGTTTTTGGATATTAATGACATAGGAGTCTCCAGGGTGAATGAAAATTACCTTAACGGATGCTTGCTTCACCCTACAAGCATTGGAATTTAAAGCTCAATGAAGATCAAGGACTTCGTTCTTCCAATGGAGTCGCAAAAAGAGGGTCTATATTGTCGTTGAAAGGATCACCTCTTCAAATATTAGACCAAGGAGGTAGACTTGCTTCCTCCCTAGCAATGGCGCCAAAAATGTTGCCATGCAATCTAACAGGGGTTATAGGAGGGGTACCTAAGGGAGAACTACTAGACCAAGTGAAAACAATGGGACAAACACCCACTGTCACCTCAGTCAGAATCCCCTGCTCTTTACAAAGTTTCACCAATGGGAGAAGTCCTGGTACAGACGAAATTACTTGTAATGATTGGATCAATGATATGGTATAAAGTGCGCAAGGCCCATTCAAGGAGAGACTCAATTGAAGTTTCGATGCAAGGAAGGCTCTCCAAGAAAGACCTAGGATTGAAATCGAGACCTAGGGCTTGAGATAACACAATGAGGCTAGGTATGCCTAGAGTCAAGGTTCCAAGATGATATCAGACCTCTCAAGAAGCTTATTAAGATGATTTACTTTTTGAAAATATGCTCTTGTTATACTTTAGAGAGACTCAGAAAGAAGCCCACACAAGACCTAGGATTTATGAATTATCATGGGAGGGGTCCCTCCAATGCACTCACTAGGTCAAGGTCAGACAATGAATGGGATCTTGAATGTTTTACTCCAACGAATATCGTGTTTTGCAACCTCTAAGAAGACCTCCTTATCCAAGGGAAGAAATAACTAGGTTTCAATCCAATGACATAGCTAGGGCATCAAATTTTCGGAGATTTAATCATGGGACTTCAACGAAACTTGGAGATCTTGTAGAGGAGATTCCAGTGTAGATACCTATCCAAACAGTTTTGAAAGATCACCCTTGTATAAGATTTTGCAGGAAACCCTAGTTGGCTGCTTTGGAAACGGTGCTGAAAGGTATGAAGAGAAAAGAGAAGGAAAGGGGAGGTGACCACCAACTTTGCTTGGACCAGTGTCTAATCGTTGGACTATGGAGTCTATGATAATTTAAATTTTTTCCAAAGTTGTCTTCAAGGAGGCCAAAGACTGATTCCCTAACAAGCACTCTTCAAGAAAGATGAATCCCATCCATTAGGAACATTCATCTATTGTCATACAATAAGTAACATGTGCAATTACCAATCAAATAACCTTTTACAATGATATTCAACAAAACTAGGGCACAAAAGCATTAATTAATTGCACAAAAGCATTAATTAATTGCAACAATTCCACATATTAGACATTATTCAAGAGAGATCTTCAACAAAATAACGCTTCAAGATGACAAGAGATATATATCCATCCATAGGAAAATTGGCTCCAAGAAAGAACCAAAATTTCAGCCTCCAAAGGTATAAAAAATGCATCAATAGAGGTCTCTAATAGTCACCCAAGAAAAAGTGTGAAATTCTTCAAGAGAACAGATCCAAGTGTGATGATGATGATCTCTCTCAATGGGAGAGATCTAAATATATATGATCCTCTATCTAATTTGAATTAACCTAAGATGCCACTAAAATTATTTTAATGTGCAAAATAACATATCCTCGGTGACAAGCCCACCAAGTAACTCCTAAAGTGAAGAAGAAGCCATTTAAAACTAGCTGAAATGATGAAATGATGGTGTAGAAGGGTCCTTGGACGGTCTTTGAGTCCTCAAGGTGCCATATTGAGAGTGAGGGCTCCATGAACGATAGATAAGGGGGTGGCCCCTTCATCTCCAAGTAAAACATCATGTGGTGGTTTGGGGCACAAGTAGGTTGCTCCAAACAAGGGCACAAACGATGGTGCATGCCCTCTCATGTCTCAAGGACGAGTCAAACCTCCTCTGGGCCTTGGATCAACTGTCAACCCCTGTATATACTGCTAAGCCGGTTGGGGGCACTGCTGGTCTAAGTGCATCATCTCACATATATGATATAATGTGGGGCAATGAACAAGCTGTTGAAGGTGCTAAGGCTACCCATGGCATGAGATAATGCTTCGTCACATGATGGAAACTTATGGCTCTCAACGCTTCCCCTATAAGTGTCAATATGATCCTCTGGTGGGCTTGGTACCCAGTTAAGTTGCCCAACCCATGATGAAACCACCTACTAATCATGTATAAGATCCAATGTGTCTCCTCACCTTCAAGTGAATCAAGCTTGTTAGTCAAGGGTACAAATGAGACTTCATAGTGGGTTTCCCTTCTAAATTTGGGGCTTTGAGTGTGTGATGGTGTTACCTCCCTAGGTAGGAGTGGTTAATAAACGTCCTTATCAGGTGGCCCAACCCCTAAAGGGAAGGACATGTCCAAGGTACATCCTTCAAGTGGTAGGTGTCATGTGGATAATGATGAGGTGGATTGGGACACAAGCGTCTCAAGGCCAAATGCCATGGGCTCAAAGGCAGTAATGATGAGGGACGTCCACATATTTGGGTGTATGAATGGAGGGAGAAATCGTGGTACATGAGTTACCCTGCATTTTCCTTTTGCCTTTTTACTGATATTTCTTTTATTTTAGTGCTCGGGGCTCTAGGGGATGAGAGCATGTTGTGTATGATATAGCCATGATAACCCCCTTAAGATGGGGCATTATATTGCCCACCAGGGGTTGGTACATGCAAGGGGCACTCATAGGGGCCCTAGGAAACAGGTTGATGGCCGTAATGATATGGGGTAGGGCTTTTGCTCACGTGCTAAATTTTATTGTCCCGACCATATTTTTCATTTTGTGGTATTATTTCCTTTTGTATGTGGCCATATTATATTTTTTTTCTCCTTATTTTAGCTACATCAACCTTCTGGGGCATTGTTTTAGGCCCGACCCAAACATGTGGACAAGGGGAGGGGAGTGGCAGAACCTTGTGGATCCAGAGAGGGAAAATGATGAAATAGGGCATGTAATGTGTGGAGGGAAGTGAAAAATATGGATCAGGAAAACGAGACCGCGCTACCAAAATCGGGGTTTCCCAAGTAGTGCCCATCCTAAAGCTACAAGCCAGTAGGTGAGATCCCTCGGGACTAGGGTTGAGGATTAACCCCCCATTTAAGGTGAGGGAACAACACTATAGCCAAAACCCTTCCTCCTTCCAAGTCTCTCAATAATCCATACCTAAGTGTGCCCAAGAAAACAAGCATAAGCACCTGATTGCATAATGAAAGACATGCCTTTAGGATTGGATGGCCCACGTTCAAACATATGCTCTTGATAGATGGGCGAGGAGACATATGACTGGCTCAGGGAACAGAGATCATCTAGCACAATATCAACTACATTGGTGGTTGTCAATGGTTGTTGGTTGTAACTTGTAAGTTGTCGGTTGATGAAAAATCTAGGAGAAAATTTCTCGTATGGGACCACCCACTGGTGGTGGGTAACATGAACCATGCAAAGTACGGAGGAATGTGGCATATCATCATCATTGAGCAATGTGTAGGGTTGTTGTCTCATTGGCTATCCGAGATAGGAGAAAAAGTTTTCTCTAATAGGATTACCCATTTTGGAGGGTAACGCTCCTCACTCCAAGAAAATCTCAAATTGCATGGACATGCCTCCATCACAAAGCATTGCGTAGGGTTGTTGGCTAGTTGGTTGTCTAGGATGGGAGAAAAGTTTTCTCTTATAGGGTTACCCATTTTGGTGGGTAACACTCGTCACTCCAAGAAAATATTTAAGTGGATGGGTATGCTTGCATAAGTGCCTCCAAAACCATGACTTCATCAAAATTGTGCCCTATGTCACCCTTCTAGGGGAAAAAAGAGTAACGTGGCACCATCATGCCCAAGCATTGGGGTCGAAAGGTGATGTGCAAGCCCTCCCATGTCATCTCAAGGCTAACTAACTATTATTTGAACTCAGGAACAAGCAAATGCCGAACAAACAATGTGAAGGCTAGCTTGGGGGTGTCTTAGGTCCATCTAAGCACATTATCAGTAGGTTCAATGCCCAACCTCAATGCGTAGCATTTTAGCATCTGGTGGTGCTCATGAGAGTCAAGCACCATGTGGAATCATCTCATAGCCCAACGCTCATCTCTAGAGGGGCAACATTGCATCATGAAGGTCAAAACTGCTCTCTAATGGTTTACAACAACCTCTGGAGTGTTGTTGAAGGGGATCAAGCCTAATTCTCAGGCATCTTTGTTGATGTGAAAACATCACCTGACAAAAGCTTCTCAAGGTCAAGTGAAATTGACAATCATGAGAAACAATAACCATTAATGCATCCATAATGGACCATACCTAATGTTAGGGGCTTAAGAACACTTAACACAAATCTCACTTTGGACCATACCTAATGTTAGGGGCTTAAGAACACTTAACACAAATCTCACTTTCAAATGTCTAACTAGATTAAGACATGTAAACATGTTACCTCACTTATATTAGGGATAGTTGGGTCAACCCTATTAGGTGTTTCCAGCCATATAGTGGAGTGACATGTCCCAGATTAGCCTATCAATCCATAGGTGTCTGTGATAATGATGGTTATAGAGTGGAAGTGACTTTAAGGTAGTGACATAATCACGTGACCAGCTAATGGAGGGTCCAATATCTTGATTGTTTAGATGTAAGGAGGGAGCAATCATGGTCACGACTCACCCTTTCCTCGGCTTGCTTTTTCCACCCTTTGGTGTGCCTTTTAATTTTTATGATTTGTCTTTAATATTTATTAGGTGCATAGCTTTGGAGCCCAGACTTGATTTTGTATTTTTCTAAAACCCCTTTAAGATAAAGCAATTTATTGCTCATCCAGGTTGGGAATTTCAAGAGTTCCTTTCTTTAGATGAAGCACCAAATATTTGAGGAACTAGGTGATGGCTAATGAGAGAGGTAGAGCTGATGCTAGGATTTTGCCCACACGCTAAATAATGTCCCAACCATCTTTTACATTTTACCTTTTTCTTTTACTGTGGCTTTCTATGCTTTTATTTTTCTTTTAGCTGCATCAACCTCCAAGGCCATGTTTCTAGGCCCTAACTCAAGAATGTGAATGAAAGGTGCCAATCCCAATGAGCAATGATAGCTAGCCTGAAGAATGGAGATGGATAAAATGGAAAATGGAGAGTGGTAAGTATGGATTACCTTGGACATGCTACATTAATTAGTGCTTCCCAAATCCCTAGTAGTGCCCTGCCTAAACCCCAAAGGTTTTAGAGGATGTCCCACTAGACTAGACTCAAAGACTAGTCTCCTAGGTGAAGTAAGGAAACAAGAATACAATCGAGATCAATCAATTATCCAGTTTTTCCCTGTGATCCATATTAGTATGCCCATAACATTATTTGAGAGCACATGATTGCAAAAATGATTAAAGTACCTGCCAATGGATGACCCAGTTTTCTTCAAGAAGGAATGCCGGATGGGAGAGAAATCTGACCGGAGCAATATCTAGAGGATCCTGGCATAATTCTATTTGGTGATCATATAGATCTGCTGGATGGCTGAAGAGGAGAAAAATTTTCTCCTAGGGGTTACCATTTTTTGGTGGGTAAAAGGGTCCAAACTCAGCTTGAACAATGGCCGGTGAAACAGTCCGTCTACAATGGATCGTAGGCTGGAGAATGATAGATTGAACTCTCTCCACACATGCCTAATGAGCTGAAGTCAGTCTAGGCCCCAGAATCTTGGTGTCATAACGAATGGTAGGTTTGTTTTTGGTCTAAGATAAAATACATTGCAGCTGTTTCTGTGGATGCAATAATAGTAATTCCACTAGGCAGTGTACATTTGGATCAAATCTAGATGGACAAAAGCAGGCAAGACCGTTAATTTTTCGAAGCATGCTAGATGGGTATGGTTGCTTACTATATTTCCGCTATTGTATAATTGAAAAAAGTAAATTCTTTGTTTTAAAAAGGTTCATATTATAATGGATATCCTATGAAGGAAAAAGACAAGGTTAAAAATGTTCTCAAGGCATAAAAAATGGGGTCCAAACTCGGCTTGAACAGTGGCCTGCGGAAAAGTCCATCTACAACGGATTATAGGCTTGGGAATGATAGATTGAACTCTCTCAACATTTGTTCAATGAGCTGAATTCAGACTAGGTCCCCCAAACCTTGGAGTCACGAAGAATGGTGGATTTGATATTGGCCTAAGATAAAATGTAATGCAGCTGTTTATGTGGATGTGCTAATTCCTCTAGGCAGCATATATTTGGATCAAATCTAGATGGCCAAAGGCAGGTAAGAGTATTAATGTTTTGAAGCATGCTAGATGGGTGTGGTTGCTTATTATTGAATCACAGCTTGTATACGTTAAAAAATTAAGAATTCTTTGTTTTAAAATGGTTCATGTTATAATGCAACACTAGAATTTATAGTTGAAATATTGTTCCATGCTTTGTAACTAGAAGTTTCTGTTGAGGCCATGAATACTATAAAAATTTAATGAGCACTTCTATTTCAGAGGACTGATTCTGGATGGAGCGACACTGCTACTTACAACAGTTCAGAGACAAATTGCAGGGAGCACATCAACTGTAAGAAGAATTGATGTTGAAGTTAAGCTGTACAAATTTGTAGTAGCAGTTCCCTTGAGGAATTTTACAGACTTTTCCTGCTTTCCATCTGTGAATGTCATGCTCAAAGCATGGCTTACATATGAAGAGGGAGTTCATCATCGGTCAATTGGCAGTCCTGTCCATGAGTATAATCCTCCACATAAGAAATTCAGTCATGTTTTTGACGAAACACACACATGCCTTTATACAGAGTGGCTTGGAAGGATCTGTATTGGACAGAATGGTTTGATCCGACAATTTGTCCCTAGGGGTCTTTCACATGCCATATGAAAAGATCTCTCTCTCAAACACACACAGGACACACTTGCAGGCGTATGCTACTGTGTCCGCATGTGGCCTGCCCCACCAGCTCAATATCAAAATGAAAAAATTGTCTTTGACTTACTTGGTTTGCAGCATTCTAAACTCCCTTGCATCTATCTTATAACTAGCTGTGTTTTCATCTCTCAAAATGTACAATTTTGCATTAAACTTGATTTTTTTTGGTGTAGTTGGAGAAAGCCAACTTTTTATCTTCAGACCTAAAGCAGTAAATGATCCATTTCAGCCTCCATACGAAATGAAGTCAGTTTTATGCATGGATTTCTGTGGGAAAGAATATAATGACTTAGAGGTAAAAGTGAAACATATAGTTTTCAGATGCCAAGGTCATATTTGCTTATAGCTTCTATTATATTATATCACCTATGAGATGTATATCTGACTTGAGTCGGTTTGGTGTAGGTGATTAAGGGCGGGACGTGTGAGCTAGTGACTCGAAGCAGCTCTCCATTTGGACATGCATACATCGACATCTTAAAGGATATCACACTTCTAACTTTATGTGCTGACTCTGAATTCCTATCATGCATTGGATATTGCTAATCTCACACTTTGGACACTATATCTTTCTTTCTATATCTCTTTTTTTTTTTCCTTTTTTTTGAAATTGTGTTTATTTTAAAAATGCTTATTACTAAGTGGGATACACCTAAATCTGTCTTGGATTTATTTTATGACCTCAAATAACGCTATGCAAAAAATTAATCCACATTGGTGGAGAGATGTGGTCCACAACAAAATGTAAGCTCCAGCCTCCAATACGCCAATGAGGGTGGCCACAAGGAAGTGGTGCCTCCTACTGACAATGGTTGATTGGTTGCAGTGTGAATATGCTTGTTGCTTGGTTTTCGCCCCTGGATGCAAACAAAAAAAAGAAATCTCACTGATAGTAATACACAATGCACTTTTTCCCATGTCTCCTTAAAAAATGCTCATCACCAAGTAGAATGCACTTAAAATTTGTGCAAATCTGTGCATCCTGAAATTGTTTCTATGACATAAATACATCTCTATTATAATGTGTATAAATACATGCATGATCAGACCTTAGTTGCTATTAATCCCTGACTAGATTTAACAGTATGATGTTTGCCAAGTAGGAACATTTGAACATATGCAGGAATCAATTCTTGTTTTTGCCAGTACGTTTCTTCAAGAATTGGGACCGGGGAGTTTCACCTTGAAATCTAGTCATGCTGTACTAGGGAAGGGTCAATCTATGGGCGGTCTTCTTAAAGTTTTAGAATTGTTAACAGATCAGGCTCGTCTTCACTTAATACCCTTCTGAAATCTACTGCTTACCAGTAATTTTGATAGTGTAATTTACATTTAGCTATAAAGGCCACGTTGAGGGGAACAGCAATTCTATTTTGAGTACCATGAGATTGTATTAACGACTGTAGATATATAATTTTAATTTTGCTCGATATGATGAATTGGGCAAGTTATTATAATAATTTTAATTTTGTTTGATATGATGACTTGTGCAACGAAATCGGTTTGGTCCTTGTAATTGTCTGAATAAACGATAGTGCTTTTGTAAAAAGTTTGATAGTATAGGACTGAATCAATAAGAATAAATTTTGGTGAGTATGTTATATAATTCCAAAAAAAAGATGTAAATAAAAATAAAAGAAAAAAAGAAAGAAGCATTTCACCATGTTTCCATTTATTCCTTAAATGGAACCTTAGCCAAAGTCGAAGCTAACTTTGAAAAATACATTTCGTGGGAGGATGACTGTTTTGCTTATTATTATTCCGTATGTAAAATAAGTTTAAAAAGGCATTTCACCATGTCTCTTTTTTCTTAAAAATTAAAGCTTCAAGAAATAATGTTCAAAAATAAATTTAAGTGGAGGAATAATTATCTTGCCTAGTTTATGGACTAATAAAATTCGACTTTAGAGCTTCATTGGAAATTTGGTCCCAAAAAATTATATACAAGAATAACTATCTTGGTTAATAAAATATGTTTTTTTTATTGATATTTTATGTGTTTTTTTACATGAAAGTGATGCCAATAGTGTTGTTGATATTCATGAAAGGTCTATATTTATGTTTAGAATGAAAATAAAGGATTATAAGACAATGTTATTTAAAAAAAAAAAAACAGACCATTTTGAAATATATATTTATATTTGTGTTTTTTTTGGTGTCAATGTTTAGAATAATGTTGTCTTTCCAAAATAACAAACATTACATGGAAATGCTGCAAGCAAACATATGTTTCCTAATTACATATTTATATTAAATATATGAATTGGTGTTTGGCTAGAAAAAAAACATTACTAATATTTTTATGAACACCATTAATGAGTATTGATAAGATTTAGGATAGAAAAATGTAGA
Source organism: Pinus albicaulis (assembly GCA_034641835.2). Classification (NCBI taxonomy): domain Eukaryota; kingdom Viridiplantae; phylum Streptophyta; class Pinopsida; order Pinales; family Pinaceae; genus Pinus; species Pinus albicaulis. The sequence continues at coordinate 342,800,081 of CM076572.1, forward strand.
TTAAAAGTGAGGAAAGTTATCACTAAGTAAACAAAGTTGATCATGATATCAAAATGTTACAAAATATGAAATTATTTGAATAGTATTCCTATGAACTATTAGTTAGCATTATTTTGGGATTGTTAATGAAAGTTATTATCGGAAGGTAATGAAAATACATTGCAAATAAGATTGTTTACAAAAACAATTCAAATAAGTGGAAAGTTATTTAAGAGGCTTTTGTAAATAGTGAGTTTGATAAAAAAAAATTCCAAAGGAATGCTATTAATTTTCTAAGTTCCTGAATATATAATACATGCTTTATTAAAAATGGATTGATATAACATTCATAGCATATTTCATATTAAAGTCTGAATATTAATGTCAACAAATAATTATAGCTAGATGTTTAAAGTTTTAAAAAGCATTTATGGTCTCCTTATCCTTATGGGCGATATTTAAATATTTAAAGTATTAGTTAAGGATGCTAACTATTGTAAATGCTTCATTATTAGGATTAGAGTGATTAATTTTTAATTATCTAATGTAATAATTTTTTTTATTTTTTTATTTTTTTATGTGTTTAAATTTTAAATTTCGGTCAAACTCTGATATTATATTATCATATCAAAAACAGACTTTACAGTAGTAGCCACCATGGCTCGATTACATTCCTTCAACCCAGAAGGCATGCATTGCCCGTAGAACTTGGTTGATTGCAAAGGCATTCGAAGCACTTGGTTATTTGCCGCAAAATTAGAAAAAGCATACCGAAAATTATCATCGTGAAGGTGAGTGCAAGGGGTCGGGCGGAGGAGCCACAAGGAGACAATCCTGATGGTGTAGGTGGTAGTTGATGTGATCCACTTGGGTCTCCAAGGCTCGGAGGTGGTCTTGAGAGTGCCTCAGAATACGACGCAGACTCTCCAGAGCCTCAATGGTCTCCATCTACAGGATTTGGACAACATTGATGTAAGCCACTAATTCATTCTGGTCCTCGTACCTTTGCTCTTGTAGTGTGTCAAAATTAAGCTGGATCTGTTGGAGCTGAGTGGAGATGGCTTCAAGGTGATCGGGGCCTTAATCTCGCCAGGGGATTGGGTTGGGGACACTGCCATGGCCGCTGTCGAGTGCTGGCTCTCTGTAGACTCCGAGTGGGAACTTGGGTCTCCTGGAAGCTCACGGTTATCCATACCTCAACCAAAACCACTGCATCGAGCCGGCCACGCTCTCTCGACATACATGCGCCCTCCTCTTTTGCTCGCTACGCTGGGCTAACGCGCCAAGTCGCTCCAATTTCGTCCGCTCGTGAGACCCACGCTCAACCCCTGTAACCTCGACTGTGCTTGTCTCGGTCCACGACCTGAGTCCCGTAGATGAGGGACACACAACCACTCCCAATCTTTACACTGTCGTCCAGGGAGGTGCAAAAACTCCACCACCCACATATATGAATTGTAGGAAAGTCGGACTGCTCCGCGAGCCCAAGGTAGAACCACCTAGGGGTTGGGTCACCAGGGGATTGTTGTTGCCCAGTCCACAGATTTGGAGCAGGCGCCCAGGTTGCAAACTCGAATCTCCCGACCACAAATACGTCCGCTGCTCAGAATTCACCGCCACCTCCCTCGTCTTCCTCCTGGTGCAGCGCGTGCGCATTCCTATACCGTTACTTGGAAGCCTACCAGCTCTCGACCTTTCGCCACCACTGCCTGACGAGCCTGTCCCTCTGCTCTTTCTAGGTAGTCGGAGCTCAAGCCAGGGTTTGAGAGCCAGCAGATGATCGCCTGCACAGACCATTGCATCAACCTTCACCATCGCCCGCGGAAATGTCCATCTCGCGTTTAACCAAAAACCAACCCGTCGCGAGAACCCCTGTCTCGAGGCTCTTTACGACTCACGTGTGTGAGGGTGATGAGTCGGCGGGCACGTGGCTTGGGGCCGGGCGGGCCTTAACTGCCCCCCTCTCACTTGTCCTGGTGATTCGACACCCCCAGCAGGGACTTGAAGGTCTTCGTCCATCATGCTTTGGAGGTCTCGACTTTCACCAAGGTCCAAGTCTGCTTTGGTGAGGAGTTCGTCCCAATTGCCACATAATTCATGAGTTGGTTTGTTCGTACCTCTGTTGGCCAGCCAATCTGCCACCTTGTTCCCTGAGTGGAGCACGTGGCTCGTACTGGTGTAGTCCAGTTCACTGATGAGACCTTTGATGTGGGAAAGTGGGCATCCAACCTCTAGCTCTTAGCTATTCTCTGAGGATCCGAGCCGTTGATTATTTTCTGGGTCATATCCAGAATCAACCGAGAGTCCCCAACTATGTGTAGACGCTTATAACCTAGGTCTCTCGCCAGAGTCTGTCCCACTTCCAACCCAGTTAGCTGTGCAACATTATTCGTCGACATGCCAAGGGAGCCTGCGAATGTTGCTTGAGGTGATCCTTTGTCATCGCAGGGGATGCTGCCATATCCTACTTGACCAAGGTTGCCCTTGGACGCTCTGTCAAATTTGAGTTGGATACAACCCAGGGGGGGAGAGAGAAGGAAGACGGGGGTGGGGGAGAATGGCGGCCCTGAGTCAAGCGAGGGTGGACCAGGTTTGAGGATAGATTTAGGAGATGCATAATGGCTAGATCGAGGAGGTCCGCATCCCAAAGGGTCCGAGATAATGGATTCCCGAAGGTTGGACAGAGTCAAGGACCAGATGAGCGGGGTAGAAGGGCCTTGATTCTCAAAGATAACACGATTTCACCCCTTCCAAGTGTTCCAGAGTAGGAGACCGGGTAGAAGCCACCATGCTCTGGAGACCACTGGGTTGGAGAATCCAAGGATCGACCACTCTTCAAGCACGACTCTGGAGGTTGCAGGGAAGACATCTATGGGGCCAAAAATATTAGAGGCTTGTAACTAGACTTGTTGGGTTAGGGGGAAATCCATGAAGATGTGATGCTGAGATTCTTTGGCCTGCCGACAGAGGAAGCACATGGACAACCCAATAAAACCCCTTTTAAGGAGACGATCCCATGCCAGAATATGTTTGTGCACCGCTAGCTAGAGGAAGTGGGCCACTTTCAGCCAGAGATAGCTGGTCCATATTCTGTTCCAAACCTGAGTGTTGGGGATGACCGACACCACCTGTTGAGGAGGTAAATCCCCTCTGCGGATAGAGGCGATCCCTACTAGCCCAGCAGGGGTCTAGCAACAAACAAACAATGCTATGACGCAAGCTCCTAGTTACGAATGAAAGACTTGGGATAAGAGCCTACCTGGATTCCAACGCTAGATCTGAAGAAGAAGATGTCCCCGTCCTTCAGCCCTGGCAGATCACGATCCTTCCACGATCTCCGTGGATGAACACCTGCACACAGAAGAAACGAACAGATACATGCATAGGAACCAGCATACGTAACTAAACATCGGTCAGAAAAGATATTACTCGCATTAACACGATGGAAAAAGGAGTGGAACCATAATCATAGTCATCTATTAAAATGATAAACGAATAGAAGTTACAACCAAGTTCTGACGTCGCAGCTTCCTTCGAACGGGTCTCCGGTCATCCACGTCTCGCAAAGCTCGCCAAGGAAAGGGAAACCTCTCCAGAGTCTCGTAACAATGGTCTCCTTGCTTGAATGGGCCTTAAGGGAAAGAAGGGATTCTTTACGGCACAAAGGCACTTGGGAATAGGGAGATGCAAAGCTTCAGCACTTCAAGACTAGCTTGCCATGGATCTGAGCAAGCTTTTATAGATGGGGAAGGAGGGAGTTGGGATCCCTATTATTATGGGATTGGCCCTATCAACAAGGAAGGTTCCATAGAAGGTGGCAAAACCACTTCCCCTCCATAGAACTCCCGCAGCCAAACCTCCCAACTCAAGATAGGCAATGGTTGTGAGTTTGTTTGAACTCAACTTCCGCCATCCATATTTAAAAAACAGTCCCTAAAATGGGTGGCGCGATTGTTGCTCTATGACAGAGCGCCAAGTGGCGCGACCTCTTTACAGGATTTCCCTGATTGGCGCGAGCACTGAACTGTCTACCCGCGCCAATGCAAAAAGAGCTGTTTTTCATGAGTTTTGCAAGGAGATGTCTCAAGGGGAAATGAAGCTCATACTCAGAGGGATGCATTGATGATGTTTTCAAGGCATGAAAATGTTCACAGGTCACATAATGGGTCCTCCATTGTGCGGGATGGGGAATGGTAGGGACGGTGACAAATTACTGTGTAACAGATGCCCCCTAAAGCATGAGGCCCGAGAGAGAGAGGGGTGAAATGCTTTACGAGAACATGTCCAACTGAAGGCCCGCCGTCGGAAAACCTGCGCAGAAAGATACAACTGATATCTCAAGTACATGATGTATATATATGGTATGGACGCAGCCATCCGAAACAGAGTGTGCTATAATCCGGATCTAGGGTATGGGCGCAGCCATCCAACTAAGATCAAACAAATAGACTCAGGTATGGTCGCAGCCATCCAATCAGTGAGTCATGTACATAATGATAATAATCCACAATCGCAGCCTGGATTACAACAGACACAATCCAGGGTCTTGCGCTCCATCTCGACCCAAACAAGTACAAGTTCGAGCATGTGAATGTGTGAGCTGATGTCGAACATGCGAGAACATCGTCTGATTACCAGCCAATGATGAAAGCCGTTAACAGACGCGAGAGAAACCACCAATAATGACGATGGTCCTCAAGGTACTACAGGTACAATCTACGGCGTGTGAATAAATGAGCTGACGTCGAACACCCGCAGAATCATCCGATCGGAGGCCAATAACGAAAACCTCTCGTCGAATGCGACGAACCTGCCATTAAGGCATGCAGGCTCCAAGGTACCATCGGGAGTCTCTAGACCAACTTCCTGGATAATGAGTTGAAGTCGACAGGAAGTGACCTTGATCGAAGGTGGGCCATAATGATTCCCACATCATCGACACGAGACAGAGGAACATAATGTTTTGTTGTGAATCAGGATCATACGAGAAACAGAGGAAGGTTGATATTTGCAGAGGCCAACTTCTCTTGAACATACGAACGGCACGACAATGGACTTGGCAGTATTTGACATCAACGGATCAAAGGTCATGGTGACGAGGCAGTGAACAGATGAGAGGTCAAAAGAGATTACCCAAACCCATGGAGGCAGAGTGAAGCAACGAGATGAGATGTCCCCAACCCGACACGGATGCAGACAAGTGCCATGTTCAAGAGCGACACTCCTGTAATCACCGAGTGACATCCCCCATTTGATGACCAGTAACAAAGTACTGAGTATTTTTGATAACAAGCTTGAGATAGCATAACTTGATATGAAGTCCGCGCCAGGACGTCCATCCTAGTGCATTGTGGTCACAGGAAGGAGGAACTTGGTGAACGTCATTGCGACTGAGCCCAATGTCATCAGGGTTTAACGAGTCTGACAAAGGAAGAACTCGACGTCTTTTCATATTTAGAGAGTTTGAAAAGACAACAGAAAAGTAAACTCCAGCGGTCCCTTTTCGTAGATAGTTCCTCGGATCCGAAAAGGTAGAAAACAATATCCGAGAAAACCTCCTGATCGCGATAGGCTAGGGTTATTCCTTTAATGTCCCGATCATTTGGCCAGAAAAGGGTTTCCGATCTTGGGTGAATGTCGATTCGTGTCCGACTGCGGATCGAAAACGTAGGGCCTCGGCGATCTTTTTCATATTTGAGAGTGAAAGAGGCGAAAAGATGACTCAGTGACTTTCGATCATATTTAAAGTCTAGAAAAAGTATAAAATACAACTCGTCTCCTTTTAAATGCGGCAGAACACAACACATTGCACATACCCAACAAGCGTAAAATCCACTGACATAATACATGCAAATATTTGACAAAAAATAACTTTTAAAGCACATTTAACGACGAAAAATTATAAATATGTCCAATGGTAAAAAATGAAATTACTTTTTACTATTTACCTTGTGGACAGTAGCAGTGGTCCATTTGGAGCAGAATCTTCTGACGGCGATTGCGACCGATCCAGGCAACCATTCAGCGTCTCGTCTCTGACAGGTAAGAGGCGCTCCTTTTCTCTTTCTTTCCATGTATTTTTTAATGAATTTCCCTTAGAAATCCCGACTCACGTGGGGGCACTCTTGAAATTTTAGGGTAAGACCGATGGCGCAGTGAGACACGGACCCGGCATGTGATCTTTTATCAAAGGGCTCGCGCCATATGGCGCGACTGTCAGCAAAACAGTCGCGCCAGCGGCGGAACACAAATTTCCGCCTAAAATTCCGCTATTTATGCCAAATTTCTTGAATTTTGAAACTCACAAAAGATCTAATCAAGGGTTTTGGACCATGTGAATGCGGATAAACGATCGAGAATGGCAATTGAATGGAAGGAACGAACAGAGTGAGACTGAAGAGGCCGTGCCAAAGCCAAGCATGTATGAATGCTACGAGGCGTGGCTTAAAAAGTTCTTCCTCCGCCATGCTTACGAGCTCGGCCTGAGCTCCTCCAGTATACGATCAGCCTGGGATGCATGACCAAGTATTGAGAATACGAGACCGAGTGTTGGAGATTGGAGTTCTTGACATTTATTTCATAAGCTGGATTGTTTCGCGAGGGTCCAATCCTGTGGACTGGGAGTAGACCATCAGGGGAAAAGATGGAAGAAGTAATGGCGCGGGTGTGCCGTGGGGCACAAACAGGAACATGGAGTAAGAAGGTCTACATCTCAACCATCCCTGATCTAGCACTGAGAGTTGTACTCCACACCATTACGCGGGCTGCCGGATCGCCGGCACCGCACTGCAGGCTCCCTAAGGCTCAACTCTTCTTAGCCTCGAGAATGCATGGGTCCCCGGCGTATGATTGGGCAACGGGCGAGTCACGATCAACATGAGCGGCTCACAAAGTGCAAGGCAAGCAGTACACTGGGGTATGGTTCCATCTTGGTATCGTTCATTACGGAACGCTACCAACCTTCGAGGCAAGAAGGCCCATGTGGCGTCATTTGAGAGCCGAAAGTAACTCAAGCCCAAACGATACCGTGCCCAGTCTGAGCGGAGCAGAGATGTCTGAAGCTTGAGTTCTTTGGGGTAGCTACGCGCCATTGATGCGTTGGAAGATTGGCCCTATGCGGGAACTGACTTTACAGGGGACCCGGATCTCCCGCTACCAGAAGGAGACCACTGGGATGAAGAGCTGGGTAAGACCTCAGATTTTGATTTTATGTTTATATGTTTTTTTTTATTAATACACACTTGTCTTAACACAATTATATATGCATGCAGATGTAGGACCTGAGAGACCAGCCGGGATGTCTCCTATCTTCCGGAGGACACAACTCGCCCCCGAGATCCAGGGGGAAGGTACCGGAGGAGAGGCACTGGTTCAGAACCTCGAGGGGATCGTCCATGGGATCCCAGACTATGCCCGACTGTCAGATGTACCGATGGAGTACCAGCGCCATACGGTGGGAGTTCCAAACCGGCTCCACCGAATCCCGAGGCGGCTAGTGCGTGCAGTGACGTGCTATCATGAGCACCATGCTGATTAGTCTCTAGGATTTAGCCACACCTATTTTTTTGAGAGACACAGTGTCTCCGGATGTATTAAGACAATTATGTATATTTTTTGAGTTTTACGTGACACACTTCCATGTAAACATTTCGATATCTATATATATGCATATCTATTTCTGGATGAGTCTTCTTTACATGTGATGATGATTTATAAATTGCGCAAATGTCTATCTAACACCAAATTTGCTACCGCATCTGTCAATGTATTCAAATGTCTGGGTATATGATGATATGTAATGTATTCAAAATTCCTTTCCAGTAATCGAATACGCAAATACAATCGTAAAATGGACGGGTTTCTTACCGAATAGTGCCCGTTTAGCTGCAACACTACAAGCTGTGAATCTAGGTACACAAGCAATTCACGGATACCAAGGTTTACTGCCTCGGTTAATAATTCCAACACGGCGCTATATTCCGCGATATTTTTCGTGGTACGTCCTAAACACACACCTTGCAGGTCGATCAACTCACCAGCAGGATCATAGATTACCCAGGCTGCAGAAGACAGATTCCTGGTACTGCGGGAGGCACCGTCCGTGAAACCAACAAATGGATGAAAAGACATCTGCACAACCAGGAAGACCCGATCAGCAGAAAGATGTTTACAAATCACACCACACCATGCACACAAATGACAATTACACACCTATGTACACACACCACACCAAAAATCATTTCAGGCGTAGTACTTCTTAAGGTACAGCCCATTTCTGGGCTGCGCCAATGGAACTCCTTCGTAGTCTATAAGCTCGTAGGCCCCATTTTTCAAAAAACGTTTTACTATGTAGGGACCGTGCCACATGGGCTGGAGTTTACCGGCACCAAGCTTATCATGTGCCTGATCGTACAAGAGGACTAGGTCTCCTTCAATGAAAGAACGGGGAGAAACAGATTGATCAAAATGAGATTTGACCCTCTTCTTTTGTGCTTCGATAATCAAAGCAGCTAGACGACGGGCTTCATCCAATCGTTCGAGATACAGAAGACGCTCTTCCTCAGGAGAAGTATCCGGTAAGAGCTCCACAGCTAATTTGAGCGAAGGAATTTCACATTCAACCGGCAAAGTAGCTTCCAGACCGTACACCAGTTGGAATGGTGTGAATCCGGTTGCACTTTTAGCGGATGTTCGGTACGCCCAGAGAGCTGAGAACAGTTGGAGATGCCAACTGGATTTATGAATCCCAACTGTTCGTTGAAGCATAGTGACCAAAACCTTGTTCACCGCTTCAACCTGACCGTTCGCTTGAGGGTAGTATGGCGTTGAGCTGTCGTGACGCAGACCCAACGCAGCTGTCAGCTCCGCCATCATGTAATCGCGGAAATGAGTACCGTGATCAGTGACGATAGCTTGAGGGACCCCGAATCGTGCAATAACATGGTTGAATAAAAATGAAGCAGCCATTCTTCCGTCAGCAGCTAGTGTAGGCATCGCCTCGGCCCACTTAGTGAAGTAGTCGACGGCGACAATGATATATGCATGCCCCCCGGCCGAGTGAGGGTTACACGTCATAAAATCCACGCCCCATTTCGCGAAAGGGCCGACGGTAATAACGGGATGCAAAGGCAACGGCGGCGCGCACATCTTGCGCTGGAAAATCTGGCACGGATGGCATTTTCGGACTGCAGTGATACAATCCTTGAATATAGAAGGCCAGAAATAACCTGCCCTCAGAATCTTTTGGGCAGTGGCATATCCGGACATGTGTCCACCACAGGCGCCACTGTGGCAGTCATTCAAGACTTTCTCACCCTCGTCCAAGGTAAGGCATCGTCGGAGCACCGAATCTACTCCAATACGATATAGGGTATCTCCCACTATGCGGTAGGGTTGGGACTGGTGCCGAATCCGACGGCGTGCAGCTTTATCCAACTCAGACCGGAATGTCGCGGTCTGAAGATACACTATGATGTCACCGTACCAAGGATCACGAGTATCAATAAGAAACAGCGTTTCGTCCGGTATATGATCTTCAGAGTGTTCAGGAAGAGAGTCTGTAAGGGGGATAGGATAAATAAACCCCGCGTTCAGAAGTTTTTCAACCTCTGCCTTGATAGCGGCGGCTTTCCGAGGATGCATGGGACGCAAGCGTTGGCGCACGGGTTTCGCACCTGGATAGGTTGGAATCTCGTGCACGACAATACTAGGATCAATTCCCGGCATTTCCTCGTAGGACCACGCAAAAACATCTCTGAACTCTTTGAAAAGTTCCGTATAGACCTGAATCTCCTCAGGAGAACAAGTCACACCCACATGAATGTTCTCAACAATCCCTGGTTTAACAGAGATGTTGATAGGAACTGTTTGAGTAATGTTACTCAGATTGCCCTCCGAAAAGACCTCGTGTGTCAAGATCGGTGTTTGAAGAGGCGGGGAAGGAACCTGAGTAGCATAGCGCTCTAGACAATCAGTCATTGCCCCCAAGCTAGGCATAAACGAGGAACGATGATGCCCATCGCCCCAGGGTAGTTCCTCGAGAGACATAGTTTCGATGATAGCCTCATCTGAAGGAAACGTTTCTCTAAGAGGATCAGGCGAATCAGCCTGACCAAGCCAGGGGGATTGTGAGTAGACGTCAAGAGCCATGCTCATCGGAGCATGCTGAGGAGGTGGAGGATCCGATGCGGCAACAATCTCACAGTAGCTAATCTCTACTGGCGTTAAAGGCATGGATTCTCCAAACTCATATACCTGCTCAGGTGTAGGAATCAGCCAGGGGTCATCAGTCCTGGACAACATGTTGACTTGAGCGGTATTCGGTGGCGGCGCAGGGAAAATACCCATGAGGACTGGGTCTTTGAAAAGACCCGGTCCTATGCTGTCTGGGGGATTCGGAATTTGATCCACATACGGCACGTTGTTCTCGGAGCTAGAGGTAAAAAATGACAACTGGTCTACCGTGACAATCTTGCCCTCGTGAGGGAACTTGATGAATCGAAAGACGGTAGACGGCACGCAGAGCATGGCATGAGTCCAGCTGCGGCCAAGAAGTATATTGTAGTTGAGTTTAGCGTCAACCACTTCTACTTCTACGTTGACAGTTTTTCCCTGTAATGTAATCGCCAGACTCTCGAGAACTCCCAGGGGTTTAGATTCCCGACCATCAAATGCCTCAAGGGCATTAGGAGATGATGATAAGGTTGGAGAGCCGATGGCCTTCCAACACGCGGAGGACATAACGCAGGTGGATGCACCCTCATCTACGACGGCTCTGTGATCGTTCAGACCGTTAATCCCGACTTGAATGACCAAAGCGATTTGATGCGGAAGTCGGGGAGTAAAATTCTCCAGATCAAAGGTGAGAAGGCTCGAATCGGCGGGATCGATGCCACCGATGGCAGACAATAAAGCCTTCCGTTGTGAAGGACAACTTTGAAGAACCTCAAGTGCCGACATGGCAGATGGCGCTTGTGCCAAATCCTCAACGATACTGTAATGTTGAGCGGCGCGAGCATTTGGATTATAAGAGGATCTCCGAAGAACACCCTTGGGAGGTGGTTTCACAACGGGTTCGAGAGTCGGCTTCTCAATTTCCAATGAACCAGAAGCAGGTAGGGGAGGCGGTCCTTCCGCCACTGCCTTCCCGGGTGCCTGCTGCTGATTATTGTAATCCTTGGACCTCGTAGCGATAGTGATAGGTGCATTAGTTCTCATCATGAAAACCTGAGACCCAAACGGTGCAGATGGTGACGCCTGTTCGACCATCTGGGTCTGCTGTGATGGAAATGGCTCTTTTAAAACAGCCGGAGTTCCTTTTGAGCCCTTAAGAAGTTGACTGACTTCGGACCGTCTTGGACAATCCTTAGTGTAATGGTCACCTTCACAGATGAGGCAAGGAAATTTTGGCTTACGTTGGGAGCCATCCTCAGTTCGAGATTTAGATTCCGGTTTTGGGGCATCAGATTTTGATTTGCCTTTGCCCTTCTTCTTCCCCTTGGAGGATTTATCCGCAGGATTAGCCTGAACGGAATTCACCTCCGCGGTTTTACCAGAATCAGATGATGCGGGATTAGCAGAGGTATTGTCGGAAGAATTAGCCTTCTGCTTCCCATTCGAAGACTTCTTCGAATGTTGAGAGACGGAACCAATGACGCCATCCACCGTAGGGGTAGGCGGGGTCTTTTTGGCTCCGGGCCGTGGAGCATCAGGCAGGATGTCATAAAGCGTGCCAGATTGTGAATAAACAAGATCCAGATACTGGGCACGCGCGATAGCTTGTTCCTCCGTCACACACGCTCCCATCGCGATATCCTGAGCGATTTTATTGACAAAGGAGGTGGTGAACTAGTGGGTCAAAATCTGATCAGGTATGTGAAACTTGATCAGTCGACGACGGCGCCGCCACTCATGGATGTGATCCGAGATGTGAGTGGCCGAGTCCTGCTTCAGGGAAGACAGGAGGTGCGTCCCAGTCTCATACCGGACTGGTAACTGGAAATGCGTGAGGAAGGCCATAGCTAACGAGTTGAAATCCTGAAAGATACCACGGGATAGCTCTATGTACCACTTAGCAGCAGCACCTGTTAAAGTACGCTGGAAAAGACGCAGACGAACCGAATCGTCAGTCCAAGAGTTAGACGAACACCAGAGGTGATACGTCATCACATGCGCCTGGGGGTCTTCGCCAGATTTGCCCCTCAAACTTAGGACAATCTCCTGGTATCTTGGTTGGAACCGGAGGCCAATATGGATTATGAGAAATCGGATCATTGGTCAACTTTGAGACGTCCGGTAGATCCAAGGTAGCCAGGAACGGCAATGGAGGGTTAATTCCCATGCCAGTCCCAGAATAAGGTCCGGTACCCATGCTCCACGATGGTTGTGAATATCCCTGCCCCCATGGGTTCTGTCCCGTAGGATTCTGACCGTGAGGGGCATAATTCGTATAGCCAGACTGATTTGGATTCTGGTAACCATTGTGTGGGGCTTGATAACCAGGGTTCGGGCCCTGATTAGGCGTTTTCCCTGTATAAGCAGCATTTGGATTCGGCTGCTGAGCATAGTTAGAACCGGGTGGAGGAGGTTGATACTGAGAGCCTCCAGAGTGGTTATAGTTCGGTTGAGATTGACCATGAGGATAATAACCACTGCGGACAAAGGTCTTTGTGATAAGTGGAACCACCGGAGCAGTGCAGTAGGGCGCGATCATTGATTTAGGCACAGAAGCATTGAATGAAGCGGTATTGAGCGAGTGAACGAATGAGAAGTGCCACAGATGAACGAGGTTGACCGAATAGGCGTACTGAATGAGCAGGTTGGCCGAGAGTGAGGGGGGGCGGCCACAGATAAACCGAGTTGGCCGGATAGACGGGCTTGCGCAGGCTGACCTGGTTGTAAGTGACCCCAGGTTGCACCGAATAAGCCGGTTGGCCTGGAGGCGGGACACCAGGTTGTACCGGATGACCCGGTTGGCCTGGTGGTGGAACAGGACCAGGTGCTTGCTGGAAACCAGTTTGACCTGAAGCAGAACCATAAAGTGGTCCTGGATGATATGCAACGTTAGAGACAACAGGATACTGCGGTTGCATCGGTAAAGAAGGCTGGATTTGCCCCCCAGGACCATAGGCCGGTCCCTGTTGATACCCCGGCTGAGGCTGAGCAGGTTGACCAGCAGGGTTATAATACGGTCCTTGCGGATTATAGAATGGCCCTTGCTGGCCCGCAAGGTAGCCTTGATTGGGCTGTCCCTGCGGGTCGTACTGATAGCCAGGTTGGCCTGCAGGTTGGCCTTGAAAAGGCTGTGCCTGCAGGTTCTGAGCCTGGTTGTACGGTAAACCTTGAGCATACAGATAAGCCTCAGGAGCAGGAAGACGCAAAATGTCCCCATGCTCGTCAAGCTGACCCGGGAAACCATACACGGGAGTGCCGTCCTGTGCATAGTGCGAAAAGAAAGATCGGTAAGGATCTTGGGGAATCTGTCCAGCTCCGGCGTTCGGCTGTTGCAAAAACAACCGATACTCCTCTGGAGAGATATTCTCCGGTATAGAAGTAGCTAGATAAACATCTTCAGGAGTTGGCCCAACCCTGGTAGCCGAGACAACAGAAGAAGAAGCAGCCACACAAACGGTGGGCCGCACGGGAACAGAAGTGACGGGCGTCGAAGGAGACACCCCGGGTGTAGTGACAGCTGGTCTCGAAGCAGGAGATGATATTCCCATAGAGGCAGCAGCTGAAATGATCTGACCCAGAGATCTGTATCCCTGCGGTAAAGAAGGACTGGCTGACGACATGGTAGCCAGCTCAGAGTCGTCTCCCTCAAATAATCTACGAGGGATGCGCTGATAGTCATCAGACCCCGGAATTTCCTCACCAGAATCACTCATGGTTGATCCTGCCGTTAAATCACGCAGAAGACGGCGAGGACTAGGAGGAAAAACAACAGCAACAAACGGTGAACCCGATGTAAGAGAAAGGAAATCAGCTCCTAATCTCAATTCGGACACAGGGTCCGAAAAGGGCCAGTTGAACTCAACTGGTTCTCCAAAGGGTTGCTCGGCGAGGACCGGTCCCCCGTCAGGGAACTCGGAAACAACAGGCTGCTGTGGTTCAACAGAAGGCTGAGAAGCTTCTGAAGAATCGTCCGTGTAAGGACTACCAGTAGACGAAACCGAAGGTTCCGCCACCGTGACAAAAGACTAGAAGAAGAGAGCAAACACACACACGGGCTGAAAACGAGTTAAGACACACGATCAAACAGTCACAAGCAATATCTAAACGGGTGTGTAATCGTGGGAGATTGATTTTACCACATTGGAAAATAAACAAATTCTACCGTTTCATGTTTTAAGAGTCGAGAAACGATAAAAAGATGACTCTATCTCTTTCAGAGTTGCTACAAGCGTGAAAGGACAAGCGCTTGACGGTCTTTTCAAGTTTAGGGAGTCAGAAAAGACCAAATGACTGCTCAGGAAAAACTAGGCACAAAGGGTGTACCAAATATCCGTGAACTGCAATATACACCTTGGTTTAAAAAATGAAACAGAAATCGACCAAGGACTTTCCGTACGTGCAGGTAGTCTCCCCGAATGCTGTGTTCGGTGTATCACGGGTATAGGGTGGCAGACTCGGCTTCCTGTGGATAAAGGATTGAAAACCTATGGGGGTCTCCCTTTATATACGCGACGGTACGGGGAGCGCAAGTCCGTACTAGCGCTGTCTAAAGCCAACAGGCGAACGACAGCTGCTAGGTTTAACGACGCCGGAACACGTCTCTAGCCTAGACCTTTTAAATATGTTGCGTTAAGTTCCAATGTTGCCTTAGGTTAATTGAATAAATTTTACAGTTGATCTTCAATTAGATTTCAATTTTCAGGTCCTATCGTATGTAGTGTTTCCTAAATGCAAGCTATATGCCATGGTGCAACATTTCGTTCGATGAAAACTAGTTAAATAAGAGTTGAGAGCTTTTATACAAACGAAATGAACGGAATACAAACAAGAATGTCTCTAATGCAACTAATGCAATTGCACACTTTTCATTCAAACACTAATCACTAGCAATATGGAAAAGATCACAATTTGCACTAATTTAACAAAAGCAAAAGAGATTATATATATATTTTTTTGATTTTCAATGTTTAATGGCTAATGTGCACTGAAAACAAAAGGAACAATTTGAGAAATGATATCTAAGAGAGCGAAGAAAACAACATTCACTCAACGAAGCAAGCAACCAAATCTCTAAATCGACCCAAAGTCCCTCAAAACAAAGAAAGACTTAAAAACTTCCGATGGACCGTGTGATCTAGGTCCAAAGCAAGGCAAACGAATTCTGAATGAAGGAATGAACAATCACTCAAAAGACGCAGCAAAACAAATCAAAGACCGTCAAGAGAGCGTGGAGAATCAATTAACAAGTTGACAGGATAATCAGAACACCAAAACTCCCAATGGAGGGCTCGATACACTAAGCCACTAGATGCCCTAGGGCTCCAAACGTGAAATCGGTAGATAGAGGCAAACAACCAAAGGATAGCGGTGAATTCCAGCCAAACAAGACTCCAACACACTCAGACAATCAGGAAATCAAGAAGAAAAGTACTGGTCAAGCTCAGAAAGCCAAAAAATGAAGAAACTCAAAAAAGTCACAGGGGTGGCGCGACTGTATATTTGAAACTGGCGCCAGAATCCAAGTGGCGCGAGACATACAAAAGCAACAAGCGCCAAGTGGCGCGACTGTCGGGTTAAAAACCCGCGCCAGTCGAGTTCTTCAATAAAAATTAAAAAACAAGCTAATCTGAAAGCAGACCAATACAAGCTAAGCAAACCAAGAGGCTAAAATAATGAAAGAATCCAACCCAGAAGGTTCATCAAGCAAGGAGAAACAATCAAAGCGAACCAATCATAAACGGGACAAGGAAAACCGGACGTTCCCCAGTGGAGTCGCCAATTTGTTGAGGAGGTAAATCCCCTCTGCGGACAGAGGCGATCCCTACTAGCCTAGCAGGGGTCTAGCAACAAACAAACAATGCTATGACGCAAGCTCCTAGTTACGAATGGAAGACTTGGGATAAGAGCCTACCTGGATTCCAACGCTAGATCTGAAGAAGAGATGTCCCCGTCCTTCAGCCCTGGCAGATCACAATCCTTCCACGATCTCCGTGGATGAACACCTGCACACAGAAGAGACGAACAGATACAAGCATAGGAACCAGCATACGTAACTAAACATCGGTCAGAAAAGATATTACTCGCATTAACATAACGGGAAAAGGAGTGGAACCATAATCATAGTCATCTATTAAAGTGATAAACGAATAGAAGTTACAACCCAGTTCTGACGTCGCAGCTTCCTTCGAACGGGTCTCCGGTCGTCCACGTCTCGCAAAGCTCGCCAAGGAAAGGGAAGCCTCTCCAGAGTCTCGTAACAATGGTCTCCTCGCTTGAATGGGCCTTAAGGGAAAGAAGGGATTCTTTACAGCACAAAGGCACTTTGGAATAGGGAGATGCAAAGCTTCAGCACTTCAAGACTAGCTTGCCATGGATCTGAGCAAGCTTTTATAGATGGGGAAGGAGGGAGTTGGGATCCCTATTATTATGGGATTAGCCCTATCAACAAGGAAGGTTCCATAGAAGGTGGCAAAACTACTTCCCTTCCATAGAACTCCCGCAGCCAAACCTCCCAACTCAAGATAGGCAATGGTTGTGAGTTTGTTTGAACTCAACATCCGCCATCCATATTTAAAAAACAGTCCCTAAAATGGGTGGCGCGATTGCTGCTCTATGACAGAGCGCCAAGTGGCGCGACCTCTTTACAGGATTTCCCTGATTGGCGCGAGCACTGAACTGTCTACCCGCGCCAATGCAAAAAGAGCTGTTTTTCATGAGTTTTGCAAGGGGATGTCTCAAGGGGAAATGAAGCTCATACTCAGAGGGATGCATTGATGATGTTTTCAAGGCATGAAAATGTTCACAGGTCACATAATGGGTCCTCCATTGTGCGGGATGGGGAATGGTAGGGACGGTGACAAATTACTGTGTAACACCACCGCACAAAGGAGGTAAGCTTCCCTGATTGAAAAGACCTCAGAGGTTGAGAGGCCCCATCTTAAATTGTTTGGACCCTGGGAAGCATGGTTTTTTTGCTGGGCGAGATTCTTGGCAAGCCGATCGGACCCTTAGCGGGGTAGGTCGATAGGCCAATCTTCTGCATTTTTCCATTAGCGCCAACCATACTTGTCTGGTTGTTGGTGCCAGTAGTCCCTTATCATCACAACTACGCAGGAATGGAAGGGGGGCATGAGATCTGCCAAAGAAGGGTCCTGGGAGAGGCTGGGGGATTGCTGCCAAGAGTCCTCCCAGAATCGACCGGTTGCCCCATCATGCACCTCCCAGAAGAAGTGCGAATCAAGTCACTGTTAGCGTTGGCGAGGTTCCAGATGGCCGAGCCATAAATATGGAGGGGTGTGTGGAGGATTTCATACAGGGGTTTCCCCTGTGCATACTTGTGAGACCAAATATTCTTCCATAGTTCCGATTCTCCTTCCAACCATCGCCACCAAAGTTTAGCCCCCGGAGTTGCATTGAGAATTGCTCGGTCCCTCAATCTCAAGCTCCCCATTAGCTTTGGGAGACACAGCATGTGCCAGGCTACTAGAGGCCATTATCGATCCGTCGCAGTACCTCCCCAAAGGAATCGCCAGAATAAGGCAATACGTTCAGAGTAAATGCAATTCGGGGCCGAAAGAGCAGACAACTGGTAGAGGGGCATTGCTTGCAGGATAAATTTGAGGAGAGTGGCTCAGTCCGTTAGATTAAGGACCCGATGAGTCCAGTTAGAGAGCTTACTAGCCAATTTTGCACAGAGGTCTTTCCAGGGGGCAATATGCAGAGGATTGAACATGAGGGGAACTCCTAGGCATTTAGAGGGGAGAGAACCAATGTTGAAACCCAGGGTTCTGGCTAAGCAGGCTTGCACAGTGTGGGGAGTGTTGAAGAAGTAAATATCAGACTTAAGCTTGTTGAGGAGCATACCTGAGGCTTCTTGGAAGTCCTCTAAGATGATGTTGAGCTGGGAGGATTCTTTTAGAGTCATGTCACCAAAGAGGAGGTTATCGTCCACAAACAGCTGGTGAGTCATGTCAATGTTTGATCTAGGTAGATGAAGCCCTATTATCTGATTGGATTGTTTAGCAGCCTTGAGCAAGCGGCCCAACTCTTCTGCGACAATAATGAACAAGAAGGGAGAGAGCGGATCACCTTGACGAATTCCCCTTGAGGACAAGAAAGTGTCTGATGGCGTGTCGTTTATGAGAATGGAGAATAACGAAGTGGAGATCACTGATTTAATCCATTTAATCCAGTCGACTGCAAACCCAAAAGCCCGCAATATTGTTATAAGGTAATCCCAACTAAGGCGATCGTAGGCTTTCGATAAATTCAATTTCAGC
The DNA here is from genome assembly GCA_034641835.2 of Pinus albicaulis. Lineage (NCBI taxonomy): Eukaryota > Viridiplantae > Streptophyta > Pinopsida > Pinales > Pinaceae > Pinus > Pinus albicaulis. The sequence continues at coordinate 342,818,512 of CM076572.1, forward strand.
AGCATTCCATGCAGCTTATGCGTTTTGATAGAGTGGATGGTCTCATGTGTGGAGATAATGCCATCGAAGATTTGACGTCTCTCCACAAACCCCGACTGCTCATGACTAATGATGCGGTGGAGCAGTGGCTTGAGCCTGCGAACCATGATGGTGGATAGAATTTTATAAATCACGTTGCAAAGTGAGATAGGCCTGCAATCCCCCGATCTTGTTGCCTCCTTCGATTTGGGGATGAGGGTGATGAAAGTGGCATTAACGCCTAACCATACTTGTCTGAGCTTTCGCGATTCCTCCACTAACTCCCATATGTCTTGACTAAGGAAATACCAGCCAGCCTTGAAAAACTCTGCCTTAAAGCTGTTCGGCCCTGGGCCTTACTTGATGACAGGGCCTTCACGACTTCTTCCACTTTCGAGAGGGAGTTGGGGCTAAGAAGAGCTTCATTTTGGTTTTGCAAGATCAGGGAGGGGATATGCTCGGTAACTTTACAAAAAGCCTTCGATCTGTCATAACTAACATCCAACAGCAAGGAGGAGAAGAAGGCGTGAAGCTTTGTCTCAATGTCTTTGTGATGGTCTGGGCGCGAGCCATCGGTCGCCTAAAGGTGGGTGATTCTATTGCATTGACGATGTTGAATCATGGATTGGTGGAAGAATTTAGTGTTTTGTTCTCCTTCTCTCAACCACTGAATTATGGAAATTTGCCTCCATAGTATTTCCTCTTGCTGCTTCCGTTCCTCCAGGTCCTTGGTCAAGAGGTCTTCTATTTTGGCTAGCTCTTCCGTGCAGCCATCCTGGATAATTTGTTGTGCTACTTCCTCCAAGTTGGATTCTAACTGTCTCTTCTCCTCAAGAATATTCCCGAAAGTTTTCCGGTTCCAGGCTTTGATATGCCCCTAGAGGCTTTGCAGCTTCTTCTGAAACGATTGCATTTTGTCACCAGGTGGTGTACCCAGGGTTGTCCACCATGAGGCTAATTGATCCACGAATCCTGGGTGTCGCAGCTAGAAACACTCGAATCGGAATGGGCGTCTCGGTGGGGGGGTAGATGAAGATAGTTCCACACTGATAGGCCAGTGATTCGAGCCGATGGAGGGGAGGATCTCGGAGGAGAGTCGAGGGTCAGTGATAATAAGGTGCTCCGAGAAGAGAAACCTATCTAGACTACAAGCGATCTGGTTCTCTCCCCCTCATCGATTGTTCCAAGTATGGAGTCCTTGTTGGGGGATATGACATCCACGAGGCAGAGATCCTCTATAGTGTCGTTGAAGGCATGCGAGGCTAGGTCTAAACGACGGACTCCTCCCTGATTTTCTTCCAGATTGCGAATCAAGTTGAAATCTCCCCCCAAGATCCAATCTTCCTTGGCCCATGACCCGTTGAGGTTCTATAGGTGCATGAGGAACATCAATTTGTCGCGAGGCGTGGTCGACCCCTAGACCACAGTTAGGCTTCTCCACCGGTGTTCACCTATCAAACGAATCGAGGCCGAGAGCATGAATTTGGTGTCGACCAATCTTCTAGGATAATATGCCCTGGGTCCCAAAGAATTGCTATACCCCCAGCAGATCCGATAGCTTCTATTGTCATAGCTTTGTTATTCCTCGAGCACCTCTGGCTGTTTTCCTTTACTTTGTTAGCAGGGACCAAAGATTCATCGGCCAATGTTGCGAAGGAGTTTTTTGATTCATGAGGCACTGACTGAGAGGAAGAGGATGAGGCCTGAGGCGACTGGGGATGGGCGTGCGATTGGGGGCGGGCATGCAGTTGGGTGCTCGAGCAGTCAGGAGGAGTGGGATGTTGTGGCCGAGTTGTCTTGGATCGGCGCCCTTGAACTGATTGAAGGCCGGGCTGCTGTGGCCGAGTTGTCTTAGATCGATGCCCTTGAACTGATTGAAGGCCATCACGTCGTTGGTCATCGCAACCGCACGAGAATCTTCAGCTATTGTTAACGGGTAGTTGCAGAAGAGATGGCCATACTCATGGCACTTATGGCATTTGAAAGGGACGTGCTCATAGTCCATCGGTTGGGTCCATGTAGAGTCGTGGTAGATCAGATCGATGGATTCTGACAACGATTTTGATATGTTCATATGGACACAGATCTGGGCATTAGTCGCATGTCGTCGGCATTTAGTGATCTTCGAGGTTTTAACAAATGCTCCTATTGAGTTCCCGATTCCGTCTAGGATATCCGGCTCTCAGAAATCATCGGGGAGAGAGTAGAGTCGTACCCAGACAGGGGCCACGGTGAACTCTTCTTTGTATGGGTTGTAGCATTCCTCCCAATAGCGGATGAGGAGGCCTGCACTTCCCATGAAGTATGGGCCGTTTTCGAAGATCCGCTTGCAGTCTTCCAGATCTTCAAATATCACAGTAAAGAACCCTTTAGCCCTGATTCAGAGTTCGATATTTTCCTTCGGGGACCACTTATTCTGGATCCAAGCCAGAATGTCTTGTTCTCTTGGCCATATCCCCTAGAACTTACAGATCATTGCATGGTCTTTCATATACTGTCGAGCTTTTTCCAGGAGGTTGTTAGGGATGAAAAATTTGGGGTTGATTGCTGCCTTAGCCTCCTTTGCTTACCACTGCGCCCCCATAACTGGGGTTTCTGCAAACGAGGAGTCGTCGTTCGATCCATTGGGAAATTGTCCTTGCACGAAGGGAGTCCGGTTTACTGTGTCACAGTAGGATTGTGGTCCCTCTTGCCGCGGTGGGGGGCCTGACTTGGGGGCCTCCACCCAGGCCTGGATAAGCGCAGAGCCCTGCAGAAACAACACACGACGGGGCATAGCAGAGGCCTGACAGCGCAGAGGGTTACGACCGAGCTGACGAAACCCTAGCAGAGCTCAAAATCCTCTTCTTAGTATCTAATGTAATTTATTAGTATATATTAATAAATGATTAAAAGGTAAACTCTTCTTGATACAAAGTATTGATTTTAGAAGAATGTGTTATCTATGTAAATATGTAAATATGACTTGTATTTCGAAATGGAAAAACTAATGTTTAGGTGAAAGTAGCTTTGGTGGGTAAGTCAAAAAATAAATCTAGTTAGTTCAATAGTTTGCCCTTTTTTGAAGTAAGAGTCTTAAAGATTATTTTTGATATGTTATTTTGCTTTTATGCAACACTAGGTGGTATATAAGATATATTATTTCAAAGAAAAGATTTTGCAGTTATCCAATCATGATGAAGATACAAAAATAACCATTGGAATTTTGATATGGAAAAACATTTATAAAATAGAAATAATATACAAAATTCTAACTAAAGGCTTTTACATTGACCACTTCACTCTATATATGTATGAATATGAATCTAAAGGGAGTAGTTAAAAATGCAAACTTGAATGTTCTTAAAACTACTTTAAGCCAAATTTATTAACAAGTTTAGGTGCAAAAGGTGTCATTAATATAAACATTTTCTAAACATTTTCTTTGATGTCATTGATGTGACAGTGGTCAAAAAGAAAAGGAAGGTGTTCAAAAAAGGATGATCAATTAAGAGGATTTAGATGGTTGAGAGGAAGTAAAATTGATAAAATCAATTTGATCATTGAAGAAGTGAAATGTGGATAAATAGGGGTGTGAGGTTTATTAACTAACATATCACATCTAGATAATAGTGTTAGAATTTGATACAAAGTTAAGGGAGAATGAAAAAATAAAAAATATTACAAAACATTTGTTTGAAAGTGTTTGTTGAATAACATTGTTTTCCCCCCCCAAAGAAAAATCGTAGTTTCCATTAATAAATAGTGAAAATTACATGTTGTATCAGTTGCATATAACCATTGTTGGAAAACCAGTTGGTTCATATCAACTGTCCAGTATGATCGATATATATCTGGGTATATACATGTTTTAGATAATGATACAATATCTGTCAAAATACTCTGTGTATATCATAAAGAAAAAAAATGCAAAAAATACTGTAGAAATTATGGATCTTGTTGAATATTCTCCTGCTCCTCGATGAATGGCCTCTGGTAATATTGATGCAATTCATGGTCCTGTTGTACCGAGATCATCCATTGCCCAAATTGTAGGAGCACGACTTCTTATGAAAGTCTGTCGGAAACTTGGTTCCTTTCCCTATAAATGTGATTGCAAGAAATATAGTCAAATTGAGTCTTGAGTGCAGATATCTCCTCCAGTATGCCTCTAAGTGTGTGCACGTGGTATTGTGAAATTGAATTGAACTAGTTGATAACTATATTAGAATCTCCATAAATCCGAATATGTCTACAATTCTGCTCAACTGACAAAATCATCAGTAAATGAAGGCAATTTAGTTCAATGTAGTTGTTGGTTGCCCTACCCAAACCCATTTTGAGTTTGAAAAAAATGTGAATCTGAGATATACAATATTGCCCCACCTCCACATCCATCTGCTTGTGTAGATCTGTCAAAATAAGCCCATGGGTGTGTTTTATCAATGTTCTCTGGTATAATATGTCTCACACGGGTGGAAAGTTCCTCATCCGATATCAAGTTGAAAATCCCCTGTAGTTGTGCACAACAGAGCTGCCAGTGTGTTGTGGAGTCTTGGAATATTTGTTTGTTCCGGGGGATCCATATGCCCCTTTATCACTGGGAGATTTTGATGCTTATGATTTTCTGCTGACTGCCACCATTGTTGCTAGGTAGCACTAAATGTCTCGCCTTGCCACCTGATTGAGATATTAAGCATTTGCTAGAGTTGTTGCCAAACATGCTGAGTGATGGGGTAGGCTATAAAGAGACGAGAGACTATTTCAGTCATATTTTTACATAGGCAACATCTGGATGGACCATGAAAAGTGTGTATCATAAGATTATCAGCTGTGGGGACTTTGTTGTTTAATAGGCACCACAAAAATAGTTTGGCTTTGGAGGTGCTTTAATCTTCGAGAGGGGTCGCCACCACCATTATTTATTGACAGGTTCTTGTTCTGCACGAATGAATAGAAAACCTTCCTTGGGAGTGTAATGCCCATGTTTTGAAATGGCTCAGAGTAACTCATCTTCACGGTCAGTGATCTTGATGTGTGATTCTGCTAGAGCGTTCATGTACACAACCCATTCTGTATGAAATTGTAAGGGAATCCTCAATGTAGTAGCAAATTTCCAGGCTTGTCTGTAAAGAGATGTGTTTTCTTCATCAACAATTTGTGACATATACTTGATACCCAAAGTGTTTAGGTGAAATCTCAACTCCTGAGATAATAAATGAGCATTTCCACTTCTTGAACATGCATCACATCCAATGCACACATTTTCACCCAATCCTATGCGCCATGCCAAACCTTGTTTGATGACATTGATGGAGTGTATAACACCTCTCCAAATGTTGGATATGTACGGCCTAAGTCTAATATTGCTGCGCAACCATTCCAAATATGTGAGAGGGTAAATGTATTTGTGATAAACAACTTCAGGCCAAAGTCCTGTAGATGTGAGGAGTTGCCATCCTAATTTAGCTGCCAGAGCTTTTGAAAAGTTGTTGATGTCTTTCATCCCCCAACCTCCCCATTTATTGGGTTGTGTAATACGCTCCCATTTAACCCATGCAAAATTTCTCCCTTCATAACCTCCCCTTCGAAGGAAACATCGACAGATTTGTTGTATTCTATTAGTGATACCTTTGGGTATCCAAGCAAGAGACATCCAGAAAACGGGAGTAGCTTCCAGGACTGATTTGATTAAGACCAATCTGCCCGCCCGTGAAAGACATTTTTGTTGCCATATGTTAGTCCCGGCTTATAATTTTGTAATGAGACATGTCCAATCTGCAATATAGTAATTGTTGGGTTTTAGACGGAATCCCATATACTTTATACCTTCCTCCAGGTCGATAGGTCTATATAAGAAATGCTGTGCGATTCTATGTTTATGTTGTGGGCAGTTGACATTCATGATAGTTGATTTATCCATGTTTGGTACCATCTCAGTGCCTTTACAAAGAGTTGTTAAAATATGCAAAACATTTGTTGTATCTTTACTGGAGCCATCCAGGAAAATTAAAACATCATCTACGAATAACAGATTAGATATGACAGTGGCATCAGAGATTCTTACCCCAGTGATATCTCCAACTCTTCGTGCATTCGCTATAAGTCTACTCAGTGCTTCCATTATGAGCAGAAATAGCAGAGGGGATAATGGACAACCCTGTCTCAGACCTCTACCAACATGAAAGAAATTTGAGGTCACACCATTAATGAGGATACTATATGAGACAGTTGTGACACAACACATGATCTAGTTGATGAATGAGTGGGGTATGCCAATATGAGTGAGAATGAGTCAAAGATATGTGCAACATGTTCGGTCAAAAGCCTTTGATAGGTCTATCTTGAGGATGATGCTTTGCAGATGTTTGAGTTTTATGGAGTGAAGTTCTTCCTAAGTGGTACCTATGGCCTCAGGTATCTTCCTATGAGAGATGAAAATTGCTCTTTGGATATATGGTGAGATAGAATAGGTTAAATTTGATTTGTAATGATTCTGGAGATAATCTTGTATACAGTTGCAAAGGGATATAGGCCTAACCTCATCAAATGTCTGTGGATTTTCTGATTTTGGAATAAGAGTAATGAATGTGGAGTTGAATGGCCCATACATGCGACCTTTTTTTCTGCAGTCCTCCACCACCCTGAGAATGTCCTGTCCAATTAACTTAAAGAAGGTGAGATAAAATTCTATGGGTCAACCATCTGGCCCAAGGATTTTATCTTTTTGAAACCATTTTAGAACCTCTTTGATTTCCCCAAATGTGACATGATTGTTTAATCTTTTAGTGTCCTCCTCATCAACAAATCCTGTGAATATTCTGGCCATGTTTAGAATGTGCTCGATGGTGGCTTCACGAGGAGATGTGAAGAGGTGACTGAAATGTCTAACCCCCATATCCGCAATCTGGTGAAAAAATGTAGCCTCTTTGCCCGAACTATCCTTTAGTGACCATATAGTGTTTGTGATTTTTCGCCCTTTTGCGCATTGTTGGAAAATTTTCGTGTTTTCATCCCCAGCTTGTAGCCAAATGGCTCTACTGCCGAGTCTCCATTCCTCTTCATTTTATTTAAGGATATTAATGTTTTCAGCTTCCAATCGGGTGAGGGTGAGCTTGTTGTTAATATAAAGGAAACCCTTGTTATTGGAGTCCATCATGGCTACAATTTTAGATTCAAGTTGCAACAACAGAGTCTCATCCTTCTTTATTTTTTCCTTGATCCATGATATAGTTCTTTGCTTGAGCTTCGATAGATTATCTGCAAACACTTCTGCTGGGTCCCTGTCCATGGCATGGATACAATTCGTTCAAGTTTCCTTGACCAGTTGGTGGAATTCTGCTTCTTTTAGCCATGACGAGTTAAATTTGAAAGGTGCCTTTGGTTTGGGGGTGTTACACAACATTTTGTCACTGTCCCTGCAATCCCAAACTCGCACATTGGAGGGTCGATTATATGACCAATAAGAAGTGTCATGCTTTGCAAATACCATCCTTGCATCCCTTTTGATGAAAACAACATTCTTCTTGTTGACATTTCCCTGAGCAGAGCTGTAAAAATCCCTATTTTTACCTTGGCGCGAGTAGCCAGTTACACCCTCCCGCCGACAGAGAAATTTAACACTGAGCCCGCGCCCCTTGGCGCTCTTTGCCAGTTAGACACCCATGCTAATATGTTTATGGAATGTTTTTTAAAGATAGAGGCGGAGGTTCCATTCCAACCACCTCAGAGATGAGTCATTGGGAGTGGTTGAAATGAAACAACCACAGACTCCTTCCTTTAGTTAGTAGTTTCCAACTCCCTTGGAACTCTCCTAAAGGTTAGGATTCCCTCCCACTTTTGTAGGGATCCCAACCTCCTCCTTTTCCTCTATAAAAGAAACTATCTCTTTTAGTAGAAGCTAGCTGAACAACTGAATAGCTGAACTGGGAGAATTATACATACTATAGCTAAGCTGCCAGAGAAGATAGAATAAGAAGGATTATGTTGAGAGAGCTTGAGTCAAAGACTTCTGAGAGAGCTTGAGTTCAAATTCCTTGACCAACATTTGAGATGCGCTTCACCTGAACCCTGTTGGAGGAGACTGCGATGTCAAAGCATCGGTTGTACTCTTCTATTCATTTATATACATGACTACTATTTGGTTCCACTATTGTGTTATGATATTTATTTGATGCGATATGTTTAGCCCTCTTTGACTGGCTAATAGTTGTGAGTGAAAATATTCTGTCGTATGTTGTTCTTGTTCTTTGTCCAATGTGCAGGTATCTGAGCGTAACAATGAATGGATTGTGATTTGCCAAGGCATGAGCGAGATGCTGCTACTCTTTCTGCAACAACGAAAACATTGGATTCAAGGTAGGTCAATCTACCATGTTTTTTGTTCATTCATTAACTAGGAAGCAACACTTTAGCGTGTCCTTTTTTTACTAGACCCACCCTGGGGCTAGAGGGATCGTCTCTATCCGCAGAGAGGATTTACCTTCATAACAAATTGTCGACTCCACTGGGGATCAGTGCGAGTTTGTCATGTCATCCTGTTGGGTAAATTTCGATTATTCGTTTATTTATCTGTCTTTTTTGGTTTGTTTGTTGAGTTTCCATCCTCTGTTCAACTCTAGAGTGTCAAGGTTGACCTCTGCTCATTAGGTTATGGTTTTTCCTTTTTTTCCCATAGGTATCCAGCTTGGTGCGGTTTTTGTCTGGACAGTCATGCCGATTGGCGCATGTTGCTCTTTTAACACTCACGCCAACCCCTGTATGGCGCGGATTACAGTCTTACAGTCGTGCCAACCCTTGTAGGTTTTGATTTGACCTCCTTAATGAGTATTTTGGTCATTTGTTCTTGCTTCTGGGTTATTTTTGAGTGTGTTTAAGCCTTTTAGACTGTGTTGACTACTGTAGACTTGTTTCCCTCAGTGGTTTGTCCGTTTTCTTGTCGTTTTCGTTTAAGACCTTAGGGTTTCTAAGTGTTCTTGCACACCGAGCCTTTTGTTCAAGAACAAGTCTCTTTGATTGTTATCAGTCTCGTTTCGGGTCATTAGATTGAGTTTTTCTTGATCCTTTTGTTTTGCTGATTGAATGGTCTTTTCTTTTTTCGATTAGTCCTTCTTCTTCAATACTTTGAGCATCGATTACTTTGCTTGTTTGGGTCGCTTTGGGAAACTCTCTTTTCCGATTGAAAGTTTGCTCCATTAGCTTGTATGTTTTTGTGTCTGTTTCGCTTTGGTTGAGTCATTCAATTTCAAAACCTTACATTCAAAAAACTCAAACTAGTGTTTGTTTTGTTTTCCATTGAATTAGTACGTTGTGTGCTTTATTTCATTGAAAAATAAAAAAATATCTTTGCATTATTTTATTGTATTGAAAGTGAAGAGTTCCTTTACATAATTAGCATTTGTCAATCTAGGAAGGAATTTTGTTTTTGATTGATTGCATTAAGGGCATTAGAAGTTCTTCGCATATTTTCCTTGCTTGCTTGTTTGAAACATTTCTATCCTTCTTATAACTAGCATTCATCGAATTGAAATGATGTTTATTTGCATATAGTTTGCATTTAGGAAATTGAGCTCCAAATTCGATAGGGCCTGGAAATTGAAATCTAATTCAAGATTAACTTTAAAATTTACTCAATGAACCTAAGGCAACATTGAAACCTAACGCAATATTTCTCGTGGTCTAGGCTAGAGACGTGTTCCGGTGTCTTAAAACCTAGTAGTTGTCGTTCGCCTGTTGGCTTCAGACAATGCTAGTACGAACTTGTGCTCCCCGTACCGTCGTGTATATAAAGGGAGACCCCTCTAGGTTGAAATCCTTTTATCCATAGGAAGCCGAGTCTGCCGCCTTGTAACCGTGATACACCGAACACAACATTCGGGGAGACTACCTACACGTACGTCAAGTCCTTGGTCATTTTTGTTTCATTTGATCACCAAGGTGTATATGGCAGTTCACAGAAACTTGGTACACCCTCTTGCTTAGAATTCCTGAGAAGTCATTTCGATCTTTTCGTGACTCTTTAAACAAGAGAAGAGATCATCGAGCACTTGTCCTTTCACGCTCGTTTCAAATTGAAAGTGACTGAGTCATATTTTTCCTGTTTCTCGACTCTTAAAACATGAAACAGTGAATTTTGATTTCAGTGTTATAAAATTAATCACCTACGATCACATGCCCATTAAAAGTTTGTTACTTGGTCTGATTGACTTCCTTGGTTCTTGATTTTGGTACCTTCGATTGGTTATCTCTTTCCCTTCCTTTTCTGATATACAGTGAAAGTGGCGGAACATCCAGCTTCGTCGTCCTCACTACCTCCTAGCGGTAGTTATTTTCCAGACGTTTCTTTCAAAACCCCTCAGTCCACTAGGTCTGTTGAGTTCTTGCAACCTATTCTTCTGTCTATCCAACCCATTTCTACTCGATCTCCGCTTGACGAGCCAGTTGAATTCCATTGGCCTCCTTCAAGTGCTTGGTCTGGTTTTGGGGAAGAAGGAGAGTTTCCTCCTCTTACGTCTGGATCACCTTTTGTTGCTGCTGCGCTAGCTCCTATTCCTCGTAGTCTTTTCGAAGATCTTACATTGGACTCAGATATGGATTCCTCCAGTTCTGTTGGCAGTGAAGGAATGCCTGTTTCCACAGGAGAATATCAACTCTTTCATGAATATCTTTCTCGTGCCTCCACCCAATCTTCACCACCGTCGGTCTCACTTACGCTTGGATATAGGTCTTTGAGTCAGATTATGTCTAGCATTGCCTCCATTGCGCAATCCAGTAAGTAAATCATCCTCCAAGTTCGGTCCTACCTTCGTTGGGGCTCTCACCTTCGACTCCTGGTTCGTCAGTTACTGTCACATCTTTTCCAGTTCAACCAACGGTTTGTGTGGCTTCTAGTTCAATTTCGACTACTCCTGTGATTCCTGGAGGTCTTACTTTTGAAGAATATCTGTTGGCTGTTCAACAGCAAAATTATCAGGGTTCTCAGTAGTCTCAGACTCCTGCTAATCCTCGATTCCATCAGTATGATGCTATTGGTAATCCCGTATATATCTATTCGCACCATTATCATGTGTATGGTAATCTGGTCTATTTGCCTCCTATTGATCCTTATCAGACTGTTACTCATCTGGGACCTACTCTTCCTGCGCAACCCTCTGGCTTACAAGGACAACCCTCTCAGGGACAACCTTTAGCGTAGTAGGGCCCTGCGTCTAGTCCACAGGGACAACCATATGGTCCACAAGGCCAACTTTTACAAGGACAGCCTTTGGTCCAACATGGAAAACCCTTTGGTCAATCTTTAAATCAACCCGGATCAGCTTTTGGTCCTGGAGGGAAAAATTATCCATTACAGGGACAACCTGTTGCACCTCAATCACAACCGCACGTTCAGTATGGCCAAAATATTGTGCAACCAGGAAAACCCTTTGGTCCTTCTTCGGGTCAAACTGGTCATCAGGGACAACTTGGTCCGTCGCAACCATCAGGCCAATTCCCACAAGGTCAACATGGTGGCCCTCAACAACCATTTCAACAGCCGGTTCAACCAACTCAGCAGTCGTTGCAACCTGCCCACCAGAAGATTCCTTCGTTTCCGCAGCCGGTTTTACCTGCTCAACAGCCTGCTCAACAGCCTGCTCAACCTACTCTGCAAGGTCAACCTACTCAATCGCAGGGAACTTATTAAACTCAAGCTTCATATCAATCGGTATATAGCACACCCCAAATTCCTTACCCTCAAAATCAACCTGTGTATCAGCAACTTCAAAGTCATACTTACATTCCGTAGCAGAATCCTTATGCTACTCAGCAAGGACCTCAGTGGTATGCTTCGACTCAATATCCTAGTCCTCAATCCCAGTATCAACCAAATTATCCTGTTTTTAATCCCTATGATCCGAATCCTTCGGGACAAAATGTATGGGGACAGAATCCCGCTCGAACTGGGTGGAATGTATAGACAGGTCCTTATCAAAGACCTCTGATGACTTTTAACACTCAATTACCGTTTCTTGCTACATTGGAATTACCCGATGCGTCGAAGTTGACAAATGATCCTATTCTTCATAATCCATATTGGCCTCCAGTTCCGACCAAGATTCCTGGTGATTGTCCTAAATTTGAGGGTAAACCTGGTGAAGACCCCCAAACGCATGTTATGACTTACCACCTGTGGTGTTCTTCAAACTCTTGGGTTGAAGATTCTATTCGTCTCCGTATTTTCCAGCGAACTCTTACTGGTGCTGCTACGAAGTGGTACATTGAGCTGTCTCGTGGAGTTTTCCAAGATTTAAATTCTTTGGCCATGGCATTCCTTACACATTTTCAGTTACTGATCCGTTATGAGATCGAGACACATTGTTGGAAATACTGAGAGGGGGGGTGAATCAATATTTCTTTCCAATTGTTATTTTTACCAGTTAGATCTCTTATATTTAGAACACAATATGAAAAATAAGAATAAATGATTTTATTAAATTCTTCTTTACAATAAAGTAGATACAATAAGTGTAGGGCTCCAACCCTAGATGAAGACACCGATCTTCAATCTCTTAGGCTCTAACCTGTTGCCAAGCACCAACTTGGACTTTTGTGAGGCTCCAACCTCTAGGGCTTCGACCCTATCTATCCAAGGCACCAACCTTGCGTTTAGAGGCTCCGACCCCAAGGGCACCAACCCTTCTCTGGTTCAGGCTCCAACCTAGTTTCTTGAGGACACCAATCCTATAGGGCTCCAAACCACTGCTTCAAATCTTCAATATGAATTAAACGGTTCTTCAAGGCTCCCAATGTCTTTTTCAACGAGCCTTGTCAATGACCTTCAACTATCCATTCACTTAGTCTTCTCGTCACGTCATCAATGACAACCTTGATCTCTTCTCATGAAGGTGTCTCCGTTGTCCTTCATGGTACCCAATCAAATTCTTCAAGTCACATCATGATGACATCATGGTCTCCAATCGGATTCTAGATGACTCTCCAAGGTCAACTAAAGATCAGCTCCAAATTCTCTTCAAGATTTCATGATGGCTTCAATCCAAACAGGGTCTCCAAGATCAGCTTCTACAAGTCTTCAGATGTCTTCAAGAATCCTCAACAATATATCCAAAATAAGTTTTCAAGGTGCTCTTCAAAAAACTTTGTTGTCCTTCACCCTTCTTCCAAAATTCCAGCTATTAAGCTTGCCCTAAAGTTGCAAACACTGTCCTCAATAGATCTGCACAATCTCAACAAAGGTCTCTTACAACTGCGTTCAATACACTTCCAAGAATCTGCTTCAAGTCCTCAAGTTTGCTTCAAGACTTCTGTAACTTCTTAGATCTTCAACGATCTTCAAAAATTGTTGCTCAAAAACCTAGAGATAGGCTCCAAAGGTCTCCACTGTTCAAGCCAACAAATCTGAGCCTTCTTATTTTTCTCCACATGATTGTTTTTTGGGTTGAGGTCTGTAACCTATACCAAGTCCGAGCATCTTTGGAAGTAGGAATCCGAACTTCATAAACTTGTTGTATGTCATAGCTCCATAGTCAAATGCTTGCTCTACAAGTGACTGTCATTACAGGATTCAGTCAACATAATTGAGCTTGAAGTCTGCACTTGTCTGGGCTTCAGTTTATGAGGACAGTTTGAGGTATGGTAGATATTCACCACAGAAAATTCTTGAGATTGCAATCTGGAAAAAATAAGTCTAATGGTGCTGACCCTTAACTCAAGCAATTGCAATAATAAAAGGTCTGAAGTTCTATACCTATCTCTTGTCCAAGGTTGCCAAATAGGTCCAAATTCCTATAGCTATCACTCAACAGATCCAAGGTTTGGTTCAAAGGTATGCAACTTCAGGTTTGCACAGTTTGAAGTTTAAGGGTATAATCTGAGTTACTGCAATAATAGTTTAGACCCAAAACTCATTTAAATCATTCCTGTGCCTTATCTTTTCCTTTATCCGAGCTGCTGTGGTACTTCTGTTATAATAGCCAAGGTGGATGATTAAGAATGAGGTCCAAAACCCTTATATATAGTATTTTTTGCAAGCCAAAATGAAGAGACACGTCACTGTATGGAGGCCGACTTGAAAGAAGAGGTGCAGGTCGGCTCACTGTCAAAAAAATATTTTTTTAACTTGAAAATTCAATATCTCACAAAATACTAGGAGTTTCGGGACAAATAAGGGCTCATTGGGAAGAGGAAAAAATCCTCTTTAAGATGGTCTAGGTCCCATATTGAAAGATTGCCTCTAAGGTTGGAAAAAATATTTTTCTTTGTGACTGTCTTTAAATTATTTAGTATAGAAAATGATTAGGACATTACAGCTTCTTTGTTTGGCTTCTCCATTGTTTGTCTTCTCCATTATTTGGCTTCTTCATCATCATAGGAACATGTAGGACATCCATGTCATCATGATAGTGTCCAACAATGAGTGTATCATCCATGTCATGACATAATTGTGGAGTGATATGTTATAGAGCAACATCATTAGGAGAACTTCAAATAGTCTTCCAACCATCAAATGATATCTTCCACATTATCATCTAGTCTTTCAACCTTCATCAAGTGCCATCATCAATTGTGCTTATTCATTTAGTGTATGACATCATCAAGTGTATGACTCCATATGTCATCAAGGGTTAAGGTCTAGATCATCAAGGCACATGCAACATTATAGCTAGTTTAAGGAATTTTAGGACTTCTTCATTAGTTATTTGACTTCTTCATGCGTTGACCTCTTCATTGATGGCATCCTTAGCACCTAGGGATTGCATGACGTTCATTGACATCACAAGAATATTTTCCATCTCAGCTATTGAAATCAATGAAAACCTTGATTACCAATCTCCCCCTTTGTCATTGATGGAAATATTCTTGCCCTTCAACATTCTCTCCCCCTTTGACATCAATGGCAAAAGGGGTGCTCGACTACTTCCCCTATCAAGCTGCTTCTCTTTATCATATTTTCTTCGTCAATAATAGTTATTCATAGGTATGATGCTCCCCCTGTCATGGTGCTCTTCTTTCTGGAAATGTGTTCCATAATAGATGTATTTACATTTCTCCATGGATGAGCCAACTCCCCCTGCATGCATAAGCTCTTATAGCTTCTTTAGACAACAAAGATTTCTGCCTTGTGATCAAGTGGAAGAAATCTTCACAATTTCATCATTTTCTTCAATGGAGTTACTCCCAAGAGATGATTTGTCAAGATTGTCCAAGTGTGACTCATCATGGATTCCATAACACCTTTTCGCGGAAGAATTCTGCAAGAATATTCATGATTCACCAACTCCCCCTAATAGTATGCATGTTCTCCTTTTTGGCAGAGTCTCATCATCAAACACTTGAAATATCACATTTTTCCAAGGATGTCTTCATCGAATCAACAACATGTGTTGTTGGATGGAGTGTTCAAGAGAATTTCGGATCCAATTTTCTTCTTTTTCCACACTAGTGTAACTTTCTTCTCTAGCTTGGTTGTAATAGTTTTAGCTTGTTTAGGGACCCAAGTCAAGTTACAATCACGAGCCATATGTCCAATTTTATGGAAATTGAAGCATTCCATTCTGCTCATAAATGAGGATGCATGATTTCTTCTTTCAAAGTTGCTTCTAGGGGATTGACAGGGACCGTTAAATTTGTCCTTGTGGTATGCCCTACAATCCTTTGCCATATGCCCAAAGTTTGTACAAGAATAGCAATAACCAAAAAATATACTTTGGTACCTGGGAGATGAAGAGTTCCTTGAAGTACTTATGAAGTCTTTTTGCCTTGGAATTCTTTGATGATATTCATTTCCTTTTGTATTCTTGACATCATCTGTAAATCTCGTTGGAGTAGCGTTTATTCTAATGTCATCTCGACTCTTGCCTTTGCTGGAACTGGGAGTATCATTTCTTCCTGGCTTCCTCACATCCTTGTTCTTTGAAGCATTATCATTCCTGCTTGAGGGTTCACCTACATAGCCAAGACCTGATTTATCAAGGGGAGATCTTTGATGACTTAGGATGTCAGCTAGGGTTTGAGAACTCTTCAAGTTATTATCCAGAAAGTCAACTTCCTTTTTAAGAGAGACAATTTCTCCTTTCAATTTTTCACAATCTTCATCTTTCATGACTAGTTGCTTCTTCATTTCTTCCATCATACTTGTTGCTTCGTGTGCTTAATTTTTAAGGGAGATGATATTTGATTTCATTATGAAGACTTCTTCATTCTTCTTTGCTAGACTGCTCTCCATTTCTTCTTTTATTCTTGTAGCTTCACATGTTTCGGCCTTGAGAAGATTGATGTCTGATTTTAGTATGAAGATTTCTTCATCCTTTTCTTCTAGTTGGCATATCATGGTGTTTCTCTCCTTTTCTGCTTCATCAACTTGTCCTTCTATGAATGCCAAAGTTTCCATCACCTTCTCAGCTCCTTGTGCTTGTTTCCTTGCTTCTTCTAGTTGAGATCTAAGAGAGAAGACCTCTTCCTTATATTGACCAATCTCTGCTTCAAGATTGTTCAAGCTCTTAAGTTTTTATTCAAGGTGGCTTGACAAAGTTTCTTCCCTTTTCTTCGCCTTATCCAATTGATTTGTCATAGATATGAATTCTTCATGATGCTTTCTTTTGTTTTGATGAAATTCTTCCTTTAGTTTGGCGAGCTCCTCATCTCTTTCTTGTACTTTAAGCTTAACAAAGTCAGATTCCTTCCTTTACTTGTCTTGGTTACCATCTTGCGCTTTCTTCTTAAGTTCCTCATTTTCCTTTTTCAAATTGTTAATCTCTTCCATGGAAGCCATAAGTTTATTCAGGAGATCTTCTTCAAAGTATTCTTTGTTCTCTTCATCTTCTAGGTCTTCTTTAGCCTTGTTGTCGTATCTCTTATCTTCAGCTTCGTTGATGGATTCTGGACTTATTTCTTGTTTTTCATCATCTTCTTGACTAGAGATCATTGTCAACGCTCCTTTTGAGTGAAGATCATGAAGTTCGTCCCATATGACTTTCACTGACGAACATCTTTCAAAATTGGTCTTCACAGAATTTGGTCACCCATTCAAAATTGCCTTCACTGCTCTTGAATTGTACTCCTTGTATTCTTTGTCCATTGTGTCATTAGTAATCACTGATTTCCAAACTTCAATTCCTTGAGTCTTCAAGAAATTCCTCATTCTTGCCTCCCATATATCAAAATTTCCATTGAACAATGGAGCCTTTGCAAATTGATTGACTTCAATTTAGATGGTTGAGGAAGACACATATTTAGGAGGATTGGAGACTTTCTTCCTTGGTTTTCCCATTTGTGTTCTAATGATCAACCTTCAGGCTGTTAGGCTTTGAGTGAAGGTACAGGCTTTGATACCAGTTGTTGGAAACACTGAGAGGGGGGGGGGGGTGAATCAGTGTTTATTTCCAATTGTTATTTTTACCAGTTATATAACTTATATTTAGAACACAATATGAACAATAAGAATAAATGATTTTATTAAATTCTTCTTTACAATAAAGTAGATACAATAAGTGTAGGGCTCCAACCCTAGATGAAGACACCGATCTTCAATCTCTCAAGCTCCAACCTGTCGCCAAATACCAACTTGGACTTTTGTGAGGCTCCAACCTCTAAGGCTTTGACCCTATCTATCCAAGGCACCAACCTTGCGTTTAGAGGCTCCAACCCCAAGGGCACCAACACTTCTCTGGTTCAGGCTCCAACCTAGTTTCTTGAGGACACCAATCCTCTAGGGTTCCAACCCACTGCTTCAAATCTTCAATATGAATTCAATGGTTCTTCAAGGCTCCCAATGTCTTCTTCAACGAGCCTTGTCAACGACCTTCAACTATCCATTCACTTAGTCTTCTCATCATGTCATCAATGACAACCTTGATCTCTTCTCATGAAGGTGTCTCCGCTGTCCTTCATGGTACCCAATCAAATTCTTCAAGTCACATCATGATGACATCATGGTCTCCAATCGACTTCTAGATGACTCTCCAAGGTCAACTAAAGATCAGCTCCAATTGCTCTTCAAGATCTCATGATGGCTTCAATGGTCTCCAAATAAGGTCTCCAAGATCAGCTTCTACAAGTCTTCAAATGTCTTCAAGAATCCTCAACAATATATCCAAAATAAGTTTTCAAGGTGCTCTTCAAAAAACTTTGTTGTCCTTCACCCTTCTTCCAAAATTCCAGCGATCAAGATTTCTCTAAAGTTGCAAACGCTGTCCTCAATAGATCTGCACAATCTCAACAAAGGTCTCTTACAACTTCCTTCAATACACTTCCAAGAATCTGCTTAAAATCGTGAAGTTTGCTTCAAGTCTTCTGTAACTTCTTAGATTTTCAACGATCTTCAAAAATTGCTACTCAAAAACCCAGAGATAGGCTCCAAAGGTCTCCACTGTTCAAGCCAAAAAGTTTGAGCCTTCTTATTTTTCTCCACATGACTGTTTGTTGGGTTGAGGTCTGTAACCTATACCAAGTCCGAGCATCTTTGGAAGTAGGAATCCGAACTTCATAAACTTGTTGTATGTCATAGCTCCATAGTCAAATGCTTGCTCTAGAAGTGACTGTAACTACAAGATTCAGTCAACTGAATTGAGCTTGAAGGCTGCACTTGTCTGGGCTTCAATTTATGAGGACAATCCGAGGTATGGTAGATATTCACCACAGAAAAGTCTTGAGACTACAATCTGGAAAAAACAAGTCTAACGGTGCTGACCCTTAACTCAAGCAACTGCAATAATAAAAGGTCTGAAGTTCTGTACCTATCTCTTATCCAAGGCTGCCAAATAGGTCCAAATTCCTGTAGCTATCACTCAATAGATCCGAGGTTTGGTTCAGAGGTATGCAACTTCAGGTTTGCACAGTCCGAAGTTTAAGGGTATAATCTGAGTTACTGCAATAATAGTTTAGACCCAAAACTCATTTAAATCATTCTTGTGCCTTATCTTTTCCTGTATCCGAGCTACTGTGTTACTCCTATTATAATAGCCGAGGTGGATGATTAAGAATGAGGTCCAAAACCCTTATATATAGTATTTTTTTCAAGCCAAAATGAAGAGACACATCACTATATGGAGGCCGACTTGAAAGAAGAGGTCCATGTCAGCTCACTGTCAAAAAAATATTTTTTAACTTGAAAATTCAATATCTCACAAACTGCTAGGAGTTTCAGGAAAAATAAGGGCTCATTGGGAAGAGGAAAAAATCCTCTTTAAGATGGTCTAGGTCCCATGTTGAAAGATTGCCTCTAAGGTTGGAAAAAATATTTTTCTTTGTGACTGTCTTTCAATTATTTAGTACAAAAAATGATTAGGACAGTACAACTTCTTTGTTTGGCTTCTCCATTGTTTGTCTTCTCCATTATTTGGCTTCTTCATCATCATAGGAACATGTAGGAAATCCATGTCATCATGATAGTGTCCAGCAATGAGTGTATCATCCATGTCATCACATAATTGTGCAGTGATATGTTATAGAGAAACATCATTAGGAGAACTTCAAATAGTCTTCCAACCATCATATGATATCTTCCACATTATCATCTAGTCTTTCAACCTTCATCAAGTGCCATCATTAATTGTGCTTATTCATTTAGTGTATGACATCATCAAGTGTATGACTCCATATGTCATCAAGGGTTAAGGTCTAGATCATCAAGGCACATCCAACATTATAGCTAGTTTAAGGACTTCTTAGGACTTCTTCATTAGTTATTTGACCTCTTCATTGATGGAATCCTTAGCACCTAGGGATTGCATGACGTTCATTGACATCACAAGAATATTTTCCATCTCAGCTATTGACATCAGTGACAACCTTGATTAACACGCATCTCCTCACTTCATTGGAACAAGACCAAGCTACTCATATCTCGGATCATATTCATGAGTGGCGGCGTCGTCGTCGCATGATCAAATTTGAGATTCCTGATCAGCTTCTGACTCATTGGTTTGCTACATCTTTTGTCAATCAGATTTCCAAAGACATAGCTATGGGGGCATGTGTAACCGATGAACAAGCCATTGCCTACGCCCAGTACCTTGATCTCGTGTATTCTTAGTCTAGGGAATTATATGATATCTTTCCTGATGCTCCTCGAACTGAAACTTCTAAACCACCAGTGACTCCATCCGTTGATGATATTATTGGTTCCATATCGCAAACTTCTCAGAATTCTTCTTCATCTAACTCTAGGAAGCAGAAATCTACTTCTTCCCATAATGTAGCTTCTTAGTCAACTTCGAATTCTGGAACACCCGCAGAAGTGAATGCTGTTCAGTCCAATCCTACAGACAACAATTCCAAAGGTAAGAAGAAGGGTAAAGGTAAGGCCAAAGACAATACCCCGAAACAGGATTCTCCAAAACCTCGTTCTGCTGATATTTCTCAACGTAAACCGAAGTATCCTTGTTTGATTTGTGATGATGAGCATTTCACCAAGGACTGTCCTCAATGGTTTGAAGTGAGTCGATTACTCAAAGGTAGCCAAGGAGCTCCGACCATTCTTAAAGAACCTTTCCCTTAGCAGACCTAGATGGTAGAGCACCCTCAGTCCTCTACTCTATCTGGTTCGCAAGTGTTCACGATGAACGGTTCTGCACCCATTTCTATTGCTACTCGATCGAAAGATTATTCTGGTTCGTGTTTGGTAGTGGGGAAAGAGATCATTGATGGTCCTCCTCCTCCACCTGTTTCTGGCTCTCTTGAGATTGAACGGCCTAGCACCAAATCCTTTGTTCGACCGCCTTCTAAAAGCGTACTTCGTAAGTCTTCGTACAATCCTAACGCCCATGTCGCCCAACATTACAGTATTGTTGAGGATTTGGCTCAGGCACCATATGCAATGTCTGCGTTAGAAGTACTTCAGAGTTGTCCATCACAACGGAAGGCTTTGCTATCTGCGATAGGTGGGATCGATCCTGCCGACACTAGCCTTCTTGCTTTCGATTTAGAGAATTTCGTCCCGCGACTCCTACACAAAATTTCACTCATCATTCAAGTTGGTATTAATGGTTTGAATATTCACCGAGCTGTCGTGGACGAGGCTGCATCCACCTATGTTATGTCATATACTTGTTGGAAAACCATTGGTTCTCCAGCTCTCACTTCGTCCCCCAATTCCCTTGAAGAATTTGATGGAAGAGAGTCCAAACCTCTTGGTGTTCTCGCCAGTTTACCGATCACATTAGAAGGGAAGACAGTCAATGTTGAGGTCGAAGTCGTTGATGCAAAAATCAATTATAATCTTCTCCTCGGACACAGTTGGACTCACACCATGCTATGTGTTCCATCCACTCTCTTTCATGTTTTGAAATTTCCACATGAGGGAAATATTATCACTGTCGATCAATTGTCTTTTTTCACTTCTTCTTCCGAGAACAACGTTCCGTATGTGGACAAGGTTCCTACTCCCTACGAGAGTGTATGGCCAAAGCCTTTTTAAGGATCCTGCCCTCATGGGTGTTTTCCCTCTTCCACCACCAAATAATGTTCAGGTCAACACGATTTCTCGAACCAATGACCCTTGGGTTATCCCTTCTCCTGACCAGATCGATTCATTCAGAGATTCGATGCCATTGAATCTGATTTAAATTGACTATTGTGAACTCATTGCTGCATTAGACACTCCGTCCTCTGATTCTGCTCCTTCGAGCATGACTCTTGTCATCTATTCTCAATCCCCTTGGTTTGGTGATTTTGATTCATCAGATCCTTTGAAAGAAGTGTTTCCTTCCGATGAGGCTATCGTGGAAACCCTGTCTCTCGACGATCTACCGTGGGAGATGGTCATCATCGTTCCTCGTTTCTACCAAGCCTCGGGGCCATGTCTACCTGTCTTGAGCGTTTTTCTTCTCAGGTCCCTTCTCCTCCGCTTCAAACACCTGTTCAGGTCCATGAAGTTTTTTCGGAAGGTAACTTGAGTAACATTACTCAGACGATGCCTATCGACATTTCCATTAAACCGGGAATCGTCGAGAACATCCATATTGGGGTTACTTGTTCTTCTAATGAAGTGTAAGTCTATACTAGAATTTTTCACGAATTCTGTGATGTCTTCGCATGGTCTTACGAAGAAATGCCCGGCATTGATCCTAGCATCGTGGTACATGAAATTCCTACTTACCCCAGTTCGAAACCTATTCGTCAACATCTTCGTCCGGTGCATCCTAGGAAAGCTGCTGCCATTAAGGCCGAAGTGGAAAAGCTTCTCAAAGCTGGTTTCATTTATCCGATTCCATTGACAGACTGGGCCTCTAATATTGTTCCTGTTGACAAGAAACAGGGCACTTTTCGTGTCTGTGTTGACTATCATGATATCAATCGAGCTTGTCCTAAGGATAATTATCCTACTCCCTTCATCGATCAAATCATTGACGAATGTGCCGGGAGTGAGATTTTTTCCCTTATGTATGGTTTTCCGGGTTATAATCAGATCAAAATTCTCCCCACTAATCAACAAAAGACTGCCTTCATTTGTCCTTGGGGTACCTTTGCACATAAGAAGCTTCCTTTTGGTTTGAAAAATGTCGGGGCCACATTTCAGCACGCGATGTCTTATGCCTTTCATGATATTCACCACATCGTTCAGCCTTATATGGATGACCTTTCGGCTCGTTTAGCTAAGCGTAGGGACCATCCTGACCATCTTCATCAGATTTTTCTTCATTGTAGACACTATAACATTCGGCTTAATCCACATAAGTGTGTCTTCTGCGTCGATTCCGGTAGACTCTTAGGGTTTATCGTTTCCAGAGACGGGATTCGCCTAGATCCTCTCAAGGTTGAGGCTATTATCAACCTCCCCTCTCCTTCCTCATTGCATCAGTTGCAGATTTTACAAGGGAAAACGAATTTTATACGCCATTTTATACCTAACTATTCCGAAGTAGCTAAAGTATTCACACGATTGTTAAAGCAGGGCGTTCCTTTTTACTGGGATGAGGTTGCTCAGAAATATTTTGATGCGTTGAAAACATTGTTGGTCAATGTTCCTCTTGTCCGCCCTCCAAATTATCATCGTGATTTTTATCTGTATTTAGATGCTGCTTTCAGCACAATTGCCATGGTTTTCGTGCAAGACGATGGTGAGGTCATGAGCATGTTATTCATTACTTGTCTTGTAACCTTCTCGACCCCAAAACGCGTTATGCCCACGTCAAGAAGTTAGCGTTGGCTGCTGTTCAAGACATTCAACGTTTTCGTCATTATATTATTTTGCGTACAGTGACGGTGATTTATGAATGCAACCCCATGACCTACATATTGTCGCGACAATTGTTGGGGGGAAAATACTCCAAGTGGATTGTTATCCTCCAAGAGTTTGATTTGGCATTTACTGCTCAAGTCTAAGAAATCATTGGTTTTTGCTGATTTACTCTGTTCTCTCCCTTCCGACTCCTCTCCTTCTCACTCTGAGGAATTCATTCCGGATGATTCGCTTTTCTTGATTAGCACCCTCGATCCTTGTTACTGTGATATCATCGTCGATCTCCAGACTTCATCATTTAGATCTGAGTTGACGAAGGATGCCCGTCGACGCATCCGCCATCAGTCGCAACTTGATCGTATAGTTGGAGATACTCTCTATTGTATTGGAGTCGATTCCATTCTCTGACGATGTTTGACTCTTGAGGAAGCTGAGAAAGCTCTGAATGATTTTCACAGTGGCACTTGTGGCGGTCAATGTCTGGTTATGCTACTATACAAAAGATTCTTTGTGCTGGTTATTTTTGGCCTTCTATTTTCAAAGACTGTATTGTCGCATTTCGTAAATGCCATGATTGCCAGATTTATCAATGCAAGTTGCGTGCGCCACCCATTCCTCTTCATCCTGTCATTACCGTTGGTCCCTTTGCGAAGTGGGGCATCGATTTTATGACGTGTAACCCTCACTCGGCCGGGGGGCATGCTTATATTATCGTAGCCGTGGACTACTTCACCAAATGGGCCGAAATAATGCCTACACTTGCTGCTGACGGTAAGATGGCTTCTCAGTTCATATTTAATCACATTATTGCTAGGTTTAGTGTCCCTCAAGCCATCGTTACCGATCATGGTTCCCATTTTCGGCATTATATGGTGGTGGAGTTGACTTGTAAGTTGGGTCTATGTCACGACAACTCAACGTCGTACTACCATCAAGCCAATGGCCAGGTTGAAGCTGTGAACAAAGTTCTTGTCACAATGCTTCAACGTACGATTGGGATCCAAAAATCAAATTTGCATCTCATGTTATTTTGGGCTCTTTGGGCATACCAAACCTCAGTTGAGAACGCTACCGGGTTTACTCCTTTCCAGTTGGTTTATGGCCTGGAAGCTTCTCTCCCGATTGAATATGAAATACCTTCACTCAAGTTGGTTCTTGAATTAATGCCGAATACTTCGCAAGAAGAAGAGCGTCTCCTTTTTTTAGAAAGGTTGGATGAAACCCGCCGCTTTGCTGTTCTCGTTATTGAGGCACAGGAAAAGCGGGTGAAAGCTCATTTTGATCAGTCAGTTTCCCCTCGTTCTTTCGTTGAAGATCTCGTCCTCCTGTATGACCAAGCTCATGATAAGATGGGGGCAGGAAAGTTTCAACCTATGTGGCATGGGCCTTACATCGTTAAACTTGTGTTACAAAATGGGGCCTATGAGCTCATTGACTACGAAGGTCATCCCCTTGAACAACCCAAAAATGGGTTATATCTCAAAAAATATTATGCGTGAGTCATTCATGCGTAATAGGTGTACATAGGTGTTGTTTTCATTTTTGTACATGTTTTTGTTTTGGTGTGCTTTGTGAGCATTTTTCCTGCTTATTGGGTCTTGCTTATTGTGAAAATGTCTATTACCCCTTATGTCGGTTTTGCGGATGGTGCTTTCCGTAGTACCAGGAATCTGTCTTCGGCAGCCTGGGTAATTTATGATCATGCTGGTGATTTTATAGATCTGCAAGGTATTTTTATAGGATGAAATACAAACAATGTCACTGAATATAGCGTTGTCATTAAACTATTAACCAAGGCAATCAACCTCGGAATACGTGCATTGATTGTAAAACTAGATTCACAGCTTGTCGTTCTGCAACTCAATAATCATTATTCAGTTAGAAATCCACACATTCTGAGATTTTATTCGCGTATTCGTTTGTTGGAAAGGAATTTTGATTTTATTACCTATCAACATATTCCTAGAGAAATGAACACATTAACTGATACAGTGGCTAACATTGTATTAGATAGACATTTGCATAATTTGTAAAAAACATCATCATATGTAAAAGATCCATGTAGGGAAATATATATATATATATATATATATATTACATGTTTGGAATTGTGTGCATCATAACTTCAAAAAATATATGTTTTTTTTTCTTTTTTCTTTTACATCTCGAGACATCATGTCTATCAAATATGTAGATAAAATAGAACCTGGGTGTCTAATCAGCATGGTGCTCATGATAACATGTCACTGCCCATACTAGCCGCCTTAGCAAGCGGTGAATTCGGCTGGGCACCCCTACGATATGTCTCTGGTAGGCGCGAGGAACATCGTCAAAACGTGCATAATCCGAGACTCCTCATGTGATCCCCTCCAGGTTGCGCACTATCTCATCTTCCTCGCCGCCCTCGCCTTGAGGGTCGAAATCGCGAGGGATTCGCCTCATTATCAGTGACATGCTGACAGGTCTCTCTGGGCCAACGTCTACAATTACATGGATTTAATGTCAGAACATGCATAAATAAAAAATCATAATACTCATAAAAATTAAAAATGAGTCTCACCCAAATCTTCATCCCAATCTTCTCCCTGCGGGAGTGGGAGGTCTGGATCATCAGTGAAATCTGTACCGGATTCGGGCTAGTCCTCCACGAAAATCAGTTGTCGGAGGAGCCAATAAAAAAATTCTGGTCTCTAGGACATCTGTTGACTGCCCCCTGCCCTTGGAATCAAAGCTGCCCATTGATCCATCCGTGGTTCTATCGCTGGTGGTGTCGAGACTATGACCTCCTATGGCTGAAAAATGGGTAGTCGTTCTAAGAAGAACGATACCAGAATAGATCCATAACCAAATTGTTTCAGTTTGGTCTTCTTGCATTTTTTAAGTTGGCGCTTCATGTTTATTGTCACGGCCTCTGCCCAGTTGTAGATGGTCGGTACCATACAGTCTACAGCAAGAAGGAACTGTGTCTTTGTTGCTTCATGCGGTGCTTGTGACCCCATAGCTCGTGTGATGGTATGTAGCACCACTCGTAGTGTCAAATCTGGGATAGTTTGAATATCAACTTTCCCGCTACCTGATCCCTTACATGCTCCTGGACATACCTTGTCTATCACCATGGTCATGTTTTCCATGCAAGGCCGGGTGCCGGTTAGGATTGGTGCTGCTCCTCTCCGCGATAATCCTGTGATGAAATACACGTCAGAGACATCAATCTCAAGTTCTTGATCCCGAAGGATGAACTTCTCTTGATTTTCATCCAATATGCTGACTAGATACTGTAATAAATCTGGTTGGGCTTGGAGACATGGCATTAGGAAGAATTTTTTCAGACCACAGTTTCTAAGAGCTTCCATGAGTCCCTCATTTTCCATGGCCAGCTCGTCTTCTTCACTATGTTCCCGTTCTTTCCATTCAATGACCATTTTTCTTCTTTCTACCTACAAACACATTCATATGAGTGGTATTAGTCAATTTTGAACCTTAAATTTGTAAATAATTGGGGTATTTGGTTAGAATTTAGTCTATAAATGGTTTGCGTCGTTGGCGCGCCCTAGTGTAAAAAATCGGGCGATTGGTGTGACTTCGTGTCCGAAACCGGCGCCAACTGCCAAGCCCTAATTTTTGCATTTCCTCCCCCAAAATTCGAAATTGAACGTTGTAGGTAGCAAGAAATGACTTAAAATGACGAGAGGGATCTCGGATCTTACCTGGAGTTGACGGATTTGTGATTGGTCCGCTGGATTGGCCATTATCGTCGCCGCAAGATTGCACAGTGAAATGGGTAACTATTGCTCCACAAGAGGTAAAAGTCAAAAAGTAATTATTTTTACCATTTTTGACATTTTATAACTTTTTCACAACCCTAATTAGGTTTTAAGACTTGTTTTTTGATTATTTTATTATATTATTTTCAAGAAATGGGTTTTACACATGTCTCTTGTGCAGCAACAGGTTTTTCATGCGACAATGATAAAGTAATGAGTTATATTTTATACTTTTTCGAACTCGGTAAAAACACGAAAAAGTCCCTTTTGGAGTCATATTTAAGCTCTTTTCTGACTCTCTAAAATTGAAAATATTGCCGAGATTCTTGTTGTTTTGAACTCGTTAAATGGCTGCGAAACGATATATACCCAGTATACGGTTAACCTTTTTTCAGGCTGGGATGGATTATTTATGAAAAAGGAATACCTTAACCAATCGTGACTAAGAGGTTCTCTCAAACAGTTTTCTACCTTTTCGGATCTGTGAGACTACCTACGAAAAGGGCCTGTTGGAGTTTTATTTTATGCCTTCTTTTCAAACTCTCTAAATATGAAAAGATGCTGAGTTATTCCTTTGTCAGACTCGTGAAACCCTGATGACATCAAAATTTGTCATCATGACATTATTTGAGTTCCTCCTTCCTAGGGCTCGTAAAATGTACTAGGTTGGATTTGTTCGAAGGACAAACTTATAGTGCAAGCATATGCTATCCCCTTCAAGCTTGTTTTAAAAAAATAATTAGGGTACTCGCCAGAAATGGTGGGGGAAAATGGAACCAAGTTTTAGTTATGTTTGCAGTATGTCGCTCTTGAACATGGCACTTGTCCGCATTTGTGTCGGGTTGGGGACATCTCATTTCATCATTTTTTGCCTCCATGGGTTTGGGTGATCTCTTTTGACCTCTCATCCGCTCTTTGCCACGTCATCATTACTTCAGATCTTTTGATGTCAAATACTGCCAAATCCAGTTTCGTGCTGTTGATATGTTCAAGAGAAGTTTGCCTTTGTAGTTTTCAACCTTCTTCTGATCTTCTGTTGGTCCTGATCCACTTTCATCATGTTCCTCTATCTCATGTCGATGATGTGGGAGACATTATGGCCCTCCTTTGACGAGGTCACTTCCTGTCAACTTCAGCTCATTATCCAGGAATTTGATCTAGAGACTCCCTTATGGTACCTTGGAGCCTGCATGCTTCAATGGCAAGTTTTTCATAGTCGATGCAAGGTTCACATCATTGGCCTTCGATCTAGTGATTCCGCAGATGTTCGACGTCAGCGCATTGTTCACATTTCGTAGATTGTACCTGTTGTACATTGAGGGCCATCGTCATCATTGGTGTTTTCTCTTGCATCTGTTAACGACTTTAATCATTGGCTGGTAATCAGATGATTTTCTTGCATGTTCGACTTTAGCTCATATACTCACATGCTCGAAATTGTACTTGTTCGGGTCAAGATGGAGCGCAAGACCCTGGGTTTTGTCTGATAAATTCTAGGTTGCGGATTTTTGTGGATTATTATGACTTATTGCATGACTCTCTTGATTGGATGGCTGCGACCATGCCTGAGTCTATTTATTGATCCTTCTTGCTGGATGGCTGTGTCCATACCTCAGATCTCAATTTTGGTATACTCTATTATGGATGGCTGCGCCCATGCCACATGATTTATGTATCACAGATATCAGTTGTATTTGTAATTGCAGGTCTTCCGACAGCGGTGTTTGGTTCGAACGCATTCTCATAAAGCATTTCACCCCTCCCTCTCTCTCGGACTTCATGCTTTAAGGGGCATCTGTTACACATCAATTTGTTACTGTCCCTGCAATCCCCAACTCGCACATTGGAGGGTTGTTTCTATGACCAATAAGTAGTGTCATTCTTTGCAAATACCATCCTTGCATCCATTTTGATGAAAGCAACATTCTTCTTGTTGACATTTCCCTACGCAGAGCTGTAGAAATCCCTATTTTTACCCTGGTGCGAGTAGCCAGTTAGACCCTCACACTGACAGAGAAATTTAACATTGAGCCCGTGCCCTTGGCGCTCTGTGCCAGTTAGACACCCGCGGCAAGCTGTTTATGGAATGTTTTTAAAAAATAGAGTCAGAGGTTCCATTCCAACCACCTCGGGGATGAGTCATTGGGAGTGGTTGAACTGAAACAACCATGGACTCCTTCCTTTAGCTAGTAGTTTCCACCTCCCTTGGAACTCTCCTAAAGGTTAGGATTCCCTCCCACCTTTGTAGGGATCCCAACCTCCTCCTTTTCCTCTATAAAAGAAACTCTCTTTTAGTAGAAGCTAGCTGAATGGCTGAATAGTTGAACTGGGAGAATTATACATACTATAGCTAAGCTAATATAGAAGATAGAATAAGAAGGATTATGTTGAGAGAGCTTGAGTCGAAGACTTCTGAGAGAGCTTGAGTCTGAATTCCTTGACCAACCTTTGAGATGCGCTTTACCTGAACCCCGCTAGAGGAGACCGTGACGTCAAAGCATTGGTTGTACTCTTCCTTCTATTCATTTATATACATGACTACTGTTTGGTTCCACTATTGTGTTATGATACTTATTTGATGCGATATGTTTAGCCCTCTTTGACTGGCTAATAGTTGTGAGTGAAACTATTCTGTCGTCTGTTGTTCTTGTTCTTTGTCTAATGTGCAGTTATCTAAGCGTAACAACGAACATATTATGATTTGCCAAGGCAGGAGCGAGAGGCCGCTACTCTTTCTGCAACGACGACAACGTTGGATTCAAGGTAGGTCAATCTACCGTGTTTTTTGTTCATTCATTATCTAGGAAGCAAAAATTTAGCGTGTCCTTTTGTTACTAGACCCACCCTAGGGCTAGAGGGATCGTCTCTGTTCGTAGAGAGGATTTACCTTCATAACAGGGGGTTGGGACGTCGATCTCTAGAAATATGGGAGAGTGATCATATATGCCTCCATTTCTCACCCATTGTCTAATCCCATTAAATTTGTCCACTAGAGGGGCCTTGATGAGGAATCAATCAAGTCTTCTGGCGAGATAATCTTCTATATATAGTTGCAAAGGGATATAGGCCTAAAATCATCAAATGTTTGTGGATTTTATGATTTTAGAATAAGAGCAATGAATGTGGAGTTTAACGTCCCATGCATACGACCTTTTGTTCTGCAGTCCTCCACCACCCTTAGAATGTCCTGTCCAATTAATTCAAAGAAGGTGAGATAAAATTGTATGGGCCAGCCATCTGGCCCAGGTATTTTATCTTTCTGAAACCATTTTATAACCTCTTTGATTTCCCCCAATGTGACAGGATTGTTTAATCTTTCAGTGTCCTCTTCGTCAACAAATCTCGGGAAGATTATGGCCATGTTTAGAATTTGCTTGATGGTGGCTTCACAAGGCACTATGAAGAGAAAACTGAAATTTATAACCCCCATTTCCCCAATCTGGTGAAAAGATATAGCCTCTCTGCCTGAACTATCCTTTAGTGACCAGATAGTGTTTGTGATTTTTCGCCCTTTTGCGCACTGTTGGAAAATTTTCGTGTTTTCATCCCCAGCTTGTAGCCAAATGGATCTACTACTGAGTCTCCATTCCTATTCCTTTTTTTTAAGGATATTAATATTTTTATCTTCCAATCGGGTCAGGGTGAGTTTGTTCTCAATAGAAATGAAACCTGTGTTATTGGAGTCCAGTTCCTACAATTTCAGATTCAAGTTGCAACAACATAGTCTCATCCTTCTTTATTTTTTCCTTGATCCATGATATTGTTCTCTGCTTGAGCTTCAAAAGGTTATCTGCAAACACTTCTCTTGGCTCCCTGTCCATGGCATGGCTACAATTCATCCAAGTTTCCTTAAATAGTTAGTGGAATTCTTCTTGCTTTAGCCATGATGAGTTAAATTTTAAAGGTGCCTTTGGTTTGGGGGTTGGGCTGACAATCTACAGAAAGATGGGAGAGTGATAAGATATGCCTCCATTTCCCACCCATTGTATAATCCCATTAAATCTTCCCACCAGAGGAGCCTTGATGAAGAATCAATCAAGTCTTTTGGCAAGCATAACATCCCCAATATGCTGGTTTCTCAAAGCGGGTTGGATCCTAGCCATATCTATGTTCAGATAGTTATGAAGATCCAAGATATGTTCAAAACATTCTGTGAGAGAATCGATTTGGTCATGGTTCCCCCATGATTCAACGTTTCCAAGAGAGAAATTAAGGTCTCCTCCCAAAATAATATTATCAGATGCCATGGGTGAAGATCCTAATAGTGATTCCCATAAAACTTTTCTATTGTGGCATGGGCCATATATATTGATCAAGAAAAGATTCATATTGAGCTCCACCGAGTAAACTTCTGAGGCTAATACCACTTCTATGCCCAAACTATTGACAATTCACATTGTTTTTTTGTTAAATCCCACTGTGCATCCCCCCGATCTGCCTCTCGCATCTAAACTATGGAAATTCCATCCAAATAAGAGTGAGTGGAGGACTTTACAGATCTGAATTTCCTCTCCCAGAGTTTCTTGTAGAAACATGGCATCTAACTTCTCGGATTCCACCAATATTCTAAGGGCCATTTTTTTGTCTAGATTGTGTTAGTCATCAGTAATTTTTGCTTTTCATAGATGACTAAATGCTTATCCTAGATTTCTAGAAACAAAATTCATGAATATTGTGAGTTCTAGAAATCTCGCCGCCTTCATTATCCTTAAGATAAATTTTCACTATCTCCCTACTCTATCATGTCCTAGTCAGCCTATCACCCACGGAAGATCCCTCATGGACTCATGCCTCTCATATCTATTCCATTTTCACACCCATAATGTCATTACTCTGTTTGTCCCTTGCCTATGACTCCATTATCCGACTAGGGTTTTTGAGGACATTTTTCTTGGTTTCATGACCTCCATGGTTAAAACATAAACAAGGCTTGTATCCTAATTCTCTTACACCTCCTCCTATCATTAATATACCTTCATAAACACTTCCCATCACTCCTATCCCTAAAACTCATCATTTTTTTACAAAACCTAGCCTATTGCTACAATTTGACACTTTTCGAGACTAGGCCTGTGTTTTTCCCTTTTGGACCCTTTCCCCTCAGTAAATTCTTGAAATTCCACTTTCCCCTACTCTCTAACATCTATCTGTATTCCCCAAAATTTCCCCAAGAATTTAGACAACCCTTAACCCCTTCATTTCCCTCCCTCTATAAGGCAGTCCTAAATCCCCTACACCAAACCCTAATTTTCTCTTCCAACTAAGCTAGGGTTTGCTATGGAAAGGAGGAAAAAGAGCAAAGGATCCATTTGATAGATCATATCAGCAAGCATAAGTCCATACCAACTCATAAACATGATGCCTCCATCATTTTCCAAGGGCCAAGTCATTTGCCACACCTGGGGCGAGTTTTTTTTTAAAATATGTTTCTGACCACACAGAGATTAATTTGGCACAAGTGAGAGAGGTTTTTGTCCATAATAGGGCCAAGAAGAAAAACCTCCTTCAGTTTTTACACAGGTATCATGGTTTGGGGGAAAGGTAAAAAATACAGGTGTTAAAGGAGAATTTTTGCACTTCTGGAGTGACCTTGGGAAAATACGTTTTCTCATAGCTGGAGTGTCCAAATGACTTTCTTAATGAGTCAAATGACAACTAGACTTAAATTTATTTCCAACGAGCTATCGCGGGCCCAAATATGACATCACGAAGGTCATAAAAACTTGGCTGCAAGTGGACCCATTTTCTGTTGATGTGGCGCTATGCTAATAGACTGGCGCTGCGCTAACAGACCCTGGCGCTGCGCAAATAGGGTTTTCCACAATGTATTTTTGCACTGCGCTGCGCAAATAGAGGGTGGTGTTGAACTATTGTCCTGGTACTATGCTAATGCAGAATTTCCTCCAGACTTGCAACAAATTTTCCCAAAAGCTCAAGGACCCTCAAATTTGCCTCAAAAGACCTGCAAACAAGTGAAACTGGTAGGTGCCCTATTTTCTCCTCCTCTCAAGTGTTTTTAGTCATTTGGTGGCTATGGAATGACTAAACCCTATTTTTTCAAGCCCTAGGTATTAAATGTATAATAAACCTCTGTTTTTGGCCTCCTCCAACAAATTAATTGTCATTTGAGGGAGAGTGAATTAGGGTAGTTACACTTCATGTTCCAAATAAGCCCTCTTTCAAGTTCAAACCCTCAACCACTTCATCAACCAAATTTTCCCTCCTCATCTACACAATTACCCCCACCTCAAGGAAACCTCCCTTCTTCCCCTTGTCTTGATGCATCAAATGGAGAGGATGATAGTGGCAATGATGAACAAAGTAATGACAGTGAGGGTAATGGTGCAAGTGAGTCAGCCCAAAGTGAGGACAAGGATGACGCTGATGAACATAGTTTTGACCAAGAGGATTTTGATGAAGATAAGGGGGTTGAAATTCAAAGGGACAGTGAGCGTGACAGTGAAAATAATGAACAACGAAATGAACAAAACAGTGCCACTATGGAAGAAGATGCTGGAGGAAATGAAGAGTTTGAAAGAAAATAAAATGAGCATTGAAGGAGGGGACATCAACAATCAAACAGAGGATACAAAGGTAGAAAGCAAAGAGGAAAGTGAGGAGGCAGAGACAACAAATGTTGATGAAGCCTTGACAGATAATGAAGACATAAAACAAGAAGAAGACAATAAGGACAACATAGAAATTGAAGGCAGCAACGAGGCAAATGAGACAGATCACAGTGAGGAAGAGGTAAAATATAGTGTCAAAGAGGCAGATGATGAAGAAAAATCAAAGGACATGGAAGTGGTTAAAGGTGGCAAGCAGGGTAGCAACTCAAATGACCAGGCAGGCAACCAAAGCAATGACACTAATGATGGAGCACAAGGCAACATGTATACAGGTGAAACAAAATACCAAAGTGCAGAGGATGGTGAGGGGAGCATGAGTAAAAAAGAGAGAGCATTCATGACACTCATGACAACAATCATGAAAATCATAAAAACATTAAAGACAGTGACCCCCACGGTGACCATGGTAATGAGAAAAATGATGAAAAGGCAAAAAAATAAAATGAAGCAAATGAAGACCAAGGTAGACAGTGATGAAGAAAGTGAAGTAAGGATTTCCAACTCTCTCCTCCAAGACAAAAATGCACAACTCAAAGACTTATAAGCTGAGTTATAAAGGGCAAATAATCTCATTCATTTCTATCAGATGGAATACAAGCGAGTGCCCAACATGCCATCTATGAATGCTAGAACACTCAAGGCCCGGAGAAAACTCTCCTTGAAGTCCAAACCATAAAAGAGGCAAAGGGCCATGAAAGACTAGGATTTTTGGCCCAAGCTTCTCTACAGGTCTCCTAAACTCCATGAGGGAGACCGCCAATTTTGAGGAAATTTGGGCAACTTTTTGTTTTTTGTGATTTTGAAGGCCCATTAGTGCAGCGCCACTGGCGCTACACTAATCCCTGGAGCATCCTCAGAGGGAAAAATTAGAATTTTTTGACTTCTCATGGCTAGTACACTTTTCTCACAAAATTTCAGAGGAATTGGAGCAGTTTTAACCCCTCAAAAGGTCAAAAAACACCTAAATTTTCACCATTCTGCCTCTATTTCAGACCTGGCGCTATGCTAATGGCAGTGTTGGGGTTTTGGAATTTTGATTAGGCTATAGGAGCTGGATATGGAAACTATAAGATTTTTTTGAAATTAGACTCATCAGGCTTTCCAATGGGCCATCACGGAGCAAAATCCGACATCGGGAAGTGGTCCAAAACTTGGCTACAACAGAGCCTATTTTATGCTGGAGGTGGTGCTGCGCTAATAGTAGTGTTGGGATATTGGAATTTTTGATAGGATACAGGAGCTGTATCAGGAAACTATAAACATTTTTATAAATTATACTCATCAGGATTTCCAACGGGCCATCATGGAGAAAAATCCGACATTGGGAAGTGGTTCAAAACTTGGCTACAACAGAGCCTATTTTCTGTTGGAGGTGGCACTGCGCTGATAGTAGTGTTGGGATTTTGGCATTTTTGATAGGATATAGGAGCTGGATCAGGAAAATATAAGCATTTTTGGAAAGTAGACTCACCAGGATTTCCAACGGGCCATCACGGAGAAAAATCCGACATCGGGAAGTGGTCCAAAACTTGGCTGCAACAAAGCCTATTTTATGTTGGAGGTGGCGCTGCGCTAATGGACTGTGTAGTGTGTTTTTGGCCAAAAAGTCAACAAAACATACAATTTTTATTTTTTTATTTTTTATTTTATTTTTTCTAGGTAAAACTAATTCTATTAAGTATAAGAGTTACTGTTACAAAACTGCCAAAATGTCATCTGTGTGAGCCTGAGCATTGGGCTTGATAGACATGCTGAACAAGAAAAGTCTGGACTGCCCGAGATGGGAAACCAGTCCTTTAGAGATCAGTTTGGCCGCCCTTGGAAGGGAAACCGGCCTGCAGTTTATACAAGAGAACTTAACAGAGAGAAAGAGACGAAAAATAACAATCAGCCTTTCCAGCTGCGCGTTGAGACAAAGAAACAAAAAATTCCAACAGTAATTGAGAAAAAATACCAGAAGAAGCTGTGAGATGGGATTATCAATGATCATGAGTTGGAGATGGAGGTTCTTCCACCAACCTGCATGCATATTCATCTACACGGTCATTCATAACGCCCTTGAGAGCGCGTTCCTGGTCCGAGACCCCATCCTTCTTGCGCGGCGCGTCCTATGCATGGTGGGCAGAGCCAGCTGGAAGAACTGAGCTTTTGGGGAGGCTTGAGACAGGAGGGGGCAGAGGGGAGGCCTCAGGGGAAGGAATGGGGAGAGGAGACTCTTCTCTAAGAGTTACCATTATATAGGCTGTGACAATGGGTTTGTCATGAGAACACTCAAAGCTGAATTCAGCACGCTGAGAGGTTTGGCGAATGGGCAGGCGGACAGACCCATGGGATGCAGAAGGAATTGCAGCATTATGAGGGTCAACAGGGGGGGGGAGGGGTTGGCTGAGCCAAAGGAATAGAATCACGATGATGCCTTCGACCTTTGCCATGACGCATCTCCTGAGGCTAGATTTGAGTCTCTTCAGCAGAAGAAGATCCCGAAACAGAGCTGGAGTGGGGTCGATAATGAGAGACCCGACCTCGACTAGTGCCGCGCTTAATCCTCATTCTGTGTCGTATGCGTGGCATGGTGGCGGAGGCGGGAAGAGAACAATTGTAGTGGAAGGGGCAGACAGGAGGCTCAAAAACACAGTGAGGGGAATTGCCGCGAGAGATATCCGTCGACCGAGCGCCAAGAGGAGAAACGACGCTACAGAAATCCACAGTTCGAGCACAGTGAGGGGGATTGGCTCTACAGAAGAGGCTTTGGGAGAAATGAAGCCCTGACAGTGGTTCAAAACAAGCAAGGAGAGTGCATCGACGTCCGGTGTGAGTGCGGGTGCTGGGTTTGGCATAGCCTTGAGGGCATGCGCTGTTTAAAGGAAGCAGAGAGCCATTGCTGCTATCGCAACTAGCCAAACAATCTAGAACGGAATCCATAACCAATTGAATACCCATGGCGAAATGAAGGAGCGTCTGCGCAAGAGTGATGTCGTCGCGAGCGGCGGATTTATGATCGCATTAATGCGTGTACAGGAGGCCATATGGCCACCCCACGCGAACTCCTTCGGGAGACGCGTAGTGGCCAATGTCCCATCAGTCCATGCAATCATCCGCATCCGGAGAACAAAACATAAAAATTGATGGAAAAATGATTTTTTAATGTTTTTTTGGGAAAATCACTCCAGATTTGATTGAAGGGTTATGTTATGTCATTTTTCATTTATTAGCTTAGATATTATGTGTCTTGGGCCTTGCATGGTCTTCAAGCACATAAATTACATTTATGATGAAATTAGGGTTTCTAGAAGCCTCTTATGGTTTCCACCTACTCAGTTGCTAAGATAAATAGAGCATGGGGATTCCATTGTAAAGGTTGGCATTTGATGAGCTTTGAGAGCAATACATGGTTTTTTGAGGTTGAAGAGAAATTTGGTGTTGTGGAGCTTGTGGATAATTTGCTTTGATTGATGATGATGAAGCTTGCTTGCAAGATCCCTGAGCTTGGTTAATGGTGACATGTCTCTAATTTTTTCATGTTTTCTTGTAAATCATTATGTTTCATCCTTCTATATGCAGTAGAACAAAAAAGTATAGGCTAATAAATGTTGTTTGAAGCACCTTAGTTCTTCTTGTCTTCTATTGCCTTGATGTTTTCCTTTGCTGGGTGTGTTTAAGGAATTATTAGCTGCTCCTTAGGCCTCCTTATGCTTGTTTATTTCATCAATGGATTAATATGTTAGTTTCAAAATATGTTTTATGGAAAGTCCTGCTTATTTGATGCTATCTAAACTCTGTTTTTGAAATCTCCCTTTGAAGTATTATTTGTTAGGTTAAGCCAAGGATGTCTTGTTCTGATCTTGCCCTTTGTCCATACCTATCAGTTTGCCTCAAAGTTATTTATAGCTTGATCAACAATGTTTAGGAGTTCCATCTTTGATTTATTAGAGTTATTTTGTTATCTTAAATGTTTTCTGAGGCTTGAAGGTGAAATCACTAGAAGTTAAATGAGTTTCTTGCCTTCTATATTTCATTGGAATGTTTGTCTTGGATGTCTATTTGTTAAAGTATTTTCATTGAGTAAATGGTTTTCCCTATCTCATGATTATTATCTTTTTCTTATCATATTTTAAACCTTCTTGTTTATGGGTATTTGACAAAGGATTATTAACTGCCCTTTTCCCTACCTTGTTTCCCCAACTTAATGTCCATTTCACTTCACACATAACCTTAAAGATCCATTGACCACACTAGATTTTCCCTGTAATGCACTCTGACTCTTTGTTGAGATATCCATGACTTTTATAGACTCCATAGCCCAATGATTTGATGATCTCTCAATCCACCTATTCTACCTATTTCATCTTACCCAACCAAAACAAACAACAAACCCTACACTTAAAAACTAGCCTAAAATCAAACTCTAAATAGAAAAAAGTTCACATCCTTTGCATACAATAGAGAGAGTCCTCTCTGAGTCCAGGAAGGCGAGGTCCTAGGACTCCAAAGACTGGTTTGATGTTACCCTGTGCATTTGGTTTACCAATCTACTAAATCATGTGACCTTAACATTCTGGCAATCATGGTGGGACCTTCAGAGTTAGTGATAAACTAAGTATTCCTTAGATCTTAAAAAACCTACAAACATCCTTAGATTGGTATTCAGTTGCTGATGGTGGACAACAACCTGCCTTAAAATAGTTGAAATCATCCACCTGACGACTCCACAAACTCTCAACAAACCTAAAGACTCCACTGGACGAAGAATCTGAAACATGACCAGTCATCCTAGAAAGAAAAAGCACTCAGGCCGAGGTTGGATTCGAAAATTTATTGTTTTTAACTATAACCATGTTCTATCTTGCTTTAAGCCTAATCAAGAATACACTGATGAGATCTACATTGACCATTGGAAATATCT
This sequence comes from Pinus albicaulis, assembly GCA_034641835.2. Classification (NCBI taxonomy): domain Eukaryota; kingdom Viridiplantae; phylum Streptophyta; class Pinopsida; order Pinales; family Pinaceae; genus Pinus; species Pinus albicaulis. Next base: position 342,856,981 of record CM076572.1, read on the forward strand.
CAAGCCTCAAAAAGCTGAGCCTCAAATTGCAGACCTTGAGCAGACTTATACACCTGTTCGTACCCCCGATACACCTGTGGAAGACCTAGTAAAACATGAGCCTCATGCTACCTTTCCTACTCTTGCTGAAACCTCAAACAATCATCAATCTCTTTTTGCACTACCTATACCCACGAAGGTCCCAGAATGATACAAGCCTCTATTTTTGCCTCTTATCCTCCAGGTCCTCCCTGCAAATCCTGCAAATAAACTACCTAGATTTAATGAAGAAAACTCAAAAGTCACCCCTGAAGAACACATTCAAGATCTTGAGGGTTTACTTGACCTATTTGAAATAGAAGAAGATGATGTGCGTATTATAATGTTTGCCTTATCATTACAAGGAAAAATTAAGAGTTGGTTTTTGGACCTTCCAGCTGCAAGCATTAGCAACTTTCATCAATTCACTCAAGTTTTCTTAGATAGGTGGGCAATCATGGGAAATGCTCTTCTCATCATAAAGCACTACAACCATTTGAAAATACATCCATGGGAGACAATACAACAATTTTCAGCCAAGTTCAATAAAGTATACCTTGCAATATATGCTAAGATAAAGCCACCCCTAGGGTAGGCTCTCTTGCACTAGCCAAATGCTTTTGACCCAGAGATGGATTTCCAGATAAGAGAAAAAGACCCTTCAAACCTAGAAGAAATGCAAAATATGGAAATTACTGTGGAATTCAACATACTAGAAAGAGAGGCAAAGTTATAAGCAATATAGAAGGACAAAGTAGCTCAAGAGAAACTGATCTATTCAGAGGTAAAGCTAGAGATGTTGACAGATATAATCAGAAAAATGATGCATATACTTGGCAGGAAAGAGGAAGAGTACAAGGTTGAGGTTGGTGCTACTTATTCAAAACAACCTATACCTTTTCCCTGGGAAGAACAAACTCTGTCATTACAAGGAAAAAATAACAATCAAAATATTCATATTGAGAAAAATTACAAAGAAGAAGATGCTAAAACTTGTCAAGTAAGTACTAGATACCTTCCTATATCTTATGCTTCACTACTAAGAGATAATTACAAGAAAATTGCAAAGGGAAACAAGGTGGAATGCTCTAAAGAATCAACCAGGGACAAGATGGATGATGCAAACCCTTTTGCATATCCATAGGTCTTTCCCTTAGGCCATCTTGAAATCACAAAATCTGTAATAGAGAAGGAGTCAAAACCTTTAGGGTCTCTACCCTTATGCTTTAATTCATTTTAGATTATGAAAGGAAATTTAGATCCTGAAGATCTCTTAGCAGCTATTCATGAATCTCATGCTCAAAGTAACTCTCACTAAAATCAAGAAAAGTTGGTTGAGGATGAAATCAATCGGGGAATGAAAGAGAACCCACAGGATCTCTCTAAAGGCACAAGTGATGTTTCATCATCTCTCCTAGGTGAGGCTCAAGAAGACATTCAACCTCAAAATTAGCCTTCACAAGAGAAAGAGGACTGCTGTAGTTATATCCAAAGAAAGAGAAAAATGCCTCCTTTTTTAACTGAAGAGGAGATAGATCAGCTGATAAATGCAGTCAGCCTCTAATATTTCATATGAACATAACATTTCTATTGATTTTCCTCCTAATCCTAGCTATCAGATAGCAGAAAATGGATTTATAGATCAATTCGAAGAGAAACAATCTGATAGTCCAATATGTACGGTTGGTAACATTAATTATATTGATGATTATCCAAGGTTTGATCAATTTGTTGATAATGATGATGTTCTCCAAACAGAAGCTAACTTTGCAGATCATTCAACATTTGGTTTTTGGGAGGAAGCTCAGTTTCATCAACTTGAGAAAGGTAATCAACCAATACATAACAACGATGACAGTGATGAGGAAAGTTTAGAAAATTTGGAAGCAAATGAAGGCTTGAAAATTAATGATTGCAAGAGAGTTGCAGCACTTATTTCTCAAGGAGATTTGTTGTCAAGGAGTGCTCCTACTCATCAACATGATGAATTTCACACAGAATTCAACCCACTAAATCAGAGCATATCAGGTTTGCTGGAAAACAACATTGCAACATATGATGAGGCTACCAGTTCAGATGGTCATGAGGAAGAGGTAGATTTTCTTTCCCAAAGGAGTCCCAAGCTCAACCAAGTGGAGAAAGAAGCAGTCCTGGATCAAGCTTATCTCCTGAATCTTCACATTCAGGTATTGTTTCAAGATCCCTTTGCTGATTTATTAAAGACATTTGAAGAGGGAGTAAGTCATGTCAAGAGCAGTTTGTTGCAAAGTGTAAGAAAATTTTTAGGCACTACTGTTCAAACACAAATAAGGTGGGAGTGGCCTTTTAATTTTGTCAGCACCCTTAAAGAGTTGAACCGAGATCCCTCATGCAATCATCTGCTTGATTGGTTGTATTGGAAAAGAGAGTTCACCAGCTGAATATATATCATGTAAAAATTAGATTAGGATAGATAGGCATGCAAATAAGCTCAACCTTTGAGCATATTTTAGTTATAGATTGTTTTGAAAATGAAAACACAAAAACAGAGAAAAGGTGAAAAAAGAGGGCAGATTTGAAAAGAGGTACAACCCCATACCCAAAAAATAATAATGTTGAAAGTGTGCAAGCCTAAATGCCACTACTTGTGCCAAAAAGTCTTGTTCAGTCATCCAGCCTAATCATGGCTGAACATGTTTTCAATTTATTGCCGATAAGTTAGTGAAATAGAGCTTGTCAAATCATTCAAACTTGACTTGTCAAAAATGATAGATTAGGAATGAAAGATATTGGTTCCACATGATCAAAACTAAACCAAAGAGAAATATGGGGATGCATACCAAATGATAAATCACAACCCTTGTTTTTCTAGTTTTGTTTGTACAAAAATAATGTTTGTGTGCAGCTTGTCCTAATGCCACAACTCATGGTAAGTCAGATTGCCTAATCCTGATTTAAACTATGTTTTCAATTCATGTCAATAGCTTAGAGAATGAAGTCTGTCATACAGCTTAATCTTGACAGTCAAATAGTCTAGGTAGAGAATAAAAAGAGTTCACTAGCCTAATCTGAACTCTTGGAAGTGATAAGAGTAGAAGTAGATAGTTTGTTTTTCTTTCAAAAGAAGAAAATGTCAAAGGTTTGCTAGTCCAAGTGCAGCCGAGGAAGAAAAAATGTTAGGCAAGTAGGTTGGGTAGGTAGAGATGAAGCTGAGCTAATCATGTTTTTTCAGATTATTGAGATCAGAACTTCAAAGAAGCATCAACAAATGAGAAGAAGTAAAAATATGCCCAATGAATGAGGCACTGGTCTTCATAAAACTAGAGATCTGATGTTCTGGACACCTCCTGAAAAGGATCTGCCCTCCCCAAGTGGAGCCATTGTTAGTCATCAATAATTTTTGCTTTTCATAGATGACTAAATGCTTATCCTAGATTTATAGAAACAAAATTCATGAATATTGTGAGTTCTAGAAATCTCGTCGCCTTCATTATCCTTAAGATAAATTTTCACTATCTCCCTACTTTATCATGTCATAGTCAACCTATCACTCATGAAGATCCCTCATGGACTCATGTCTCTCATATCTGTCCCATTTTCACACCCATAATGTCATTACTCTGTTTGTCCCTTGCCTATGATTGCATTATCCAACTAGGGTTTTGGGGGCAATTTTCTTGGTTTCATGACCTCCATGGTTAAAACATCAATAAGGCTTGTATCCTAATGGTCTTACACCTCCTCCTATCTTTAATATACCTTCATAAACACTTCCAATCACTCCTATCCCTCAAACTCATCATTTTTCTACAAAACCTAGCATATTGCTACAATTTGAAAATTTTCGAGACTAGGCCTGTGTATTTCCCTTTTGGACCCTTTCCCCTCACTAAATTATTGAAATTAAACTTTCCACTACTCTCTAACATCTATCCCTATTCCACAAAATTTCCCCAAGAATTTAGACAACCCTTAACCCCTTCATTTCCCTCCCTCTACAAGGCAGTCCTAAATCCCCTACACCAAACCCTAATTTCCTCTTCCAGCTAGGCTAGGGTTTGCTATGGAAAGGAGGAAAAAGATAAAAGGATCCATTTTATAGATAATATCAGAAAGCATAAGTCCATACCAACTCATAAACATCATGCCTCCATCATTTTCCAAGAATTCATTCCAAGGGCCAAGTCATTTGCCACACCTAGGGCCAGTTTTGTTTAAAAATATGTTTATGACCAAACATAGATGAATTTGGAAAAAGTGAGAGAGGTTTTTTTCCATAATAGAGCCAAGAAGAAAAACATCCTTCAGTTTTTACACAGGTATCATGGTTTGGGGTAAATGTAAAAAATACAGGTGTCCAAGGAGAATTTCTGCACTTCTGGAGTGACCTTGGGAAAATCCATTTTTCTCATAGCTGGAGAGTCCAAATGACTTTATTAATGAGTCAAATGACAACTAGACTTAAATATATTTCCAACGAGCTATCACGGGCCCAAATCTGACATTGGGAAGGTTATCAACACTTGGCTGCAAGTGGACCCATTTTCTGCTAATGTGGCACTGCGCTAATAGACTGGTGCTGCACTAACAGACCTTAGCACTGCACAAATAGGGTTTTCCACAGTGTAATTTTGCACTACGCTACGCAAATTGAGGGTGGCTTTGCGTTAATGGCTTGGTGTTGCGCTAATGCAGAATTTCTTCCAGACTTGCAACAAATTATCCCAAAAGTTCAAGGACACCCTCAAATTTGCCTCCAAAGACCTGCAAACAATTGAAACTGGTAGGTGCCCTATTTTCTCCTCCTCTCAATTTTTTTTAGTAATTTTGTGGCTATGGAATGAATAAACCCTATTTTTGCAAGCCCTAGGTCTTCAATGTATAATAAACCTCTGTTTTTGGCCTCCTCGAACAAATTAATTGTCATTTGAGGGAGAGTGAATTAGGGTAGTTACACTTCATGTTCAAATAAGCCCTATTTCAAGTTGAAACCCTCAGCCACTTCATCAACCAAATTTCCCTCCTCATCTGCACAAGTACCCCCACCTCAAGGAAACCTCCCTTCTTCCCCTTATCTTGATGCATCAAATGGAGAGGATGATAGTGGCAATGATGAACAAAGTAATGGTAGTGAGGGTAATGGTGCAATTGAGTCAACCCAAAGTGAGGAAAAGGATGATGCTGATGAACAGAGTGTTGACCAAGAGGATGTTGATGAAGATAAGGGGGTTGACAGTCAAAGGGACAATGAGCATGATAGTGAAAAAAATGAACAAGACAATGAACAAAACAATGCCACTATGGAAGAAGATGCTGGAGGAAATGAAGAGTTTGAAAGTGAAAATAAAATGAGCATTAAAGGAGGGGACATCAACAATCAAACAGAGGATACAAAGGTAGAAAGAAAAGAGGAAAGTGAGGAGGCAGAGACAACAAATGTTGATGAAGCCCTAACAGATAATGAAGACATAAAACAAGAAGAAGAAAATAAGGACAACACAGAAATTGAAGGCAACATTGAGGCAAATGAGACAGATCACAGTGAGGAAGAGGTAAAAGTTAGTGTAGAAGAGGTAGATGATGAAGAACAAGAAAAGGACATGGAAGTGGATAAAGGTGGCAAGCAAGGCAACAACTCAGATGACCAGGCAGACATCCAAAGCAATGACACTCATGATGGAGCACAAGGCAACATGTATACAGGTGAAAAAAAATTACCAAGTGCAAAATATGGTGAGGGGAGCATGAGTAAAAAAGAGAGAGCATTCATGACACTCATGAAAATATTCACGACAATCATAAAAACATTAAAGACAATGACCCCCATGGTGACCATGGTAATGAGCAGAAAGATGAAAAGGCAGAAAAAGAAAATGAAGCAAATGAAGACCAAGGTAGAAAATGATGAAGAAAGTGAAGTAAGGATTTCAAACTCTCTCCTCCAAGAAAAAAATGCATAACTCAAAGACTTAGAAACTGATTTAGAAAGGGAAAATAATGTCATTCATTTATATCAAATGGAAAACAAGCAAGTGAGTGCCCAACAGGCCATCTATGAATGCTAGAACACTCAAGGCCCGAAGAAAACCCTCCTTGAAGTCCAAACCCTAAAAGAGGTAAAGAGTCATGAAAGCCTTGGATTTTTTTCTCAATCTTCTCTACAGGTCTCCCAAACACCATGAGGGAGACCACCAATTTTGAGGAAATTTGGGCAATTTTTTTTTTTGTGATTTTGAAGGCCCATTAGCGTAATGCCATTGGCGCTAGGCTAATCCCTGGAGCATCCTCAGAGGTAAAAATCAGAATTTTTGGACTTCTCATGGCTACTAAAATTTTCTCACAAAATTTCAGAGGAATTGGAGCAGTTTTGACACCTCAAAAGGTCAAAAACACCTAAATTTTCACCATTTTGCCTCTATTTCAGACCTGGCGCTGCGCTAATGGAAGTGTTGTGGTTTTGGAATTTTGAATAGTATATAGGAGCTTGATCAGGAAAATATAAGCATTTTTGGAAATTATACTCATCAGGCTTTCCAACGGGTCATCACGGAGCAAAATCCGACATCGGGAAGTGGTCCAAAAATTGTCTACAACAGAGCCTATTTTTTGTTGGAGGTGGTGCTGTGCTAATAGCAGTGTTGGGATTTTGGCATTTTGGATAGGCTACAGGATCTGAATCAGGAAAATATAATCATTTTTGGAAATTAGACTCATCAGGCTTTCCAACGGGTCATCACAGAGAAAAATCCGACATCGGGAAGTGGTCCAAAAATTGGCTATAACAGAGCCTATTTTCTGTTGGAGGTGGCGCTGTGCTAATAGTAGTGTTGGGATTTTGGCATTTTGGATAGTCTACACGAGCTGGATCAGGAACTATAAGAATTTTTGTAAAGTAGAGTCATCAGGATTTCCAACGGGTCATCACGAAGAAAAATCCGACATCAGGAAGTGGTCCAAAACTTGGCTGCAACAGAGCCTATTTTCTGTTTGAGGTGGCGCTGCGCTAATGGACTGTGTAGTGTGTTTTTGGCCAAAAAGTCAAAAAAGCACACAAATTGATGGAAAAATGATTTTTTAATGTTTTCTTGGGAAAATCACTCCAGATTTGATTGAAGAGTTATGTTATGTCATTTTTCATTTATTTGCTTAGATATTATGTGTCTTGGGCCTTGCATGGTCTTCAAGCACATAAATGACATTTATGATGAAATTAGGGTTTCTAGAAGCCTTTTATGTTTTCCACCTCCTCACTTGCTAAGATAAATAGAGCATGAGGATTCCATTGTAAAGGTTGGCATTTGATGAGCTTTGACAACAATACTTGGTTTTTTGAGGTTGAAAAGCAACTTTGTGTTGTGGAGCTTGTGGATAATTTGCTTTGATTGATGATGATGAAGCTTGCTTGCAGGATCCCCGAGCTTGGTTAATGGTTATGTGTCTTTAATGTGTTCATGTTTTCTTGTTAATAATTATGTTTCATCCTTCTATATGCAGTAGAAAAAAAAAGTATAGGCTAAAAAATGTTGTTTGAAGCAACTTAGTTCTTCCTTCCTTCTATTGCCTTGATGTTTTCTTCTGCTGGGTGTGTTTAAGGAATTCTTAGTTGCTCCTCAGGCCTCCTTATGCTTGTTTATTTCATCAATGGATTAATATGCTAGTTTCCAAATATGTTTTATGGCAAGTCTTTCTTATTTGATGCTATCTAAACTCTGTTTTTGAAATCTCTCTTTGAAGTATTACTTGTTAGGTTAAGCCAATGAGGTCTTGTTCTGATCTTGCCCCGTGTCCATGCCTATCAGTTTGCCTCAAAGTTCTTTATAGCTTGATAAAAATGTTTATGAGTTCCCTCTTTGATTGATTAAAGTTATTTTTTTATCTTAAATGTTTTCTAAATCTTGAAGGTGAAATCACTAGAAGTTAAATGAGTTTCTCGCCTTCTATATTTCATTGGAATGTTTGTCTTGGATGTCTATTTGTTTAAGTATTGTCATTTAGTAAATGGTTTTCCTTATCTCATGATTATTATCTTTTGCTTATCATATTTGAGAACTTCTTGTTTAGGGGTATTTGACAAAGGATTCTTAACTGCCTTTTTCCCTACCTTGTTTCTCCAACTTAATGTCCATTTCACTTCACACATAACCTTAAGGATCCATTGACCACACTAGATTTTCCCTTTAATGCACTCTGACTCTTTGTTGAGATATCCATGAATTTTATAGACTCCATAGCCCAATGATTTGAGGATCTCTCACTCCACATATTCTACCTATTTCATCTTACCCAACCAAAACAAACAACAAACCCTACACTTAACAACTAGCCTAAAATCAAACTCTAAATAGAAAAAAGTTCACATCCTTAGCATACAATAGAGAGAGCCCTCGAGATTACGTTTTTCCATTAGAGAAAAGGATAGGATTTATCGACTCTGCTCTGCGCCTGCCTGGTCTGCGCAACCAGCGTTTGGGCGCTGCCCTCACGGCCATCCGGGCCACTGCTTCGGCCCCCTCGGCCCTTGGAGCATTCGATCCACCCGGATCAGTTCGGATCCGCTCTCTAAGACTCAGATTCCGCCTCCGACCTTCCAGATCTGCGCTCTCCGGATCTGTGTCTCGCTCGGATCTGCTGCTCACCTTTGTTGTGCCTCAGTTTCTGCTTGACCTCGACGATGCCTTTCTCAGCTGGAGAAGGAAAGGAGTGCTTCTGATTTAGACTATGGAGACCCAAGGCTCGCCTCTCGGGCCCTCTCAGTCCTCTCCTACGGATGACTCTGCTGTGTTCTCTTCCCTGATCGCTTCGCTGCCTATGAAGAAGAAGCCTGACGTCTCAAAGTTCGTTAAGAAGCTCAATGATGTACCAGAGGTAAACCTACCCCCTGAGGGACCGATCCAGGTCGCCTTATCGCTTGCAGATCGTGCCCTGGTGGGTCAATTTACGGGCCTCTGGCCCTCACCAAAATCAACTGAAAATTGGGTCGTCAAGAACTGGATCCCGTTAATCAAGAACAAAGTCACCTCGTACTTTCTTGGAAGAGGTTACTTCCTGTTCGAATTCAATACCAAGGAGGATAAAGACCTGATCTTCAGAAATGGACCCTATTTCATGGGTCCTCAGGGTCTCTACCTCAATAAATGGACCCCGGACTTTGATCCGGCTGCGGATGTCCCGTCGGCAGTCCCCGTTTGGGTTCGGCTTCCTAATCTTCCGGTACACTGCGGGAACTGGGACTCCCTCAAACATATTGGCAACACATTGGGCAAGTTCATCGACAGAGCCAACAACAATGATCAATACGATTGCGCCCGGATCTGTGTTGAGGTAGATCTAGAGGTGGGTCTCCCGGAGGCCATCAAACTAAAAGTTGGAAGCTGGACGCATGTACAAGTTCTGGACTACGAACAACTCCCATTCAAATGTCGCAAATGCCACGTCTACGGCCATTTTGCTAGAGGATGCCCGAATAAAAGCGAAGCAGAAAAAGGAAAGGAGGAAGGATGGAACCAAGTCAAGAGGCCAAAGACTAACTATAAGAAACCTGGGGCACAAGGATCTCAATCTGCTGCTGCACAAAATGTAGCCCAGTCAAGAAGTCAAGAAAATAGGTACGAGATCCTCAGCTCTGCGGAAGAAGCTCCAAGGGAAGGAGAGAGGCCCGATAAACCAGCAGAAAAGTCGGCTTCAGCAGGAACAAGACCCGAAGAGAGCACCATGGTAAGGGATAAAGAAAAGCAAACAGAAGCCTCCGAGGAGGAACAAGATTCAGAGGAGTCTGAGGAAGAAGGAGAAATCAGAGACATGCAGACTTCGGTCAGAAGATCGGCAAGGGGCCGAAAATCTGCAAGAGAGAAGAGAGATCAGGAAACCTATAAAGACAAGCTCCAGGGCAGTCAGCCCACGTTGGAAAAACTTCTCAGCAAGAATACGAAGACATCTAAAAATCAACCCCATGGCTCCAGGGGAGCCTCATCAAAGAAATAAATGATGAAGACCATCTCCTGGAATTGCAGAGGAATGGGGAGTAAAGTAAAAGAAGAAGCAGTGAGAAGTTTAATAAGAAGAGAAGCCCCGGACATTCTTCTGATCCAGGAGACAAAGATGGAGGATAAAGAGTTTCTCCAAATCAGCAAAAAGTTTTGGAAAGGAAGCAGCGGACTAGCAGTATCATCAAGAGGAGCCTCTGGGGGATTGGGCTCTCTCTGGAATCCCCTCAAGTTCAGGCTAGTCAAAGAGGTGTGCAACGGCCATTGGCTATTCTTGAAGCTACACTCTGCAGAAACAAGGGAGGATATTTGCCTGTTCAATGTCTATGTACCTAATAATATAGGGGAGAAAAAGGAGTGCTGGGACTCCATTAGACATCTAGCGGAGACTGAGAACCTGGGTAACCTCATTATTGCCGGTGACCTAAACATCACTCTACGCTTGGATGAAAAGCGAGGAGGCACAATCGTAAGGGACCCAGCAAGGGAGTGGGTGGAAGATCTCATGCAAGAGTGGGATCTGCTCGATATCCCTCCAGATAACGGTAAGTACACCTGGACCAATAAAAGAATAGGCCCTGGTCATATTGCTGCTAGACTTGATAGATGTTTGGTGCAGAGTTCTTTTCTTTTGCTTGGAATAGAATCTAGGTTGCACATCCTTCCTTGCAGTGTTTCAGATCACAAGCCCATTATGTTAGAGATGTCAGGCCAAAAGGATCTGGGCCCCATTCCTTTCAGGTTCAACGCCCTATGGGTTAAGGAGCCTGAGTTTTTGAATCTGGTCCAGGACAGTTGGAAAATGCCAGTGAAAGGTTCTCCCTTCTACATCTGGGAAGAAAAGCTTAGAAGATTGAAAGGTGCCCTCAAATCATGGGCCAAAGCTCTTCCCACCCCTGCTCAAGAGAGAAAGCAAGCCCAAGTCAACCTTATTCAGCATCAAGCCCAAAGTGAGGATGTTGAGATCACAGCTGAAGTCTTAGACAAGGAAGAGGCGCTCCAGCAAATCTATCACAAAGCCTGCCTCACAGAGGAAGAATACTGGAGACAAAAATCCAGGAGTCTATGGCTCAAAGCGGGTGATAGAAATTCTGCCTTCTTCCACAAACAAGCTCAAGCAAGAAAAAGTTTTAATTCCATAGCTGAAATCAAGGATGGCAACTTGATCCACAAGGACAATGAGAGCATAAAAAAGGCAGCATTCAATCACTTTCAAAATCTCTACAAAGAAGAGGGAGAGGCTAATTCAAATTCCAAATTTTTGGAGGCAATTCCTTCAAGGATCTCCCCATATACAAATCAGCAACTCGAAGGAAAGATCTCCATCCAAGAAATAAAAGAGGCCCTAGACAGTATGGAGCCTGACAAAGCCCCAGGCCCGGATGGCTTCACGGCCAGATTTCTTCAAACTTGCTGGCAGATAGTGGAGAAAGATCTCTACAAGATGATCCTGAAATCACAAAACTGCCAAAAAATTGGAGGCAGCACCAACTCTGCCTTTCTTGCCCTCATTCCCAAGGAAAAGGGCGCAAAATAATTCAATCGGTTTCGCCCAATCTCCCTTTGCAACATAGGATACAAGCTAATTACAAAGGTAATTGCAAATAGGTTAAAAGGCATCCTTCCAGCAATTATTCCTGAGAACCAAGGAGGATTTGTACAGGGGAGACAGATAGTCGACAACTACATACTGGTGCAAGAGGCGATACATTCAAGCCAGATTCGCAAGGAGAAGGGTATGGTGATCAAATTAGACCTGGCAAATGCCTTTGATCGGGTAAGGCAAAGTTTCCTTTGGGAAGCCTTGAAAAAGTTTGGCTTTGGTCAGGGGTTTGTAAATTGGATAAGAGCTTGTATAGCTGACCCTTGGATATCTCCCTTGGTTAATGGGCGGGCAGCTAGCTTCTTCAAAGCCTCAAGAGGCCTCAGGCAAGGCTGCCCCCTCTCTCCCCTTCTTTTCGTTCTTCAAGCTTCTGCTCTAAGCTACTTCCTAGATCAGAAATTGGCAGATCAGGAGATCCTGGGACTTAATATAGCCCGAGGGGTGAAAAATGTAAATCATACTCTCTTCGCAGACGATACTCTCCTTCTAGGGGCAGCCTCGGCAAGGTCTGCTCTAATATTTAAGGAGATGTTAGATGATTTTAGTGAAGATTCAGGAAGCAGCTTAAATAAAGGAAAATGCAAAGCTTTCTGTTGGAACACTTCTGTCCACACACTAGCTGCCATATCCAGAATACTGGGCTTCAATGCCACCCTCAGTTGGTCATCCTTTAACTATCTTGGCCTTCCCATCTTCCGTAACCTTGTCTACAGTAAAGACTGGACTCCTTTATTGGACAAATTTAAGGCAAAAATACAGGCCTGGGGTTTCTCTTGGTTAAACCTTGCAGGCAAAACTGTCCTAATCAAATCAGTGCTCTGCAGTCTACCCATTTTTCAATTTTCTGTGCTCCTAGCACCCTCTGGAGTTATAAAAAAACTGGAAGCCTTTGTCCATAGGTTTTTCTGGAAAGGGGGCAATCTCAATGATAAGAAAATGCCGCTGGTTAGTTGGGAGAAAATTGGCAAGCCTCTGTTGGAAGGAGGCCTCAACTTCAAAGACTTTGGCCTGCAAAATATTGCCATGGGGGCCAAGCTCTTCTGGCGCCTCATAGCACCACAACCAGGCTGGGCACAAAAAGCCATTTGGAGGAAATACCTCACAGGGAAAAGGATGAGATCTCTGGACTCTTCTCTTCCATTATCTGGCTCGCACCTGGTCAAACGCTGCCACAAGGCAGTCTCTCTTATCAAGGATCGAGCCTACTGGATACCGGGCAATGGAAAGGCAATAAGTATATGGGATGACAGCATAATGCAGCACCCCCCCATATCATCGCACAGATCCCTTCATACTCTGCGACAGTGGCTTGACAGCGCAGGCTGTGTCTCTTTATGGGATATTTCGTTGTGGGCAGAACGCTGTTGGCAGCGTTGGAACCTCCCCCCCGTGCCACCAAACTTAGCGCAGGACAGCCAATCGCTGTTAACACTTCTCAATGGCAAAGCGCCTCTTCGTGCAGACAGAAAAGACACACGGGGATGGGGAGCCGCCCCTGGCAATTACACATTCGCACAAGGTTACAGAAGTCTGCAGGAGCGTCCATATGTCGCCCCCGATCCAACAGTTTGGAAGGGGCTGTGGAAATACAAAACGATGCCCAAGGTAGACATGTTTTGTTGGTTACTCTGTCACAGAGGCATCCTAACAGAGGATAAATTGAAGAAAAAAGGCTTTCATGGCCCATCGAGATGCCATTTGTGCTGCGAAAATGAAGAAAGTGCCCAGCACATCATCCTAGACTGCAAATTTGCAAAAGAACTCTGGCAGATCCTGCTGAGTTACTGGAAAACAGAGTTCTCTCTCCCTGCATGCATTTCTGACATATTTGCTCACTGGCAGACATGCTACCCAGGAAGTCTTCCAAAAAATGAGAATTTTAAAGCAGCATGGTGCACTTTGCCAAAATTCATATGCTGGCAAATCTGGTTGGAGCGCAATAGAAGAGTGTTTAGAGATGAAAAATCAACTCCTCAGCGCATCTCCATCAAAGTTAAAAGCCTATGGAAAGAAAATTTGGGTGAGTACATGTCGGATGCGAACTTATCTCAATCTGATCTAGATTGGGGTGGCTCGTTGGGCCTACACATCGCTGGGGAAGCAAGGCAACATAAGAACAAAAAAGAGTGGCAATTCAGAGGGAAGGATCAGGAATTATCAGATCTGCTCACCAAACAAGCCAGATATTGTTTATTTTTCGATGGGGCAGCGAAAGGCAACCCCGGTTGGGCGGGAGCAGAAGGAATTATAAAGAAAAAAGAGGGCATAATTGTGACCAAGTATGCCTGGGGTCTTGGACATTCCACCAGCATTCAAGCTGAAGCCATGGCACTACTACAGGGGCTTAAGCAAGCAAAGAACATCGGCGCATCTGAATTAAGTGTTATTGGAGATTCTCAGTCAATCATCAAAATCCTAGTGGAGGTTTCCTCTCCGGTAGATCTTAGACTGGCAAGAGCAGTATTAAGAATTAGAAACATGGTGAAATCCTTTCGTACAACAAGCTTCCTCCATGTACTACGAGAAAATAATAAAGATGCAGATCTGGAAGCCAATAGGGCAGTTTCCCTTCCGGAAGGCTCTCTTCTGGTAGATGAAACTGAGGCGTGGGATTCTATTCCATAATTCTGAAATGTTTTTCTGCATCATTCTGCATCAGTTTGTGTGTGTATTTAAACTAGGAAAAATAACAAAGATTGACTCTTTAGTCTCGTGTAAGAATTGTAGATTCTCAAAAATTGGGGTCTACGAGAAGACCAGGGTAGAAAGATTACAGGCTAAGTCTACTTATTGTAACCTTTGAAGGCAGTTGCCCACTTCTTAATACAAACTCATATCCGTTCTTGTAAAAAAAAATAAAAAAAAATAGAGAGAGCCCTCTCCGAGTCCAGGAAGGCTAGGTCCTAGGACTCCAAAGACTGGTTTCATGTTACCCTGTGCATTTTGTCTACCAATCTGCTAAATCACGGGACCCTGACATATTGGCCAAGCCTGTACAGTTGAATGATAAGCACTTCATGAGGAAACCGAGCCAGGGTTTTCTCTTGCTCTAAGAACCCTATCAATAGGAATCTATTTTCCTGATGCAACATCAAGTCTGGCTTGTAAAATAGCTTTGGATATGTAGAAGTGCCTACCTCTGGTTGTTGAAACCATAGTTAAACTGAGAGGGGGGGGGGGTGAATCAGTTTAACACCTTCAAGAATTTTTTAAAAATTTTCAATTCAACTTATTTACAATTTATCTTTCATGATCAATTTTATATGGAACCAAACTTATATGTGCAGAAATGTTAAGATAATGTAACAACATAATTATGACAAGAGCAGTAAGTATTAAGCAGACTGAATAACCATATCAACACATAGACATCACACATAGAGACAATAGATATACGTGGAAACCCATAAAGGGAGAAAACCACATCTTATTATTGTTGTGATGTAAAGGCAAGCTCCAACTCCCTCTCACCACTGATTTTCTGTAAGCACCAACCTACAGGAGGCTCCAACCTCAAATTCTGCAAGCTACAACTTGCAAGGAAGCTTCAACTCCCTCTTTTTCATAAAAGAACCATTTGTTGATTTATCTTGGATATCAGCTCTGTTCTGTACCTTTGATTTTTTTCACTGTACCCCAATCTTCATATTTGCTTGATTATTTCTTTTTCTTCAATTCTGCATTCTCTTCTCTTTTATCAATTTACTCAGAGAAATGTATCCATTTCAACTTTACAGTGGGATTTTTATCTTTATCCGGAGACTTTCCAATTACATCACAAACAATGTAAACAATTAAAAACTTTCATTCAATTACAGTATAAATTTTGAACAATACTGCTCTCTCTCTGTTTTCCTCCTCATTCATCAACAACCACGCCTCACTTTTTTGTTTCACTATATTCATTTTCCCTGTTCATTGCAATTGCATGACTGCTGCCTGTACAACTATCTTTTAATCGAACATAAAAAAATAACTCTCGGCATTATTATAGAACCTTTTTAGCAAAACAAATATATCTGTACTCACAATCTTTATCATGAAATAAGACCTCAACCATCTAAGATGTAACCTTTGGTTTCGTATTGAAAAGAAATTCTTTGGCTCATTAAATATACATTCCGTATTTGTCATTCTCATAAATCAAATATCTGCTCGCTAATCAAATGTTTTATAACCTTCTTAATAAACCATGGGTTTAATATTAATGAACAACCAACTAACCTCTGAAAGATTTGGGCCCCACAGCATTATAAACTCTAAACTCTTCTGCTCTATTCGCCGATGCGATTAGTGAGGGTCCCATAGTATAAGTCTTTGGTTGTATTAGGTCCGAGCTATAGAGTACTTCACATATATGTATATATATATATATACACATATATACTTTGACCCTTTGTTTAAAAAAAAAATGCTACCCATATATATATACATAAGCCTAAGTCAATCTTCAACCATGGCTTTAACCCTCGGCATATCATAATGTATTAACTTGCACCAGCTATATAATCCGCACATAAATCTTTATAGTAAGCAAATTATCACCGCACTCACCATTGAATATCAAAACCATATAATAGATTAAAAAGTCGGTAAATTATATTCATATCTGGCCCCACTGCACTTTTATCACCGCATTCACCTTTTAATGCTAAAATACATATATTAAGCTCTTGGGTTTTATATCAATACCACAAATATTAACTTCGTATGAGTCCCATAGGAAACATAACTCGCCTCTTCAATTGATGGTTGAGAAGTCGTTGCACCAACTGTCATGATCCGACGGACACAACTAAATATCGCATTTATTTATTGCATGGTGTTTAAACTTGAGATCCTGTGTGATGAACTGGGCCCCACTTGTTATCCTCCCATTCACATCTGATGGCTGATATCTTACCGCATCAACTTTTTTGATCCAACGGACGTAATCAAATATCACGTTAATTTATTGCACGAGGGTTAATTCCCAACATCGCGTGAAATAAATGGTTTTGGTAAACCACTTATGGACACGCGGCAGTCAAGAAGCTATATCGCGTTATTTTCTTCAAAATTGCTTACCATATTTGAGACCACGCGAAAACCACGGTTTCTTTGTTCCCTGGTTTCACTGTTCACTCAAGGTTCCGCCTTCGTTCAGGGTTCCACCTCCGCTCCAAATCCTTCGCGCCTTCGTTATATACAAAGATATATATACTCCGTTCAAAGATTTTCCTTCTTATTTCTGCCTTAACATAAAAACTCGTGTTTCATTCTTACTTTAATACGATGCTACTATAAGATTTAACCCCAAACTCCATTAGGTTTTCACTGCTTGAAGCTCGGTTCCACCTCTTACCCTCAGGGTTCCGTCTTGACCTTTCAATGGTTTATTATACACATTATGTTGCGCTCCTGGTGCTTCCGCATGCTAAACCAATAGTTCTATCAGAAAACTCAATGCGCATTCCAGGTTTGTATTTCGAATTCTTCAAAGCCTTTACTGTATTTCCTGTATGTGCAGTCTGCTGCTCTCCCAAATGTAAACACCTGTCCTTTCATGCTCTATATGTATAGTCTTCTGCAGTAGTGTAAATATTCTCCTCATGCTTCCTGTCTAAACATCCTATCACTGTACTATGCTTTGCCTCTTTCTCACTCTGTTCTCCTCATGCTCCTGCATATCCTGTCACTATATTCTGCTCTGCCTCTGCTGCTGTCCTGCTGCTATACTTTGCAGTTTCAGGTGCTCCTCCTTTGTGCTCCGGCACTAGAACATTTGGCGGAAATTCTGACGGCCAAATTGTCGCTATTCCGACACATTGTCGTCGCAGGAGCGACAGTTAGCGGGCGGGCAAACCGTGGTTTACCGTACCGTCGCAGTTCCGACACAACTAAAAAGTGTCGCAGTATCGACACTTTTCCGTCGCTTCCAAACAAGCGTCACTCTTCCGACGTCTCCTAATCCGTCGCACTTCCGACCTTTAAAACATGTCGCACTTCCGACGACATGTGGTCCGACGTTTTAAAGGTCGCTCTTCCGACGTCTGTAAACTGTCACAATTACGACGAAATGTAGTCCGACGTTTTTGACGTCGCTCTTCCGACGTCTGTAAACTGTCACAATTACGACGAAATGTGGTCCGACGTTTTTGACGTCGCTCTTCCGACTTCTGTAAACTGTCACAAATACGACGAAATGTGGTCCGACGTTTTGGACGTCGCTCTTCCGACGTCTGTAAACTGTCACAATTACGACGAAATATGGTCCGACGTTTTGAACGTCGCACTTTCGACGTCTGTATACTGTCACAATTCCGACGCTTAAAGAACGTCGGAATTGCGACGGAGAGTTCAATTTAAAAAAAAAAAAAATGAAACTTTAAAAGAGGAAAAATGTTGTTTTGAATATATTTTATGAAGTAAAACAGTACATGAAGTCATTACATTTTCACATCTAAAGATTTGAACCCAAATATCCATCCAGAAAAGTGGAAGTCCCACCCCAGACAATGATAGAAATTATACCCCATGTCACATACAGGGACATGATATAAAACCCAGTAACGGTCCACATGGAGATTATCGACAATCTGAGAAAGCATCCAAATTAATATGCCCAAGGCATCTATAAGAAAGTGAAATAGCAGTATGTAGAATAGTAAAACAACAGATAGAGTAGCGACGTCCATTGTTCCAAATACAAATTAAAGTACCCAAAATCCTTGAACAGAGAAAAACGCTAATCATGTGAGGAGTGTGATATGTCCCAAATATAAAAAGACCATGAGACCATATCAATAAACCAGCAACATAGACCAGCATCGCTAGTTTTGAAGGCAGAGTGATAAACATTAATCATTTTTTTTCACGAGAAAAAACGCTGTTTTGAATATATTATATGAAGTAAAACAGTCCATGAAGTCATTACATTTTCACATCTGAAGATTGGAACCCAAATATCCATCGAGAAATGTGGAAGTCCCACCCCAGACAGTGATAGAAAAAAACCCCATGTCACATACAGGGACTTGATATTAAACCCAGTAACGGTCCACATGGAGATTATCGACAATCCGAGAAAGCATCCAAATATGCCCGAGGCATCTATAAGAAAGTGAAATAGCAGTATGTAGAATAGTAAAGCAACAGATAGAATACCGACGTCCATTGTTCCAAATACAAATTAAAGTACCTAAAATCCATGAACGGAGAAAAACGCTAATCATGTGAGGAAGACCATCAGACCATATCAATAAACCAACAACATAGACCAACATCGCTAGTTTTGAAGGCAGAGTGATAAACATTAATCATTTTTTTTTCACAAGAGAAAAAACGCTGTTTTTAATATATTATATGAAGTAAAATAGTCCATGAAGTCATTACAACAATATAGACAGATGGTCTCGTAGATAAAAAAAATGATAACTGATGTTGTGCTGTTTCCTTCTTTTAAGAATGTGCTGGAGGCAGGCCCTATATCTTGGCTTGCTGCTGTCCTCTTTAGTAATTCTATGTTGATTATTTCATTTCACTGACGCTCTTTAACTGCTTTGATACTCTTTGACCTTTGTTCATCCTTTTATCCTTTTTATCATGATATACTGTGGTAAATAGGCAAAAATTTATGTAAGGATAATTTTTTACAAAAGTTCCATCATTTCTTCCCACCATTGAACTTCTGGCACTCTGGTCATTTGCAACTCTCTTAGTGTTTCATCAGCCTCAGTATGTCTGAAGTAATCAGGTTGATTTGGGAACAAATGATTTACTTCATGCTCAAGATAAAATAAATTCTTCAATCTGTCATGAAGGTTTTTCCCTGTAGGCAATGCTGCTGTTGATGAACTGGTTGAAGAACTAGCTTGATTATCAGCATATTTGTCCAATTTTTCAACATAACTATCAAGGTCCATTAGCTTATCTTCTGCAACTATAGGATTGGGCAGTCCTCTATTTAACAAAATATTCAATCTTTCTCTGAAGGCAATGATTTCTTCTTGCATATCTGAGCACCTTTGTTCTAAATTCTGTACCAGATTTCTTTTAGTAAAAACTTTCTTTATTTCCAGAATTGTTCCGGTCCTGTCCTGAATACTAATTTCTGCAAGTTCATTCTTAGTGTGAGTATTCAAAAAATGTATAAGTCTATTGGCCTCTTCTGGCATATTTCCCAACTCTTGTCTTGATCTCTCAATCTCATCCAGAGCCAATCTAACTAAGTTATTCTGTTCATCCATTATCTGAATTGAGGGCCAAACATCCTTTATTGATTGAATGATATTATCCCAAAGAATATCATTTATTTCTTTTAAAGGTTTCTCCAATGTGAGATCCTTTTCCAATGCTTTGACTCTTTTTTCTAATTTGTTCACTTCTCTTGTTTTATCAGCAACACTCATTTCTGAAAGATCATATTTATTTTCTAGAGTGGCCAATTGTTCCTTTGCTTTGTGAAGCTCTATGGCCTGAATGTTCATATCTTCCATTGACTTTGTTAATTCATCAGTGTTCAAATTTGCAGTGTTGCTCTGTGACAATTCTGCTGGCTGACCTGTTGTTGCTGTACCTGTCACTACTCCTACTGTAGATACTAGAATATTTTCCTGCTTATCTTTTAATGCATTCTCAAGCTCTTTTTCAGTTGCAGTAAGTTGCTCATTCAATTTTAAGAGCAAATCCATTAGTTCTTCCTCAGAATTTTGTTTGATGATTTCTGCAGTCTGTGGATGTCTTGAGGGCGGTAACTTTAATTGTTTTCTCAGAGCTGCAATATCATCATCTTTTCTCTTGATCAAAGCTTCAATACCTTTCACATCTTTAGGATTATGACCCAAACCAATGATTATTTCCTCTAAAGTTTTGATTCTATTATCCTTAGCATGGGAGGAGGCTTTTTCAAGCTGCAACTGTGTATTAGTATTATCCAAAGAATCCTGCAACTTATGGGTCATCATTGATTTATCCGTCAGAGTATAATAAATCATCTCACCTGTTTGCTTGTGTAGCTCAATTTGATCTAAAGGATGGATATCCTTTACTAAGACTTCAAAATTAGTCCTAACGTAATCTGCAGCTGTCTGAGGCTGCCGCACCTTGGGCTTAAAATGGCTCATTAACATCTTACCCTGTTGGATGTCATAAGCTTACATCAATCTTTCTTGATTTTTCGGAGCCATCTTCAAATATTGGCTGTATACTTGAAGTCTAAGTGGATCGTTCCTGGCCTTTATATTGGTGAATGTTCTTTTGATGTCCCAGGCAGTTTTTACTGGAGGTTTGAAAGAAGATATTTCTGCACTTTGTTGCCTCTGTATTCCCTGTTTTTGAAAATTAGTGGATGTCCCACTACCTGTATCTGTTTGCTGACTGTCTTCTCTTCCCTGGCTGTCAGGGATTTCCTGAAATGATTCATCTTCTGGAAGGGGAGTTAATTTATGCCTTTTAACATCTTGCTGTTCAGAAGAGCCACCAGTAGGAGTAGTTGTTTCAGCCTCTCTCTTTTTGCCCTTTTCTATATTCAGAGGAGTTTGTAAAATAGAAATTTCTGGCTCACTGATCTGAGTAGGAGGAATTTGTCCTTGACCTTGTTCTTTAGAAGTCTCTGGTTGCACTGTCATTATGAATTTTTCAATTATTTGTATATCGGGCTCCTTTTCTTTTCCTTTAGATTCTACTGCTACTGTACTAATCTCCTGCAAATTTTGTTGTAAAGTCCTGGCTGAAGAAGATCCCTGCACCTATCCAAAAGATTCTAGGTCAAGTATATTTTCAAGATCTTTCATTACATTTTCAACATTGACCTGCTCACTATCATTTTCAACCAATGTCCCTTCTGTCCATTCATCCATATTAGCATATTGTTATATTTCTGGGATTCTTTGATGGATGTATGGTGACTGTTTATTTTTCATTCTTCTATCACAGATAAAGCTGTTTGGATCATAAGGCACCCAATAGAAACTCTTTTGTAGTCTGAGATGGTCTTCTAAAATCCTTTCGGCTTCTTGTCCAGCTTCCCTAGAGTTACAAATGAAGGGACCTAATTGGCTCTTGATCCTGAGTTGAGCCTTTTTCTTTGCATTGCAAAAATGAATTATATATGAATTATTCATCTGCCTGAAATATTCTAATGCAAAGAGTCTCATTGGGACATACTTGGGCAGTTTGAATGGGCATAATTCACATCCATATATCCTGATCTCTGTGTAGTTTTTATATAGGTACCAGTCACCTATCTTGTAATGCTTTGAGAGATGAAGGATTTTCTTGATTTCATTGTTAATTCTAGGAGGAGAGACTCCTGTCAACAAGGTAGTTGCAGGATGAACAAAAAGGTCGACAAACTCATTATAGGAATAAGGAGAATCGGAGGAATTGTGAGTAATGGCAGACCAAAAGATGACTGACCTAGGATTCCCTTTGGCATCAAGTTTCTTAACATAAAAAGGGAAATTTTCTGACTGAAAGTAAATCATGAGATGATATATGACAGAAGAATACTTAAATACTCTCTCATTCTCAAATATCATGAAATGATCATGGATTTTGTCGGCAATATAAGATGCAAAATCGTACTTGACAGCAGGAGGTTGTCCAGGGGTAAAAATGGATAACAATACTAGGGTTAAGTGATAAACATACTCACTAGTATTGAAGCCCATTATGGAAGCTATCATGTCTAAAATAACTCTACCCTCATCAGTAAAGAAAGTATAACCATAAGGGGGAGGGTTTTTAGGCTGATGCTCTGGTAACATGAAGGTTTGGCATAGGCGGTTTAACTCTTCATGGGATAACTTAGTAGATTTCTCAAGTAATTCAACCATGGACAGGGGAGTGAGAGCTTGACCGGGTTGGAATTGTAGCATTTCATTTATGGATTGAGCAGTTATTGGGAAAAGGACATTTTGACTTGGGGATAAAACTGCTCGTTGGTTGGGATCATACTTTGCGGAGCAATAATGGATTAACTCGGGAAAAATATGGACTGAGGGGAGAAAGTACATAGGAAGATTTGATTCCCAAAGTCCAAAGATGTCAGAACCATTCAAATAATTGTCTCTGCAGCGGAAAAATATTCGAAGAGGATTCTCACAGAGACGCAAGTCCTTAATTTGAAAATCCATATCGGCTAAAGGCAAATAATCCAAGTCCTTGTGAGGGGCATTGATGGGCACGACATTCAGAGCTACAGGAACTTCCATTTCTGGTTCTTGTGGATTCAGAAATGGAATTTCGGGGTTTTTGTGGAAAAAGGGCACAATTACCAGTTTTGGGAATATAATTGCAGTTCTGGGAACGAAAAAGACCAAACTGAACTTCTTTTCAGACCTTAGTGCAGAATTAAAACTAAAACCAGGATTTTTTTAGAGAGTTTAGCGGGGAATTGGGATAAATACCTGTTTACGGGAAATGAAACGTGTTTAAATAGGCGCTGGTTATGACAGAAGAACCATGAAATACTCGGCTTCAATTCTCTTCAGCAAGGTAACGGTCAGCAAGCGTTAACAATTGGTTTTTGAATTTTGTTGCATGGAAGACTGGCTAGCGCACGGAACAATGAAAATGACGCATACGCAATTTTTTTTATTTACAAAGTCAAAAGGGTGGCGGGGAAAAATGAAAATGACCCGAAAAAGATTAGGGCGAATTTGATAAGAAATTCGCGTCACAACTCTCCCTCCGTACGCCAGCCAACTTCGGACCCGAAAAAGATTAGGGCGGAATTCATTTGGTTTTCGAGTCACAAAATTGGCCGACGTCAGCAGGCTATTTTGGAACGCGAATTTGGTTTGAATTATGGTTTATCGCCGTTTGAAGTTCGGCGGGCTCGACTTAAGAGAACCGGGGTCGTGAACACTGTTCAAATATAAAAATCCCTCTTAATAAAGAGACAAGATTGTTGTGCTTTCGGAACCTGACCCGAGGATTGGACATGAGTTAACAAACAAAAGGAAAGCGGAACTAGACTTGCACCCGTGGTCAAGCCTATACCAAAACCACGAGCGGAATCACAAAAGCGGGTTGCCCATATCGCACCGCTTTTGCGGAGTAGGCGGTATTTCCTATTCGCGAGCGATTCCATAGGGAAAGCGACACGTGGCGAAGTGACCCCCGAAAAACCACCGTTTAACCCGCGCCATCGCACGTTAAAGTCCGACGTTGGAAGCCGAGCGAAATTGCCAAGAGTCGTTGATTTGGAGAAGGGCCATCGGACGGTGGTCGCACGTTGAACTTGCTCGGAGGTTAACTAAGGTGTGCGGAGGATAGCCAGGTACGATACGAGTGTTTGATTGGTTATTGATATATATAGGTGGGGCAGGAGTATAATGAAATTGTTTAATTAAACGATTGGCGGATAATTAGCATAAGTCTGGAGCGTGATTGTTGTAAGGCTGGGTGGTGAAATATAGAGCCGAAAGTTCATTACAAGTTATTTATTTAAAAAAAAACGTGGAGTATAAATACAAAGTGTTGAAAGTTAAACATTGGTTATAAGGCTTGGAGATAATATAAAGTCGGGAATATAAATTAAAGTCCAACCATTGTGGATGGTATTTATTTATCAAATTCTACGAATTTGGTAAATAAACCCGAAGAAAGAAGAAGTCAATGAAGACCCAGGCTGGAGGAAAAGAACGGGGTAAACCAGGGGAAAATGCTGACAGAGCGATTGTAGACACACCGGCTCTCCTTAGGGGTCCAATTTCAGTTTTGTTGCGTCACACGATGATCTCTCTTCTCTGGCATTTACTTGTATTGAAGATCACTATTCTAGGAATAAGGAGTTATTTTCTCCAAAAATAACCCTAGCCAAACATTGACAATGCATCAAAGATATCTTTCTATGCTTCATAAGTACATATGTTCTACTTCTAAATCATGTCTTGGAAGTGGTTGTTTTGCTGGAAATTATTCACCAGTTGGTTTCATACCAAAGTCTTTTCACATTTTCAGCATCCAATACATGAAAAAGATAATGGTTTAAAACAACATAAATATTTGAAATTTTGCAAGAATTGTCTGGCACACTTTGAATATGAATTTTGAAGTCAAGTGCATGATCTTGTATAGGATCAAGTGTCATTTTGAATACCAAATGTTTCACAAGAAACTTCTCAACATGCTACCCTGCAGTAAGGATTAAATGACAATATTGCATCAACTATTTCCCTAATAAAAGTGCACCTCGGCCATAAGACTAAACAACTACAAATGTTGTAGATCTAACAAGACCACACAATCAAATGTATTCCACAAGGCCAATACTGTATGAAAAATGAAAAGGAGTTTGCAACTAAAAATACCTTAGGCAACTAATTCAATTAGATATAGCAAACCATCAGCAAAAAGGAAAACCAGCCTACTTGGCCCCAATATTTTCAACTGGGTCCTCTAATTCAACCAATAAAAAGGCCAAAACCATAGCATTGAGATACATTTCATTACATTGTCAATAACAATAAAATTTGACTCAGCCATAACCCTTTCCTTTTAGACCACTGGGTAACAAATATGTTTCCTTTCACCTTTGAGTTTTCAAATTATGCTAACCAAATCTAAGACATTTAAGAGGGGGAACTAATACAACGTTAAAAAGAAAACCAGAGCACACATCTAAAATAACAACCCTCCATAAAAAATTAAAATAACACATTAAAATTTCATATAAGTGGACAAGGAAAGATCCACCGCAGTGAAGTTTCACGTGCAGGGGACCTTCCTTTAAACATAATTTTTTCTCTGACCTGCAATTTTTTTGTCATTGAGCCATCCTTGTTGAAGTACAACTCCTTTTCCATAGCTCTTGTATTAACTACCTTCTCTCTGTCGCGTAATCTCAGAGTCCCTCTTTTGCTTGAGCGATTAAAGGAAATGGGTGAAAAAACTGAAAGAGAAGACAATTGTCTGCCATAATTATCAAACATTGCACCCAACTTCTTCCCCTTTCCATTGTTACCCAATGAGGTAGATGTGGCAATTGTTGTCATACTGCCCAAAGTAGAGGCCATCTTCTCTTATCCTGAATATAGAATTACAAGATCTTCATATTAGTATGAACCTTAAAAAAAATGACTCCCATTGCTAAAAACCACTTTTAAGTTGTAACAGGCAAACTAAACAACTATCGCAACTTTTGGCAACTTCTGGAGCATTAAGAGAGAAATAACCAAAGAGAAATACAACCACAATCCTCATTTTAATGAGACCGGACTATATATTTGCATTAAGATAATAGAAAGAAATCACGACTATATTAAGGCCACCACACAACAATCTTTAACCAGTGTCTCTCGCAGCCTTCAGGTTGCCATGCTAGAGGTTGCATATTTTTAATTTAAATTCTAGACCTCTCGTGCCCATCTATGAATGCATCCAATGGGATATCTACATCAAATGCTCCTTTATATCCCCAAAAACAAATTCCCTACTACAAGAGCACCGGTATTGATGGATCACCCCACACCATCCCACCCACTAGAAACGGTGAAAAAGGAAACCCGAGAAAAATTTTGAAATATCTCAAGATGACTATATGGGTGGTTCTTATGAATCAACCAACCATTCAGAACATGCTCATCAATCCAAACCATGAGTATTATGTGACAATATTCAAGCAAGCACTGAATCGAATTTCTGAAGATATGTTAGAGAAACCCTAAACTCTCATTGAAAATAGGTGAAATGTGGCACCACTCGGGGATTGACATGTGCCAATTGGTACAAGTGGTAGACAATTGGCATGCTCAAACAACGAGGTGATGCAGGAATGACATGAGGGAGAAAATATCAGAAAAGCCCCAAATCTGGAGAACTAAAGCTCATCACCAACCTAAGATTGACAACTTTACATGATGTAAACTATGAAATCGTAAATGGAGAAATCATAGTAACAATAAAGTAACCTATGTAACAATAAAGTCGGATTCATCCTGGGAGTGGTAATGGGAGAAATCATAGTGAACAACGGGAAACATGCATAGTTGCTTACAATCAAATAGATGAAAAAGCACATACAAAAAACCTAGATAATAATCATGAACAAGCTTAATATTGAATTATGAACTGTAAAGGAACTTACAAAATGTGACATTACGAACCTGGTCAAGCGCACAAGCAAAAATATCCTGGACATGACCCTGGTTGACAAATTGTATTGCTCATGATGCAAGAGGATTTGTACCTGCACTGCCAAGTCAATCAAAATCCATCATTATCTATACAATAAATACAAGTAATTGATGTAGTATTTTTACTCTAAGATGCATTCTTATGATAATGTTAGAACATAGGTTGAAAATGTCAAAACATACCTGAATAAGCTCCTCTTCGTTTCAAGAACAATTTATTGGAGTCGCATGAACTTGGAACAAGCCTCCCACGATCTGAAAGAGTAGCAACTAAGTCAACGGTGACTTTTTTGTTGCTACACTGGATCGAGGGTGGTTTGCTCCAAGATTAAATCGCTCCAATAAATTATTCTCTACTAAACAGGGCCAACCACGTGAAGGTGGAAGCTCTTATGGCCCCTCCCCCCCGCCCTCACATCACTCTCAAGTCCCCAATACCCAATCTATAATTCATTTTTTACTTTCATGAGCATAAAAAAAAATATTCAATAACTAATAAAAAACAATTCAACAAAAAGTACGCAAGGAAACATTGCAATTAATGCTTGACATAAAAATAGTATGATACATGAGTTTTTTATATAACGCAAAAAACGTTCCAAGTATGGTCATTGGTAACGTTCCAAGTATAATACAATATTTTACATTATCGAATTTTCTTTTTCTTCTTCCTATTTCTAAAGCTCCTAATTACATCATCAATATCATCATGCACTGCTCCTATTTCGTGCCTTTCGACCCGCACTGCTGACCTAGTTGCGTAGTCACGATGTCTGGTCTCATCCAGTGACGGGGCATCGCCTACAAAAACAGATAATATTAAATTTTAATTGTCAGTTTTTAAATATCATTGAACTAGTTCGGTAATAGTAATAAAAAAAATTGCAATGAGATTATTTACCTGGTGCACCAGTTGTCGCCGCTGACCTAGTTGCGTAGTCACGATGTCTGGTCTCATCCAGTGACGGGGCATCGCCTACAAAAAGAGATAATATTAAATTTTAATTGTCAGTTTTTAAATATCATTGAACTAGTTTGGTAATATTAATAAAAAAAATTGCAATGAGATTATTTACCTGGTGCACCAGTTGTCGGCGCTGACCTAGTTGCGTAGTCACGATGTCTGGTCTCATCCAGTGACGGGGCATCGACTACAAAAATAGATAATATTAAATTTTAATTGTCAGTTTTTAAACATCATTGAACTAGTTCGGTAATATTAATAAAAAAAATTGCAATGAGATTATTTACCTGGTGCACCAGTTGTCGCCGCTGACCTAGTTGCGTTGTCACGATGTCTGGTCTCATCCAGTGAGGGGGCATCGCCTACAAAAATAGATAATATTAAATTTTAATTGTCAGTTTTTAAATATCATTGAACTAGTTCGGTAATATTAATAAAAAAAATTGCAATGAGATTATTTACCTAGTGCACCAGTTGTCGCCGTTGGGATTGTTGCCCTGTCTTCCTCTCTGGTGGTAAGATCCTCAAGGGAAACATTCTCTGTCATTTAAACAAAAAACGTTATAAGGACAACCATCAAGGTATAATTAGAAAAAATTATAAGTGGAAATTAATTACCGTCATGGCCCTCATTGATAGTAGCATTGTCGACCTGGTCCCTACTACAATGATCAGGTTGCACGTGAGGATCATCTACATTTGGCTCTAAAACTGGGTTATTTGCGTCGTCTGTAGTGTTTCTCCCCTGATTTAAGCAAAGTTGTTAGACATTAAATTTATGGATGAAAACAAACATATTGAAAGGTTAATGTTTTACCTTATCAGGCATTCTGGATCTTGGGACCTGCCCCAAGCTTATGCGACGTTCAACTACGGCTTGATAGCCGAAATGGAAAGCGATATTTTTATCTTCCTCTATTGTTTCTGTTCCAAAGTCATCACCCTACATTACATATGTCTGTGTATTTTTAATCATATTTGATAGGATTACAAAAATGTTGGAAAGCGATACAATTAATTATAAGATGTTTAGCTACTTAATTACAATTCTTGCGGCCAATTTCAAGTAGCCGCCCTGGCCTAGCTTGTGATGGCCCTTTTTTTCAATCCTAGCTTTGGTTGCCTTTGAGGTGTCAGGCAACCTAGCATCAATAGATTCAAGTCAGATATGACGTGGCACACTTTTATTTTAGACATGAGAAAATTAAAGCTATTGAATTAAAGTTGTAATACCTTGCGGGTCCAGTTGGTATTTTTCCTTCTTTCTTTGCCCTTTTCTCTTTTCCGTCATGGATGAGTGCTCTCCACTCACTCTCTGGAGCTGTGAGAGGACGCTCATATCTAGGGTTAAATTGCAATTGCGTCCTATAGGTGTCCCTGGTATATTTCAAATATTTGCCGGCAACCCGAGCCACCACTGTTCTGTCAAATATGCCGACCCCAAAAAGGGTTTCTAGATAATCTAGAAGTTCTTTTTTCAGGTTGGAACTCTGGGAATTCCACCCTGTGCGTATGGTTGGGCCAAAAATTACCAACGCATGGCTCTCCAGATACCTATAGAACTCATTGTTTCCTACACAGATTAAAAAGAAGAAGAAGAAGAAGAAGATATGATCATTAATTTAAAAATAAAAATCGTGATAAAGTACATGAAATAGTTAAAATATTAAAATTTACCTGGGAGTTGTACATGCTTTATAGGGACACCTTCATCGTTCACCAACAACGTGCCATTAATGGTCCCTGTGGAGCTGACACGTGTAGCTCCAGGAAACAAAATAATGTAGTTGGCCATATCAGCCTCATCATTGCCAACATGTTCAGCGGTTGGCTGGGTGTCCGCTTGGGCAGGGTGTGTTTCTTGCCTGGCACCTAAAGGAGTAGAAGGTGTACAAGAGGGTTGTTGGGCAATCTCTTGCCCTTGTGTCCCACTACCACCAACACCGGTTTCAGCAAGTGCCAGTAAATGCTACATACAAAAGAACTTTTTGTTAGTTTAGTCAATGTAAAAATTAAAAATCAAACTATCACAATTCATCTCATGCAGAACAAAAAAAATATCCTTTTGACTTTTTATTATTACATGATATCTTTCTAGCTGGCTCATAAGTTGTTTTATCTTCTCTTCTGTTTCAGGTGTTTGAGGCGCGTCTATCAAAGTATTAAATTCCGACCTTGCATTTCGTGCCTTTTTTCGCAACAAGAGCACTGGAGATAGGGATGAAGAAAGCTCTTCCTCAAAGAGGGAATCATCAAGCGTACCATGGCTAGGTGTCTGCATATTTGAACAAAATTAATATTATTTCAATTATGTAAATAACTAAAATACCTGAAGATAGAGCAATGCTGGCACTTTACATGTTCTTCGGCTGGCCTCTTTCCGCGATCATCCCGTCTCTGGGTTGTTCCTGCACTGCTCTCATCAGTCTGCCACATTGCAATAAAATTATAAATGTAAAAACTTGAAAACAATATCTAACTTAAAAACAAAAAATGAAAACTGAAATAATTTCTAATAAGACACCGGATGACAAAGTTAGAGTTTCAAATATGCCTTGCATTGAATTCAGTCCTGGAAACATGTCATTGCACATTAAGGCACCCAAACAAGAGACGAGTTGACAATGAAGACCTTATTGAATATATTGTTGGAGAAACTTCTAGTAAACTTGTTGTGAAGACCTTGAGGACATTTTTGGAGCAACATTGTTGAAGCTGATGGTATAGCATTGTTGGAAACGATCTTGAAGGGCCTTGAAGTGAAGCTTTTGGAGCAACTATTGAAAAATCCTTAGAGCATTTAAGTAAGGCACTTTCTATCTTCCATCATCTTTTTCCTTTCAATATCCTTTAAACGATTTTGTTGATATTTAATGTTTGAAATCACGTTATAATTCCTTGATTATATGTGTTTGGGGACTAGAATAATTTCTCACTAAACCATGCAAACTTAAAAGTAACTTAACAGATCCATAAAGTAATAATAATCATAATTCCTAATTTCCTATTGTACGATATGATGAAAATTATTCAAACATGAAGCAATGAAGACATGCAATGTATGAATTTCAAGATTGATGAACCAATACAAGAAGTTAGAAACTACAACTTTGATTCAATACTATGTGTCCTAACTCCAGGAAGGAATCTAGTTTGTAGTACAGAACATGCATCGTGTATTATCAATTCTTAATTGACAACAACTAAAGGTCATCTACATCATCAATTCCTTCCCATGTGTTTTTATGTTATATTCCTTATAAAAGTGTCAAATTTCACTCAAAGTAAGCAACCACTGAATAAAATAAAAAATAGTTGAGATATGATTGAGAAATGGTCATTTATTTCTTAAAAGGATCTTCACGATTTCTTTGGTTGTTTTTCATCTCAAGAAACAAGAAATGACCTAAGAAACTATCGTGTTGTAATATAAGAAACAACATTGTGCAATGGCCATTTTCAAAGCCAAATGATGTCCATTGAGGACATGGCCTTTATTTGGTTCCTGTTTCATAGGAGTTTCGGGTATAAATGGAACTTTTTGTATCATTTCCAGTAGTAAAAAGGGAAAACCTTCTTTTTCCATGGGAAATAATTTACCTTTCCTTTTTCAAGATAATCTAAATCACAAAAAATATGAACTATACTGCATAGATTCTTGGATAATGTGAAAGTGCAAAAGGAATACCCTACACAAGTGATGCACACATGTACACTTGAACACTAACATATTTTTGTAGTTGAAATGCAATGCTTGTTTTCATTTAAATGTAGGGTTTTTAAAGCAGGGAGAAATAATGGCTGCCAATTTAATAAGCGTTTCTTTCGGAAAAATTTAAATCTTGTACTGGGTGATGAAGATAATAGAGGGTGTTGAATCTTGATTCTTGACATTGTGTTTAACTTGAATAACTCAAATGATTATAAATATCAGTCGATGAGTTCTTTTTTCAAGTATGTCACTCAAAACTCTTATGTCAAAGCATTGTATGATGGCTAGCATTTGCTTGTTTCCCTTTCTTGAGTTCAATGTAAAAAGTATATTAATATATTGGAGCACGAATGATAACTACAATTGTTTGCTCTGCAGTATATCCAGCCCCAAGATTATGAAATTTTTTCTCAAGTGGAGCTATTTGGTTAGGCTGTAGGGTCAACCCTCTATAGGAGGAAGGGCCTGCAGTAAGAACTTACCATTTTGCAAGAGCTGAGGGCGAATGCTGTTCTGCAAGAGCTCAGGGCGAATGCTGTTCTGCAAGAGCTCAGGGCAAATGCTGTTCTGCAAGAGCTCAGGGTGAATGCTGAGGGCGAATGCTGTTCTGCAAGAGCGGAGGGCGAATGCGCGCGTGATATCAGACGTTAATGTAGCACACATGTACATTTGAACACTAATAGATTTTTGTAGTTAAAATGCAATGCTTGTTTTCATTTAAATGTAGGGTTTTTAAAGCAGGGAGAAATAATGGCTGCCAAATTAATAAGCGTTTCTTTGGGAAAAATTTAAATGTTGTATTGGGTGATGAAGATAATAGAGGGTATTGAATCTTGATTCTTGAAATCTAGAGAGAACCCTACAGCCTAACACAATCCAATGGAATTGACCAAAAAAACCCCAAATAGAGTCAACCCTACTATAGGAGGAAGGCCTAAGAACTTACCATTTTGCAAGAGCTGACGGTGAATGATGTTCTGCAAGAGCTGAGGGCGAATGCTGAGGGAAAATTCTGTTCTGCAAGAGCTGAGGGCAAACGCTGAGGGCGAATGCTGAGGGAAAATTCTGTTATGCAAGAGCTGATCAGGGCGAATGCTGTTATGCAAGAGCGGAGGGCGGATGCGCGCGTGATATTAGCTGTTGCCACGGATACGAAAAAATAAAATCATTTTTATGTAGCGTGCATATAAGTTTCGTATATGCATTTAGCCTTTATAGTCCTCAGATATACCGACGACGAAAAAGGAAATCGCTATTGTAACGAAGGTCTCCAAACGTCGCAATTCGACACTTAGACATTGTCACACTCGTGGTGTTCTTATTAGCGACGCTTTGGGACATAGTGTCGCCGGTGCGACGTCTTCCTCCAAACGTCGCGGTGGCGTCGCACTAAGTGTCGGTATTGCGACACCTTAAAACATACTATAGGAGGAGGCTAAGAACTTACCATTTTGCAAGAGCTGACGGTGAATGCTGTTCTGCAAGAGCTGAGGGAGAATGCTGAGGGCAAATTCTGTTCTGCAAGAGCTGAGGGCGAACGCTGAGGGCGAATGCTGAGGGCAAATTCTGTTATGCAAGAGCTAAGGGCGAATGCTGTTCTGCAAGAGCGGAGGGCGGATGCGCGCGTGATATTAGCTATTGCCACGGATACGAAACAATAAAATCATTTTTATGTAGTGTGCATATAAGTTTCGTTTATGGATTTAGCGCGCATATCAGTGTCATTATACCGACGGCGAAAAAGGCGTCGCTATTGCAACGAAGGTCTCCAAACGTCGCAATTACGACACTTAGACATTGTGTCGCACTTGTAGTCGTCGCCATAGAGACGCTTTGGGCCATAGTGTCGCCAGTGCGACGTCTTCCTCCAAACGTCGCAGTGGCGACACTTTTTAAGTGTCGGTATTGCGACACCTTTCTATAAACGTCGGTATAGCGACGGTTTCGGGCGGGATGGAAAAAATTTGGGGAAATTTCCGACATTTGGTCAAAAGCGTCGGAACCAAGTGTCGGAATTTGCGCCAAATGTAGTAGTGTCCTTTGCCATCAATGACAACATTTCCAACACTGGTGGTACACGAGGCCTTGGGGGGGATGCTTCACCTATGTTGAGACCAGAGGTTGTGTTCATATTGAAAGTGCCCCTAGATAGAAAGTTGTAATGGTGAGAGATGTTGGAGTCAGATGAGGTTCCATCGGTTAATGATATATGAGCATCATAGTGTTGTGTGGCTATGATAGGGATAGGGATGCCAGGCGGGGCAGCTGCTATGGCGCAGGCACTGGATTGCATAATACAAGATGAAACAGGAGAATCCACATAAGAAATAGTTGTAGATGCTAAAGATGGACTTAAATTGAGTGATGTAAATAAAAGAGGGGAGGAGAGATATGTACCGGGAAGCGGATCATCTCCAGAAAATTTTGATTTGGAGACCCTTGCTGAAGGTGATCCAGCTGCCGGATGGTGGAGGCGGTCACTTGACTTCTTTTTTCGCGAGTGTGTACTAGACTGTGGAGCCGATGTAGGTGTTCTAAATCCTTTGTTTTATGTCTGTGTGCCTTTAGATGCCTATATGGTTGCCATATCCATGTTCTCACTGCCTTGTATTGGGCATTCCTTGTACAAGTTCCAAACTTGATGACATCGTCTGCAATGAAAGGGGATACCCTAATAATCCAGGATCTGCAACTTGGAGCGGCCCTGATATTGTAAATTCATGCTTTCGACAAGGCCGTCCCTGGTATCCAGGTGAACAAGAATACATGCAATGACCATATTTCCAAACTCCAAATAGGATCGATCATGATCCAGATATGTGCCCAAATCATTTACAATGGTGCGAAAGACATCTTCAGACCAGTAATGTAGGGGTAAACTAGGAAGTCGCACCCAGATAGGTCCCACACCTAAATTTTCTATTTCAAGGTAAAATAGTAGAGTCCATCTCTTAAGAAGGACTGCGCCAACTCAATATGCCAATATTTTGACAGTGCCCAAGTTGCCCGCTCCGGGTGATGAAATATAAGGGCAAACCAACTGCAGGCCATTGTGATAACTAAAGGAAGTTGTTCCAGAGCATTACCCAAAATCTCCAGTACCCATTTCTTCAAACGCATGGATGTGTAGGTTATTTTCCTAACCATTCCCACCAGGACAGAGTTTGTTGTGTTAAAAACCTAACCTATTGAAATGCCTTCCCAAAATACTAGTTTTCTTCCTTGCTCTCTGACTTTGGTGCACTTGGAAAATTTCCCAAAAATTTTGGGCGCAACTTCCACAGGTCTCACTGATCCAGTGGGTTGGACTTCCTCCGAGTCTAATACCCTTGTGTCTTCCTGACTAGGGATATTCAGAGGGGCGCCTTCAAAACAACTAGAGAGTCGTCGTGGATTAGGGGTTTGTAATTCTAGTTCCAGTGGGAGTGTAACCCCTATGTTCCCATTGTTTGAGTGTGTTGGCCTGTGATCACACATAACATGGAGAAGTGGTACCTATTATAAGGAAATAATAGGGCAGAGGCAGAGAAGCAGTTACCATTAGCGAAGACAAAGGAAACAGAGAAACATTTAAGATAGAAAAAAAACAAGGGAAAAGTCCTGAACGAGATTGGGTCCAGTCGTGAATGCGGGGAAAGTATTCCATGAGAAAATAAGAAATGATCGGGCACAACAAAAGACCCAAAAGCGGCAAACCACATCAAGGGTGCAGTGAGGACTGTTGATCTGAGCATCTATCAACGACGGAGATTAATCCCCCCGGTCTTTGAAATTTAACCATTGGGGGGGGGGTTCGAAATAGGAAGTTTCCATTACCTCCTACTCCTCCACGTGCCTTCCTCTCATCCTTTCGCACCCCCCCTCTCTGATACCGCTTATTGCTCGAGACCCCCTCCGAATTCTGGTTTACGGTTTGCAATTCAAATACAGCACGAGCTTATATGTGGACATGCAGGGGTGGTTTATTCAGGTTCCTCAGGAGTTCTCCGCTAAAGAGCTAGGCGTGTGCAACACGACTGCCACTTCAAAACAGATTGAGTGGAAGTCAGAGGACTGAGGGAGTGTAAAATTTCAAGTAACAAGTGGAGCCATATGATGACAGCCATGCCTGCCCACCTACAACTGCTCCTCGCCATACTGTTATACATGCCCCCATAAGTGGTCTCAATGGGCGATCATGTCCTTTATTTTTACTGTTTGATTGTGACGTTTGGCTGGTAAAATCACAGTTTCACCCATTAATTTTTTAATTCTCTCAGTACAGAAAGTAACTGCTGAATGTATGCTCTGCAATTTAGGTAGGATATCTTGATTTCATAGGTATGAGTCGATCATAAATGATTAGGAATGTAGACCCTCCTTAGAACTCTATATATAGTAAGTCCTAAGATGAAATAAGGGTTCTGGAATTTTGAAGATTTTTGCTGTAGTTTTTTATGATTGTGCTCCCTATGATTTGAGACACATATTTGGGAGAGTTGCTTAAAATTAATATGGATATATAACTGATATTTGGATTCCAGAT
Organism: Pinus albicaulis; assembly: GCA_034641835.2. Classification (NCBI taxonomy): domain Eukaryota; kingdom Viridiplantae; phylum Streptophyta; class Pinopsida; order Pinales; family Pinaceae; genus Pinus; species Pinus albicaulis. The sequence continues at coordinate 342,892,887 of CM076572.1, forward strand.
GGAGAAATGAGCAGTATGATTTGTTTTATTTTTTTATCAGTAATCTCCTCTTTATGTGTAATCATATTTCATGCTATTCTTCTTTGATGGTTTGTGTAATGTCGCTGCCGGTGGTCTGCAATTTTATTCATGAATTCTTGTCTATTAATAACGCTCAGGTGTTAACGCTCATGTATTAAGCTTGCTGCACTCCCTTAATTTGTGCTCCATGAACCTCTGTTGTTGTCCATATCTCATTCATATTCGTTTCCTTGGAGTTCATAGGGGACAAATTCCTAAATCTCTTAAGCCTGTCTCTCGTGGATTCCTTCTCCGATCTCTCTCTCAACACCTCTGCATATTTTAAGATTTCTGTTCATTGTTTCATACTTGGCCCATTTAAAAGCCATGATTCTCAAAGCTTCTTGAGCCCTCTCATAGTATAAGGAATTCACATGAATCGACTCCAAGGTCTTCTTAATCCATGATCCACCAAAACCATTGTTCTCTTATTCCATATTTTGTCAGAGGCATTTTATACAATTTTTCACATTCAACCTCTAATTTTTAAGATGTCCTAGGCACTCGTCTTTTGAAACTCAGGGATGTCTCTAGGAGGTACAACATATTTTTGGCGTCGTTGCTGGGGACACGAATGAAGAAACCTTTTCCCTCGGATACGACAATATCTTCACCCTTCAATTAGGTGAGCACGAAGGGTTGAGAGTTGCATATTCCTCACCTTGGTGACTCCACTATAAAATAGTCCTAATCAGAAATAATCCTGGTATTCATTAGGCCTCACACCAGATTTAGATCCATTATCCACCTCCACCTCTAAATCAGATGGCTATGCCGAGTTTCATTTTTAACAAGTATGCCCCCTTGGCCCTCCCTCAGCCTCTAAATGATATGCCACAAGATTATTTAAAGCTCCTGCCTCGGTTCACCGAGGAAGATAGTAATTCTGCACAGAGACATATTGAAAATTTTTGCGCCTTGCCGAGAATGTAAATGTAGATCACTTAGATGTGGTGTTAATTATTTTCATCCAATATTTGGATGGGGAAGCCCATAAATAGTTCAAATCTCTTGTTTATCACACGATCACCACTTGGGAAGAAATGGAAAACTTCTTCACATTGAAATGGGGAGAAAAGAGGGACCATGGATATTTCCTCACATTGTTCAATGCTCTCAAGAAGAAGCACAATGAGGATGTAACAAAATTTATAAAGATGTTCAATAAGATTTATAATAATCTTCCTACTAAAATAAAGCCTCCCCAAGCAGCTGCTAAGGTGGTTTTCGCAGGAGCTTTTGAACCAGAGTTTGGGTTCACCTTAAGAGAAAGAATATCCACATCTATGGATGAGATCCAAACTGATGTTTTGGAGGTAGAAGCAAACTTTTCTTCTACTGGTAAGTTCAAGGGGAATACCGAACATGAAGCTAGAAGAAATAAGGGAGAGGAGGCTTCTACCTCAAATCAAGAGAGGGAATCACAGGAGTATAGTCTTGAAGAAATGAACAAGCTGATTAATAACCTCTCAAATAAGCCGGTTAAGCTTGAATTAGAGGCCAAGAGTTCCCCTCCTCATTCCAACCAAATTATTACTAACTGGGGGTTTAATCCTCAATATAAAGGTCCCCTCTGCAGCTGTTGCAACGGGCTTAGGTAGCCTCAGAGAGCCAGGAAGATCAATTCCTTGCCTACTCTGATGATGAGGAAGGTGAATTTATCTTGCAGTGGGAGAAAGAGGAGAGGGAATGTCCTTCCGCAGATCAAGATATTGACCAGTACTGCAGGTAGTTCATGGATTTCATGCAAGCTCAACTCCACAGGAAGTATGATCTTCGATCCTCCAGAAAGAGAACCTGAGGGCAAGAATAAAATGAAGAGTTAATATCAAGATAAAAAACCCCTCCTAGTCCTGCTAGTAAAGGGAAGAAGCCGTTAGACGAATCAACCCCTCATAAGGCCACTGCATCCTCTTCCAAAAAGCAAGACGCTGATCCTCTCAAAGATAAGAAGCCCACATCTATACCCTTGAAACTGCCCGACCCTCCTAAAGAGACGTTCGAAGAAGCCATTACAGAAAAAGGGCCCACTCCCTTTAATCTTCAAGAAGAACGACCCATGGTGGTTCTTGGACTGCCTGTGGAAAAACAACTTCTAGCCTATGCTAAAGAAGAGGGAGGTGGGCTTACCCTCCATGAAAAAGGAGAAGAGTTGGAGTATTCCCCAGAGGAAAACACTAAAAATAAACAACATTCTGGTGATCTGGAAGCAGGGATAGCAAAGATTAATTATGTAAATCCACAAGAGCACCTTCAGCCAGTAGTGTGGTATTCAGAGATTGAACACCAATTAAGTGTGCCCAATGAAAGCCAAGAAATATTGCCAAAAGAAGATCAATAATGTTTGTTGATTGAATATCACTCAAATATTCCTTCTGAGTGTGCAGATCTTGAAGAAGATCATAAAATTTCTTCATCGTTAAGTTCTTCATGGGGTTTTAAGGAAACACAATATATTGTTATTAGTCAAGATCCTTTACTCGATATGATCGAGAGTTTGCAGCTCCCATGCAAGACTCCATATGACAAAGGAAAAGATGAAGAGCACACAAAGTAGTTGATTATAATGGAAAAGGAGAAGAAACAAGAGTCATCCTTGCTGTTTGAAGACAATCAGTGGAAACACACCAACAAAGAAGCAATTTGGAATGAGGTTTGTTTTCTTGGTACAAATCCTCTAGAAAAACTCATGTTGCATGTTTACCATGATACTTTGGTTAGTATGTTGTAACCATCAGTGAAGGAGGAATTTTCCAGGTTCATCAAAGGAGCTATGAAATTCAGTGGAAGAGATAAGTTGCCACGTTCTGAACTTGTTTCTCTACCTACAGGAATGGGATGCCAATTTCAGTTGAGCACTCATTTTCTTGATTGGTTACATTGGAAGTATGATTATTATTTAATTCAGGCTTATAGTATGCATTTGTGACTCCATGAGCCCAATAAGGCACAAACATTACAGGTTCTCAACGCACTTGGAATAACACGTTTTCCCTGTTAGGTCTCTATAATTTGAAAGATTGGCAAATACAAAATGTAAAGCCTACATATGAACCACTTTGGGATTCTAGGATCTAGCCCTCCTGAATCCAGAGAGGGATCTATCTATAAGTGCAAATATTGATTTATCTTTTAAGGCTTGAGATGTGATATTAGGCTAGTTATGAGGAACAAGGTTTTGTTTGTTTTGGTTGGGAAAAGATAAATGAAGGTGAAGGAAGTCTAAATGAAGGGTGAAGGTGTATGAAAGTGAAGGAATGATTCAGCTAACAAGATAGGCAAGGAGCAGCTTCAATCCATTGGGCTATGGAGTCATAGTAGGATTTAATCAAAACAAAAAGGTTCAAGAGTGGTCCATGGGGCAAGTCATCTATGTCAAATGATCTCTTTAAGTTGATTATATGGAATGGAATGAAACAATAAGGAAGGGAATCAAACAAATGAAGAACAAAGAGTAGCCTAAGATCAAGTAAGTACTTTGAAAATATCCTGCTTTTGGCATACACTTAAGAAAGACATAAAAGTTATCTAAGATCAGGTAAGTACTTTGAAACTAGCCTGCTTTCAATTCACTTTCAATAGAAAACATTTAAAACACATAGAATAGCTTAAGATCAAGTAAGGACTTTGAATCTATCCTGCTTTCAGCATATTCAAAGGAAAAACATTCAAGATAAACAATAAAAGTAGTCTAAGATCAAGTAAGGACTTTGAACCTATCCTGCTTTCAACATACTTTAAGGGAAAATTTCAGACAACCTTTGGAGATAAAACTAGAGGACAGGGCTAACCATAGACTTCCCTAGTTCAACTTTACTTAGCATAAACTGAAAATAACATTCAAGAACAATGTTTAAAGTTTAGACAGTAAGAGATGGGAACACCAACACTCCTAAACTGCTTGGACTGTATTAAATCATTCCTAAATACGCAATTGGAAGAAAACATGGAGATAAAGCTTATCAGTGAGAGTAGGGTACCTTTGACAGTAAATCCTAACTCTATAATTGCTGTTCTTTATCAGAGAAGATGGAAAGAATGGAAAAAAAAATAAAATAACAATTTACGATGAGAAAAACATCACCATTGACATAGACCAAGATCCCATAAATCAGCTTGTATTTGATGCTTCAAACCAGTTACAATCATCAAGTCTAATGGGTATCTAGAGCTTCAAACTTCTCATCTCAACTTAGGTATCTTCAATTACAAACAAAGCTTTCAGCAGCTTCAGAAAACTATTTACATGCTATAGATATTCGGAGACCAACCTTTGTCTCATATTCTACAGAGGTATTTATAGAAGAAAAGAGGAGGTGGGATGTAAAATAAGATCTTTAGGCTCAATTAATACAGTTTAATGCTTCTCGGCCTTTGAGGGGCTCAATGGAGAAGATTTCTGATATTTCCTTTGTATTAATTGGTTTTCATTAAGTTTTTAGGCTACTTGGGAGAAATTGTTGACTTTAAAGCTCTTTCTTATCTTTGTAATAACTTTGCTGACAGTTGTAATAAGTTCCTTTGATTTGAAATAACTGTTCAACTGTCTTTAGGCAAAATATCTTCTGTTCTGAGGCAATAACTCTGCCTTCTTTGATTACTTTGAGGGTGCAGGTGGCTTTTGGTAGCTGGAGAGGATTCAATTAGCCTCTGATGTGGTAGTGGAGGCTTCTTGGACTGAGAGATTGCTTTGTCTTTCTCTAAAACACCTTTAATTTAATTTATATTTGTGTTTTAGGTCTGATTAGACTTAATCTGTGTCTTCAGGTCTTCATACTGTCTTTAACTATGTGGATTAGGCTTTTGATAGTTGAATTTACGCCTTAATCCCTCAAAACTGTGATAAAAACTTTAATTCTTCATCGCTGCTATGATTTTATCCTTTAGCACTGATACTCTTTATCTGATCAAGGTTTATTGTGTTTTGTTGCTGTGCATGTGTACAAAGGGTCTTATAATGTTATCAACGCTCATGAGGCACAGATAAATCATGATGTGAACCTTTGCAAATTTGTTTTCTTGATTGATATCAGTTTGAGGGATTGTCATCCCCGACCATTCATTTCTTCTTAAAACAATGGAACAACCTTTAAAAACCTACACAAACAAGAAAAAATTATAAAAATCCTATGGGGATAGGTTTAAACTGCTTTGGAGGCTCAGATTAGATCGAGGCCGTTGGATGAAAACATCCAATGGTGAGGATTGCTTGCTGGGGTCAAATGGGGAGGCGGTTGGGTGAATGAGAGTTAGATTAAGTCCGGGCCGTTAGATCAGATTGATCAACAAACGAGATTAATCGAGAGTTTATAATGTGGAGGGGGTAACATTATAACAGAATGGAGGAAAATGTAATGAAAAGGGGTAAAAAATCTTTGGCGGAGGCGAAATGAGGTTAAATGAAATTTGGGGTTGCAGAATGATCTGGGCCGTTGGATTAGATCAACTAACAGAGATCGACGATGGAGATTCTTTGATGAAATATCTTGGAAGAATGATGGAGGGCGATGGGCTTAATGGTTAGATGCAATCTGGGTCGTTGGATGAAAAGAACGAACGACGAAGATTTTAAACGAGAAAATGTAATGTGATGGGGAAAGGTGGTTTCGGATAAAAAAACCGTTGGGTTTGTGCTGCCCCAAAGTGGTTTTAGAATTTTTCCAAAACAACGCGATATGGGTCTGCGCTTGACATGTGTCCTTTTAAAACCGCCCATATCGCGTAATATTTTGGCATTAGTTTTCGGGCGCAAATTTACGTGATATGGGATAGCGAGCGTCGAATGAGAGGCGGGGAGATCCGACAGTGGGAATGAGAGCGTGATGAGATAAGATGCGCGGGTGGAAAATGGTGGGTAGGGTCAAGGTGGTTTAGATATGGACCATTGGATCTATGAAATGGACGGTCCAGATCTGTCGAGGGGGAAGGTAGGTCCCAAAGGAGTTGGGCCTATCGGGTTGAATATGGACCGTAGGATCTAAAAGATTGACGGATCATATTTAATCTCGGGGAAATGAAAGGAATATGAGGCAAGGGGTCGAGCGAAGATCGGGTGAAATGTGGACCGTTGATCTGCAAATATCGACGGTGGATCTTTACTGAGGAATTACACTATCGGTCTTTATGAAATATCAAAGGGAAGTGGGGTTTGATCTAGACTATTGGATCTATGAAATGGATGGTCCAGATTTGATCGCAGGGTCACAAATCGGTAGAGGCAAAGGGAAGGCACAAAGGGAATGCGTCGATGTAATTAAGCGCGGGCCATTAGACCTAGGAGAGATCAACGGTCAGGATTGAATCGACGAGTTTTAATGTCGGAGGGCTACGGCGGAGCATGAATGAATCTGGGCCGTTGGTTCTTGTGGATTTCAACGACTCATATTAAATCGCGGGATTGCAATCGGAGGAGGGAAAGGGAATGGAAAAAAGAAATTTTGCGATGCAATGGAGTGAGGACCGTTAATCTAAAAACTAGATCGATGGTTAGGATTTAATCGTGAAGGCCAAAGGCGGATGGGCGGGTTTTGAACGGGGAGCGATATGGACCGTCGGATCTGGGCATGATTAAGCAGATCAATGGTCGGGAATTGATCGCTGGATTACATCGGTGGGAAGGGAAAAAACAAAGGGTAAACTGGAAACTTGCGATGTGATTGGCTGATGATCGTTGATCGGTTTAGATCGACAGTTAGTATTCACTGAAACTTCAAACTATCGGGTTTACGAAAAATCAAAGAAAAGTTGGGTTTTTTCATTTAAACAAAGGAAAGTTGGGTTTCGGGAAAGGGTTTTAAGGAATTTTAGCGCCCGGTTGCGGGGCTTATGGTCCCATGAGAGGCGGGGGTTATAGAAGTTAAGCCCTCGAGGGCTAAAATTCTATATAATGTAATATAAGTGTTTTTAGGCTAACAACAGGGTTTTTAAGCCAATTTGAGGGTTCCGATATAGGAAAAAGGGAATTTTAAACCAAATGGAAGGAGACCAAATGGTTATTAAAGGGTTTTGAAGTAAATTTTAAGGTTAAAAGAGGCTTATGGAGGGAATTTTATGGAGAAAAAGGGGATAAAAATGGTGGTCAATTATGAGTGAAAAGAGGGGTAAAATGATGGGAAAATGGGGTTTTTGAGCAGTCTTTCTCTTTGCAAACAACAGATTTTTCAGGATTATGAAGGAAACAACAGTGAAGATTAACTGAAGGATTAGTTATCTTCATAAGACTTTAAGAACTCACAATTTGGCCATAAAATTGTTTCTTGAAGGCTAGAAAGAATTTTTAGCCACCATTTGATATGACAAAATTTATAGGTGGCTAACAACGGCTCCAACTTGGGATGGCAGCTCCTTGGAGGTGTCAAGAACCTCAGACAAATCTTCTCTGGAAGCAGATCAATGCCTCATCCATTAGGATGCAACTTTTCTTTTCCTTTGTTGGTCTTCTTTAGATCTGACAGTGTTAGAAACCATTAAAACCAATGAAATTCTATCAAAACAAGCTTTCTACCTACCAAATCCTAATGATCTAAAATTTTTTCTTCTTTTTAGAGTGCATTTGGATTGACAAACTCTTTTTACAAACATTTTATTCTTTTGAGAAAACATAAAAATATTCTATTTCTACCCTTATTTCTCCATGAACTCAGATTAAGCAGTTGAGTTCATAAGCTTCTCTACCTAACTACACTCTGTCAGGATTAGACTGTTTGACAGAGTTTATTCTCTAATTTCTAAAACAAGAAATTTAAAAGCAAACAAGTTAGGATTAAGAAGTTTGACTTGATGCACATCTATGGCATAAAAACAAGCTACACATAGACTAAAATTGCAGAGAAGTAAAGCAAAATGGTGAAGGCTTAAGATCTGAAAGTTTAAGAACATCCTTGTCTTTTATTCAGCTCTGTTTTTGGCCTGTTTGAGCTGTTTTTCTCTTTTGTTCTCTGGTTCTATTTTTTGGGCATATTAGAACCAGTTTGCTTCTATCTTTGGTTCAATATTTAAACAGATTAGAGCCATGCATCTTTTGAAACTCATAGGTTCAGATTTTGAGCTTGTTTGAACCTTTGTTTTTCTATCCTAATCTACCTTATTGATAAGCCAAGATTGAGCTGTTTGGAAAATCTAATTCACTAACCTATCAACAGTAAATTGAAAAACTAATTAGTCATGATTAGAATATATTACTAACTAGAAGTGTGTTTCTTAGGAGTGGCATTTGAGCTTGCACACTTTCAGACTTTGTTTCTCTTTTTGGTATGGGGCTGTACCTTTCTTGTTTTCACTCTGCCCTCTTTTCTATCTTCTATTGTTTTTGTAATTTTTCTTTTCTCTTCAAGAAAAAAATCAACAACTAACTAAATTCTCAAGGCAGAGCTTTATTGAGATTCCTATCTAACCTATTCTTAGTTGGAATATTTTCATTCTTATATGATACAAAAGTGCCAATGTAGCTAGTTGAGTAGTGATAAAAAGGAAAAGAAACTCTGGCTGCTTGTTAGGGGTATTCATAGTACATTTTGAAGATTAATATTCAAAACCAACGCTATCACAAAAGGTGACAAATTTTCATGTATTTGGCTCTTGCAAAGGATCCATGCTTGATAGTTTGATCCAGTTGGGGATTCCACACACTCTTCCAAAGGGGCAACAAAGAAAATATGATGACTCTCTTCTTTTTGGTCCTCCACAATTGGTAGATTATCTACTTCCAAGACATCAACTTTGAGGAAAATATATTCAGTATGTTCCTTGGAAGCATCATCATCTTTAATCTGCAAATCAACAAGCAGTGAAATTTCTTCTTTCTCTAAATCTATGCTTGCTTCTAATATAAATTTAGGTTCTTTGGATGGCAGATTGATATCAGAGATGGGAGAAGTTTCTTCTTAAAAATATGGTATATCCTCAGTAGGACAGTCTTCTATTTGTTTTCTCCCTCAAAGGCTTGCCAGTATCTTTTATTGTTTGGGACAGCTGGTCAGAATTTTTCTTGAACTGTGTATTGTTTGCTCTCCGAAGGTCTCATAAATGTACTAGCAACAAGGGCTAATCCACTAGCAAAACTGTTTTGGTCTTTAGGGACAAGGATAAGTTGGAATTATTTAAAATATTTAAAAAAATCCATGGCATCATCCTTATAAGCTTTAAGTCTGGGATGCTTAACCATGCATTCATCTTTCACTTGCCTAATTACCAATTCTGCATTTCCATGAACTGTTATCTTCTGGGCTCCTAATTTCTTCAATAAGTGTAGCCCTAAGAGGAGTGCCTCATACTCTACTATGTCAGTTTTGCATTGAAAGTTCAATTTATATGAATGGGCTTCAGATTGATTGTTTCTTGTATTGTAAAGCCATATTCCTGCACCTGCACTAGTTTTAGTACATGATCCATCAAAATTCATACTCCAAAGAGGACTAGTTCCAATATTATCATTAATTTATTTACTATCCTATTTATATAGAGTGCCATTGGATTGTTCCATGGAATAGACATTATGTTCATGATTGTCTTGTTTGGATGATGGTTTGGATAGTAGCTGCTTGTTTAGTATTTGATCAATTTCTTCTTCTGTCAAAGGAGAGATTTCTCTTTTAGTATAAACAAAAATACAGCTGCCCTCTTTCTCTTGATCCACAAAAGAACTTCCTAAATATGTACAACAAATTTCTCCATGTGAATGAGCAAGAGTATTTGTTTTGCAAGAAGTTTCAGAGACTGGCTGTTTATTAATAGTCTGATTTATCTCTTTATCTGCCAAAGGGGAAAATTTTTCTATGGAAGAGGAGTACAAAAGTTTTCTGTCTCTTGTGAAGGCTGATTTTGAGGCTGGATGTCTTCTTGAGCCTCTTCTAAGGGATATTCACTTAAGTTTGCAAGGAAAATTCGAGGATTTTCTATTGTTTCCTGATCTTCTTGTGTTTAAAAAAATTCCTCATGATTATTAGGATACTCAGTTTGCATATAAGGTTCATGAGTTGTTTCTTCTACATTATCAGGATGCCACTCTTCTTGTGTAATCTGAGATAGTTTATAATCTAGGGGGGAAGTCCCTATATGTGTTGGTTCCTCTTCCATATCAGATTCTGCGTTTTCAAAGTGGCTACTTGTTTCCTCGAGGTACTGCTCACTATTAGTTTTTGCAATTTGCTCATGAATTTCTCTTATCAGCACAATACAAGATATAGGTAGGCAATCAAGTATTTCTTGACAACCTTCTTCATTGCTTTCTTTTTAAGTTTTCTCATCATCTTCTATAAAGTGTTGATCATAATACATATCTTGGTCACTGTCTTGGTCTTGAGGTGATTGGGATTGTGTTTGACGAGGGAAAAGCATAGGCTACTCTAGATTATCAATATTCATATTAGCCATCAACCTATTCATTCTCTTTCCAAGCATGTACATCATCTTTTCCATCATGATTATAAATTTTTCTTCATTGTTTTCCCTATAATCTTGGTCATCATACATGTCTTGTAGTGGTTGAGTTTGTGTTTGCTCAGGGAAAGGGAAATGTTGCTCTGGATCACCAATGTTTAGATTAGCCATAAACCTATCCACTCTCTTTCCAATCATGTACATCAAATTTTCCATCATGACCATATGTTTGTCTTTTGGGTCTATATCTAAATCCATGTTTGTAAATAAAAAAAGAGGTCACTGTATCTTGTTAACCAGTTCAGAGTCTTCTACCAGTGGAGTCATTTGTTCTTTTGGGAGTTGTAGAGTGTGGAGTCGCCAGGTGGAATTTTTTTAGCTCTTATAGAGGTAAACTGTTTTATGGTTCCACCACCATGGTTATTATGAAGCCAATCTAGAGATGTTTGGGTCTTCTGAGGTCTTAGAGATGTGTAAAATTTAATTTACTCAGAATTTACAAGTGGAGTCACTAGAATTTTAGGTCTCTGTAATTTGCAAGATTGGAAAATACAAACTGTAAAGCCTACATATGAACCACTTTGGGATTCTAGGATCTAGCCCTACTGAATCCAGAGAGGGATCTCTCTATAAGTGCAAAGATTAATTTATCTTTTAAGGCTTGAGATGTGATATTAGGCTAGTTATGAGGAACAAGGTTTTGTTTGTTTTGGTTGGGCAAAGTTAAATGAAGGTGAAGGAAGTCTAAATGAAGGGTGAAGATGTATGAAATTGAAGGAATGATTCAACTAACAAGATAGGCAAGGAGCAGCTTCAATCCATTGGGCTATGGAGTCATAGTAGGATTTAATCGAAACAACAAGGTTCAAGAGTGGTCCATGGGGCAAGTCCTCTATGTCAAAGGATCTCTTTAAGTTGATTTTATGGAATGGAATGAAACAATAAGGAAGGGAATCAAACAGATGAAGAACAAAGAGCGGCCTAAGATCAAGTAAGTACTTTGAAACTATCCTGCTTTTGGTATACACTTAAGAAAGACATAAAAATTATCTAAGATCAGGTAAGTACTTTGAAACTAGCCTACTTTCGATGCACTTTCAATAGAAAACATTTAAAACACATAGAATAGATTAAGATCAAGTAAGGATTTTGAACCTATCCTGCTTTCAACATATTCAAAGGAAAAACATTCAAGATAAACAATAAAATTAGTCTAAGATCAAGTAAGGAATTTGAACCTATCCTGCTTTCAACATACTTTAAGGGAAACTTTCAGGCAACCTTTGGAGATAAAACTAGAGGACATGGCTAACCATAGACTTCCCTAGTTCAACTTTACTTAGCATAAACTGAAAATAACATTCAAGAACAATGTTTAAAGTTTAGACAGTAAGAGATGGGAACACCAACACTCCTAAACTGCTTGGAATGTATTAAATCATTCCTAAATACAAAATTGGAAGAAAACATGGAGATAAAGCTTATCAGTGAGATTAGGATACCTTTGACAGTAAATCCTAACTCTATAATTGTTGTTCTTTATCAGAGAAGATGGACAGAATGGAAACAAAAAGAAAATAACAATTTACGATGAATAAAACATCACCATTGACATAGACTAGGATCCCATAAATCAGCTTGTATTTGATGCTTCAAAACAGTTACAATCATCAAGTTTAATGGGTCTCTAGAGCTTCAAACTTCTCATCTCAACTTTGGTATCTTCAATTACAAATAGAGCTTTCAGCAGCTTCAGAAAACTATTTACATGCAACAGATATTCAAAGACCAACCTTTGTCTCATCTTCTACAGAGGTATTTATAGAAGAAAAGAGGAGGTGGGATGTAAAATAAGATCTTTAGGCTCAATTAATACAGTTTAATGCTTCTCGGCCTTTCAGGGGCTCAATGGAGAAGATTTCTAATATTTCCTCTGTATTAATTGGTTTTCATTAAGTTTTTAGGCTACTTGGGAGAAATTATTGACTTTAAAGCTCTTTCTTATCTTTGTAATAACTTTTCTGACAGTTGTAATAAGTTCCTTTGATTTGAAATAACTGTTCAGCTGTCTTTAGACAAAATATCTTCTATTCCGAGGCAATAAATTTGCCTTCTTTGATTGCTTTGAGGCTGCAGGTGGCTTTTGGTAGCTGGAAAGGATTCAATTAGCCTCTGATGTGGCAGTGGAGGCTTGTCGGACTTAGAGATTGCTTTGTCTTTCTCTAAAACACCTTTAATTTACTTTAGATTTTTGTTTTAAGTCTGAGTAGGCTTAATCTGTGTCTTAAGTCTTCATACTGTCTTTAACTATGTGGATTAGGCTTTTGATAGTTGAATTTACTCTTTAATCCCTCAAAACTGTGATAAAAACTTTAATTCTTCATCTCTGCTGTGATTTTATCCTTTAACACTGATACTCTTTATCTGATCAAGGTTTACTGTGTTTTGTTGCTGTGTAGGCATACAGAGGGTCTTATAATGTTATCAGCGCTCATGAGGCACGAATAAATCATCATGTGAACCTTTGCAAATTTGTTTTCTTGATTGATATCGGCCTGAGGGATCGTCATCCCCAACCATTCGTTTCTTCTTAAAACAATGGAACAACCTTTAAAAACCTGCACAAACAAGAAAAAATTATAAAAATCCTGCGGGGATAGGTTTAAACTGCTTTGGAGGCTCAGATTAGATCGAGGCCTTTGGATGAAAACATCCAATGACGAGGATTGCTTGCTGGGGTCAAATGGGGAGGCGGTTGGGTGAATGAGAGTTAGATTAAGTCCGGGCCGTTAGATCAGATTGATCAATGACCGATATTAATCAGGAGTTTATAATGTGGAGGGGGTAACATTATAACATAATTGAGGAAAATGTAATGAAAAGGGGAAAAAAATCTTTGGCGGAGGCGAAATGAGGTTAAATGAAATTTGGGGTTGCAGAATGATCTGGGTTGTTGGATTAGATCAACTAACAGAGATCGACGGCGAAGATTCTTTGATGAAATCTCTTGGAAGAATGATGGAGGGTGATGGGCTTAATGGTTAGATGCAATCTAGGCCATTGGATGAAAGGAACGAACGACGGAAATTTTAAACGAGAAAATGTAATGTGATGGGGAAAGGTGGTTTTGGCTGAAAAAACTGCTGGTTTCGTGCTACCCCAAAGTGGTTTTAGATTTTTTCCAATACAATGCGATATGGGTTTGCGCTTGACACGTGTCCTTTTAAAACCGCCCATATCGCGTAATCTTTTGGCATTAATGTTCGGGTGCAAATTTATGCGATATGGGATAGCGATCGTCGGATGAGAGGCGGGGAGATCCGACGGTGGTAATGAGAGCGTGATGAAATAAGATGCGCGGGCGGAAAATGGTGGGCAGGGTCAAGGTGGTATAGATCTGGTCCGTTGGATCTATGAAATGGATGGTTCAGATCTGTCGAGAGGGAAGGTAGGTCCCAAAGGATTTGGGCCTATCAGGTTGAATATGGACCGTAGGATCTAAAAGATTGACGGCTCAGATTTAATCTCAGGGAAATGAAACGAATATGAGGCAGGGGGTCGAGCGAAGATCGGGTGAAATGTGGACCGTTGATTTGCAAAGATCGACGATGGATCTTTACTGAGGAATTAAACTGTTGGGATTTATGAAATATCAAATGGAAGTGGGGTTTGATCTGGACTGTTGGATCTATGAAATGGATGGTCCAGATTTGATCACAGTGTCGCAAATCTACGGAGGCAAAGGGAATTTGTCGATGCGATTAAGTGCGGGCCGTTAGATCTAGGAGAGATCAACCATCAGGATGGAATCGATGAGTTTTAATGTCGGAGGGCTACAGCAGAGCGTGATTGAATCTGGGTCGTTGGATCTTGTGGATTTCAACGGCTCAGATTAAATCGTGGGATCGAAATCGGAGGAGGGAAAAGGAATGGACAAAATAAATTTTGCGATGCGATGGAGTGAGGATTGTCGATCTAAAAACTAGATCGACAGTTAGGATTTAATCATGAAGGCCAAAGGCGGATGGGTGGGTTTTGAACGGGGAGCGATATGGACCATCAGATCTAGGCAGGATAAAGCAGATCAACGGTTGGGAATTGATCGCTGGATCGCATCGGCGGGAAGGGAAAAAACAAAGGGTAAGTTTGAAACTTGCGATGCGATTGGCTGATGATCGTTGATCGGTTTAGATCGACAATCAGTATTCACTGAAACTTCAAAATATCGGGTTTATAAAAAATCAAAGAAAAGTCGGGTTTTTTCGTTTAAATAAAGAAAAGTTGGGTTTCGGGAAAGGGTTTTAAGGAATTTTAGCGCCCGGTTGCGAGGCTTATGGTCCCATGAGAGGCAGGGGTTATAGAAGTTAAGCCCTCAGGGGCTAAAATTCTATATAATGTAATACAAGTGTTTTTAGGCTAAAAACATGGTTTTTAAGCCAATTTGAGGGTTCCGATAGAGGAAAAAGGGAATTTTAAACCAAATGGTTATAAAAGGGATTTGAAGTAAATTTGAAGGTTAAAAGAGAATTATGGAGGGATTTTTATGGAGAACAAGGGGATAAAAATGGTGGTCAACTATGAGTGAAAAGAGGGGTAAAATGATGGGAAAATGGGGTTTTTGAGCAGTTTTTCTCTTTGAAAACAACAAAATTTTCAGGATTATGAAGGAAATAGCAGTGAAGATTAACTAAAGGATTAGTTATATTAATAAGACTTTAAGAACTCACAATTTGGCCATAAAATTGTTTCTTGAAGGCTACAAAGAATTTTTAGCCACCATTTGATATGACAAATTTTATAGGTGGCTAATAGGGGCTCCAACTTGGGATGGAAGCTCCTTGGAGGTGTCAAGAACCTCAGACAAATCTTCTCTGGAAGTAGTTCAATGCCTCATCCATTAGGCTGCAACTTTTCTTTACCTTTTTTGGTCTTCTTTAGATCTGACAGTGTTAGCAGCCATTAAAAC
Source organism: Pinus albicaulis (assembly GCA_034641835.2). NCBI lineage: Eukaryota > Viridiplantae > Streptophyta > Pinopsida > Pinales > Pinaceae > Pinus > Pinus albicaulis. The sequence goes on from CM076572.1 coordinate 342,908,290, forward strand.
CATTGAAATTCTATCAAAACAAGCTTTCTACCTACCCAATCCTAATGATCTAACATTTTTTCTTCGTTTCAGAGTGCATTTGGATTGAAAAACTTTTTTTACAAACATTTTATTCTTTTGAGAAAACATAAAACTATTCTATTTCTACCCTTATTTCTACATGAACTCAGATTAAGCAGTTGAGTTCATAAGCTTCTCTACCTAACTACACTCTATGAGGATTAGACTGTCTAACAGAGTTTATTCTCTAATTTCTAAAACAAGAAATTTAAAAGCAAACAAGTCAGGATTAAGAAGTTTGACTTGATGCACATCTATGGCATAAAAACAAGCTGTACATAAACTAAAATTGCAGAGAAGTAAATCAAAATGGTGAAGGCTTAAGATTTGAAAGTTTAAGAACATCCTTGTCTTTTATTCAGCTCTATTTTTGGCCTGTTTGAGCTATTTTTCTCTTTTGTTCTCTGGTTCGATTTTTTGGGCATATTAGAACCAATTTGCTTCTATCTTTGGCTCAAGATTTAAACAGATTAGAGCCATGCATATTTTGAAACTCATAGGTTCAGATTTTGAGCTTGTTTGAACCTTTGTTTTTCTATCCTAATCTACCTTACTAATAAGCCAAGATTGAGTTGTTTGGAAAATCTAATTCACTAACCTATCAACAGTAAATTGAAAAACTAATTAGTCATGATTAGACTGTATGACTAACTAGAAGTGTGTTTCTTAGGAGTGCCATTTGAGCTTGAACACTTTTAGACTTTGTTTCTCTTTTTGGTATGGGGCTGTACCTTTCTTGTTTTCACTCTGCCCTCTTTTCTATCTTCTATTGTTTTTGTAATTTTTCTTTTTTCTTCAAGACAAAAATCAACAACTAAATAAATGCTCAAGGCAGAACTTTATTGAGATTCCTATATAACCTATTCTGACGTGGATTATTTTCATTCTTATATGATACAAAAGTGCCAATGTAGCCAGTTGAGTAGTGATAAAAAGGAAAAGAAACTCTGGCTGCTTGTCAGGGGTATCCATAGTACATTTTGAAGATTAATATTCAAAACCAAGGCTATCACAGAAGGTGATATCTTTTCATGTATTTGGCTCTTGCAAAGGATCCATGCTTGATAGTTTGAGCCAGTTGGGGCTTCCACACACTCTTCCAAAGGGTCCACAAAGAAAAGATGATGAATCTCTTCTTTTTGTTCCTCCACAATTGGTAGATTATCTACTTCCAAGACATCAGCTTTGAGGACAATATCTTCAGTATGTTCCTTGGAAGCATCATCATCTTTAATCTGCAAATCAAAAAGCAGTGAAATTTCTTCTTTCTCTAAATCTATGCTTACTTCTAATATAAATTTAGGTTCTTTGGATGGCAGATTGATATCAGAGATGGGAGAAGTTTCTTCTTGAAAAGATGGTATATCCTCAGTAGGAAAATCTTCTATTTTTTTTTCTCCCTCAAAGGCTTTCCAGTATCTTTTATTGTTTGGGACAGCTGGTCTGAATTTTTCTTGAACTGTATATTGTTTGCTCTCCCAAGGTCTCATACATGTACTAGCAACAAGGGATAATCCACTAGCAAAAATATTTTGGTCTTTCGGGACAAGGATAAGTTGGAATTATTTAAAAGATTTTAAAAAATCCATGGCATCATCCTTATAAGCTTTAAGTCTGGGATGCTTAACCATGCATTCATCTTTCACTTGCCTAATTACCAATTCTGCATTTCCACGAACTGTTATCTTCTCGGCTCCTAATTTCTTCAATAAGTGCAGCCCTAAGAGGAGTGCCTCATACTCTACTATGTCAGTTGTGCATTGAAAGTTCAATTTATATGAATGGGCTTCATAATGATTGTTTCTTGTATTGTAAAGCCATATTCCTGCACTTCCACTAGTTTTAGTACATGATCCATCAAAATTCATACTCCAAAGAGGACTAGTTCCAATATTGTCATTAATTTCTTTTCTATCCTCTTTGTCTAGAGTGCCATTGGATTTTTCCATGGAATAGACATTATGTTCATTATTGTCTTGTTTGGATGAAGGTTTGGAGGGTAGCTTCTTGTTTAGTATTTGATCAATTTCTTCTTCTGTCAAAGGAGAGATTTATATTTTAGTATAAACAAAAATACAACTGTCCTCTTTCTCTTGATCCACAAAAGAACTTCCTAAATCTGTACAACAAAGTTCTCCATGTGAATGAGCAAGAGTATTTGTTTTGCAAGAAGTTTCAGAGACTGGCTGTTTATTAATAGTCTGATCTATCTCTTTATCTGCCAAAGGGGAAAATGTTTCTATGTTCTTTTGAACAGGAGTATAGCAGTTTTATGTCTCTTGTGAAGGCTGATTTTGAGGCTGGATGTCTTCTTGAGCCTCTTCTAAGGGATCTTCACTTAAGTTTGCAGGGAAAATTCGAGGATTTTCTATTGTTTCCTGATCTTCTTTTGTTTCAAAAAATTCCTCATGATTATTAGGATACTCAGTTTGCATATAAGGTTCATGAGTTGTTTCTTCTACATTATCAGGATGCTACTCTTCTTGTGTAATCTGAGATAGGTTATAATCTAGGGGGGAAGTACCTATATGTGCTGGTTCCTCTTCCATATCAGATTCTGCATTTTCAAAGTGGCTACTTGTTTCCTCGAAGTACTGCTCACTATTAGTTTTTTCAATTTGCTTACGAAGTTCTCTTATTAGCATAGTACAAGATATAGGTAGGCAATCAAGCATTTCTTGACAACCTTCTTCATTTCTTTCTTTGTAAGTTTGCTCATCATCTTCTATAAAGTGTTGATCATAATACATATCTTGGTCACTGTCTTGGTCTTGAGGTGATTGGATTTGTGTTTAAGGAGGGAAAAGCATAGGCTGCTCTAGATTATCAATATTCATATTAGCCATCAACCTATTCATTATCTTTCCAAGCATGTACATCATCTTTTCCATCATGATTATAAATTTTTCTTCATTGTTTTCCCTATAATCTTGGTCATCATACATGTCTTGTAGTGGTTGAGTTTGTGTTTGCTCAGGGAAAGGCATATGTTGCTCTGGATCACCAATGTTTATATTAGCCATAAACCTATCCACTCTCTTTCCAAGCATGTACATCAATTTTTCCATCATGACCATATGTTTGTCTTCTGTGTCTATATCTAAATCCATGTTTTTAAATCAGAAAAGAGGTCACTGTATCTTGTTAACCAGTTCAGAGTCTTCTACCAGTGGAGTCATTTGGTCTTTTGGGAGTTGTAGAGTGTGGAGTCGCCAGGTGGAATTTTTTTAGCTCTTATAGAGGTAAATTGTTTTATGGTTCCACCACCATGTTTATTATGAAGCCAATCTAGAGATGTTTGGGTCTTCTGAGGTCTTAGAGATGTATAAAATGTAATTTACTCAGAATTTACTAGTGGAGTCGCCAGAATGTTAGGTCTCTGTAATTTGCAAGATTGGCAAATACAAACTGCAAAGCCTACGTATGAACCACTTTGGGATTCTAGGATCTAGCCCTCTTGAATCAAGAGAGGGATCTCTCTATAAGTGCAAAGATTGATTTATCTTTTAAGGCTTGAGATGTGATATTAGGCTAGTTATGGTGAAGGAAGTCTAAATGAAGGGTGAAGGTGTATGAAAGTGAAGGAATGATTCAGCTAACAAGATAGGAAAGGAGTAGCTTCAATCCATTGGGATATGGAGTCATAGTAGGATTTAATCGAAACAATAAGGTTCAAGAGTGGTCCATGGAGCAAGTCCTCTATGTCAAAGGATATCTTTAAGTTGATTTTATGGAATGGAATGAAACAATAAGGAAGGGAATCAAACAGATGAAGAACAAAGAGCAGCCTAATATCAGGTAAGTACTTTGAAACTATCCTGCTTTTGGCATACACTAAAGAAAGACATAAAAGTTATCTAAGATCAGGTAAGTACTTTGAAACTAGCCTGCTTTCGATGCATTTTCAATAAAAAAACATTTAAAACACATATAATAGCTTAAGATCAAGTAAGGACTTTGAACCTATCCTGCTTTGAACATATTCAAAGGAAAAACATTCAAGATAAACAATAAAAGTAGTCTAATATCAAGTAAGGACTTTGAATCTATCCTGCTTTCAACATACTTTAAGGGAAACTTTTAGACAACCTTTGGAGATAAAAATAGAGGACAGGGCTAACCATAGACTTCCCTAGTTCAATTTTACGTAGCATAAACTGAAAATAACATTCAAGAACAATGTTTAAAGTTTAGACAGTAAGAGATGGGAACACCAACACTCCTAAACTTCTTGGACTGTATTAAATCATTCCTAAATACACAATTGGAATAAAACATGGAGATAAAGCTTATCAGTGAGAGTAGGGTACCTTTGACAGTGAATCCTAACTCTATAATTGTTGTTATTTATCAGAGAAGATGGACAGAATGGAAACAAAAATAAAATAAAAAATTACGATGAGAAAAACATCACCATTGACATAGACCAGGATCCCATAAATTAGCTTGTATTTGATGCTTCAAACCAGTTACAATCATCAAGTCCAGTGGGTCTCTAGAGCTTCAAACTTCTCATCTCAACTTAGGTATCTTCAATTACAAATAGAGCTTTCAGCAGTTTCAGAAAACTATTTACATGCAACAGATATTCGGAGACCAACCTTTGTCTCATCTTCTACATAGGTATTTATAGAAGAAAAGAGGAGGTGGGACGTAAAATAAGATCTTTAGGCTCAATTAATACGGTTTAATGCTTCTCATCCTTTGAGGGGCTCAATGGAGAATATTTCTGATATTTCCTCTGTATTAATTGGTTTTCATTAAGTTTTTAGGCTACTTGGGAGAAATTGTCGACTTTAAAGCTCTTTATTATCTTTGTAATAACTTTGCTGACAGTTGTAATAAGTTCCTTTGATTTGAAATAACTGTTCAGCTGTATTTAGGCAAAATATCTTCCGTTCTGAGGCAATAACTCTTCCTTCTTTGATTTCTTTGAGACTAAAGGTGGCTTTTGGTAGCTGGAGAGGATGCAATTAGCCTCTGATGTGGCAATGGAGGCTTCTCGGACTGAGAGATTGCTTTGTATTTCTCTAAAACACCTTTAATTTACTTTAGATTTTTATTTTAGGTCTGATTAGGCTTAATATGTGTCTTCAGGTCTTCATACTGTCTTTAACTATGTGGATTAGGCTTTTGATAGTTGAATTTATGCCTTAATCCCTCAAAACTGTGATAAAAACTTTAATTCTTCATCTCTACTGTGATTTTATCCTTTAACACTGATACTCTTTATCTGATCAAGGTTTACTGTGTTTTGTTGTTGTGCAGGCATACAAAGGGTCTTATAATGTTATCAGCGCTCATGAGGCACGGATAAATCATGATGTGAACCTTTGCAAATTTGTTTTCTTGATTGATATCGGCCTGAGGGATCGTCATCCCCGCCATTCATTTCTTCTTAAAACAATGGAACAACCTTTAAAAACCTGCACAAACAAGAAAAAATTATAAAAATCCTACGGGGATAGGTTTAAACTACTTTGGAGGCTTAGATTAGATTGAGGCCATTGGATGAAAACATCCAACGACGAGGATTTCTTGCTAGGGTCAAATGGGGAGGCGGTTGGGTGAATGAGAGTTAGATTAAGTCCGAGTCGTTAGATCTAATTGATCAACGACAAAGATTAATCAGGAGTTTATAATGTGGAGGGGGTACCATTCTAACAGAATGGAGGAAAATGTAATGAAAAGGGGAAAAAAATATTTGGCGGAGGCAAAATGAGGTTAAATGAAATTTGGGGTTGCAGAATGATCTGGGCTGTTGGATTAAATCAACTAACAGAGATTGACGACGGAGATTCTTTGATGAAATCTCTTGGAATAATGATGGAGGGCGATGGGATTAATGGTTAGATGCAATCTGGGCCGTTGGATGAAAAGAAAGATTGATAGAGATTTTAAACAAGAAAATGTAATGTGATGGGGAAAGGTGGTTTTGGCTAAAAAAACCGCCGGTTTCGCACTGCCCCAAAGTGGTTTTAGAATTTTACCAAAACAATGCGATATGGGTCTGTGCTTGACACGTGTCCTTTTGAAACTGCCCATATCGCGTAATCTTTTGGAATTAAAGTTCGGGCGCAAATTTACGCGATATGGGATAGCGACTGTCAGATGAGAGGCAGGGAGATCCGATGGTGGGAATGAGAGCACGATGAGATAAGATGCGCGGGCGGAAAATGGTGGGCAGGGTCAAGGTGGTTTAGATATGGACCATTGGATCTATGAAATGGACAGTCCAGATCTATCGAGGCAGAAGGTAGGTCCCAAAGGAGTTGGGCCTATCGGGTTGAATATGGACTGTAGGATCTAAAAGATTGACGACTCAGATTTAATCTCGGCGAAATGAAAGGAATATGAGGCAAGGGGTCGGGCGAAGATCGGGTGAAATGTGGACCGTTGATCTGCAAAGATCGATGGTGGATATTTACTTAGGAATTACACTATCGGGCTTTATGAAATATCAAAGGGAAGTGGGGTTTGATCTTGATCGTTGGATCTATGAAATGGATGGTCCAGATTTGATCGCAGGGTCGCAAATCGGCGGAGGAAAAGGGAAGGCACAAAGGGAATGCGTCGATGCGATTAAGCATAGGCTATTAGATCTAGGAGAGATCAACGGTCAGGATTTAATCGACGAGTTTTAATGTCGGAGGGCTATGGTGGAGCGCGATTGAATCTGGGCCATTGGTTCTTGTGGATTTCAACGGCTCAGATTAAATCGCGGGATTGCAATCGGAGGAGGGAAAGTGAATGGATAAAATAAATTTTGTGATGCGATGAAGCGAGGACCGTCAATTTAAAAACTAGATCGACGGTCAGGATTTAATCATGAAGGCCAAAGGCGGATGGGTGGGTTTTGAATGGGGAGCGATATGGACCGTCGAATCTGGGCACGATAAAGCAGATCAATGGTCGGGAATTGATCGCTGGATCACATCGGCGGGAAGGGAAAAAACAAAGGGTAAGTTGGAAACTTGCAATGTGATTGGTTGATGATCGTTGATTGGTTTAGATCGACAGTCAGTATTCACTGAAACTTCAAACTATCGGGTTTATGAAAAATCAAAGAAAAGTTGGGTTTTTTCGTTTAAACAAAGGAAAGTTGGGTTTCGGGAAAGGGTTTTAAGGACTTTTAGCACCCGGTTGCGGGGCTTATGGTCCCATGAGAGGCAAGGGTTATAGAAGTTAAGTCCTTGGGGGCTAAAATTCTATATAATGTAATATAAGTGTTTTTAGGCTAAAAACATGGTTTTTAAGCCAATTTGAGGGTTCCGATAGAGGAAAAAGGGAATTTAAAACCAAATGGAAGGAGACCAAATGGTTATAAAAGGGTTTTGAAGTAAATTTGAAGGTTAAAAGAGGCTTATGGAGGGATTTTTATGGAGAACAAGGGGATAAAAATGGTGGTAAATTATGAGTGAAAAGAGGGGTAAAATGATGGGAAAATGGGGTTTTTGAGCAGTCTTTCTCTTTGCAAACAACAAATTTTTCAGGATTATGAAGGAAATAGCAGTGAAGATTAACTGAAGGATTAGTTATCTTCATAAGACTTTAAGAACTCACAATTTGGCCATAAAATTGTTTCTTGAAGGCTACAAATAATTTTTAGCCACCATTTGATATGAAATTTTTTATATGTGGCTAATAGTCCCCAGATGGAGCCAATGTTGGCCTGTGACTGCACATAACATGGAGAAGTGGTCCCTATAAGGAAATCACAGGGCAGAAGTAGAGAAGAAGTTACCATTAGCGAAGACAAAGGCAACAGAGAAATAATTAAGACATAAAAACAACAAGGGCAGAGTCCTGAATGAGAATGGGTCCAGTCATGAACGCTAAAGCAAGTCAAGTCATGAACACAATGCAAGTATTCCACGAGCAAATAAAATATGATCGGGTGCAACCAAAGAGCCAAAAGCGACAAACCACAACAAGGGAACAATGAGGACTATTGATCTGAGCATCAGTCAACGACGAAGATTAATCCCCCTCGGTCTTTGAACTTTAACCATGGGGGGGGGGGGTTCAAAATAAGTTGTTTCCATTACCTACCATGCCTCCATGTGCCTTCCTCTCATCCTTTCACACCCCCCCTCTCCGATACCACTTACCGCTCGAGACCCCCTTCGAAATCTAGTTTCTGGTTTGTAATTAAATACAGCACGAGCTTCTGTGTGGAACATGCAGAGGCAGTTTATTCAGGTTGCTCAGGAGTTCTCTGTTGAAGATCCAGGCACATGCAACATGACTGCCACTTCACAACAAATTGAGTGGAAGTCAGAGGATCGAGGGAGTGCAAACTTTCAAGTTACAGGTGGAGCCGTATGATGACATCCATGCTTGCCCACCTAAAACTTCTCCTCGCCATACTGTTATAAATGTGCCCATAAGTGGCCTCAATAAGTGATCATGTCCTTTCTTTTTACTGTTTTATTGTGACGTTTGGCTGGTGAAATCTCAGTTTCACCCATTCCTGTTTTAATTCTCTCGGTACATAAAGTAACTCCTGAATGTATGCTCTGAAATTCAGGTAGGATATTTTGATTTCATAGGTATGGGTCGATCGTAAATGATTAGGAATGTAGACCCTCCTCAAAAATCTATCTATAGTAAGTCCTAAGATGAAACAAGGGTTCTAGAATTTTGAAGAATTTTGCTGTAGTTTTGTATGATTGTGCTCCCTGTGCTTTGAGACACATATTTGGGAGAGCTGTTTAAAATTAATATGAATACAGAGCTAATATTTGGATTCCAGACGAAGCAATGAGCAGTATGTATTTGTTTTATTTTGTTATCAGTAATCTCCTCTTTATGTGTAATCATCTTTCATGCTATTATGCTTTGATGGTTTGTGTAATGTAGCTGCTGGTGGTCTGCAATTTTATTCATGAATTCGTGTCTTTATAATGCTGAAGTGTTAACGCTCATGTATTAAGCTTGCTTCACTCCCTTAATTTGCACTCCACGAACCTCTATTGTTGTCCATATCTCATTCATATCCGTTTCCTATGAGTTCATAGAGGACGAATTCTTAAATCTCTTAAGCCTGTCTCTTGTGGGTTCCTTCTCCGTTCTCTCTCTCAACACCTATGCATATTTTAAGATTTCTGTTCATTGTGTCATACTTGGCCCATTTAAAATCCATATGTATCACAGCCTCTTGAGCTGTCTTATAGTATAAGGAATTCACATGAATCGACTCCAAGGTATTCTCAATCCATGAACCACCAAAACCATTGTTCTCTTATTACATATTTTTTCAGAGGAATTTTATACAATTTTTCACATTCAACCTCTGATTTTTAACCTAGGCACTGGTCTTTTGCAACTCAGGGCTGTCTCTAGGAGCTACAACATAGTGTATGGCATCGTCGGCTCCAGATATTATGTAATCCGACTCCGATAACACAACATCAACGCTTGAAACTGATGCTAGGGATTGATCTCGATCCCATTTTTGAATTTCAGAGGGAGATGGTATAGTGAAGGATGGTTGTGCCAAAAAATCAGCAGAGAAACGACCGTTGAAATATGTGCGATCAAGGGAGTTTTGTTCTAACCCTAATCTGGTGAGATTAACATCACTAACATCCATAGTGACGGGTAATGAGGTTACTTGTAGGTCAGGTGGTGCAGTGTTAGCCCGTGTGAGAGAAAAATGAAGCTAAGGTGGATCCATAGCCCATATGGACCTGGAGTCAAGGGAGTTTGAGGAATAATCAACAAGGTCTTCCTCCATAACGGTCAGGAGATAACAGGTTCAAGACTGTGTTACACATAATTTTGTCACCATGACATTTGATTGTTCATATGGGTCTATCACCATCCATATCCTGTTGCCTTAGAAGTAAAAAACACCAATGTTCCTAAATCAAGTCTTGGAATTGGAGAAAAGCTCTATAAACCCTTAAAAGTATACATGCACAGTTTTTCTAGCCTTTCCCTGTGCATGCATTGATGTTCTATCCATAAACTGCGACAACTCCCACACTTTTTGCCACTATTACCTGCGCACCCCTGTGAAAAGAAAATAAAATAAAAAAGTAAATTCTAGAAGCCTAGTTGTTTGAATATTCTCCCAACTAGAAGCTTCTAGAGTCGCGATTAGTTTGAGATTTATCCCTCCACTCATGGAGACTATCCCTTGGTCCATGGAGCTCAAATACCTTCATGAGAGGAATCCATCCCCCTCTTCATGGAACTGAAACTACCTCCATTTCTCTATAAATTTAGCTCAAATTTCAGGTTGAAGGGTAGATTTTGAATGATAGAAACTGACTTATATAGTTTCTAAGTTGAAGAGAGTTCATAAGAGTGCATACTTTCTACACTAGTGAGTTGTTATTGGCATGAGAATGATCACACCCTTGTGTCTATAACTCCATGTTGGTATTCAGAGAGGAAGGCTTATCAGATTGAAGGAGAACGATTGTTCAAGACCCCGGGAGAAATCTATACAACATCAAGGCATCAGGTTGTAAGATTACTCTTTCTATTCAAGATAATACATATGGATCTCTTTTTCTCATTGATTTGTTTCTATGATTATTGGAATAATGTCAATACTTAGACTTCTTGATCACTAAGTTGGATTAGCATTTTTTGATTATTATATGTTGTAGATGCTTTGATTCTTTGTCTTGTTTTTGATTGCAGGTTTTACTCATTGCAGAAACCACTTTGGAGCGACGGGACAAAGGGGCTACATCAAACGTTTGGATTTCAATGTAGGGGCATGTCCTCTCTACTTTACTATTATAATCTTGGAATGCAATTAATCTAGAAGAAAATGTTTTCAAATGGATCTTTGTTTTTAGTTACTCGCTGAGTACTAGGGAGATCGCTCTTGTCCGCAGGAGGGATTAATCCACATAACAAAATGGCGACCATACTAGGGATCTAGAGCTTAGTTTTCTTTGTTTGTATTTAGTTTGAATTTCAAATTTTTTGATTATGACTTCTCTGAGTCTAGTTGGGTAGATAAATTTTAAGAGTCCCTGAAAAAGAAATCTTGTTATTTATTTTTTCCAAGTTTTTCCTTACCTGCGAGGTTTTCGGCAGAAAACAATGCGACAACCTGCACAAATTCAATTCAGTGCATTCCCTGTAAATTTTTGAAAAAAATAAATTTCTCTTTTTTAGAGCTAGATAACCTGATTCTTTTTGTTTGCCGTGATCCATCTTAGTTGTCAAATCTTGTGTGAGAATTTCTTTTCAAAAAATTTGAGTTTTGTGTGATTTATCATCCTGTTTGCATTTTATAAGTGAGCGTTTGCCCTAGTTTATTGATGATATATGCGAAAGATAACTTCATTTGCCTCAGCTTATTGGTATTATGATTTTGTCTTTTTTGAGCCATTAGGATCATTGCAAACCTTACTTTTATGAAAACTTATTCAATTTTCATTTGCAAACCTGGAAGAGCTTCTAGCTTACTGAAGCCCGATTTAACACCAAAGCATTCTTGGATGTTTTCATTTCTGCTGAGATAAGTGGAAATTTTCTTAATCTGATCATAATCAGGAGAAATCATCCTCAAACATTCCAGATAGACTTCAGAATTAGAATTTTGTCTTGATTTTGAAATTTATGCTTTTAGAGTTTTTTAGAGACTGTTTTCTTTTGGGAATTGATTATTTGTTGATTTGTGGTTTTTGATTTGATTGACTCGAGGAATTTTATTTCAAAAGAGAAATTGATCATTCTTGCAAATTTAGTTCTTCCTGAAATCGTCTTCTTTTCAAAAAGGATTTTGTTTATGAATGAAAGAGTTTGTGTTTTGGAAATTGATAAAATCTCTCAACTTTCTCTTAAATAAGATTCATTGAAAAGAAATAGTTTCACTTCTCATATAGATGCATTTAGAGTATTTTGAGTCGGGTCACAAATATCATTAAAATAAATCTAGATATTTTACATTTTCTAGGGCTCATTCCACGAACATAGCTTAGGCTAGTGTTTTAGAATAGGTTGTAATAAACTTTCCAAAATAGTTTAAACAAACAAGTAGAATCTTGCGGTAGGAAAATCCAATTGTTTCATTTGTACTCTAGGAAGCTCTTCTTAAAAGAGTCAAGCACGAGATCATGTCAAACCCAGTGAGGTAATCATACCTATCTCATTGGAAAAGATATAAGATGTGCACGTAATACAAATGGTAAACCTCGAATTAACCATTGTCGAGGAGCTTGGGGTCACTTTTCGACAAACCTCAGATTTACCATGTTGAGGAGCCTTCAAGGGGATTTAGCTTGATACTCTGCCCCTTGCTTGTATATCGGATCGTAGAATACTCCCCTAGGTGCATTTGTTTCCGTTGGTGACCTTAGTGATCATAATCTTCAGGATTTTTCCCAAGCTAATGGTGGAGGGAAGGTACCACTACACTTGGAGCAGACGTCGGCTAGACTCACTTGGACTTTCTGGAGGGTAATCTTCACTTCGAGATAGCATAAGTGGAGGGACTTGCACCAGATTGTTTCATTAAGAAAGTTTTCGGGTTAACTTTTCCAACCGCCAAGTTTTCCACATTAAACTTCTACGATGTTGAATTTCATCACCAACTAGTGTTTTTAGTGTGAAAGCATATTGTTTGTGTGTGGTTTGTCTCTTATATTTTGTAGGTGTGTGTTCAAATCTCTTGTTTTATTAGCGGCCTTAGGTCTATTTTGTTGAAACATTTTTTGATTTCGTGTGTTAAATATTAACCGTGGTTGAATTATCGAGACACTCTCGGAGAATGCAGGGTAAACCCCCTAAGTATACACAAATTCAATTAGAAAATCTTAAATCTGAAAGAGGTCAACAATCAGGAACCGAATCTACTGAACATGAGGAAACATAAATAATTATACATCCTAATTACGAAGTAAATCAACCTCAGACAGAAGAACAACCAGAAATTTCGGAATTAATCAAAGTTGAGTCTACAACCGATGAATTCTCAGACAGTCAACTTATTGAACTTGAGATACCTGAACATGAAACTGAATCTAATTAATCTAAGTAAACTTTAGAGTTCATAGCTCGAACCCCTGGTCGTCCTTGTTCACCTCGAGTGAAGTTTCGCATCACTGAGAACCTTCCTCCTGGCCTGATTAGCATCGAAGAGATTATTGACACGGAAGAAGAGATTGTACTTCCTTTGTGTCAAGAATCTTTAGATCTAAGGCATAGTGAATTGATTTACCATTACAGCCCTTTTAAACCAGACCCTTGGTATTCTTAGTTAACCAACTTTCTACATAATTTTGGTCTCAATTATTCACCACCCCGCATTCCTTTTTACTCCATACCCAGAGGTAGTTACATGCCTTCATCAAACATGTCTATTGAGTCATCCATGTTTTCTTCATCGCCAGAATTTTTTTTGTATGGTGGTCCATTAATTCCTATTGGATACCAGTCTCTCTCTGGTACTTTCTCAAAAGCATTTCCCTCTTCTAAAAAACTTACACAATCAACTGGTCTTAATGAATTTTACACCAAAAATTTGACAATGGAATAGGTCTATATGATGTCTAGAAATATTCCTTTACCTGACCCTCAAGGTAGAAATTTACAGCCTGGGGGGAAGTATACTCTTCAAGGACAACCTCTTCAAGGGCAGTACCCTATACCAGGGCCACAACTGCTTCAAGGGCAGTACCTTATGGCAGGGCCACAACCTCTTCAAGGGCAATACCTATGTCATGGCCACAACCTATTCAAGGACATCAACCTCCTTTCGGGCATCATTTTTATCAAGAGCAACAATCCTTTCAAGGAGGTCAAACTTTTACTAGAAATTATCCGGAAAATTATCAAACTTGCATTCCAATACCTCAACTTGGTTATGGTCAACCTTACGCACCACAAACTTTAATGGGATCTCCTTATCTCGGAGTTAGCACAACGTGGAACCCATCGTTGAACCAACAGAATTTGTAACCTACTGTGCAAGTACCTTATAATCAACCTAGTCAGCCATCTAGTCAATTTGGTTATACCCAAGTCCAACAACCTACACAACCTACACTTCAAATTTCACCTTAGGTATCTGTACCTAGTAGTCAGCAAGCTACTCCGAGTACGCCAAGAACTCCTGTCCAATCTACTGTGCAAACTTCTGTTCAACAACCAAGTACACCTATCCCTGGAGTTTCCCAAGTCCCTATTGCTACAACCCCTCAAACGACAACATCAATTATATCACAGGAAATCCCCCAAGTCAGTGCTCATCAACCTGGACCTATGGTTTAGTCTACAGCTCAAACCTCTGCAGGACAACCTGTTACAACTACAATTCCAATAAGCCAACCTTATACAGGTTAGTTTATTAATCAACCGTATCAAGGGTAGTTTCAATATGGACCCGTAGGACAAAATCCAGTCTACCAAAGTCAACCATACCCTGGTTATACGTATCAAATACTAGCTCAACATTAGTTTTGTATGGCTAACCCTGGATACCCCAGAGGTATTCCAATCCCAACTGCATAGGCTATTCCAGGCTACCCTGGATATCATCCTCCGGGTACTGGTATCGTTCCTCAAGGTTATCAGTTTTCTCAACAGGACCCTAACCGTCGGTTACCATTCATTGCAACTTTATACTTGCCAGATTTATCACGCCTCACGAACGATTCAATTTATTATATTATGTTTTGGCCGCCAATGCCAAATAAGTTTCCTCGTAACATACCTAAGTTTGAAGGAAAATCAAGGGAAGACCCCTCAAACCAGGTGATGACTTATCATCTTTGGTGCGCATCAAACTCTTTAATCGATGATTTCATTCGATTAAGACTATTTCAAAGAACATTGATAGGATTAGCTGCAAAGTGGTATATTGAAATACCACATGGCTCTTTCAATAATTTCAACGTGTTAGCAACAAATTTCTTAACTCACTTTTAGTTGTTAGTCCGTTACGACAATGGCACAGAACTCTTAACTTCATTAAAATAGAGTACGTCTACATACATTTCAGATCACATACATGAATAGAGACGTAGATGATGTTTAGTGAAAGTTTTCATTCTAGATCAAATCTTGGCAGAATGGTTCATCAAATCATTACTTCCAAAGATCACTGAAGATGTAGCTAAGGGAGACGTTGTTACAGAAGAATAGGTCATAGCTCAAGCACAGTACTTAGACCTTGTATAGACATAGTCTAGTACTTTATACGAAAAAATTCCTGAATTGCCACACCCAGGTCAAATAACTGCAACTCCTTCTGGTTCTCATTCTGCAGATGATGTAATTGGTACATTTAGCACTAAAAAGAGTAAGAAGAAGTCATCCAAACCTACTTCTCACATTATAACTTTACCAGATTCACCTAAAGGAGATTCTTCCCTTGAAACTTCTGCCGACATTCATGTTGTAGATTCATCCATGAATAAAGCTAAAATTAGCAATAAGAAGAAATGAAAGAATAGAAGTAAAAAAAATACATCTCCTAAAGAGAAAATAGAAAAAAATGAACCAGTTGATGAAAAGCGGAAACCTCGTTATCCATGTCTTATTTGTGATGAGGATCACTATACTAAAGAGTGTTCACATCGGTCCGAGGTATCCAAATTTGTCAAAGGTTCACCCACACCTGTTGTCTTGAAGGATCCTTTTACCACTCAAGATAGTAAAATGATAGGATCTTCTTCTAATTCATCGGCATATATTTTAATGATGTCTAAGGTCATGGTTGCGACATGATCTCAAGACTATGGAACTAAGAATCTTGTAACTGGTAAAGAGACTGAAAATTCTAGTCAAACACCAGCCATACCTCCTTTAGTTTCTGAACCGCTTCAAATCGAGAAACCTAATCCCTATCTAGTGATTAAACTACCTACTAAAGGTGTACTTCGAAAGTCAGCTTTCAATCCACATGCGAGAGGTGCTAAGAATTACAACATTGTTGAATATTTGGCGATATCTCCTTCAAGAATGTCGGCCTTAGAAGTGTTACAATCATGTCCCGCATAAAGGAAATTAACATTATCAACTATCAGAGCTATTGATCCTCAATATTTGAACCTCATGGTCTTTGACCTCGAAAATTTATACCTAGACTCCCTCATCATATAGCTTTTCAGATTCCAATATTATTCAAATCAAGACGAGTTTTTCGTACTGTAATTGATGAGGGGGCATCTACGTGTATAATGTCGTTAAATTTTTGGAAAACCCTTGGTTCTCCAGCACTCAACCAATCACCGAGTATTCTCAAAGCCTTTGATGGAAGAGGATTTCATCCATACGGAATACTCCAGGATCTACCTATAGAAGTAGAAGGAAAAACCGTTGATCTAGAGGTAGAAGTTGTTGATGGCCCTATTGATTACAACCTTCTTTTGGGTCGTAGTTGGTCTTATGCCATGACTACTGTAGTTTCATTAGTTTTTCAGGTAATCATGTTTCCTCATAAAGGAAAGATTGTGAAAATTGATCAGTTGTTATACTTTTCATCAAACCCTACTTCTACGGATAGCATCCAGCATGTTGGAAAAATGGTTATCCCATACGAAGATGTTGGTGTAGGATTAATGAAGGATTCCACTCTCATGGGATCTTTCTCTATACCTCCACCCAATGTATCGCGAACAATTGGAAACATCAATATGATCTCATCAAGCACTATACCATTTGATGACTCATGGGCTGTGCCTTCAAAACTAGAATTGGACTCTTTCAACGACAAGATGCCTTTGAGTCCGTTTGAATCGACATATATAGCAGTAAAATCATATTCTGACACCTCATCAACTATCCCTGATCAAATGAATGTGATCAACGAAGAATCATCTTATAGAAGAGAGGAATAACCTGTTTCTGAATTTTTTAATAACCCAACGTTTCAAATTTCCTAAGTGAGTCCATCATTAGGGGTAGACGCCAAATGTACTTTGAAATGTTGAGAGGAATAGGGCAAATGAATAGAGGAATAAATAGTGAATAATGAGGAGTAAAACTTAGAAGTCCAAAAAGCTGGGTTATTAAAAAACTCAGAAATAGGTTATTCCTCTCTTCTATAATCTATTTCACCTGTATGGATTCTCTTTTTAAGAATAATCTTCTCTTTCAAGCTCAACCTTGACAACATTTTTGGATCCCTTTCAACATGTATTTGAAACCGATAAGAGTATTCGAGAAATTTTTTCTTCGGGTGAATTACCATGGGATGATGTACATCATAGATCTTCATTTTTACCTGATCTTGATAAGCTTGAAAATGATTTTTCGTCTATTTTTACAATTGATTATGTCAAGGAACTACATAATCCCACATCGATTACACATTCGGATTCTGAGAAAAATTTGGGAAATATTTCTACAACCATTCGTATTGACATATCAATTAAACCTGGAATTATTGAAAACATTCATATAGGTGCTTCTTGTTCGAAAAAAGAGATTAACACTTATAAAGCCCTATTTCAAGAATTTTGAGACATTTTTTCCTGGTCTTACGAAGAGATGCCAGGAATTGATCTTAAGATTGTAATTCATGAAATTAAGACATACATGGATGCTAAGCCTATTAGACAAAGATTACGTCCAATACATCCGCAGAAAGCTGCATATATCAAAGCTGAAGTTTAGAAGCTATTACGAGCAAGATTTATTTATCCAATTCCTTTGATGGATTGGGTATCTAACATAGTTCTTGTTACAAAGAAACAAGGGACTATAAGAGTATGTGTCGATTATTGGGACATTAACAAGGCATGTCCAAAAGACAACTATCCTACGCCCTATATAGAACAAATTGTTGATGATTGTGCTGGAACATTAGGGGAATATTGAGGTTTAAAATGGGCATCCTAAGGAAATTATAAAATAATAGTGGAAATAATAAAGTAAGATTTGATGACATCATCAAATTTTATAGGGAAAAAAGAAAAAGAAAACTACATTTTCAACTTATCTCCCAAAGTTTTTACTCAAATTTTGAGTGGGAGTATTTGTTTGATGCAAAATTTAATTCCTCATCCAGGGAGTACCCATGTTGCATACTTTCGATGGACCCTGCTACACGAAAATGAGAAATACATGAAAGGCGTGAGTGCAATCATGTTTTTTCATGTATTTCTCTTTTTTTGCATAGTAGTGCCATCGAAAGTATGAAACATGGGCACTCCTTGGATGAGGAATTAAATTTTGCATTCTACGAGTACTCTTGCTCGAAATTTGAGTTAAAAAGTTGGGAGATAAGTTGAAAATACTAGTTGAAAAAGTAGTTTATTATTTTATTATTTTTTAATCTTTTTACCCTTTTACTTAAAAAATGGTGAATCATCCCCCGTGGTTGACATCATCATCTTGAATCCTATTGGTTCTTATAAATTTTATTTTGGTTGTAAATTTTTCTTAGGAGGCCCATTTTAGACCTCAAAATTCCCCTAATGATGAAATATTCTCATTTATGGATGGTTTTTCTGGCTACAATCAAATCAACATACTCCTTGCCGATCAACAAAAAAAAATGCTTATATGTCCTTGGGGCACATTTGCTTATTGAAAGTTACCTTTTAGACTAAAAAATGCTAGTGCAACTTTTCAAATAGCTATGTCTTATGCTTTTCATGATATGAAACATATTGTACAACCTTATCTGGACAACTTATCTGCTCATTCTTTACACAGAGAAGATCATCCTATACACTTATGAGCTATCTTCATGAGATGTAGGCATTACAAAATTTGTTTGAATCCACATAAATGTGTTTTTTGTGTACAATTAGGACGATTACTTGGATTCATTGTTTCGAAATATGGCATTCGTGTCAATCTTTCGAAGTTTGATGCTATCATCAATTTACCTCCTCCTTCCACTCTTCGCCAACTCCAGAGTTTGCAAGGGAAAACAAACTTTTTATTTAGGTTTATCCCGAACTATGCTGAGTTAACAAAAGGTTTTACCCGATTGTTGAAACAAAATGTTCGTTTTATTTTGGATGAGATTGCCGATAAATCTTTTGATGCACTTAAAAACGTGTTGACCCATGCACCGTTATTGCATCCGCCCAATTACCACCAAGATTATTTTTTATTTTTAACTGCCTATGATTCCACAATTGGAATGGTTTTGGTTCAGGAGGATGAATCTCTCAACAAACATGTGATATATCACCTAAGTCAGAATATCAACACGACAAAAATCGAGTATTCACATGTGGAGAAATTGGCCTTGGTAGCAGTTCAAGCTGTCCAACGATTCCATCACTACATAATGTTACGTAAAACAACAGTGATATCTAATTGCAACCCGATGATGTATATATTGAAAAAAAAATTACTCGGGGGCAAATACTCCAAATGGATTGGCATCTTACAAGAGTTTGATTTGGAATTCGAGAAATCCAAGTCAAATAAATCACTAGTGTTTGTCGAGCTTATGTGTGATTTTCCCAATACTGAGATGGAAACCGTGGCAGAGAATCCTGTCTTGGATGAATCTCTATTTCTTATCAATAATTTAGACCCTTGGTATGGAGATATCATTAGATATATTCAAACTAAAACCTTTCACCCAGAGCTTTCACGTTCAGATAAACGAAGAATCTGGTATCAATCCCAACAATACAATATTGTTGGGGACACTCTTTATCGTCGTGGTTCATATTCTATTTTTCAACATTGTATAACTCATGAATAGGCTAAAAAGGTTTTAAATTATTGCGACTCTGGAGCATGTGGTGGTCATATGTCTGGGTTTTCCACAACCCAAAATATTTTGCGCGTTGGTTATTTTTGGCCGTCTTTATTCAAAGATTGTATCATCGTGGTCCAAAAATACCACAACTACCAAATTATTGATTGAAATATGCGTGCACCTCCAACTCCTCTTCACCCGATCATTGCTGTCAGTCCTTTTGTGAAATGGGGCATCGATTTCATTACATGTAACCTTCACTCGGTCAGGGAGCATGGGTATATTACTTTCGCCATAGATTACTTTACCAAATGGGCCGAGGCGATGCCTACATTTGCGATTGATGGAAAAATTGCAGCCACTTTCGTATTGAATCATGTTATTGCTCATTTTGGTGTCCCTCAAGCTATTATTACAGACCATGGGAGTCATTTTCGAAATATTATGATGACCAAACTTTTTGATCAACTTGGCCTATGCCATGATAATTCTACTCCATGTTACCCACAGGCTAATGGTAAAGTTGAGGCCGTTAACAAGTTTTTAACCACCATGATTAAACAGATTATCGGGATTCATAAATCGAAATGGCATACCATGCTTTTTTTTGCATTATGGGAATACTGAACCTCTGCAAAAACTGTGGCAGGGTTCACTCATTTTCAACTTGTATATGGTTTAGAAGCTGTGTTACCCATTGAATGCAAAATACTATCACCCAAATTAGTCATTGAGTTGTTACCAGCTACCTCTGAAGAGGAGAAACACTTTATATACTTAACACAATTAGATGAGACTCGATGCACCGCTATATTGGCTGTCGAAGCTCACAAGAAACGTGTGGAATCTCAGTATGATCAAAGTGTTAACCCTCGCATTCATTCAGAAGGTGACCTAGTTTTAGTATATGATCAAGCTAAAAAAAATCTAGGTGTTGGTAAATTCGAACCGATGTAGCATGGTACCTATATTGTCAAGTGTCTGCTTGAAAAAGGAGCCTATGAATTAATTTATTAAGACGGGGTCTCTTTATATAAACCTAGAAATAGTCTTTATCTTAAGAGATATTCTGCTTGACTTTCGTGTGAAGATGTCTCTTATACAATAGTTACTTTTTAGAGTAGTGTGCCTTAGATTAGACAAGTGTGCCTAGATTAGTTTTTGCTGTTACTACTATCACTTCTTATCTTGATTACTCTTGATATTGCAGATGTCAACATCCCTTCAAACATACATTGTTTTGCTGATGGCGCCTGTCGTAGTACACTGAATATCTCTTCCGGGACTTGGGTTATCTATTCACGCACCGATGAGTTAGTTTCTATTCATGGGATATGCCTTGGTCGAACAACGAAAAATGTTGCAGAATATAGCGCAATCATTTAGTTATTATCTGATTCCATTATGTTTGATCATTAGGTTGGTTTCACAACTCATTGCATTACAATTAAACAAAGTTTATGCAATTAGAAATCCAGTGTTGTTAAGATTATTTTTGAAGGTTTGTTTTTTGGAATGACAATTTGATTATATCGAATATCAACATAATTCAAGAAATTTAAACACATTGGTTGATGCATTAGCTAATTTCATTTTAAATAGATATTTGCAACATTAATAAAGTAAATCAAAACAACATTCAATTCATGTTGAAAAAAGATACTTAGAGAAAAAAAGTAGTAATATCATTAGGATAGATAAGTTTGTGTCCAGAAATATTACATCGTCTGTGATCATAGGTTCAAACACCTTATGATCTAAATATACTGATACAAAAAACAAAAATGTCGATCTACATTGACCATAAACTATCCATGATGATGACCATGATAATAAACTATAGCACGCGCCACATTGCGTAGAAATCCCTTGAATGGACCTGGAACACCTGTCACGTGTCTCTAGAGCCTAAGAGGGATATCATTGGTGCTTGTATCAGGAATATCAATGGTCAAACTCTCAAGGTTGTGCTCCTTGTCTGATAGAATCTCTGTTGCATTGTCCTATGGGGGTGCTACTGGTTGTGCCTCTCGCCTGTCAAAGTGACGAAGCATTGCTGGTCGTTGCGGACCAACATCTGCATTTAAAATTTTTTTCAGTATTGGACAATAAAAAATCAAATAAAAATTAGATTAAAAACTTTAAAATTATTCACTAAACTATCTCGACCCACTATGCCCCTGGAGGAAAATATGTTTCATGATCACCTCTATAGTCCATTCTCGCATGAGGAAAGTCTTCAATGGTGAAGACTTGGTTCTTGAGCCACATAAAATAAGCCAGAGTAAACCGAACTACTGAACCAACCTCGCCACCATGGTGAGCCATCAGTGCTACCCATCGCACCATCTTAGGTTCCTGAGGAGTTCCACAATCTACTGGAATCAGTTGAGGAGTGAGAAGTGGAATTGTCTAAAGAGAAAATGAGATAATAATGGTACGATATCCGATGTTTTTCAACTTCACATTCTTTTCTCTAGTCAATTGGCCTTTCATATTGGCCAATAATCCTTCACACCAGTTGAATATTGTCCCTCCAAAACACTCAACTGTAGTTTGCATTTGTGATTTAGTAGCCACATGATGAGCAACACTCCCGCATAACCTGGTCATTGTGAATGCTATGACTTTAAGCTCAAGTTGCAAGATGGCTTTAATGTCTATGCGACCATCCTTTAACTCTGCACTATTGCTACAATACTGAGCTTTGTAGCTGGCAGTGGGATGACCTCCCTGTCTAGTCCCAAATAAGGATATGTTTCTCCCTCTCCGAGATAATCTGGTAAGAAAGTATATGTTTGCTGGCTCAATATCAATCCAGTGGTCACCAATTATGAAACATTGGTCTTGAACACCCCATGTATTCACAAGCCAAGTCATTAACTCCACTTGTGCCTTCATTCCCTGAATAGCCCATAACTTGTTCAAACTACAGTTTTTCAATGCACACATGGTTGCATTATCATCCATGGCTTCGTTTCCTATGAGCTCGTGTTCTCGTTATTGCCATTCCAACAGGATTGAAAATCCTACAAATCAACAAATTAAAAAATTAAAATCAGTTGGAGGAAAATTGGACGATTTTTTATGAATAAATTTTAGTTTTCAAAAAGTTCACGATGCTTACGCAGGTTCTGTGTGCAGATAATGCGGTCGTATGCACGTGTTCCACGCAGAACCCACAACATCCCGACGATTTTTATTTTAAAAAATCATCAGGGTGCATGGTTATCACATGGATCGCCCGCGCACCCCTGAGGGAAAATTTTGAAACATTAATTTCTCCCAAAAAATGAAATAAAAGCTCAAAAAAAAATGAAATGGATGAAAATGTAGCTAAGGATGATGTGGATTACCTGGTTTTGACGGTTTGAGAAATGAACGGTCGGTTCTCCTGATATCTGCTCTGGAAGATTTTTGGCCAAAATATCTCTATGCACTATTATGAAAACAAAAGGTGAAAATGAATTATTTCAACTCCTTTTTATAGTTTTTAATGAATAAAATATTATTATTTTATTTATTTTTCACTTTTAAAAGGTCAATTTTAAATATTTTTACTTTTTGGAAGCAGATATTGTAAACTTTTGAGTTTTTTGTGTAGGATACATGATCTTTGGTGAAAATAATTATTTTGACATTGAGTATACTTTTATCACTTTTTCGGGCTCTGTAAAAATAAGAAAAAGCGAAACCCTAGAGTTCTCTTTCAAGCCCTTTTCAGACTCTCGAAATATAAAAATATCGCCGAGTACTTGACTATTCAAACTCGTTAAAGTAAATGAATAGTCGTCCATTTAGTATAAGTTTACCCCTTTTCTAGATTGAACTGGACTAATTACGAAAAAGGTATATGTTGACTAATCATGGTCAATAGTGTTCTCTCCTGCATTATTTTATCCTTTTTTGGGCCTAAGAGACTAAATTTACGAAAAATAACAACCATGGAGTTTACTTATGTTTTTCTTCTGACTCACTAAAACTGAAAAATGTCGAGTTATTCCTATACTAGACTCGTTAAAATTTAACAGTAAAGGACCTGTCAATCACAACAAGATTGAGCTACTCCTTCTTAGTGTTCAATTTTAATACTAATATGGACTCATCTGAAGGATGAGCTTACACAAAAAATAAAATGTTATCCTTCCCAAGCTTGACAAAAAATAAAGAGGTACTTGCCAGTAATGGTGGGGGAAAAAAGAGAGAAAAAAAATCCATTTGTCATACTTGTTTAGAAAGCAGCATGCCACTCTTGAACACGACACTTTATCACACTTATACCTGGGTTGGGAAATCCTTTTTCTAAAGTTAATAAAACCACATTGAAAGTCTTCAACCGGTTTTTGGGTATTAGATTTAGGTCAAATGCTGCCAAGACATCTGCAATGTCGTTATGTGTTCAAGAGAGAGTTAAAATAAACCATTCAATGCAAATATTTGTCTCCATTCACGTTGACCATCCCTGAGTCAGTCCGTGCAAAATATTTCTTCAAAACTTGATCTATTGGTTTCGTGTCGTGGGATTTCCTGTGACGGATCACTTTCTATCGACATCAGCTCTTATCTAGAAAGTTGATCTAGAATCCTATCAGTAGCTTGGGATCTGCATGCCCTAATGGCAGGTTTCTCGCCTTTGACGACAAGTTGCATCATTTACCTTCGATCAAATGATTTTATGAGTGTTCGACTGCAAATCATCCATTCACACTTTATAGATTGTACTGGAGTACTTTAAGAGCCATTGTCATTATTGGTGGTTTCTCTCACACTTGTTAATGGTTCACATCATTGACCGGTAATCAATGGGTTTCTACCATGTTCGACTTCAATAGAATCAATCAGATGGATAGATTCGTACTAGTTCGGGAAGCGGAAATTAAGACCCTGGATCTAGTTTCTACCATACAGGCTACAAGGAGTTTTATTATTCATGATATAGTAGACTACTTATAATAGATGACTACATCCATACTATGTCTACTTTTTATGTAATATTGAAACCATATATGTACTAGAACATTTAGTTAGTTTTGATCTGAGTATGGGAATGCCTACCTCAACGATGATATATATATATATATATATATATATATATATATATATATATATATGTTTGCATTGAATGTTTTTACAGGTTTTCGATTAGTGTCTCCAATCCAATCCTCAGAATGATAAAGCACTTCAATCTTCAGAATAACCTCAAACTTCGCACTTTAGGGGGAAACCTATTACACGTCATTTTGTCACCATGAAATTTGAATGTTCATATGGGTCTATCACCATCCATATCAAGTTCCCTTAGAGGTCAAAAAAACCATTTTTCTTAAATCAAGTCTTGGAATTGGAGAAAAGCTCTGTAAAACCCTTAAAATTCTACCTGCGAGGTTTTTCTAGCCTTTCCCTGCACATGCACTGATGTTCTGTCCATAACTGCGAAAAATCCCACACTTTTTTCCACTATTACTTGTGCACCCCCGTGAAAATAAAATAAAAGAAAAAAGTAAATTCTAGAAGCCTAGTTGGTCGAATATTCTCCCAACTAGAAGCTTCTAGAGCTGCGATCAGTTCGAGCTTTATCCCTCCACTCATGGAGCTTATCCCTTGGTCCATGGAGCTCAAATCCCTTCATGAGAGGAATCCATTCCCCTTTTCATGGAACTGAAACTACCACCATTTATCTATAAATTGAGTTCAAGTTTCAGGTTGAAGGGTAGATTGTGAATGATAGAAACTGACTTATATAGTTTCTAAGCTGAAGAGAGTTCATAAGAGTGCATAATTTCTACACTAGTGAGTTTTTGTTGGCATGAGAATGATCACACCCTTGTGTCTATAAATCCATGCTGTTATTCAGAGAGGAAGGCTTATCAGACTGAAGGAGAACGATTGTTCATGACCCCAGGAGAAATATGTACAACATCAAGGCATCAGGTTGTAAGATTACTCTTTCTATTCAAGATAATATATATGGATCTCTTTTTCTCATTGCTTTTTTTCTATGCTTATTGGAATAATTTCAATACTTAGACTCCTTGATCACTAAGTTGGATTATCATTTTCTGATTATTTTATGTTGTAGATGCTTTGATTCTTTGTCTTGTCTTTGATTGCAGGTTCTACTCATTGGAGAAACCACTTTGGAGCGATGAGAAAAAAGGGCTACATCAAAAATTTGGATTTCAAGGTAGGGGCATGTCCTCTCTAGTTTACTATTATAATCTTGGAATGCAATTAATCTACAGGAAAAGGTTCTCAAATGGATATTTGTTTCTAGTTACTTGGTGAGTACTAGGGAGATCACTCTTGTCCGCAAGAGGGATTAATCCATGTAACAGACTCATGGATGAATTGCAGGCTATGGGGATTTCCAATGAAGATGAGATAGGGAATATGCTGCAGCCCGAAAGTATCACTAAAAACACCATTCGGTCTGAGCTGAAGACCACTGCAGAACCACCGTTAACGAAACCCTAAACCGATGCCGGTTTGCTCGCAACTGCAGAATATAAGAGCCATTTTTCCTCCACCTGATGGAATAACATTGTTATATACAAATCAATAAGAAATAAATAAATATAGACAAGAAATAAATTTATAAATATAAATAAATTAATTGTAAGATAAGAGGATCCCTGTCTTACAAGTAGCGAGGGGGATAAAATCTGGGATCCCCAGAACCAACATATATTCATATTAACCTCAGATCTATCAAGTGCCAAGAGGGATCAAATATATCAAGGAAAAAACCTCTTTTTTGAGTTTAATACTTGAAGAAAGGTTTTGACCTCGAGATATTTGATCCCTCTCGGTGCTTGATAGATTCAGGGCTAAGATGGATCTAGGCTAGTTATATAATACTATATAATATCTATATTAATATCTATGTATCTCTTTCTTATTCCTTTTCTCTATCTCACCCCCAAAACACACACACTCTCTCTATATGTCTATCTATCCCTCTCTCTGTATCTCTCCCTCTACCTCTCTCTTCCTTCCCCTTCTCTCCCTCTACCTCACTCCTCTCTCTCTTTCCTCCCACTCTCCTCTCTCCCTCACTCTCTCTCCATATCTCTCTTGTCACTTCCTCTCCCTCTCCTTATTTCTACCTTTATTCCTTTCTTCTTTCCTCCCTCTCTCCGCCCTCCAAATCCATATCTCCCTCTCTCTCTCTCATCTCTCTCAACTCCCCTCTGTCTCTCCATTTCTCTCCAACCTCCTTTTCTCTCTCCCCCCCCATCACTCTCTCCCTCTCTCTTCCCTCTAACTTTATCACTATCTCCGTCCCTCTCTCATTCTCTCTCTCCCATCCATCTATGT
Organism: Pinus albicaulis; assembly: GCA_034641835.2. Classification (NCBI taxonomy): domain Eukaryota; kingdom Viridiplantae; phylum Streptophyta; class Pinopsida; order Pinales; family Pinaceae; genus Pinus; species Pinus albicaulis. The sequence goes on from CM076572.1 coordinate 342,935,309, forward strand.
GTCTCCCCCTCTCTCCTCTCTCTCCCCTCAATATATGCATCTCCCCATCTCTCTCTTACCCTTCTCTCCCTATCTCTTTCCTCTCCTCTTCTCTCTCTTCCCTCCCTCACTTTCTCCATCTCTCCCTTACCAAACTCTCTCTCTACCTCTATATCTCTATGTATTTGTTCTTTCTTCTCTCTCCCTCTCTCCCCTCAATTTATGTGTCTCCCCCTCTCTCTCTTACCCTTCTCTCCCTAACTCTATCCTCTCCTCTTCTCTCTCTTCCCTCCTCTCTTCTCTCCCTCACTTTCTCCATCTCTCCCTTATCACTATCTCTCTCTCTACCTCTATCTCTCTATGTCTTTGTTCTTTCCTCTCTCTCTCTCTCTCTCTCTCTCTCTCTCTCTCTCTCTCTCTAACCTCCATCTCTCCTCTTTCTCCCCTCCTCTTTCTCTTCCTTCCTCTTTTTCCCTCTCTCTCTCTCTCACCTCCCTCCCTCTCTTTCTTCCTGTTTTTCCCTCTCTCTCACCTTCCTCCCTCTCTCTCTCTCTCTCTCCCTACCCTCCAACTCTATCACTATATACTCCTCCCCGCCCCCCCCTCTCTCTTAAATTTGATCTCATTGTATTTTGTTTAAGAAAGTATTTAAATTAAAAAAACTCAATTGGTTGTAAAATATTAAATTGATATTTTGGATCAAACATGTCAAAGACAATACAACAATGAAAAACTTAAAAGAATCATGCATTATCTTTCCTCTATTATTTTTAGTTACTTTTCTTGCTCTAATTTCTTGGACCCTTAGTTAAGATGGATCTATGATGGTTCTTAATAATACTATTTATATTATATAAATTTCACATCTTTATATATAAAATTATTCTCAGTTTTTTATTTTATTAAAACTTTGATTTAATTTAAATGTGAGTCTTTTTAGTAGTGAGGATAGAGGGTTTACGTATATCTATAAAGTACTTATAACATTTTTCCTTTTAGATTTAATTAAAAAAATATTATAAAATTAAATTAAAATAAAATATTTATAAAATATTTTGATTGTCAAATAAGTTAGGGCCTTTGAGCATGTAGTATTGATAAGTCATGGTATTATCCCATAGTATTGTAACAAAGTCTATTTACAAGTTAAGAATATCCATGGTAAAGTGGTGGTGAATATTCATGGTAAATAATCTTGTTAGTTTGTTATAAAATATTTTGATTGTGAAATAAGTTATGATTTTTTGGCATGTGGTAATGATAAGCCATGGTATTGTAACAAAGTTTATTTACAGGTTCAAAATATTAATGGAAAAGTGGGGGTGAATATACATGGTTAAGAATCTTGTCATATCATTATAGGGGTATGAGGTTTATGAACTAACATATCACCTTTATATAATAGTGTTAGAATTTAATACAAAGTTAAGGGAGAATGAGAAAATAAAAAGAATACAAAACATTTGTTTGAAAGTGTTTACTGAATAACATTGTTATATACAAATCAATAAAAAATAAATAAATATAGACAAGAAATGAATTTATAAATATAAATTAATTAATTGTAAGATAGGAGGGTCCCTATATTACAAGCACCGAGGGGAATAGAATCTGGGATCCCCCATAACCAACATATTTCCATATTAACCTCAGATCTATCAAGCGCCGAGAGGGATCAAATCTATCAAGGCACAAACATCTTTTTTTACTGTAAAACTTGAGGAAAGGTTTGGACCTCGATATATTTGATTCAAGGTTAAGATGGATCGAGGATAGTTATATAATACTATATAATCTCTATATTTGTATCTATGTGTCTCTTTCTTATTCCTTATCTCTATCTCACCACACCAAACATACACACTCTCTCTCCATGTCTATTTATCCCTACCTCCCTCTCCCTCTCCCTCCTCTCTCTCTTTCCTACCACTCTCCTTTCTCCCTCACTCTCTCTCCATCTCTCCTTTTTCACTTCCTCTCCCTCTCCACCTTTCTCCCTCGATGTCTTTATTCTTTCCTTCCTCTCTCTCATCTCTCTTGAATCCTATCTCTCTCCATTTTTTGCCAACCTCCTTTTGTCTCCTCCACTCCGCCCCCCCCCCCCCCCCCATCACTCTCTCCCTCTCTCTTCCCTCCAACTGTGTCACTATCCCCCTCCCTCTCTCCTTCTCTCTCTCCCCTCCATATATGTGTCTCCCCCTCTCTCTCTTACCCTATCTCTCTCCTCTTATCTCTCTTCCATCATATACTCTCCATGTCTATCTATCCCTCTCCCCCTACCTCTTCCTCTCCCTCTCTCTCTCTTCCCCTTCTCCCCCTCTTCCTCACTCCTCTCTCCCTCACTCTCTCTCCATCTCTCCCTTGTCACTTCCTCTATCTCTCCACCTTTCTCCATCTATGTCTTTGTATCTATGTGTATCTTTCTTATTCCTGCTATCTATCTCACCCCCCAAACGTACACACTCTCTATCCATGTATATCTATCCCTCTCTCCCTCCATATTCCTCTCCCTCTCTCCCTCTTCCCATTCTCCCCTTCTTCCTCACTCATCTCTCTCTTTCCTCTCACTCTCCTCTCTCCCTCAATCTCTCTCCATCTCTCCCTTGTCACTTCCTCTCTCTCTTTCCACCTTTACCCCTCTATGGAATTAAAAGGATTTAGATGGTTGAGAGGAAGTAAAATTAATAAAATCAATTTGATGATTCAAGAAGTGAAGTGTGGATAAATAGGGGTGTGAGTTTTATGAACTAACATTGTTATATACAAATCAATAATAAATAAATAAATATAGAAATGGTACATATTTTACCTAAAGTAATAAAAATAGGAAAAATTGGTTTGTTATCTTTTGATTTTGTTATTAATTTTTGAATAAGCTTTGTTAGAATACCATGGGTAAATACCATGGCTTATCAATACCACATGCCCAAAAACTGTAACCTATTTCAAAACCAAAATATTTTATAACAATACAAGATTTTTAACCATGGATATTCATCGCCATTTTATAATGGATATTATTAACTTGTAAAAAATAGGCTTTGTTACAATATCATGGGCCAATACCATGGTTTATCAATACCACATTCCCAAAACACATAACTTATTTCAAAATCAAAATATTTTATATCAGTATGAAAATATTCTTAACCATGGATATTCACTTCCACTTTACCATGGACATTATTAACTTGCAAATATGATTTGTTACAATATTATGGGTCAATATCATGACTTACTTGCCCAAAAACACAACTTATTTCACAATCAAAATATTTTATAACAGTATGAAAATATTCTTAACTGTGGATATTCACCCTCACTTTACCATGGATATTATTAACTTGTAAATAAGTTTTGTTACAATACCACATGCCAAAAAAACACAACTTATTTAACAATAAAAATACTTTATAACAATATGACAAGGTTCTTAACCTTAGATATTGAACCTTGATACTTGAATGTTACTACTTGTAACATTCATTACAAATTTACAACCAATCCATACATCATTTTTATTCAAGAATCATGCACAAAACATTTGTTTGAAAGTGTTTATTGAATAACATTGTTATATACAAATCAATAAGAAATAAATAAAATAGAAAATAAATTAATTTATAAATATAAATTAATTAATTGTAAGATAGGAGGGCCCTTTGAATCAGGTGATTAAATATGGAACTAATGCCTCTACCACATGGAGAGTAAAGGCCTAACATATGTCTTCCTAAGTATAATTTCCTCTTTCAGCTAGTTTGGGTATAGTACAAATGTTATTATGGTTATACGTGAGAGTTTGTTGAAGGTGGTGGAGATATGAATCAAGGTCATGATTCTATGGTTCAAATAATGGCTTGAATACATAGTAAACCATACTATGTGGAAGCGTCATGTTGTGTACGAGTCTAGGCCTTGCACTGTTATTATTTCCTTGGGCAATAAGTTATACAGGATATCGGAGGTAGCACCACCTACCACCATCTCTTTGATCCCTGTGAAGCAATGCAGTAAGATCATTTCCCATACCGAGAAAATTTTCTTCCTTATGATCTACCCTCAGGGCAAGAAGAAGATTGTGGCCACATCCACAACATCTAGAAAAGGCTCCTCTGCATGAAAAAAAAATATGGACAAGGTCATGGAGGAATACAGGTTCATCTTCACCTCATCCACAGGGGTACCCCTACACTCTCAGGTAAAACACTCCATTGATCTGACCCCGGGCATGCCACTACCCAACAGAATGATATACCGACACTTTGTTATGGAGATTAATGAAATTAAGAGGCAAATTCAGGATTTTTTGCAGAAAGGGAACATCATGCCAAGTTCGTCACCTTGTGGGAGCCTAATCATGTTGGTGAAAAAGAAATAAGACACCTGGAGACTTTGTATTTTTGGAAATACTAAGAGTGGGGTGAATTCGTATTTATTTTCAATTGTTATTTTTACCAGTTAGATCACTTATATTTAGAACACAATAAGAATAAATGGTTTTATTAATTTCTTCTTTGCAATAAATCAAGTACAATATATGTAGGGCTCCAACCCTAGATGAAGACACCGATCTTCAATCTCCCAGGCTCCAACCTATATTTTCCAAGCATTGACTTGGACTTCTAAGGCTCCAACCTTGTCAATTCTAAGGCAACAACCTCAAGGGATCCAACCCTATCTCTAGTACAAGCTCCGACTTGGTTTCTTGAGGACTCCTATCCTCTACGGCTCCAACCCTATCTACCAAGACACCAATCTTGTCTTTATGAGGCTCCAACCTCTTGCTTCAATTTGTCAAGATATATTTGGTTATAATTCACTACTCCCAATGTATTCTTCAACGAGCCCTGACAATATTTAGGTATACCCTCACTCAGTCTCCACATCACTTCATCAATGAAAACCTTGTCTTATCAGAAGGTGTCACCGTTGCTCTTCATGTTACCTAAATACTTTCTCCAAGGTCACCTCATGATGACATCAACAATGCATCATGATATCCAAGGGTGTCTCCAAGACGTCAAATCCAAGGCATGTCTTCACAAAGCTTCAACTGCTTCAAATGCTATTCCAAGATCTCTTCAAGGATGCTTTAAGGTCTTCAATAAGCTTCCCCAAGACTTTCTTCAAGGGTTCCAAATATTTCACTACTTCAAGGCTCCTAATATTCCTTTCTCCAAAACTTCACTTCTCTTCAATGTTTAGCATTGTTCCTCAATAAGCTAATCTTCAAGATGTATATAGGCCAACCTGTCTTCAAAGACTGATCTGAGCCTCAATACTTCACTAATCTTGCAGGTCTTTTCCAAGATTCGAGCTCATGAAATACCTCTTCTCCCATCGGTTCAAGTCACTGTAATATAGTCCAAGCTCTAAGATACTGCAGTTGAGCTTGTGACTGCCCATAGGTTGGTTATTAAACTGAGCCTCCAAATCAAGGTGCTCCACAGTTAAGTTTTATGAATCAAATGTTATCCATAGTCAATAATGGAACACACTTTCAATTCCAGGCTGCCTTGAGATTTCTTTGCATACCTTTGTTGACAAACTCTTGGAGTTTTGAAAATTCTAGAGCATTAATGAAGAACGAAAATTGCTACAAAGATCTCACCTATTACACCTTTTCTATGTAGTATAAAAAATCCCATTAAAAGGCAGACACATAAGAGTTTTGATCTATGAAATTAATATATTCCATTACTACCAATCTCTGTTGACATTCACTAACCTTGAAGATTAATTTATGTTGAAATTCGTTCTCAGATTTATATTATACTTACTAGAAAGGAGATAATTTCTGTGTATTTTTGGAACACATTCATCAAGAACTTCCAACCTCCATGAAGTTGTTTTCATGAGTATTTTGTGGAATTATCTTAAATCTATATTCAATAGTATATCAAAACAAATCAAGGCTTTGATCGTGGAAGGAGTTTTATTCCTAAAGCATGAACCAAAAGACTTATATGATAAATCAAATGCATTATTTCTTGATCTCCTTTAGCACATATGGTTGTATAAGTCCTATTCATCTGCAGATATTGTAATGAATCCTCGGCATAATATAAGAAACATTGCATTAAAGGAAAAAAATTACGATCTAGTCATTCTAGAGCACAAGAACATAACTGAGTTTCCTATAATATTTTGAAGGATTGTGAATATTTAGACAAATTTGTAATCCTTGTAATAGAAAATATAATCTGACTCTTTATAGTTACAAAACTTCATATTAAAAGTGTAGAGGTATTCCAACATATTTAAAGAAATAGTATTTTAGAGAGCAATATGTTAGAGGCAATAACGTCTAAGTAAAAAACTTCTTCTCAAGATTGAGATTTGTATTAGGACATCTGAAGTTTTGACAATTTCCTTGATACAATTGGTTGGTAGTGACCTTGACATGTCAAATAATCTTGTTGAATGGAAAATAATTTGATGTATGACATGGAAACAATATTATGTGACAATAACCTTGCTGATGATTGATAGTAGTAGTAACAATAACATTAACTATGCCAATGAAAGTAAAATAAAATAGACAGTGATGACAGTGTTCCTATAATAGTGATGAAAATGCTTTTATGACTGGTGTGACAACATCCATATGTAGATGTATATAGATAATTGCAGTAGTTGGACAATTATGAGTGGCAGCGGTGATCAGTGGAAAACGCGGTGAGAGTGGTAGTAGTAACACAATTGGATCCAATATGAAAATTGTGAAATGTGGTCAACTGATTGATTAGGGTGCTATAATGGTGCTAGGGAGGGTTGGAGCCTCCAAAGAGTGTTGGAGTGTCTGTCTAGTTGCAGTTGGTGAATAGGGCATTGGAGCATCCTTCAAGTCGGAGCTTGTAAACTAGGGCATCGAAGCATCCTCCCAGTAGAAGTTGGTAAAAATGGCATTGGAGTTTCCTACAAGTTGGAGCCTATAAATAAGGGGGTTGGAGCCTCCGTCAGTTGGAGCTGAAAACTTGATGTAAATATTTTTAAGACAAATCTTAAGAAGTTAATCAAGCCTTGACCTTTTTATTTTTATTAGATATATATATACCCTTTCACTTGGCATTCATGTGGTATATTACAATGCCAATGGTTCCAAAATGTTCCCAATATGTGGACCACATTAACATATACACGTGTCCCTCCATGATAACACCACAATGGTTCATATGAACCACACCTTAAATGATTGAGATTACTCCTCATCGGATCAATGACGAACATAGAATTTGTAGAAATTATTGTGTAGATTTGAAACTACTCATGAAATTTACTAAAAAACAAGACTAAAATCTACTCTATTTATATGTGGAATTCAATTCACGACCGAGAACATAAATCATAAAAATTAAAGAATAATTATCAAACATTCTTAGAAAATTATCTAGGGGAAATAAACTACTCAAAACCCCTTCCTATCTGTATTGCATTAATCAAAGAATAAAGATGAAATACATATGTTTCTCAAGCTTGAGCAAAACATGAAAGTGTATAGTCTATCCCTTAACCTAACTAATTGACGTTGGCCAACACTTGCCAATTTTCAAGTGCTCCAAGCTCTTATTTTCTTACATTTTTCCTTGAGGAATTAAGCCCCTATTAATTAGGAAATTCCTCAATTAGAATTGCGTAATTCCTTTAGGCTCATCCTCTGACTACATGCACCCCTTGTACACCTCGTAATACTCTACAACTAATAATACATTTCCTGGGAATATCCATCTCAATTGGGTAACTCGAATTCTCTGCATGCATCAATTATTTTGGGCTAATTGATTAGTTAACTGATTTATCACTGAGTGTGGTTGAAGTCACACTTCCACAACATGATCCTCCATTAGTTCCTTCAATAGTTAGAACTATTTTAACTGACCATAACTCAATTTAATTGAAATAGATTTCTAAAAAATATCAATAAATCATACTAAATAGAAATCAAGATTCCCCAACTCGAATTAACTGAGTGAATTGAGTGACAAGTTCCATGTCACATTAGTTAAATACATCCAAGATTTTTTATGATGTGGAAATTCGAATTTTCTCTAGTTTGACTAAGGCAAGGTCACACTGAGATTTTCTTGCTGTATTTTCAACACTCCCTCTTAGTAAGAAAGGGATTATCTTTCACCTTGATATTTCCTATATGGAACTCAAATTTTCCTCTTGACAAAGCCTTTGTCAAAATGTTTTCATATTGTTACTATGTTGGAATGTATTCCAAAAAGATAATCTGCCTCTGCACACAATCTCGTAGATGGAGTCCATACAATGCTCCCTTGAGTCTACACACATGTGACTTTTGATCAAAGGTCTCAAAACCTTCGGGTTGCTTAATGTACACATCCTCCTTAATAGCTCCATGTGACTTTTACATCTACCTGATGGATCTTCCATCCCATATATGCAACCAGTGTAGGAATTGATCTAATGGATGGGTACCTTGCTATTGGAGGAAAGGTCTCCTCATAGTCTATCCCCTCAAGTTACTTGAGAGAATCCCTTGACCACAAATTTCTCCTTGTACTTATCTATGATTTTGTATGCCACATGATTTACCTTGGAGATCCATCTCGAACCCACCCTTGATTAATCTGTTTGCCTTGGGACCACTTCCAAAACATTGTTCTTGACAATGGAATCATATTCCTTTAACATTGCATCAACCCATATAGGTTTTTCTACTGTTTCCTTGAAATAGGATGGCTCAGTCTCTACAAGCTCAGTCATTAGAGCCATGTAGCCAATATACAGATAAGGTAAACTTCTCTGCCTGCACTGTGAATTGGGTGCTCCCAGATTCTCTCTAACATCATGCAATAGTATCTCATCTTCCCTAATTATTTTCCTTCCTTCTCTTTATGTTTCTGCTTGAGTGGCTATCTCCACTCTCTGCTCCTCAAATTTTGGCTACTTCACAACTTCCTGAGGTTATTCCTTTGGAGCTAAAATCTCTTGATCAAGCTGCAACTGAAGCTCCCTCTCAAGAGAACATCTCATTTCTTTCTCCTCATAAAATTTGACATCCCTTCACAAAACTGTCATTCTAAGGGATGGAAAATACACACGGTAGTTGTGAGGATTTTCTATGTACCCCAAAAATACCCCAAGTTTGTTATCGGCTTTAGCTTCTCCCTTGATTCTTTGGAGACATGGCAGTAAAATGAGGCTCCAAAAATCCTGAAGTGTGACACATCCAACTTCCTCCCCAAGAAAGCTTCCTCTAATGTACTCATGCTAAGAAACTGAAGAGGACTTTTGTTTTGCACATAGACCGTTGTGTTGCATGCTTCAGCCAAAAAATGCAGAGGTAGGTGTTGGTCATGCAACATATCCCTTGCTACTCCCACAATACTACAATTCTTCCTCTCATCCACCCCATTATTTTGTGGGTTTTGGGGTGCAGTCAACTCCTGTCGAATACCTTATTTTTCACAAAAAAATATAAACTCATTCAACACGTAGTCACCTCCATTATTGCTCCTAAGAGGCTTCACCTTCTTTCCAGTTTATTTCTCAACCAATGCCTTGAATTTAACGAACTAGGTGAATGTCTCATCTTTCTTTCACATGAAGAATATCCAATAATTCTATGAGAAATAATATACAAATATAACATAATATTTGTTCCTGGAAGTGGAGGTTTTCGAGAAAGGTCCACAAACATCAGAGTTGATACTTTCAAGGACTGCATGTGCTTTTCTATCCTGATCATGGAATGAGGATTTTGTGTACTTCACCACGATACACCCTTTGCATGTATCCTTCTGCTATAATGCTCCTTTGGATATGCTTATAGTTATTCGCTGCATAATATTTAGGGGGGCATGATGCAAATGGCCAAGTATTGTATGCCAAATTTCATTGACATCTCGACTCTGCACCTTCTCCACCTTCATGCTTAATGCAACACAATATTCCACATCTAGCTTATACATGTTCTTCACATGAACCCTGATCTTCTTCACCTATCCTGTGGCTATGTGTCTTAGGAATGCTTTCCCTTTGCTAAAGATCACATCATAACCAGGATCTTCCAAAATTGCAATGAAGATGAGCTTTTTTTTAGACATAAAACAATCATCACATCCTTGAGCTTGAGAAGGGAGCCTGATTCCCTCTGAAAGGTGATTGTATCAATCATGGTCACGGTTTACCTTCCATCATCTCCCATATCAATGTGAATCTAGAGATATTTCTCCTCCAAATCATTGAAAAATTATCTATTCCCTGTCATGTGGAACGAGGCACCATTTTACAAGTACCAAATGCTCGCCATCACTGTGCTCACCATGCAAGTGATGAGAGTGAAGTCAAGCTCAAACTATGAAGCCAAATATTCATTGGCCACTCCTCCTAAGGTCTTATTACTTTCCTTCTTGTGTGGACACTTCGTGGCAATTGCTTGAGTTCATGACAATGAAAATACTTGATTTTGGACAAGTCTTTCTTCTTTCCCCCTTGATTGGATTCTGGTTTGGATTGAGATTTCTTCCCTTTTCCCTTATTTTTCTTTTCAACCAAGGAAAAATTTTCTTCATCCTATCACTTAGATGAAGTATCTTCTCTAGTATTCTAACTTATCTCCTCCTGTTCAAAATTGGACCATAAGCATTCCCAATTTGGGAGTTTATCCCTCCCATTCACCAAATATTTGTAGTTGTGCCAAATCTTGGGAAGGACTAGAATGGATTGACTTACCAAATCATCTTCTACAATAGTAACACCAACTCCACCAAGTTCATCACGACAAAGTGTGAACCTGCTCGAGGACTACGAAATAGTGTCGTTCTTCTGCATCTTGATATTTCAAATATTATCCTTGAGTGCCTACTTCCTATAGTCACTACTATTCCGGAACAAATATGTCAGTGCTTGCCACATTTCATACCGAGTCTCTTTCCCATGGATATTTGAGACAATGTGGTCTTATACTCCCTCCAATATGATTCTCCACACCTTGCCTACACACTTATTCCATTATTCTAGATTATAAGTATCAATTGTTGTTGGTTTCAGGATGTCATTATCAACAAATTCCTTCAATCCATTATCTTCTATCACTTCCTCCATGCGGTCCTTCCAAGAAACATAATTCAAGCTTCCATCAAGAGAATAATCAAGTCTTAGTCCATAGAAATCGATCCTTCTAGATCTAAAGAATCGATCCTGAAAATTAGATCCTCTTGTAATAACAACTTTGAAATTTCTGCTCTACTATGGATCCTGCTTTGATACCATGTAGAAATCATCGTGTAGATCTGAAACCGCTCATGAAATTTACTAAAACACAAGACTCAAATATACTCTACTGCTATGCGGAATTCAATTCATGATTGAGAACACAAATAATATACATGAAAGAATAATTATCACACATACATAGAGATTTATCTAGGGGAAAGAAACTGCTCAAAACGCCTTCCTACCTATATTGCATTAATCAAATAATAACGATGAAATACATATGCTGCTCAATCTTGAGCACAACCTGCAAGTGTATAGCCTATCCCTCTGCCTACTTGATTGACTCTGGCCAAAACTTATCCAATTTCAAGCCCTCCAAGGTATTATTTCCTTGTGTTGTTCCTTGAGGAATTATGCCCCTAGTAATTAGGAAATTCCTAATTTGGAATTGCGCAATTCATTTAGCCTCATCCTCTGACTGCATGCACCATCTGTATGCCTCAAAATAGTCTATAACTAATAGTACACTACATTGTAATATAAATCTCAACTGGGTAACTCAAATTCTTTGCATGCATCAATCATTTTGGGTTGATTGATTAGTTAATTGGTTGATCATTGGGTGTAGTTGAAGTTACACTTCCACGACTTGACCTTCCACTAGTTCCTCCAAAAATTAGAACTAGTTTAAGTGACCATAACTAAATTTGATTGAAATAAATTGCTACAAATTATCAATCAATAATACTAAACTAAAATCAAGCCTCCTCAACTCGAATTAACTGAGTTAACTGAGTGACAAGTTCCATGTCACCTCAGTTAAATACCTCCAAGTTTTCCGCTGATGTGGAATTTCAAATTTTCTCTAGTTTGACCAAGGCAAGGTTAAATTGAGATTTTATTGCTGTATTTTTAACAGAGTTAATGTTTCATTTCATGTTAATTATTATCCCAGCCATCATTTGTTTGTTCATTCATTCAATGGTTTTTCAACAGAGCCTTGTCGATCTACAACTAACTTACTCTACTCCTCATTATTACGACGTCTATATTAAAATGAGAGGGCCTAGTTTAATTTTCCTCCTTTTATCGACCTTCCATAGTGGAACTATAAATTATTTCTTATATGGATTTCGTCAGAGTTAATTATGTTTTCCTTTCATTTCAATAGATGGTTTTATTATTATATTTTCTATGCTTTACAATTGATTTTATTTTAGAGATACTCATTCTTTTTGTTCTTGTTTTTTGTGCACATACCCTTTAGAGGTTTTTAACCTATTTCAGTTCTATTCCTAATTAGGTTGTCAACCATGATTTAAATTACAAGGTTTTGATTTTTCTTTGAAAATTTCTTCACCACTAGAGAAATGCCATTCCTGCAATAGATTTCTCTTAATTGGTAATTTATATAACTATAGCTCGTCAATTCTATTATTGTTAACATTTCTAAAAAAATAATATTACCAAGATTTAACCCTAGAATTTCTTTGTAGGTATATTCAAGTTTATTTAGCGACCATATTTCTCAAATTTTTCGCTTTAATCTCTAGGGAGTTGCATTTTCCAGAACCATTCTTTTGGTTTCATTTCTTATTAATTACTATAATTTCTTGTAACCTTAATATTTCCACAACATAGATTTATACAATTTTGTTTATCCTATCATTGATGGGAATTAGGGTTTTTAGAATATAAACCCTAAAATTTAGGGTATATATTGGTGATTATTTTTATTTTTATTTGTTTCAGGCCTAAATAGAGGTCTCAACCATCCTTATATAAGAATGTGATCTGAATTTGAATGCTAGTTTTGTTGTGCTAATTTCATCTTCAAATTTATAATTATCTTGCTAATCTTATGTTTTATGTGCATAGGTTTCCTTGGTGTTTATGAGTGTCAAACATGTAAATGAGATGATTTTTAAGTTGAATTAAAGAGAATAAAGCATGAAAAACAAATGTTGAACAACATCAATAACAAGTACAACAAACCATCACAATTGATCCATTAACACAATGTTTTGATGAAGGATTTCACCCCTCCTAGGCTACATCTCCTTGGTCCAACTTCCATGTCTTGGGCCCCTGTATTAGCTGAACTGTGATTTTTTTTTTGTTTACAGTCACCTGCAACTCCTAAAACCTACTTCGGTGTGTCCAGAATGTCCATATCATTCATAAATGACTCTTCTTCCACTCAATTTGGTCGAATTTTTCCAAAGATATGGCCAAAACAAATTTGCCTAGTAAACTACCTCTAAAACTGGAGAAGACTCAAGTTAGGGCCGCCAAATTTGGGGGCAGCGCCTAAATTGGTGGGTTTGCCGAAAATTCTACCAAACTAAAAAACAGTTTAATTAATAAAAAATAGGATTAACTGTGGATAACGACGCACTAAGCACGTTTTAATGCAATCCGCATTAGCGCTTAAATACAAATATTATGGGTTAATAAACCCAGATTAACATTTAATCTGCGCTCTTATGGTCCCACTCTGCTGTTGGTTAAGGTGGTACGATTTTATGGGGAGGAGTCTGGCCCCCTCCATACCGCTGTTGGTCACAAACATGGAATAGAAGTATAAGCTGCAACCTAATACAATTAAGATCCATGACGGTTGTGTATTGGTATGGTTGGCATTTGTTGTGGGGGAGGTCGTGGGGTCGAGCCTCGACCTCCACCCATCTCTTGTAACATTTTTCTCCAATGAAATGCGTGCTTTTCCATGCTAAAAAGATAACACTTGCGACAGTAAGAGGAAAGTGCAAGTGACACTTAAAAAATGCGAATGATATTGAAAGCGACACATGCCTGAACAAAGATAACATAAAAATGACACTTGTGAAAGCGAAAACAATCAAAAGCGGTAGTTATAAGCATGAAAGTGACACTTGCAAAAGTGAAAGTGCGCAAAAGCGACAATTGGAAAAACTCATTGAAATAAAAGAATAATCGTGACAAAAAGTGAGAGATTGTTGATGAGAGTGTGCACCGAGTGTCGACAGAGGTATATTAAAAACCTTATATTATATTTCATATATACGCCATATAAAATATTTAAAATTGACCGTTGGTATAACCTTTGGACTATGAATATAATTTGGATTTCGACCATTGAAATGAGATTTGAAATGAAGACTTTGGATAGGGTCCACTCGAGTGGGTACGTGGCGGCCCCTGGCTGCACCACGTGTCCGCCTCTGGTTGGACCATTCCAACCATATAAAAAAGAAACTCTCATTCAACCTTAGAAGAAACACTTCAAAAAAATTTCACCTTCAAACCAAACCGACGAATCCTGAAGTGACACTTGTCACCGTGTCATTGGGCGAAACTGAAAAATATTCCTAGAATATTTTTAAATTTTCTAATTGGGCTACCATGTCATCATTTTGTCCTATTCTGCAAATTTTTTAGCTATTTAGGAAAATTAACAATAGGTTCTATCTTCTTCATCCAAACTTTGTTTTCGACGAAAAAAATTGCATCAGATTCCTGGCGACGAGCTGTTCGTTGTCATTCAATTTCCATTAAATTTTGAGCACTTTTATTTTTGAGATTTGACACTGAGAACCTGATCATTCCTCCCCACTAGAATCCTTTTGGACCCTAAAATCACTTTGATTATTGATCATGTCGATGAAGGTATTGTTCCCTCACCCTTCTAGTCTCTATCAACATAAATTTTTCCATTTTCATCAAATTGAGCTTTTCACAAAACTTAACTTTTTCCTTGACTCTTGTGACCCTCTCTTGTTGTTGTTGATACCATAATGCTGCAATTCCCATGAATTTGCAAAGTATCAAGCTATTCTTGTAGAAACCAACTTGTTCCTACCTTTGCCATCAATCAAAGGAAATTTAAAAACTATCCCACCTTGCACACTGTCATCATGGCGATTCTTAACAGATCTCTCTTTGTACTTGCGTCGACTCTTGACCAAGTATCTTCACCATTCATGTACCCTTTTGAAACCAAAAATAAGCACTTGTGGAACCCATGCATTCTTTTTCAAATTGCTTTGATGCTTTCTCTTTTATCTTTGCACTCTCTTACACCGGCATCTTGTTTCCAACACTGCTCAACGCTGATGTTGACTACTGCAAATGTTTTACATATTGTTCACCTTCTTTCAAATACAACCTCTTAGAGTCCTAAAACATCTCATTACAAGCATAAGAAACCTTAATGAAATCAAAATTTTCATTCGATGCATCTTTTTGAAAGGTTTAATTCAAAACATCTCTATGTTTGATCATTAACAATGTCAAAGTTTGACTTGCATTCACTATCCTCTTCATTTCTTCGGCATGTATAAGAGACAAAAGTTTATTCTTCTTATGCGCTCTAACTATGTACCCAATTCCATCTTTAAACAAGTGATACTTATTCTCATGGCGATGGAATAGTTCTTTCCTATCATAAATATAAGGACCTCCCAAAACAAAACCTAATATCTCAAGTGACACCACATCAAGTTCAACTTCATCAAGAAAGTTTGAATTGATGGTGAACCTTAGTATGCACTTCCTTGTAACCTACAAATTTTCATTCTTGCATATCCACCTTGAAGGATAAGGTCTTGGATGTCTAACAGTTTCAAGTTTTAGCTGCTTAACCAAGTCTTCAGAAATCATATTAGCTTGTGACCCACTATCAAATAGTGTATCTATCTTTGTATGTTTAGAGACGACTCTAATATGGAAAAGTTCAATTCTCATATCTTCATCTTGAGTGACATTGGAACAATTTGAAGAACTAGTGCTTTCTATATGCTTACCTTTCAAACCCATGGCTGTAATATGTGTCTCATCTCCTGAATCTAAACCTAAGTCATGTTCAATTATAGCAAAACATTTCCCCTTTTCGTTGGCTTTCAATTTGTTTGGCTTCAACTCTAGATGAAGTTTCCACAGTGGTCTTCATCATGTCAATTTTTCAAACAATGTTTATATGGGAGTTTCCCTTTCTCTCCTTTGACAAAGCTATTTCTCTTTCCTCTTCAATAAAACTTTCCCTTTCCTTTACCCTCACTATCATTTTTCTCATCTATGTTTTGTTTCCCTCTTGCTTATAAATTTGTGGCTTGAACGCAAACCTAATATATGTTTGTGGGATTAAACATGAGAATAATGTGGCTAAGGTAACTGTGCAAACACCCAATGTACTTTAACAAAGTTTCTTGAGAATATAAATTAATACCAAAAATAAGAGCTCTTCTCCTAAATTCATGAGTATAATATTGCACACTTTCAATTTTATAGAATTTTTCCAGTCCATAATGGCCTTTTTCATGTAAGCTAATGGATATGATTTAAATTTAATGTCATCAATAAAACTTGAACAAGACATAGAGAACTTAACGTAGTTTTTAATCTCTTCTTGAGTCCTTTCTTCCCACCATACAAGTGCAAATCCTTCCATCCCCAAAGAAGCCAATTGAATATTTATGTCATCTTCATGAAGGTTCTGAATTCTGCAATACACCTCCAATTGACGTATCCAATTGTCCAATCTTTCTACATTTACCTCTTCATTATACATTGGAAGCTCAAATTTGACATCAAGTTTGAGTAAGGGATTTTTTCCTTTTGTGGTCCTTTAGTGAGTATGAGTGGTTTTTGTGGTGGAAGTGGAAGATGATTCTAATGGTGATGACGAGGATGATGAAGATGGTGGATATGGAGGTGGCTTTCCTCCACTACCATTTGAATCATTTTCTTCCTCTTTCTTATCATCTGAAGTTCCTTCTCCATGTGGAGGCTTAGAACCTTATCCTGTCATCCCAATAGTAAATGCATCAAACATAATTTTAACCATCCTCTTTATGTCATTGAAGTCTTTCTTGACATCATCCTCTTCTGAATGACCTTCAGTTTCTCCAACACCTGACATGATGGATATGGATTCAACCTCAATTTCTGGTGCAACTTGTATCTCATCAATCTCAACTTCTTGAGATAAAACTTGAGGTGCTTCAAGTGCAGCTGTGAGTGGATCTTTGGGTGGATATGGTGCCCTTGTGGCTCTCCTTCTTCTAGTCCTAATATTAGTACTTGCAACCAACAATTTCCCTTCACCTCTCTACAATTTCATTCTTGTAGGCATCACAAATTTTCAACCATTAAAACCCTACTTGCACAAAAATCAAGCAATTATCAAGCAAATAACCTTAGCAACCTTGCTCTGATACCAACTTGATCTGAATTTGAATGTTAGTTTTGTTGTGTTAATTTCATCTTCAAATTTATAAGTATTTTTCTGATCGTATGCTTTATGTGCATAGGTTTCCTTGGTGTTTATGAGTGTCAAACAAGTAAATGAGCTTAGTTTTAAGTTAAAGTCAAGAGCATAAATCATGAAAAACAAATGCCGAACAACAAAAATAACAAGTACAACAAACCATCACAATTGATACATTAAAATAGTGTTTTGATGAAGGATTTCACCCCTCCTGGGCTACATCTCCTTCATCCAGCTTCCATGGTTTGTGCCTCTGTATTAGATCAAATGTGAAAAAACTGTTGTTTAAATTCACCTACAACTCTTGAAACCTGCTTCAATGTGTCTAGAATGTCCAAATCATTTAGAAATGACTCCTCTTCCTCTCAATTTGGCTGAATTTTTCCAAAGATATGGCTAAAACAAATTTGCCTAGTAAGCTACCTCTAAAACTGGAGAAGACTCCATTTAGGGCCGCCAAATTTGGGGGCAATGCCTAAATTGGTGGGTCCATCGAAAATTTTGTGAAGCTAAACTGCAATTTAATTAATATAAAAATGGGATTAACTGTGGATTAACTGTGGATAATGGTGCACTAAGCACATTTTAATGCAATTTGCTTTGGCACTTAAATACAAATATTATGGGTTAATAAACCCAGATTAACATTTAATCCACGCTCTTATGGTCCCACTCCGCTGTCGGTTAAGGTGGTAAGGTTTTATGGGGAGGGGGTTGGCCCCCTCCATACCCCTTGTGGTCATAAACATTGAATAGAAATATAGGCTGCAACCCAATACAGTTAAGATCCACGGTGATGGTGTATTGGTATGGTTGGTGTTTGTTGTGGGGGAGGTTGTGGTGTCGAGCTCTGACCTTTACCCATCCCTTGTAACATTTTTCTCCAATGAAATGCGCATTTTACCATAAGGTTTAAAAACATTATATTATATTTCATATATGTGCCATATAACTCATTTAAAACCGACCTTTGGTATAATTTTTCGACTATGAATATAATTCAGATTTCAACCATTGCAATGAGATTTGAAATGCGCACTTTGGATAGGGTCCACCAGAGGGGGAACGTGGCGACCCCTGGCTGCACTACGTGTCTGCCTCTAGTTGGACCATTCCAACCATATTAAAAAAAAAATTCCTGCATTGACACTTGTCACAGTGTCATTGGGAAAAACTGAAGAATATTCCTAGAATATTTTTAAATTTTCTAACTGGGTTGCCATGTCATCATTCTGTCTTGTTCTGCAATTTTTTTAGCTGTTTAGGAAAACAAACAATAGGCTCTATCTTCTTCATTCAGACTCTGTTTTCGACGAAACGAATTGCGCCATATTCTTGGCGATGAGCTCTTCGCTGTTGTTTAGTTTCCATTCAATTTTGAGCACTTTCATTTTTTAGATTTTACACTGAGCACCTGATGAGAATGTAACCAACCATTACTTCATTGTTTATCACGTATTTTATGAGACACTACTATATTACAGTTATGGTTTTAACCCTACGAATGTATTTAAGTTACATTCAACCATCTCTAGTTCTAGTTAGAAATAGTACATAGTTTTTAAACCCTAATTATATTTCAATAAAATTTTATCACATTTTTCTTTTCTCTCTATTTTTTGGGTTTTTGATAGAATTATGTATTTTTCTCCCAACATTTAATATGAATTTTTTTTATTTGTTTACAAGGTTTTGTCATAGGCATAATCAAAGAAAGTTTACCCAAGGTAGTTACCATTTCTAGTTATTATAATTGCACTTTGAAATCTTATAGTTGGCTTACGCTCTGATGTATGAGTAAAATTTGTATTTTACTATTTGGTCACATATAATGTTATTTTAAAAGTTATCTTCGAAAGTTTTCCCTTCACTGGTGAAATTTAAATCCTTCTCATTGCTCATGGATATTTCAATTGCCACCTTCCAATTCGAATGTTTTGAAACATTGGATTCTTTATCTGCTTGAACTTTCATTTTGTGTTCGAGAGCAAGAAACTAGGGTTTTTTCAGTAATAGTTTACATTTGTTAAAATTGTTTTTCCATAATTACTTATTGTTATGATTTTTTTTGTTTAAAGACGTTAAGCCTGTGATATAATTGGTTGATGGGAAACTCTATCCCATAATTTAAAACATTTATAAGTTCTATTTACTAATATTATGGTCATGTATGGCCATATATGTATATCCTTAATAATGACTTTTCAAGTCAGTGAACTTTGACATGTTACTGATATATATATATATATATATATATATATATATATATATATATAATTTTATTTTATTTTATTATTATTTTTTTCTTTTTTCTTTTATTATATGAATATATCTTTGAGATATTTTTTTGTTCATGCTCAAATGCTTATGTTCAATGTATTTTTCCATTCATTTTTACTGTGAATATTCTTATGTGTATAAATGAAAACATTGAAAGCTAGTGAAACATCCTAAAGTTCTTCTTCTAGGAGGTTATGTATGTTTATATCTCTTATTTACTAGAAGTATTTATATGACCTTTACTTGTGTGTGTGTGTGTGTGTCCCATTTTTGTTTTGTTCTCTTTCTCATAATAATTATCTTATGAGTTTAAATATTGTTATTTCTAAAATATTATTTACTCTACACTCTCACAATAAATATTTATTTCCCATAGAATCTATTATCTATAGTTAACTAGACCAACACAATTCCACATATCCGTATTTGCAAATATAAATAAATTTTAAGTATTAAATAGAGCATATTATATTCAATTATATATCTTCTCTTCTCTATACACAAATATAATTGTACTTGCATTCATTGAATATTACATAAAGTAATTTTATTTAAACTAACTACTTAATCTTTTTGCACCAATATTCCAATGTATACATATGTACATGTTTTGATTGAACATATCAGTAAATACCAAGCTTCATACTATTTCACATCTTTAAAATAAAACATTTACGTGAAAGGGGTCTAGGGTACCGAATTTATGATATAATTCTGGAAAATAACATGGAATATTACCATCTCCACCCAACCTTTGACACTCTTCTCAAAAGTGTCCCCCTGAGCACTAAGTATTCAAGTTTCTTTTTTTTGTGTCACTTCTATTCTTTTATTGCCTCTCACAAAATTAGCCCCACAAGAATATTTTTATAGCAAGATGAAAAAGTGGATTACCCTCTTATCAATCAATTGGTAGTTGGTAGCTACCTCCACCTCACATGGGGCGGAGAGATGGGGAGGGATTCTCATTAATCCAAAAGGAATCATAGAAGACATATTCTCCTGGGGACTAGGAAAGAAGAAAAATAATCAAGATGAGGCTTACGGATTGTTCCTCGGGCTCACTTTTGCCTAGAAAAAATGAAGCAGGGATATGATTATCCTAGGGGAATCCCTTCTAATTATAAAGCATATGAACCAAAATTCGGTAGCTCAAAACAATAAATTGAATCAAATCCTTAAGAGAACCCTAGGAATGATACCTATATTTGAACAATTAAAGTTTTTCCATATCCTAAGATGTAAAAATAAGGTAGCTGAAAAGCAAGCCAACTTTGGCCTTGAAGATGAAAGAAGAAAACA
The DNA here is from genome assembly GCA_034641835.2 of Pinus albicaulis. NCBI lineage: Eukaryota > Viridiplantae > Streptophyta > Pinopsida > Pinales > Pinaceae > Pinus > Pinus albicaulis. The sequence goes on from CM076572.1 coordinate 342,956,310, forward strand.
ATGAGGTTAATGGTATAGTGGGAATTTTTATTATCGCCTAATTGTTGATATGAAACTACAAAACTTGGTAGTATTTGTTGATTCTTGCATGAAAAATCGATACAATAAGATGGAAATTAAGGATATCATTATTCCTGTCATCCCCCAGATGGCTCCCTATTGGCATAACCCTCTTCCTTCCCTTCTACCTTTTCTCGCTCCCCCCTCCCTCTACCTCCCTTCCTTCCACCTCCACCGCCACATCATCCTCCAATTCTTACCGCCTCGTCCACCTTGGAGGATATCCTCTATTCACCCTCACTCCTTTCCTCCCCTCTCACATCTGCCTTCTTATCCCATGACCCCTCTCCCTACCTCCTGGCAGATCTCCTTAGTGTGACATCCAATATATTATTCCGTGTGCCTATTGTCCATAGTTAGGTGCAACATTTGGATTAAGATTATTCTTAAGTGTAGGAGATCAAGAAATTTCTCCTCGGATCAGTCTCCATAGCAGGTGAATTCAAGGTGAAAACATGCGAAATCAATGTGACTAATAGTGGTATTTAATCCATCTGGGCTGGTGCAGTCAGTTCGCATGGGGGAAGGAGATGTTTGACAAGTTAGAGGTAATTTCAATGGTCATGAGAATTATGGAAGAACATTGGGATGCAAGAGGTAAGAGTACAATCCCACACTTTTGCATTTGGTTCAGGTTCAGAAAGTTCTATATAAGGAGGAATAACGATTTGATACTCTCCCAAAAGAGAGGGTATGCCTTAGTCCTGGTGTTAATTTTCTCAAGTATCCAGTGGCAGGGTCTGGGTAGTCTAGGAAGTCAGGGTAACTAGCATGTCTGCATGGTCATGGGAATAGAGGGAAGTCAAGGGAGTGAGCTGTTCATTGTTGAGGGGGCTAATTTCAAAGAATTAGATAAGAGAAATACTTTTGACTGGCTCTGTGTGTATCAGTACAGTGTAATCTTCGCGGGGCTTTGTGTTTCTCCATTCAGTTATGGTAATCTACTATGTTGTAAGAGTCCCTTCAGCTCTACTAACCCTCCCACTGTTGGCATGGAATTAATGAGTCACATCAATGAGGAAAGCTTGGTTTCAGGTTCTTGGGGCCGATGCCGACCTCATTCGGGCAGAATTTCAGGTAGTACTATGAAGGAAAGAGGGAGGTCCCCCCCCCCTGGAATGTGGTCTCTGTGTCAAAGAGGATGTTGAACTCAATGAAGCGTTGGAGATTGTGCAAAGGTGCATTCATCAACAAAAAAAGGCTAATTTTGAGATGCAGGAGCAACATATCAGATTAAAAAAAAAAAAATCAACTTTAAGATGAAATTGATGCTTTGTGTATAAAAATTAAGGACCTCCTGTTCAAACTAGAAGAAAATAGCCCTAGTTTTGATGAAGAAATTACAGGAATTGATCTCAACTGTTTGACAACAATGGAGGAGTAGCTAGCCCCTTGTGATTTTCATTTTTTGATGTCAAACTATAAATGTAATTTATTATTGAACCAATATTGTAGGATGTATATCGGTAATCAAGTAGTTATGTGGGTCTATGTAATTTTGGGGAGAAAAAATTGGGCTTGGATGAACATAAGGAAAACTATTCTACCCATAGATGTCACGGTACTCATTTTGTAATTCTCCTGGTTTTTTGTTGTGTGTGGTTGTGAATTAATATAATCCTACTACTCTTTAATGTTTAAAAAAAAACTACCTCCACCTCACCCAATAGGTGGTAGGTAGTTACTAGCTCATTTATGAGCTCCACTTCCCCACTCTCAAAGATAGCCTCATGTCTTTTAGGGAATTTAATGATCAATTATTTCCATGATCATTAATAATCTAATCATTTAGATTAGGTGCATAGGAATTAATGAGTGGTAATAAATATCTAATAATTAACTTGCAGCCATAACTAATTCAGCCAGGTGTAACTTCAACATCAATTTCCAATATTTTATTTTATTAATAGCATCATAAATACAAATTTACAATTAAATTTTAAAACTTTTATCACACTAATAAACTATTTCCAAATAAGTAGTAAATTTAAAGCACAACCAAGATGATTTATCACAATGTAGATGATTTATTATTGCTTAGCCAAGATACAAGATAGTATCCTAATAAGAATGCATTCCCATTGGTGATCTTTCAATCATAAATTATTTTTGCCCAATCTGCATCGATATATGTTGTCAAGATAAGATTCTTTCTCTTAGGGTACCATAGTCCAAAATCAAGAGTCTCTTTCAGATATATGAGTATTCTTCTTACATCCATCATGTGATATTTTTTAGGGGTTGACTAGAACCTTTCCACCATACCTATTGTTTGCATGATGTTTTTTCATGAAGCTATCGGATATAAAATACCTCCAATAATTGGTCTATAAAAAGTTTCATCCACCATAGGAGATTCATCATCTTTTCTCAACTTATAACCCGTAGTCAAAGGTGCGCTTACCACAACACATTATTCCATTCCAAACCCCTTAAGAATTTCCTTGAGGTACTTTGTTTTTGATATGAAAAATATAGAATTGGTTTGAGTTACTTGAAGTAAAAGATAGAAAGACAGTTCACGAATCATTGACATTTCAAATTCTTTTGACATCTCTTGAGAAAATATGTGACTCATTTCATCATTATTGCTGCCAAAAATTAGATCATCCACACATACCAATGCCATTATTATATTTCCTTTGTTCATATTCATGTAGACATTTCTTCCTGCAACTCCTTTCTTGAATCCTCACTGTTGAAGATATTTATCAAGTCTAGCATACCAAGCTCTTGGAGCTTGTTTTAATCCATACAAAGACTTATTCAATTTGCATATGAATTATTTTTTTCCTGACAAGTCAAACCCTTCTGGTTGTTCCATGTATACTTCTCCTTTCATCTCTCCATTAAGAAAGGTTGATTCACACCCATATAATATATTTTAAAGCCTTTTGAACAAAAAAATGCTAAAAAAATCCTTATAGCCTCTAACTTGGAAACATGAGTAAAAGTATCTTCAAATTCAATTACTTCAATTTGAGTACACCCCTTGCACACAAAGCTTACCTTTTTTATGATGAATTTTCCATATTCATTCATTTTGATCCTTAATACCCACTTATTTCTGTTGGAAATATTGTCATTGATGGAAAAGGAGCACAAAGGAGCAACACCTAAACTATCATTAAGGAAAAGGAGTAGAGAAACAAGGAAAATAAGGTAAAGAAGCAGATCAACAATAATGCAGTAAGAAAACATAAAAGAGAGGCAGAGGAGCAATAGAGAGCCAATGAGAAACATTAGACCATCAACAAAGGCAACAAAAAGAAGAAGAAGGCCAAGGTAGCAAAAAGGAAAAGGCAGCAAAGGCAGCAAAGGAAGTTAAGGAAGAAAAGGAGCAAAGGCAGCAAAACAGCTGGGTAGAGTTGCGAACGTGCAACAAGCATGATAATCCAAATTCAGAGTGAATAAAAAATAGAGGAACAAGCTTAGCAGAGATCAATGCTTTAAAAAAAAAAAAGACAAAGCGAACTGCTTCAGTGCACAGTGGAAGGAAATCGGATTTTCAAGACACAGCGAGGACCATAGATCTTACACAATCCTATGTTTGACTAAATATCATATTAATCACATGGCAGAAAGCAATTGGATTTGCAAGACACAACGAGGAACATAGATCTTACACAATCCTCTGTTTGATTGAATATCGTATTAATCACATAGCAGAAACCAATCAGATTTTCAAGCAGCACAGAAGACCATAGATCTTGTGCAGATCAACAGTGGAAGATCATATCGCAACCGTGAAGACATCACATATAGCAGGGTATAGTATTTATGGTTAAGACTTCGCAAGTTAAGTTATTTAACTTGCGATGCGAAGTGGATCGGCAAGGAGACAAGCGTGGACCGTTGGATCCAACGAAGACCAACGACGGAGATCGAAAGTGAAAATCACAAAGTTTAGCGTTTAAGTGTTAAGGTCATCACAGGGTAAGTTATTTTGTGTGTGATGCGAAGTGGAGAAGGGACACGTGTTGGCACGACACAATATCACAGATCGCACGAAATAGAGGTTAACCACTAAGTTAAATTGTAAATTGAGCGAAGTGTGATCGCCTGTGATTGGTGGAAAGTGTTGTGGGACCCTCCAGTAAAGAAGTTATGCTTCTTGTTTGCGAAGAAGGGCAAGCAATGAGGACCATTAGATCATGTAGCAGATCAACGACGGACGGCAAATCGCGAGTTCGCACATCGCAAATGTTAGCAGATAGCGTTAAGGCTTCGCAAGGTATGTTAATTTGTTTGCGATGCGATAAGGTTAGAAATTTGCGATGTGGTGAAAGGGAGGAGCCACGTGTCGGCACTGAGCATTAGCGCACATCGTATATTTTATGTTTTATACTTAAGGTTCACAGGGTAAATTATGTTGGATGCGATGCAACGTGATCACATATCCCACAAGATAGGAGATACGTTTATTTCTAAAAGTTAAAAGTTGCGGGCAGGCAAAGTGTGATGTATTGTGATTGGTCAAGTATTGTGGGACCCAAAAACTCCTGTTCCGCGTATATGTAAGGGATGTCTGTTATGTGCATTCTATTATAAAGTATGCGTTGTTTGATTTCTAAACGTATGTATGTTAATAAAACTCGAAAATTGTAATCCGTTGTGTTAAAAGGGAGTTTATGTGGGCCATAGCCCACAAGTCACAGGCTAAGACAATAATGCTGCAACACAGTTGGAAATATAACTACATGAACATAAAAGACAAAGGGACTACAAGTAGAAGATGACAAACACACAACAAATCTAAGAAGCTGAAAGGGCTGAGTGAAATATTTGATTGTAACTGTAAATGTATTAGTTATTTTATATTGTTTGTGATGCAAAGACAGGTCTCCAAGGAAAATCAAAACTCCAATTAATACTGAAACGAGTGTATATATTGTTGTAACATCCTGAATATACTGAGTGAGGAATTGAGTGGGTGGAAGGCAAGAGTCATGCATGTTCATTTCATATTCCCATATAGAATACAAACAACCATGAAGTGATCTCTATAAATGATGTTATTTTAATATGCATAGAGAGGCTAGAGAGTGGAAGAATGAGAGCGAGCAGATAGAGATGCTATGTAGATCCAAAGCTGACATGAAGCAGATTTGAAGGCTGGAAGGGCAACATTGAAGAAGGAGAAAAACAGAGCTGATATCCAGGTAAATCAACATATGATTTTATTATAGTGTGAGGGAGTTGGAGATTCCATATAAATTTGTAGCTTGATAGATGTCCAGTTGTATTGGTTGAGGTAGGAGCCTCCTGTGGGTTGTAGCCTATAGAAAATAGATGGGAGTTGGATCTTCCTTGCAAGTTGTAGCTTGTAGAATTTGGGGTAGTAGCCTCCTGTAGGTTGGACTAGCCTATAGAAAATCAGTTGTGAGAGGGATTTGGAGCTTGCCTTTGCATCACAACAATAATAAGATGTGTTTTTCTCCCTTTATGGGTTTCCACTTATATCTTTTTTCTATGTGCTTGATGATTAAGTGTTGATGTGATGTTTTAATCTGTTTAATTACTTTCTGTCCACACATTATGTTTGTTGATCCATTATGAATTAAGCTGCATATGAAATGAAGGTGTAAATGACTTGAATGAAAAAGTTTTAAATGTCCATGAATGTATTACACTAATTCACCCCTCTCTCTTAGTTTAACTAAGGTTTCATCAATTGGTATCAAAGCCGGTTCCTTCTGTATCAGTTTAACAATTGGAAGGAGATCCTAGGTCCCCAAAATGGCTAGCCTAGAAGGATGCTCAACAAATAAAGCCCATTTTTTACTGGCACAAACTATGCTTTCTGGAAAATAAGAATGAGGACATACCTCTAGGAATAGAAGTTTGGGCTTCTGTGGAATAATGATATGCTCCAAAGGATACTGACACAGAGAAATAAGCCAAACACAATTTCATATCTAATGCAAAATCCATGAATGCACTTTTGAGCAGTCCGTGTGAGTCAGAATTTATCAAATTAATGCATAGTGATACTGCCAAATATATCTGTGATACATTAGAAAATATCCATGATGGAGATAAAAAGGTGAAGATGGCCAAACTGCAAGCCTATAGAGCTTAGTTTGAAAATGTAAAAATGACTGAAGATGAAGATGTAGTCAGTTTCTTCTTAGATGTTGCGAAAGTTGTGAATAACATGAAAGATCTAGGAGAAGCCATTAAGGAATGTGTAATTGTACAAAATATATTGAGATCTTTACCATCTAGGTTTAACCCTAAGGTTTTTTCCATAGAAGAAACAACAAACTGGGAAACATTGACCATGAACCAATTGCTTGGAAAATTGATAGCCTATGAGATGAGACTTCCAAAGGGGAAGTCAAATGTGAGGGAGGAAACTTTTAAGGTAGATAAGTGCAGAGAAGAGAAGGAAGGTACATGCTCCTGCTTTGATGAAGAAGAGGCCAAATTTGTCAGAAGATTGGAGAAAGGCATAGGTAAGTATAAATGTAAAGTTCCATTTAAGTGCTTTAATTGTGGAAGAGTGGGGCATTATGCATCTAAATTTCCTCAGAATAAAATAGAGAATCAGTTAAGAGGGAAAGAGAAAACCAATTTCAGCAATAGACCGAAAGGGAACAAATTTAATAGAATAACATTATATGCCCAACAAGACAACAGTGCATCTGAGAGCTCATATGAATCCCCCAATGAAGAAGGAGCATCATAATTCATTTTGATGGCCAAGGAAGAGCTTGAGGAAGATCTCTGGGAATTTGAAGAAGAAGGTGAGGTATATCTTGAGGGGGAGCTAATTAGTGCCCTAGAGGAAATAGAAAGACTTAAACTTAAGAGTAAGAAACAAAAATAGATTCTTTTGCAATATGCAAAGACAGAACCAGATTCAGAAGATCTTATTAAATTGAAGATTAAACTAGAAGAATCAAGGAAAATAGAGGATATTCTGAGAAGAGAAATAAAGGAGAAAAATCAAGAACGATAAAAACTTTAAGAAGAAGTGGTAAGCCTGAGGAAGAAATTAGAAAAGTCCCAAATTGAATTAACTATGAATATTTCTCAAATGAAAAGATCTAGACATTTGGAAAAAAATCTAAGTGCTCAAATACCTCATTGTATAAAGGTTGGGATAGGCTATGAAGGAGAAACCAGGAAATCCAAGGTAGAAGATAACAAGAAATTCATTTTTTTTTAAAATTTGTAAAGGATAATGAAGCAACAAAAAGGGGATCCAAAAAATTAGAAACCAGTAAGACCATGTTATATAATGAAACAAACAGAAACAAGCAACAACCTCAAGTGACAAAGAAAGAAATGAAGAAACATTCAACTGCAAAAGACTAATACGCTCCTAAGGATGAATTGAACAAATTCGGAAGATATCAAAGGAGGTTCCTTCCCCCTGTGAGAAGAGTCACTTTCTTTGCCTGCCAAAAACCTGGACATATTGCGGCATACTATAAGACAAAGCAAATCCAGTCCAACTAGAAAAAGATGCAACAAACGAAAAGACTACCTCCAATAACTCTCTCTGCCAGAGACAGATACTACTTCCATGGGTATTTTTGTTGTTGTAAAGGGTTCGGCCATAAATCCATGGAGTGAAGAGAGTATATATAGATACTGAAGTATGGAAACTCAAGGGGAATTAAGAACAATGATGGGTTCACTCGTGTACACAATCTATTCAAAAATACAATCAAATGTTTTAGATGCCATAACAATGGGCACAAGTCTAACGAATGTCCTCTCAAATAATGTGATCCATCTCCTTAGAAAGGTTATAGAGAAAACAACTACATGAAATGGAAAAGGAAACTAAATAAATGTGATCTGGTTCTAATTGCTCAAGATCAGAACAATAAATGGTATGTGGATAGTGGGTGCTCAAAACATATGACTGGAGATCGAAGCAAGTTTGTAACTTTTGATGAAAATAAATTTTGGAATGTAACATTCGGTAATGATAAAGCAGGGAAAATCAAGGGAAAAGGCACAACTAGTCTGAATAATGGAAGAGGAGAGGCTAAGGATGTACTATGTTTAGATGGTCTAAAATCCAATCTGCTAAGTGTTAGTCAAATGCGTGATAAAGGCTGTGAGGTCCTTTTCAGAGCCCAAGATTGTGAAGTAAGGTAAATCACCACAGGAAAGACCATGGTCAAAGGTGTTAGAACAGAGAGTAATGTTTATATATTAGAAGAAACTAATGAAGCATGCCAAATCAACAAACTTGACGAATCTTGGCTATGGAATAGAAGATTGGGACATCTAAATTTTGAGCACATCGTCAAATTGAGAAAAAAAGGAAGTTGTCAGAGATTTTCCTACAATAAAGAAGCCACAAATACCATATGTAAGTCCTACCAACTGGGATAACAAACTCACAAAACGTTCAAATCTAAATACCAACTATCTACAAGTAAGCCCCTTCAACTTGTACACATGGACCTATGGGGACCTTCAAGAACAAATGCACCAGGTGGAGAATCATATTTCATGCTTATAATCAATGATTTTTCCAGATTAACATGGGTGTCATTTCTCATATACAAATACGAAGCGTTTGAGAAATTTAAGATATTTGAAGGCACTGGTAGAAAATCAAACTAGATGTAAACTAAAATGCATCAGATTAGACAGAGGAGGTGAATTCACAGACAATGATTTTGCAGACCTATTCAATGAATGTGGGATAAAGAAATAGTTTATAGTTGCAGGTACACCTCAACAAAATGGAGTGGCAGAGAGACAAAACATGTCAGTACAACAGATTTCCAGAGCAATGATGCAAGAAAGAGACATTCCCCAAAGCTACTGGGCAGAAGCAGTACACACAATTGTTCATATTCTCAACAAAGCTCATCTCAGACCAAATTGTGACAAGACTCCATATGAATTATGGCATGGGAAACTGACATCAATCAATCACTTTAGAGTCTTTGGCAGCAAATGTTTCATAAAGAATAATGATGAAAAATTGGGGAAGTATGATGAAAGAGATGATGAAGGAATATTTTTGGGATATGCATCCAAGAGTAAGGGATACAGGTGCTACAATAAAATACTATATAAAATTGTGGAAAGCATTGATGTGAGATTCGACGAAGATCTACCATACAGAACCAAAAGCAAAAACTGGCCAATCCTACAGATTATCATGAAGATGAGAATCAAGAAAATGAAGAACAGAGTAAGACAATAGTAGATACAAAAATAAACTCAAAAGGACCCTCGAGACACACTCAAAAGAACCATCCTGAAGATCAAATCATTGGAGACAAGAGTGCAAGAGTCCAAACTAGAAGAAAACTAGCTAAACAAACTGAGGAAGTGTACCTATCCATGTTGTCGCAGATAGAACCGAAGAATTTCAACGAAGCCAACAAAGACAAAAATTGGGTAAATGCTATAAATGAAAAACAAGACCTAGGAGTTAATGCCAAGACCTGTTGGGAAAAATTTCATTGGCACAAAGAGGATATTCAAGAATAATATGAATGAACAAGGTTAGGTAATCAGAAATAAATCCAGACTTGTATGCAAGGGATACTCTCAAATCGAAGGACTTGACTATGATGAAACTTTTTCCCCTGTAGCAATAATGGAAGCAATTATAATTTTTTTGGCTTTTGCATGCTATCATGATTTCAAGGTATATCAAATGGATGTGAAGTCTACCTTCTTGAATGGACATCTAAAGGAAGAAGTCTACATGGAAAAACTTGAAGGATTTTCCTTAGCAGTTAAACACGTCTATGTGTGCAAATTAAAGAAAGCCCTATATGGTCTCAAAAAATCACCGCGTGCATGGTATTCTAGGCTGGACAAGTACTTTCAAAAACAAGGTTTCAAGAAGGGAGGAATAGACAATAATCTGTATATAAAGGCTGATGAAAATGAACTCTGAATTGTAGTAGTATATGTAGATGACATCATGTTTGGTAGCAACAAGGATGAGTTAGTAAAAACATAAGTAGAATAGATGAAGTCAGAATTTGAGATGTCTAGATTGGAGAGCTTACCTACTACCTAGGACTTCAAATTCTACAAAAGAAAAAAGGCATATTCATTTCACAAGAAAATTACTTAAGAGATATGTTAAAAATATTCCAAATGGAAGACTGCAAACCTATGTCAACTCCCATGATGACTAGATGCAAGTTATGTGACGATGATGGATCCGTAGATGTAGATCAAAGACTTTACAGATCTATGATAGGAAGTATGCTATACCTAAATGCCTCTAGACTAGACATTATGTTGGTAGAGGAATTGTGGAAAGATATCAAGAAACACCAAAACAAAATCACTTGCTAGCAATCAAGAGGATATTTAGATACCTGCAAGGAACTGCACATTATGGCCTATGGTATCCAAAAAGAAAAGACTTCACATTGAAAACATATACAGATGCAGATTGGGCCAGCTGTATGGATGATAGGAAAAGCACAAGTGGAGGTGCATTTTACTTAGCAAGAAGCAAACATTTGTCTCTCTATCTATTGTAGAAGAAAAATACATAGCAGCAGTAGCTTGTTGCACACAAGTAATTTGGATGAAACAAACTCTCCAAGACATGAAGGTAAGCATCATCGAACCTATCTCTATCAAATTTGACAATATAAGTGCAATAAGTATATCAAAAAATCCATTACTTCATTCGAAAACCAGGCACATCCCAATAAAGTACCACTTCCTCAAAGAACAAGTAGGAGAGAAAATAGTAAATATGGAGTATGTACCAACAAAGGAACAAACAACAGACATGTTCACAAAACATCTTGCTAGAGAACCATTCGAATATCTAAGATACAAACTAGGGGTATTGTCTGCAGATGATACTCTCTGATATGATTAAAAAAAAAAAAATTGATGATGGAAATACACCAACAAAGGCTGCAATATAAGGAACAGAAACAATGCAGTAGACAAGTGATAGACAGTATCAGACAAGAAAGCATCATTCCAAGGGGATAGCAGCCCATAAAAGTTGTCACAGAAGAGCTAGAGCTATGAAGCTGGTAAAGATATACAGAAAATGGTATGGTACAGGTCCTAAAGATCGGAGTATTATGACAAAAGTACATCAAAATTCTAGCACATATCACCTCTATCAAGTAGTAAGGGATATAAGTATAGAACATTCTATGGTGACATGCCCTCCATTCATGCAATCTCAATAATTTTCAAAGTGTTCTCCCAAAAAATATTATACACCAACCTAGAGCAGCAAAGTATAAATTAAGAAGAAGAAGGCCTATACACAACTTAGAGAGAAGTAATGCAAGGATAGAAACTACACTAGGAAATGTGCAACCCTTTTCCATTGATGTCAAAGGGGGAGGAAAGGCAAGCAGAAGAGGAAAGTCTCTTCTGAAAATCAAGGAGAGGAAGAAAGACACCTCTCAGAATGAAAGGGGGAGGAATTCTTGGAAGAAGTATTGGAGTGTTGGAGGAAGTGTTGCCATCAATTCCAAAGGGGGATATTTTTGGAAATATTTTCATTGATGGCAAAGGAGCACAAAGGAGCAGCACCTGAACTATCATTAAGGCAAAGGAGCAGAGAAACAACAACAATAAGGCAAAGAACCAGATCAAGCAATAATGCAGTAAGAAAACATAAAAGAGAGGTAGAGGAGTAGCAAAGAGGCAAGGAGCAACATTAGACCATCAACAAAGGCACCAAAGGAGAAAAGGCAACAAAAAAGAAGAAGGAAAAGGCAGCAAAGGCAACAAAAAGGCAAAGGCAGCAATGGCAGCTAAGAAGCAAAGGCAGCAAAGGAAGTTAAGGCAGAAAAGGAGCAAAGGCGGAAAAACAGCTGGGCAAAGTCGTGAACGTGCAACAAGCGTGATAATCCCAAGTCGAAGTGAATAACAAACATAAGAAAAATCTCAGGAGAGATCAACGTTTAAAAAAAAAAAGACAAAGCGAACTGCTTCAACACACAGCAGAAGGAAATCGGATTTGAAAGACACAGCGAGGACCATAGATCTTACACAATCCTCTGTTTGATTGAATATCGTATTAATCACATAGCAGAAAGCAATCGGATTTGCAAGACACAGCGAGGACCATATATCTTACACACTACAAGGAAAAGACCCTCTAGCGGAGGTTATAAAGAAGGTTTTTAGTGTTATAAAATTCATCAAAATTGTCAAAAAAACATTTGCTACAACATCCATTTATGGTTACAGAGGTTTTCACAGAGCTTTTAACGGAAATTCAATACAACTAAAAAAACTAGGCGGTCAAAGGTTATTACGGATTTTTTTTCATCAGTGCACTACTAAGGTGTCAACGCAAAGATGCGTGTCATCTAGAAGGTGGCCTACGACGGTCGAAGGTGCATGCACTGGGCCGTCAAGGTATAAAACTCCACTGGGCGCAGTGTTGTTGATACAATGCAGGGAGACGTTCTAATTGGTCTTGGGATTTATGCGGTGCCCATAGGTCGTCTCAACGCACTGATACATAGACTTATAGAAACACACTGGTGCGCAGTATCAGACAAACAAACTGATTATTCTAATTTGTATTGGTATTTTTGCAGTGCCCATAGGTTGTACAAATGCATCGGTGCGTAGTCTCATATAAACGCACCGGTGCGCGGTATCAGACAAACGCACCGAGATTTATAATTGGTATTGGTTTGCGGTGCCTATAGGTCATAGAAACGCACCAATGCGCTGTGTCATACAAACGCACCAGTGTACAGTAACTGACACGCACCAATGTTCATTTTGTATTTTTTAGAAACATCGACCTATGACAGTGAAATTATTGTGATTTTTTAAAATTCATTATTCATCAAAAGTCAACACATCTTATAACAATATTCATATTAATTATATATTTATTAATGCATTTGAATGTGACGCTTGGATTAGTTTGTTATATCATATCATAATTATTGTGATTTTTTAAAATTCATTATTCATCAAAAGTCGACACATACATATCTTATAATAGTATTCATATGAATTAAATTTTTATTAGTGCATTTGAATGTGATGTTTGGGTTAATTTGTTATATCATATCATCAAATTTCACATCTCTTCATTATAATATTTAATCATCCATAAATTTAATCAGTGGTGTTACATTTCACAACGACAATGGAAAACACAATAGAATAAATTAAAACATATTATATATATATATATATATATATATATATATATATATATATATATATATATATATATATATATATAAGTCAGTCTTTGTCATACAAAATGGGACAATTATTGGTATCCCTTTGTCTTTCAATTGGGACACTATATCCATTATGTTAGCACTGGTATTTACATCCCAACCATCCCGCCTAATTTTACTCTTCTTTCACCTCATCTCCATCATTATCATTGACCTCGCTTCATTTTTAAACCATTTTTTCCCAAGGGTGCCCAACTCATCATTGTTCACAAGCACTAAACCCTAATTTCCTCTCCCACTGAGATAGGGTTTGATATGTAAAAAGAGACATCTGAGCAGAGGAGGCATAAGGGATGTCCTTTCAGCAATATGAAGCCATACCAACTCGTAAACATCATGCCTCCATCATTTTTGAGAAATCATTCCAAGGGTCAAATTATTTTCCACACATAGAGCCGGTTTTTCTTCAAAAATGTTTTTCTGACCAAAAAAATATGAATTTGATAGAAGTGAGAGAGATTTTTTTCCATCATAGGCCAAGGAAGAAAGGCCTCCTTTATTTTTTACACATGTTTTATGGTTTTGTATAAATGTAAAAAATACAGGTGCCACAGTAGAGTTGCTACACTTCTAGAGTGACCTTGGGAAAATCAAGTTTTATCATAGCTGGAGTGTCCAAATGACTTGCTTGACAAGTTAAATGACAACCAGACTGAGAGATATTTATAATGAGCTATCTTGAGATGAATTTGGAGTTGAGGAAGACCTCCAAAAGTTTCCTACAACAACACTCTGCATTTTTTCACCCTCATTCTGCACTTTTTGACTAGTCTTGGGAAAATCATTTTTTGACAAGGAACATCAACTCCAATCAGAAAACCAAAGGTACATTTGGAAAGTAGACAGGATAATATTTCCAACGAGCTATCCAGTTTGGAAACCGAGAAGGCCTCAAAATGTGGTCTGCAATAAGGAGTTTCCTAGACGCTGCAAGTTTAGCCAAAATCACAATGCATTTTCTGCCTGGTCATTGCACGTTTACCAGTCTTGGGATAAGTGATTTTTGATAGAGAAAATGGGCTTCATTTTTCAAAATTAAGGTATTTCTAGAAATTAGACTTGAAGGCCTTTCCAACGAGCCATATTTGAGAATATTTGGACACTGGGAAGGCACTCAAATTCAACCTTGAACACAAAGGATATTTTCTGCCTGGTTGCTGCACGTTTAACAAGAAAATGGTGCATTTGCAGTCTTCATAAATTTTCTGAGTTTCACTCCAGTTTTGATTTTTATCTTGGGAAATTTTAAATTTACCTATGTAAATGATGAAGATTAATGTAATTATCATGTTTTTACTATTTACTAGGGTAAATACATTAGGTAAATCAAGAAAATGAGGCGTAATGAATCAGTTCACTTGAGATAGGAATGAGTCACTTTGATCATCCTATACTCTAGCTATCAGTTCAGATTTTTGTGTAATATCTTCCTCACCTCATGGTTTCGACCCCTCAGGATGATTGAAGGTGGTTTTCATGTCTATTTAGTATTTAGCTCAGTTCTTAACATTAGTTAAGAGTTGGAAGTTGAAATCAGTTTGACTTTGCTAGTTGATCAAGGGATCTTGTACATAGTTTTGGCCAAGCTAACAACACCATAGACCAAGTAGCCTGGTCCATTGAGCATGGAGTCAAAAAATAAAAATCAAGACTCAAAACTGAAATAACTCGACAACTGACATGACCTGACATTGAACTGCAATGACTTGACAAACTGAAATGACTTACAAATTTTTTAAGCAGTTGATCAAAGAAACCTTATGGCCTTCACCTCAGGCTTCAAGATTCCATGACAAATCCTTCACACTTTTCAGCAAAATAAAATGGTATGTACATTGAAGATGAGAAATTTATGAAAAATTGGTAATAGTAGTGCTTGAGGAGCCTACCATTAATTATTCCTCCCGAAAAATCTTGTCCATCAAGTTCTTGCAACACACAAGCATTGCTTCCTCTGAAGGCTGAAATTTTGTACAGTCCCTTCCACAAGTTTTCAAACTTGCCATGTTTTCCCTTCTCTTAATTCCGAGCATCCCATCAGAGAACTATATCTCCCTCACTAAAGTCATCTGCCTTGGTTTTCCTATCATATATCTTTTTTATCTTGTCTTGGAGCTTAGTTGTGTTCTGGAAAACTTCCTCTTGATATTGCTGCAAATGGATCATTTGGTTGATTCTTCTCTGTATGTCATTAGGATCGTTGTATACTTCCTACAAAATCTTCATGACCGGGAAAACAAGAGAAGTAGGAAAGATGATGTCCACTCCATATACTAACTGAAAGGGAGAAATACCTATGGAATTTTTTGTGCTTACTTTTTTTTCCCACAGAGCATTTAGCGCCAATTCTTCTTATTGTCTTCCAACAAATTTTTAGTAATGTTCACCAATGACTTATTTTAAGATTCAGCCAGCCCATTACCTTGCGGAAAATAAGTTGTGGTGTTCCCAAGCCTGATATGATACTTGCCACAAAAATCTATCATTATTTTATATTTAAAAGTAGTTGCATTATCTGTTATTATCTTCTGCGCACAACCAAACCATGACAAAATATTAGACTCAAGGAATTGAATAATTACTGCATCAGTGGCCTGTCTAGTGGGAATTTCCTCGATACATTTTGTGAAATAGTCGGTTTTTTTCAAGATCCACTTATGCTGAGTTGAAGATGATGGGTGAATCTCGCCGATAAAATCAAGGCCCCAGTGCTGAAATGGTGCTTGAAATGAAATGGGATGAAAGGGTAGCAGTAAAAACTTCCTTTTCCCCTGAAAAATCTAACATTCATGGCAATTCATGATTGTTTTATAAACATATGAAAATAAAATAGGCCAATAAAATCCAGCCCTCAAGATCTTATTTCTTGTGGTCTTCCAAAAAATATGACCACCACAGTGTCCCTTGTGAAAGTCAGTCATTACCTCCTTAGCCTCGTTTGCAAGTAAACAATTCAACAAGACTCCTCCCGTATCTTTCCAATACAGTGCATCATTAAGAATACAACACTTCAGAGATTTCAGCTTTAATGACCTACTCTTACTCTTTGACACTTCTGGTGGAGGATTCAAATGTTGAAGTACATAAACAATGTTTGAATACCAAGGGGATGAAATGAAAATTTGTGATACCTAAGGTGTGGAATCAGCCACTTCTTCATCAGATACTGTAGTGATAGGATTGATATCAAGAGCATGCAAATTGGATTCTGCCATGAGCTGTGCCAAACCTTGTCCCTTGATGAGCTATGTTGGTTTAATCTCAAGATCATATTCCAATTGCAGCAATCCATTTTCATCACCTACCTTCATGGTCAGGCTGCACCAAAACATCTTTGATTGTTTCATTTGGGACATAAGCAACAAAATGCGAGTGAAGTATGTACACCCAGAAATCCTTCAAAGCTTTGACAAGAGTCGGGGCCTATTTTTTAATGATGTTATATCTCAATGCTACATCTCTAATAGTTCTACTGAAAAATGAAATTGGTTGTTCTATTTTTAGGTCCTTCTACATTAGGACAACAACCAACGTGTGCTCATAGGAAAATGAAAATATAATGAAATCCATGGTATAATCAAGGTTGATCAAAATTGGTGCACGAGACAAAGAAAACTTAACTGAATTGAATGCCTTCTTAGCATTTTCAGACCACTTTACCTCACTTTCCTTCTTTATAATATTGGTTATCTCCCATAAATGCTCAGCGAGGTTAGGAATGAATCGTCGCAAAAATTACCATTGAAGGATTGTATTTCATTCTCGTTCCTTGGAAAATCCAATTGTTGGATGGCTTCAATTCTTGCAGGGTCTATGCGGATACCATTTTTTGATATGATATGACCCAACAACTTACCTTCCCTAATAGAAAACAAGCTCTTTTTGGGATTCCGTGAAATATTGAATTTCCTGCACCTCTGAAAAACAATTCTCAAGTGATGTAAGTGATCTTAATGAGTCTGAGAGAAAATTTTCAAATCATCAAGGTAAATGACTACAAATATATCTTTTTCATTTGCCAAAGTGATATCAACCTGTTAGGTCCTTATATTACTAGTATAGTACCTTATTGTTGTTAGTGTAACCCCTTTATTGTTATTATTGTACCCTTGTAACCCCCATTCTGTTATTATTGTGCCCCTAAATTATTATTGTTAGGTCGGCTAGGATTACATTGTGGCCCACCGGGATTACATTATGGCCCCATGGACTCCTATATATAGAAAGGAGGTTTTGTAAATTGAATCATCCAAGAATTGTTCATTCATGTAATGTATTGGAGGTTGCCCCCTCGAAGTGGCTCATTTCTAAGGCGTGAATATCTCTTTTCTTCTCTCTTTGGATCTGGTTACACAACATTTGGTATCAGAGCTTTGGGATTCTAGGGTTTCGCTGCTCCAAACAGGTCATCGTGGCATTTTCGCTATAACTTGTTTTCTACGAAGCTTCAGAAGCTGAAATTTTTAAGGGTGCGAAGCTGAAATCTTGAGGAAGTTTGTGTAAAAATTTCAGAGCTTGGTTCGCAATATTTTCAGAGATATGATCTGTGGAAGTTAGGTATTTGTTCAGGATCCTAAACAGGTCATCGTGGCATTTGCGCTATAAAATTTTTTGTACGAAGTTTCAGAGTCTGAAATTCTTATGGTGCGAAGCTGAAATCCTGAGGAAATTCGTCAAAAAATTTCAGAGCTTGGTTCGCAATATTTTTGGAGATATGATCTGTGGAAGGTAGTGCTTTTTCAGGCTCCTGAATTTCATCTCAAAGAGGTGATCGTGGGAAAAGTTCAATAACTCTCTCTCTGAAGATTGGAATAGATTTCCGTCAAAATTGGTCGCAATTACACGGCCTCTAGTTTCTTCGCTATCAATTTCAGAGACAAAGGACAAAACGGTGACACGTGGCAAGTCGTACAAGTTCGCTCTACTGAACCAGTCCAGAATTAGGTCATTGTGGGAGATTGGACACAACTTTGTCTTGGAGAATCAAAATCAGGTCAGACCTGTGGCATTTGAAAGAAGCTTCAGAGGGCTACTACAGGGCTGAATTTCAGATATAGAAGATTTTCAATTACAGAGATAATTCAATTTCAATATCGATCTCCTAAAAGCTAGTAAAAGGTGTGTATTTTTTTTCCGAATTGCATAAGTCTTGTTTAAAGAATCAAGTTGAATTGATTCCAAGGGCATCTTGTAGAATAGATATCAATATTGGATTCTAAAATGGCCCCTAAAAAGAATTCAACACCCATCAAGCCTTCAGAAGGCTCTACCATGACTCATGAAGATGAAGAATTGCAACATGATCTATCAAAATTGCAAGAACAAGTGCAACAAATTTCACTCTCGCAAAGAGCAGCAAAAAATGAAATGGAAGTTTTGAAGAAAGGTGTGGAAGTGAAGATGGATGGTTTGAAGAAAGGCATGGAAGCTAAGATGGATGGCGTGGAAGTAAAGATGGAAGGTTTGAAGAAAGGCGTGGAGGCTAAAATGGATGGTGTGCAAGCTAAGATGAATGGCATGGAAGCTAAGATGGATGGCATGGAAGTGGGCATGGAAGCTAAGATGGATGACATGAAAGACAACATGGAAAACATGAAGAATGATCTAAAATCCTTACATGACTTGACAGAAGCTTAAAACCAAAATATTCCTATTGGGCAGAAAACTATGGAAGAACCTCATGATGGAACAAATAAGTATTCTGATATTAATTTCAAAAACTAAGATGTTGAAGGAAAAACCATATTCAAAAAATTGCTGCTAGGAAGTTGGCAGAAAAGGATCTATAACATGAAATACCTGGATCATGAGCAATATTTCCCAGTCTCATGGTGCAAACACAAAAAAACACGCACGAAAACTTACATGGGAACAAAAAATACATTGTGACAGTGTGATGAAAACATTATTAAAAAAAAAAATTCAATCACTGGTAAGTCTTCACGGAGAAAAAAAATGATGTACATTATGAGGACTAAAGAGCAACACCTTTTTTAGCCAATTGATAAATCTCAAACAAAAGGGTTTAGTGGGGCAGCACATTGAGGAATTCCAAAAATTGAATATAAGGGTAACTAATATTCCAGAGGAACATAGGATTGATCTCTTCATAGGCACTTTAAAGGATAACATCCAACATGAAGTTCGTGTTTTGGAACCTGATTCATTAGAGAAGGCATTCAGGTTGGCAAGAAAAATTGAATGTAAAATTATGGCGACAAGGAAGCCTACCACTCACTTCTATAAAGAGGGAAGTGTTGCTACTCCTAGATTTCCACAACCTACAAGGTTGACACCACAACAATTGGAAGAAAAAAGAGCAAAAGGGCTTTGCTACGGTTGTGATAGAAAATACACTAAAGGTCATAAGTGTGCTGAGAAGAAATTATTTTACATAGATTGTGAAGAGGAAGAAGAAAATGAACAAGAAGAGGATATACACCAGGAACCAACCCTAGAAGAGGAAGAAATGAATCTGACCATATCGTGTAATGCAATGGCAGGAATTACCACTCCTCAAACTCTCAAGATACAAGGACAAATCAAGAAGAAAAAGGTAATAGTGTTGATTGATTCAGGTAGCACCCAAAATTTTATTCATTGTAAGGTAGCCAAGGAATTAAATTGTTTCCTATACCCAGCACCAGAATGTCAAGTGATGGTTGCAAATGGAGGAACTATAAATTGCTCTGGAAAATGCCATAACATCAAACTAACCATGGGGGAATATGTGTTGACTAGTCCAATGCTTTCCATTCCTATGGGAGGTGTTGATGTTGTACTAGGAGTACAATGGTTACAATCTTTGGGGACGGTAGCTTTTAATTTTCAAGAACTTTTCTTGAAATTTTTTTCAGAAGGAAAGGAAGTCGAATTATGGGGTATTGAAGGGAAGCTGGGAAGGATAATAAGCTCTAATGACATGACAAAGCTTCTAAAGAAAGAACAACGAGGCGTAATTGAAGAATTATGCTCACTAGAAGTTCCAACATCAAAATCATCTATTTATGCAGATCTCCAACAAGTCTTGGACAATCATTCCAAGGTGTTTGAAACTCCCAAAGGACTCCCACCTATTCGTGATCATGATCATGCTATTCATTTGATTCCAGGAAGTGTTCCTCCAAACATCAGGCCTTATAGATATCCTTACTTCCAAAGAGCGAAATTGAACGTATGATTGCAGAAATGTTAGAGGCGGGTATAATTCAACCTAGTCAAAGTTCTTTCTCTGCTCCTGTAGTATTGGTACACAAGAAGGATGGATCATGGCGAATGTGTCAGGATTATAGGGAGCTCAATAAGCTCACCATTAAAGATAAATTTCCCATTCCTGTGATTGATGAATTATTGGATGAATTACATGGAGAAATTTATTTTACTAATTTGGATCTTCGTTCAGGATATCATCAAATTAGAATGAAGACTGAAGATATTCCAAAAACAGCATTTCGAACTCATGAGGGTCATTATGAATTTTTGGTCATACCTTTTGGCCTTACCAATGCACCTTCTACATTTCAAGGGTTGATGAATTCCATTTTCAAGCCCTTCCTTAGAAAATTTGTGCTAGTATTTTTTGATGATATACTAATCTACAGCAGGTCTTGGAAGGATCATGTTGAACATGTTGACAGGGTGCTCAAACTATTGCGGGAGAAACAATTATATGCAAAAAAATCCAAATGTTTCTTTGGAGTACAAGAGGTGGAATATCTGGGTCATATTGTATCTCACGAGGGTGTTAAAGTAGACCCTAACAAAATTAAAGCCATTAAGGAATGGAAAGTCCCCACAACCATAAAGCAGTTGCGAGGATTTCTCGGGTTAACGGGGTATTATCGCAATTTTGTTAAGAATTATGGGAGAATAGCAGCACCTCTAACAACATTATTGAAGAAAGATGCATTTTCATGGACTCCTGAAGCAACTAAGGCCTTTGAACATGTTAAAGAGGCAATGTGCCTAGCACCGGTCTTAGCTACGCCAGACTTCACAAAAACCTTTATTGTGGAATGTGATGCCTCAGGAAATGGAATTGGTGCAGTTTTAATGCAGGAAGAAAGACCCATTGCTTTTGAAAGTCGTCCAATCAAAGGAAAGTATTTACAAAAACCTATTTATGAGAAGGAAATGTTAGCAATACTGCATGCACTAAAGAAATGGAGAACTTACCTAATGGGAAGACACTTCAAGGTAAAAATTGATCATGATAGTCTTAAACACTTTTTGGAACAAAGACTATCTTGAGAAGAGCAGCAAAAATGGGTCACAAAGATGTTGGGTTATGACTTTGAAATAATCTACAAAAAAGGAAAGCTTAATGTTGTTGCAGATGCACTCTCAAGAAAGAATGAAGAGGTGGAAGCATTGCTTTGTGCCATTTCTATTATCCAACCAGATTGGATAACCGAAGCAAGAGATGAATGGAAGGACAAAGATGTATGGACACTCATTCAAAAGTTGCAGCAAGATCCTAGTACATATGATACATTTAGTTGGAAAAATGATTCCTTATGGTACAAAGATTGCCTATATCTTTGTAAGAATTCCCAACTAAAAACAAAAGATTCTTCTGGAATTGCACACTTCTCCTTTAGGAGGACACTCAGGATTTTTAAAAACTTACCACAGGGTGAAGAAAGATTTTTTTTGGGATGGCCTTAAATCTGGTATTCAAAAGTTTGTGGCGGAATGTTTGGTTTGCCAGCAGAATAAAGTGGAGACAATTAAGACCCCGGGACTTCTACAACCTTTATCCATTCCAAGTCAACGTTGGGAGGAGATTTCAATGGATTTTATCACGGGTTTACCTAAGTCCGAAGGAAAGAGTGTCATCATGGTGGTAGTTGATAGACTTACCAAGTATGCACACTTTTGTGCATTATCTCATCCATTTAAAGCAAGAACAGTTGCTACTACATTTATGGACAGAATTCAAAAGCTACATGGAAGCCCAAGGGTTATTGTGAGCGACAGAGATCCCATTTTTACTGGAAATTTTTGGACGGAGTTATTTTCTTGTTGGGTACTCAATTAGCTCATAGTTCATCTTATCATCCTCAATACGATGGTCAAACTGAGATAGTAAATAAATGTTTGGAAGGATATCTTCGTTGTTTTGTATCTGATAAACAAACACAATGGGTCAAGTGGTTACCTCTCGCTGAATGGTGGTATAACACTTCCTTCCATACTGCAGCAAAAATGACCCCATTTATGGCACTTTATGGATATCATCCACCATCGATCACATCATCTTTAGGGGAAAATTCGAAGGTTCAAGCAGTGGAAGATCACATCAAGCATCAGCAAGAAGTTCTCCAACTCTTAAAGGATAACCTGAATTTGGCACAAAATCGAATGAAACAACAGGCAGATCAACATCGCAGCGAGAGAAGTTTTGATATAGGAGATTGGGTATTTTTACGGCTACAACCATATAAACAAATGTCCCCCAAGCAAGCTAAGAAAGATAATAAATTATCGCCAAAGTACTATGGTCCTTACAAGGTGTTGCAAAAGATTGGTACTATGGCATACAAATTGGAGCTTCCTGCTTCTTCGCGAGTACATCCAGTTTTCCATGTTTCATGCTTAAAGAAGGTTATAGGAGAAAATCTTCGAGTTCAAACAATATTGCCAGAACTTGATGAGGAAGGAAAAATCATATTGGAACCAGAAGCGGTCATGGAAACAAGAACTCGACAACTACGGAATCGATCAATTTCAGAGTATCTCATCAAGTGGAAGAATTTATACACAGAAGATTCTACATGGGAGGATGAAAAATTTATACAGAAGCACCCAGAGCTACTCAAGCGTTGAGGACAACGCTTTTTTGAAGGAGAGGGGCATGTTAGGTCCCTCTATTACTAGTATAGTACCTTATTGTTGTTAGTGTAACCCCTTTATTGTTATTATTGTACCCTTGTAACCCCCATTCTGTTATTATTGTGCCCCTAAATTATTATTTTTAGGTCGGCTAGGATTACATTGTTGCCCACTGGGATTACATTATGGCCCCATGGACTCCTATATATAGAAAGGAGGTTTTGTAAATTGAATCATCCAAGAATTTTTCATTTATGTAATGTATTGGAGGTTGCCCCCTCGAAGTGGCTTATTTCTAAGGCGTGGATATCTCTTTTCTTCTATTTTGGAGCTGGTTACACAACAGTAGATGGTATTTGTGCCTGCCATCAGTTGCCAAGTCTAGGCTGAAAGTGGAGTCTAAGAGAAATACCTATCAATGTTCACTGTAGGTTATTGTCAGAATACAACAAGATAAGAATTTATGAAATATTTCTGAGCAATTATTCATTGAATTATATCATATGATCTTTTAAGTAGAAGCCCCATACATGTCTCACGAGGCTAGAAAAACAGTTGCAGAGATAACAAATTGGTTTGATTCTCCTCAAGGCACATACCTTAGAGTGTTTGGTTCTTAGATGCCTCCACACTTCATGCCAACATATGTGACTAACAAAGTGGTCATGCAGGAGGCTAGATACCAACTTAGCATAGGTCTATCTTATTTATTGTAGAAGAAGAAAAATGACCCTTTGCCTTCCTTTCCTCTGCAATTGGGATATTATGAGCTCAAGAGCTTGAAGGCTACAAAAACATAAGCTCATGAAAAACTGCCTCAAGTTTGGTGAGATGGGTTTTCAGAGATATGATCCTAGGGGTGTGTATAAACATAATTATGCCAAGTTACATTTTTCCTATAAATATAAGTCTGATCACTCATAAGAATAATAAAAGATAAATAATTGGTATAATGCTTCCTTAGCATATGCATCAGGTGATGAGGTAGGCCATTTAAATATGACTCACAAGCAAGATGTTATGTAAGAATGGAATCAACAAGGAGTGCCTACTTGAGTCATCATTGCACATCCTAAGAGGAAATTTTTGCATGATCTTGAGGTGGAGAGGATCCAAAATTTTAGAGTAGATCCTATTACTAATGAAGTGCCATTGAAGCAAAAAAGAGAAGAAAGGAGTTTGAGGAATCAAGGAATAGGAAGTGGGAAGAAGAATAGAAGCAAGAGGAGGAGTGGAAACACGAATAGGAATGGAAGAAAAAATAAGAACAAGAAAAGAAGGAAAGAGAAGAAATGCATAATAGGCATTATGAGCTAAGAAAGAAGGAAGAAGAGGAAACTAGAAATAAACAACAAGAGTAAATGTGGCAGAAGTAGTTGGGAGAAGAAGAACAAAATAAACAATTAGAAGAAGAAGAAAGAAGGATGAAGAGCTTACAAGAGAGATAGAGGAAGAGACGAAGACCCAGAACATAGTGGCTTAATGGGAGGAGGATGAGCAAGAGGCATACATTGTTCCTATTGCATAAAATACTAGCTATCATCCTCCATCTCCTCTTATTGGTGGCCACATCTAATTCAGTGAGATGGGAATATATCCTCCACAAGATGAATTGGTCATGGACATTTCAAATATTACCTTCGATTAATTGAAGAATAAAATAATGCAGGAGAGGCATAGGTACTTTCAAAATTACCTTGTTCATCCTATTTCTATCCACAAAGAGAGGGTAATTGTGTCAAATACTAGGAAGAACCTAAGAACAATCACAACAACAAATGCAACCTTTGAAGAAGCTATCAAAGTAAAATTTGATATATTGATAAAAGAAAATGAGAAATGAGAAAAGGAGTTGGCTTTTGCAAGGTAATAGATCGATCATCTCCTCACTGAGAATTAGAATTTGTCTTATGCTAGTTATAACATGAAGGGGAAACACACAATAATATTTGATGAAATTTAGTCATTTAGAGACACTATGCAATAGTTATATGAGGAAATGATCACCCTTCATAAGGTGGTAGTATCCTTGCATGCAATACAAAAAAAATCTTAAGAGAATGTAAAAGTTTTGAAGATAGTTTTGTCTTGTAAATATGTTGACGTCTACTAGGGTATTGTTATATGTGTAGGCAAACAAATGAATCAATAGAGCATCTGTTTAACACATGTGAAATAGTGGATCTTCTATGGAGGAATATAGCTACTATATTTAAACAAACGGATAGAGATCATATTGATATTAATGCAACCATTATTAGCTAGAGAAAAGGTGGATTCAAATTTCAGGTCTTGAATAGAGCATGGCGTTTATCTATGGGATTCTTATTCTGGGGTATCTAGAAAGAAAGAAATCATAGAATATTCTGGGGAGAAGAAAAGACCACTAATCAAATATGGGAGAAACTGATAGAGAACATCCGCGAAACAATTCTTGTGGAAAAATGGTTGGAGGAAGATTGGAAGGTGGAAGGAATTGAAGCCTTAATAATGACTAGTCTAAACTTAAAGCCTCAAATGTTTTCAACTACTCTATGGAAATATTTAGCTCCTTGACAAAACTCGTGAGATAGATGGCAGGTGCCGCAAAATGGATTTATTAAACTAAATTTTGATGGTGCATCAAAAGGTAATCCAGGACAAGCAGGTATAGGAGGAATATTCAGAAAATCCCATGGTGAAGCCTGTAGAGTATATGCTATGGATTTGGGTCATGCAACTAATAATGAAGCAGAATTGATAGCAGTTAAACAAGGCTTAATCATACAAAAAAGAGAGAGTTACCAAAGACTTATAATTGAAGGATATTCTGCTCTGGTTATAGGGATCTTAAGAAAACTTCAGCAAGGAACAAAATGGGAGAAGATAAGAAAAAGTTGGCGTACAACAAACTTAATCAAAGAAATTGGATTGCTGATTCAACAAATTCAATATTTGATACCTCTTCATATCCGCAGATCAGGGAATGAGGCAGCAGATTATCTAGCTAACTGGGGTTGTAACAATACAGAAAGATACCTGGATGTTACACCAAGAGCTAAAATTTGGGACATTGAATTACACTCTTTGTAAATAATCATTACCACAGACCTCACAAAAGATCCTGATCCCCGATCGGGGTGTCAAACTCAGAAAATAGTGGGGAATGACACGCGTTTGGTGATCCAAGATAATCAATAAGTCTGTCAGAAGGACTTAACTGGATCATTATACCCGGCATCTCCCATGATCGACGACCATAATGACTAGCCTTTTCTGCCACCCCCGCATTCACTACATGGTGAAGAGTATAGGTTGGAAATCGTGTTGGCTTTTTTCATGTATAGAGGTAAGTTTCTTCGCAAAGTTTCATTCTCATATTGTTTCAGGTCTTTGGTCGATGCTTCTGGTCTGGATGGTAGGAGGATTGGAGGCTTTGAAAAATCACCATTTTCAAAGGACAACTGGGTATGTAATGGTTTCTCACAGATATTCTTTGCATTACGCTATTCGTTACACCACTTAGATCATCAAAACTGCGTTTTCTTATGGAATTCCATTTAATATGCTCGTTTCCTTCTCTCCACGAATTATTTTCAATCTGCATGTTGTTGCAATGGTGATAGGATTAGATATAGTTACATGTTTTAGAATCACAAGCAGTTTTTTTAGGCATTTTAAATCTCTTGTGGTTAATGGGTTACACTATTCTATTTGGTCAAATGCTCTGAAAAACCTTGTCTGTCAAAACTTTTGTAGGGCGCTTCTTGATAGTTGGCTTCACTGGTTATCATCCACTTCTCGGTTAGGTGTTATATGGTCTTTGTTACATTTCTCTGTTATATGGTCTCTGTTATGGTCTCTAGGTATCGGGTTCAGTTATTTCGAAGATAACGCTCTGGTGCTCCAAACAGAGTGTCTGTGATAAGAATTTGTACTTTTCATTTGGTTCTAAGTGTTATACTGCTTCTCCCTTTCAAATCACACGGATCTTGTATCAAGTTAAGATGACTAAAGCAAGACCGGTTTCTCATAAATCTGTTGTTAGAGACATTCACCGAACTCAGTCAACCCTCCTAGTAAACGAGGTCATAAAACGAACACTCAGATTCTGGAAAATTTAGCTAGTATTTATGAAGATACTACACCTGAGAAAATTCAGAAAACCATTCAAGGTTGGGATAAGGATAGTGATGCTGAAGAAATAGATATCCAAGAACAACAGTCTAGGATGGAATTTATCTCAGATCCAAGAAGCACAAGGGGCAGATTTTCCTCATTTCAACAAACTGTGAAGACCTACTGGAGGATCAAATGTGTTTTGGCAAGAGAAATGATGAGCATGCAAGAGAAGGAGCTCAATTCCTCTGTGCTCTTTGAACTCTAGAAAATTAAGCAAGATATGAGATAGATGACGAAGACTCAGCATCAGCAGAATGCTCGAATTGGCATGATTGAGCATCAACTTCAGACTCTCCAGCAAGCAGAGATTCCTGGGTCTACAACAAAAGGCCCAGCTCTTATAGACTCATCAGATGGATAATTTTAATCATACTTTCATAAGTTTGAATGATTTTTGATAGTATATATAGTTTCTTCTTTGTATGTAGCTTTTATGGACATAGTCAAGTAATTATAGCAGTAAGTCAAAGAAAGAAAAAATACCAACTTTGGTTAGCTTACAACTCTTTGAGGTGGCCAACATACCTGGTTTTCTTCATGCAGGTTGAGGCAACCATATACTGATGTAAATATTCAGCAAATTACTCTTTTAATAGAAAATGGAAAAAAATGTTGACGTCTACTAGTATGAAATTTTTTTGATGATACCAACGTCCATGATGTGTCGAATGATTTACTTCTTCTTCAACTTGATTTCTTGTTTTTCCTTCTGAGTTAGATTCTTTATATATTTCTCTGAATTTTGATCATTCTTGGACTAATGTTGATCCATATTATGTCTGATCCTACTATTTAGGATATTGCGTAAACCATTTCTTTTCTCCATATTACTATGGATTTTTTCTTGCTTGATTATGCTTTGTCGATTTTTATTGGGTTTTCCAAATTCTATGTTGATTAATTCTATTGTTATTTTTTAAACTTTTTTTTTATAATAATTTTCTAAATTATAGTTAAGGAAGGAAATTAATAATTTTACAAGTTATGGTTGATTAATCTACCAAAAGGTGGTTTTAAGGTTAACCCATGTTCGTAGTGCCTTAAACCGGTTTTCACTAGGAACTTGCCATCGCTCTTAGGAGGCATATTTTTTGAGTTGGGAATTGTTGACAAATGACTTGAACATATTCCCTTACAGTGTCTTCAACTAAATTTCTCCTCATGATAGTATACATTCAATTATGAAGAGTTCCAACAATGCAATTTCTAATTTCTTTGGCTTATCCTACACTCAACTGTCATATAGTAGAACTAGGTCACTAACTTTAAAATTATTCATTTGAAATTTTTTGTCATGCCATGCTATTTATTGATATTTTCTAATTTTCTAGTGATGGACTGTGTGCAATCCGTCTTCCTCAAGTTTTAATTGTTGTAGTTGTTCTTTCTACAACTTTTTATTATACTTAAGTATAGTCGACACGCTCGTTGAATTCTTTTAGCATTGGAATGGAATGAATTTTTCTTAACCATAAACTAATTTGAAGGGTGGCTATCCTCTCGACCACTAACATGCGGTGTGGTATGACTAGAGAATAATTGGTACCTTTTGATCCCAATCATTTATGTATATTTGGAAATCATTGATTGGGGTGAATCAATCATTAAATTTCCAATTCTTAGGTCAATTTACTTTTCTTTTTCTTTTATTTTTTTATGCAGCTAATGGCTTATGTATATGTTTAATTATTAATGGTTTCTTTTGTAGTTACTACAAAGATACATTTGAAAATACACTTATTCAGAATTCAAGAGCATTCACACAACATTCAACAAAAAACACATGAAGACATGAGATATAAATGGAAACTCATAAGGGAAAAAGCACAAATTTTTGACTGAAAGTGATGTAATGGAAATCTCCTACTCCCCAATTACATCAAATTTTCTATAGGCTCCAACCTACAAGAGGTTGCTACCTCAATCAAGCTACAACTCCCAGAAATTTTTCTATGCCCCTACCTCAACAGGGTTCAACCTATTATTTATGAAGCTACAACTTGAAAGGAGACTGTAATCTCCCAATCACAATACAAAGTCAATTTTTTTGGTTACCTACTATGAATTTCTTCCCTCAAGTCTGTTTCTCGTATTCTCTACTTCTCTTCTCTAGTTCTGTTCCTTTTTTCTACTTTTCTCTTCTTATCCTCACTAGAATTATACTCATGAACCCTCTCATACAAACTTACTAACATCAAAAAGTTCTTTTCTCATTCAACAATGTATATTTTATAAGCCTAACTTATTGACTGTTTGTGATCTATGCAGGAATAAGAAATGAGGAGTTGTCTCTTATCTTCTGAGGTTGTTCACAATCTGCCTCTCACTTGTAAAAAATGATGAAATTAATGACTAGGAGACTAAAAATGTTAGTCACCGCAATTATTTCAAGTGAATTACTACTAAATTTGAGCAATTTTAAGTGACCGAACTAAAAATGACTAACTTAAATGACTAATTTAGTCTTGGAATAAAATATACGACTAGATAATAAGTGACTAAACTAAAAGCGACTAACTTAAACGACTAATTTAGTCTAGGGATAAAATATATGACTAGATAATAAGTGACTAAAGTAAAAGCGACTAACTTAAATGACTAATTTAGTCTAGGATTAAAACATATGACTAGATAATAAGGGACAAAATTAATAATGATTAATATAAATGACTATTATAGTCCAAGAATAAAAATATGGCCAAATAACGAGTACAAAAAGTATATGAATTAGTCATTTATGTTGGTAATTTTTAATTGTGTCACTCCATATATGAAAATTTTAAATTTTGGTATTGAAGTGTTACATTTCACTATAGGTGTCTCTGAATCCATTTGCAGTGTTAAAATTCAGAGATAAAGGGGTCTCTGAATTTACAGTGTTAAAATTATGAATACCTTTTGGTCTCTAAAGTTTAACAATGCAGATGGATTCATCTACAATTAACATAATTGCATGTATCATCTATCAACTTTACACTAATTATGCCTTCATTATAATTTTAGTAAAGGTAAATATATTAATTAGATATCCAAATTAATATTTATATTTATATTTAATATTTGGTCATAAAGTTTAATTGTTAAACTTCATTGATTTATGTTAAAAGTGTGACTTGTTTTAAATCTAAGGTTAAATCTTCATATTTACATTTAATAACTAGAAAAATATAGCATTTCTTATGTTAAACATGTGAGTTCATTTAAATCTAGTATATTAAATCATCATATTTACATTTGATAAATACTAAATAGATAAACCTATAATATATATTTATAGACCTATTTAGTAAATAGGTATGAACATTTGTTAATTTAAGTATGAAACTTAATTAAATTTTTAATGATGTATGAACCCTTGTTTTTTTGTAAGTCATTGTTATATTCGTGTAGGAAAAAAGGAGTACATATATCCAGTTACAAAGCAGGTGATCTCACCTCGACTTGGTTTGTTGACAAAAATTTGCACCAGATGCAAAAAAAATGCAAAAGAGGGACTAGGGACATTGTCCATAAATGGTTGAGCCAGAGGCACCAAAACACAAAGAACACCAAATAACATACTAGTCGTCTAACATGATGGATGCAGGGTTGTCCGGGGTTGTTCCTAGATGCAGTGGAGGACAGAAGTCACACTGAACGTGCCCTTCAAAGTGCGCCAACCAAGTCTCTAGCTATTCTACTTTTTCAGTGAGTTGATTTTGGCCTCGCCAAATAACTACCAGTCTGTCCCAGAATTGGAACTGTAAATAGTGCATTCAGTCCAATGTTGCCATCTGCTCTACATGCTCCTCATGACATAATCTCTCAGTTGATAAGTGCACGACCGTTCTCTAGGCAAAATTTTTGGATAATGTGCCCCTCATTTACCTCAAATTAATCAAACCCATGATTCCCCTTGCCACCACGGCCTCCTCTGCCCTGACGACTCTGCTTTTGATCCCTCAAACCCCCACCTTTGTTATCCCCCCACTTACCTCCTCCACCACCCCCATGTGCACCCACACTAGCGAGTCACGCACACCCCACAGTCTTTCCACCTTGGCGTGGAGCCACCATGTTTATTTCTGAGTCTGCCACCCCACAGGGCCATGGATGACAGGGGAAGGAGAACACCCACACCACACTAGAGGCTTCATAATTCGCCAAGGTTGAGGAACCCCGCTGTGTGCAGAGTCGAGAGACTAGACCCCCCACTATAGAAAAGAAACACCACCAGCGAAGGAGCCAAATGTCGTCTCCCACCACCACAAGGAAGCACAAAGATACCTCCCACTACCAGATAAATACTTCCACCACTAGCAAAACCAAATACCATCACCCACCAAACAAACACAGGAACTTGAACAACAAACGATGACAAAGTAGCCGATGCCTGAGTGTATAAACTTCCCCCAGGGTAGTGACCAGCCTCCAACTTCTCCACATAGAGACCACACACCAATCCACCAAACACTGTCACACCCATGCTAGAGGGCACGAAATTTGGAAAAGAAACTATTTTTCTGCCACCACCCTCGAGGTTTCCTGGACTGCAAATTCTAGCTTCCTCTCTTATCACGAAAAAACAGGGTCACTGAAAGCCAAGAAAAATGGAAATGAGTGATCTCACTTCCCTTCAACTTCCTATCCTCAACCCAGACGTAGTCAATGGCTAAGAAACTGAGCAGCAGGGACCGATTGAACACACTGCACCAGCAAATTCCCACGACAAGCACACACAAGCCACTCCCTTCGTAAACCTCCTGCGACGTTTACGCTTCCTCTTAAGAGGCCACCATCAGGACCAACAACAAACCATATTTAGGAGTCTAATAATGTTGGGCTCCCTCATCTTCCCTTGCCTTATCCTTTCACCACCTCTGAACTCCAATGCACAATTATTTTTCACATGAATTTCCAACACGAAGCTAGTAACTCTCAATCCATAACCCATTAACCCCTCACCCCTAACCCCTAAAATCCTTAAAGGTTAAATAACCTAACCCCTAAGCCCCTAATCCCTAATCCCTTAACCACTAACTCATTATTCACCTAACCCCTAACTGCGCCTAAATCACCTAACCCATAAACCCCCAATCCCTAATCCCTTAACCACTAACTTATTATTCCCCTAACCCCTAAATGCGCCTAAATCCCCTAACCACTCAATCCCTAACCCCTTAATCACTAACTCATTATTCCCCTAAACCCAATCTCGATCCCTTAACCTCTTACTCATTATTCCCCTAATCCCTAAATGCGTCTAAATCCCCTAACCCCTAACCCCTGAATCCTTAACCCCTTAACCACTAACTCATTATTCCCATAATCCCTAACACTAAGCCCTAAGCCCCTAATCCCTAATCCCTTAACCACTAACTCATTATTCCCCTAACCCTTATAACAGTCCTTAAAAATTGTTGGGATTATCCATTCCAAACGAGAGCAGGCCTAGTTGGGACCTACGATCAGGTTAATTCCCCCTTGTTGGCAAGATTAAAACGGTTAATCTTTGATATACAAAATGTAGATCAAATATTTCATTAAAAAGAGTGAACCATACCCTCTCTTCCAGGCTATTCCTATCGGTCACTTTGCCTCTTCTTGCTCTCACATGAATGTAGTCTTGCTTGGCTGGTACAGAAGAAGGTTTCACATAATTATCAATTGTTTGTTTGGGACAAATTTCAGTTGTTTCACCACTGTTACATTCTTCAAGCTTATCCTTTAAATCATCCTAGTATTTTGTACGCTCTCCAACTTTGTAGTGCTTTCCATTCCTCTCAGTCTCATCTGTGTCCTTGGTTTGTTAAGGGACAAGGTCAACAACATTAGGATGTTTTTGCAACAAAAAAGGGTATGTCCAAGACATAATCAGGTGGAGCAAGAGTATAATTGCCAACTTTCTCATGAATGTGGGACACTCGAACTTAAGCTTTTCTGTAGCAGTCATGAGGTGCAGTGTGGTTATTGAGACTTCATCAGATGTCCATTTTCCAGATCACTTAAATTGTGTGACAACACTGTGGTTGAGTTTGAAACTGGATATTGAACATACATTTGGTTTAATTGAAATAGACATTTTCATCGATAAATGTAAAGAAATGGCTAACAAATACTAAAAATTAATAAATAGAGAAGAAATGGCAACAAGCAACGTTACGTACAAAATTGTTACATTGAGATACAAAGAATAAAGAACTATTGTGCACAAATAGAGACCAACGAAACTATCATCTTAACCCCTAACCCCTTGAACACTAATTCCCAACCCCTAATCCATTCAACCCATAAACCCTAAACCTCTAAACCCTTAACCCCTAACCCCTAAACCCTTAACCCCTAACCCATTTAACCCCCTAAACCCCTAAACCCCTAACCCATTTAACCCCCTCACCCCTTAAACCCTAATTCCCAACCCCTAACCCATTTAACCCCCTAAACCCCTAAAACCTTAACCCATTTAACCCGCTAAACTTAACCCCATTATAAACCCCTATCCCCTAACCCGTAAAATCCTTAACTGCTAAATCCCCTAACCCCCTAAACCTCTAAACTCCTAACTCATTTAACCCCTAAACCCTAAACCTCTAAACCCTTAGCCCCTAACCCATTAAATCCCCTAATGCTACAAGCAGATGCCAAGCCAAACTGCATTACCTTTTTACTCACAATGATGTTATTCATTGACAAAATTTATTCAAACCAAAAATTTTGCCATGTCGTAGGGTAGGGATTAACTCGAAATCGATGGCCTTTTAGGTGCTAATATGTTTTGGTTGATCATACCACGCTTGCCATGTTTTGATTTAGAGAGAAATCACTGCAAGTAATGAGATGGTCCCCAAAACACAGAAGGACCCATGAATGCGACTCTGTGTTTTCCATGAGAATGAAGGAAATCCTTTAAAACACGCAATAAGAAAATACGTGGAATTGAAATAATAATTGAGGATAACATAAAAAACATGGTTGTAGAGAATTTGATGAAAGGCGCAGACAAAAATACTACAGTAATGAGGCATCCTTGTCAGTCTTTTGGGAAAGAATAAGTTTAAGAAGCTCGAAACAACTCTTGGAGTCATGTTCAATGAGTGACCATAAACTTAGGGGTGTCAGAGTGGCTAATAATCATAGTTTATGGTGGATGATATTCACCATACATAACATTTGTCGTTTAGGTCATTTGTTTGGTGGTTAATGTTGGTGAATCAATATATTATATCATGGTACCATATATTTCTTTAAAAAAAAAAAAATCTATTGAACATGAAATAAGTTGCATCTCGTGTAAATGTTTAAGGTCGTGATGTTGTGAATGGTTTGCACATTATATGTATTATATATTTGTAATCACTTCTTTCAAGTATACTTCAAGAAATAAAGGAAGAGGTGCAGGGCCTTACCATAACAAGGACTTGCACTAACTCGTCTCCTCTTATCATTCAAACATTAGCCCATAAATCAAACACATACCCTAATTTCTCTAGTATGGAAACCCTTGGATGAATATGATAATGAACTCCTCCCAACCACTAGTTCTAACCCACTATTGAATGTCTCTGGTTGGCATGTGTAAATGGCTTTAATGGATCCATCGATATGTATGAAATCCAATTTTGCATTGAAATGATACAAATACCTAAATTAACACGAGGTATAGAAATTTCAACCTTACAACTCTCTCATCCAATATTAAATACTTCACTAATTAGTCAAGGGGTAATCTACTTAACTGTATAGTAAATATTAAAATCACTCATATTAACAAAAGAAAGTAATAATAGTATTTAATATAAAGTTATAAGATATGAATATGCTAAATTGGCATGTGAGACCCCCTTGTCCGTGGGACAATGGATGCTCTTCATGCAATGATTTAACTATTTAATCCATGGAGGTATACATACCTTAATTTCCCTTGGATTCAAACCTCTGACATTTAAAGGGGAAACACTTTAACACAATTCTAACAAATAAATACAAACTTAATTTGTATATGTATCAAAGTTAGTCTTATAAGAGTTGCATGACATGCTTAATTTTGCACGAAATCAACAGAACTCATGAAGGGTTGATCAAAATAGTCATATATGGTCGATTCTGATTATCATAAGTATGTTAGTTTGGTTTTCCCAATCCACAAATTGCACACATTGTTACTATTGTTAAAAGTATGTCATGTTGGTTTACTTGTTCAACATCATGCACATTTGGTTGTGTTCATTAAAAACACTTTAGTTCATTGAAAAAACCAATATTTTGTCAAGATGGTCAACTTAGGCGAGTGATGTGTTAAATTGGTTATTAACATGTATTTTTTATTAATACTATCTTGGAGAAAACAAAATAACTTACGAATACAATTGCCTTTTTTGAAAAACATCAAAACATTTATAACTTTTAAAAAAATTAAAATATTTATTATATTCAAATAATATTTTTTTCACATTGGCCTTTTTCATTTGGAATTTCATTTTCCCGCCAAGGAGGATTTCCATGAAAATGGCCACAAAACACATTGATTCAGAATTGCCGCTGTTGACCTCGGTACCTGCATCATCAACATCTTGCAGCAAGTGCAAGCGAGGCCAGTGGAACGAAGCTCTGGGTGTACACCATCAAATGCATCAGAAGGGAATCAAAAGGGAATCTCAGTTGATTTCAATACTTATGCATCTCTTTTGCAGGCCTGCGGTGATGCCAAAGCAGTAACGCAAGGCTACACCCAACATGGGTTTCCCGTTCCTGTCACCGAATTGGTTAGTATTCTACATTTGTCTCCACTTTTGGTTTCTATTCATTAACATATGGTCCTATCCATGCTGGGGTAGCTTTGATTAGCGCCCTCTCTGGTTTTCTTAGGTTTACATGGCGGTTGGTTGTTATAATTACAAAATCCAAATTTATATTCGCGGAAGTCGCTGCTATTTTTATTTTGTTGCAGATTAGTTACAGGTTAAATATATTCTAATGCATGGCACTCTGTTAGAGTTTGGAATAAGGGGAAAATTTAATTAAGGTTTGATTAAATTGGTTGTTATAATTACAAAATCCAAATTTATATTCGCGAAAGTCGCTGCTATTTTTATTTTGTTGCAGATCAGTTACAGGTTAAATATATTCGAATGCATGGCACTCTGTTAGAGTTTGGAATAAGGGGAAAATTTAATTAAGGTTTGATTAAATTATGCATTCTCAAAGAATGATTCTCAAGCTGTCTTGAATGTCGCATGCTTGCGTTTTTTCTTTTCATGATTTCCTGCTGATGGGATTATATGTGGAAACCCCTGCTACTTTTATTTTGTTGGAGATTAGTTATATTCTAATGCATAACATTCTGTTAGAGTTTATGATGAAGGGAAATTTACTAGAGCTTTGATTAAATTATGCACTCTCTAAGAGATTTTGTCAAGATTTCTGGAATGTCTTAGGTTTGGGATTTTTGCATAAAATGATTGTTAATATGTCAGTATCCTAAAGGACCATGTCTTTAATAAAGGTAGCTGGTTCTATCTTGGCTACACGGTCATATTTGGAGGCAAAGTATTTCCTGTGAACATTAGTAAGCTTCCCTTCCCCTGCCTTCTGATGATAATGCACCATCATCTTGGCAGATTCCCAAAGTTGCATTCAATACTTCCATTCCAACATGGAATTCTTTTCGGGGTACATTGTGCAGTATAAACTGCAGCCGCCGCAAGCATGGAGTGTTGATATCTCAACATAGTGTACTCCACCAGGAAAATCCCCATGAAGAAAAAAGACAATCTCTGTCTCTTCATCAGATTGAGCTACCTTCAGCAATCTCTTCATGAAGACATAAGGAGTTGGCACTGCCATATTGAAGTGCAGAGTACTAAGTATCAATCTCTCCATTTGTAAAATTTATCCTTTAGTGTACGCATTGTCAGAGATAAGAACAAAGTTATCAACCACAGGAACAGAGGCCTCCTCATACTTGCATGCCAAAAGCATGTCGGTGACCCTCAAGGTTCATAATATTTTGTTCAATCTATTTATTGCCCAGGTTTATATATTTCCTGGTTTATTTGGTTATAGGTCAGCAGTACACTGGTGGAGTTTTCCAGCACTGAATCAAGTTTGATTCCCAACATTTTAGCCCATGAACATTGCACCTCTCTCACATACATGGGAATTCCCAGAGCGAAATCTCCCAAGTGTTTCATCATGGGAATTCCCGAAGCAACATGTCCCAAGTGTTTCATAGCAATACCCAAAGCGACAGATCCCAAGTGTTTTCTGCCCACAAAAATTGGGCGGTTTCTGTTGAAGAAAAGAGATTTTATAGATTTCTAGGTACATTAACAAGAATGTTGAAAATAATTAATTAATTTTTTCTTTTTTTACCAGAATGTGGAAAAGAATTCTGATTTTTTTATTTATTTGGAAACGGGATTTTGCAGAGAATTATAAACCCCACAGTGCACACCACATTACCAAAAATTAAAACATTTTCTCCGCCTGATAACCTGCTCATGCACTTTGCTCCTAGCCCAGTTGACATAATAAAATTAAGTGGGTTGAGAAAAATCCCGTGAAATTTGAATCATCAAGTTGATAAATGCTCTGGTCGTCATATTCAACTGTCGTATTCAAAATTCAAATCTAGACAGCTTGTACTAGCAATGCATTAGCTCCAACCTAGTTGAGGGAGAAGTAGCATTGTTGCACATGCTGGGGAAGAGATAGGAGGGAAATGAGCCATTAACTCAAGTCTCAAAATAGCCTAGCGAGAGGATTGGGAAAGAAGAACCATTTTCTACACAGATGAATTAGAGCAACTACAACACCATTTTGAAGATAAGACTGTGACTGGGTAAGAGAGAAAATGCTTGTCACAGTGGAAAAAGTTGGGGGAATACTGTAAACAGGGGTGAAATGAAGTACAAGTATCATGAAACCCATCCAAAAATTACATAACCAAGACCCACGAGGGCCAGAGAGAGCAGAAACATATTTTTGTTGGTAACATGGGCTAGCCTACAACTCAAACAGAAATTGGTTGGATTTGGAGTTTCAATGTTTAGAGAGAATATTGAACTCCATCACCAGTTTGTGAATGTGATTAAGAATCCAGATTAGTGGCATTTTTACTTGGAAACCAACATAAAGTTTATAACTAAACCAGGGGAATGGATGAACAAGATGGAGAAGTCTGGCCAGATTGATAGCAGAACGAAAATTAGAATCCGATGATGGTAGGGCCATCATTAGGCCCATTGGAATTAAAACTGGGAACTCCACTTGAGGCAGCATCTAAGGCACCTACGTAATAGAAGGAGATTGGTTTTTTATTTGTAAATAATTTTTGTAACAGTTGTAACCTGGACCAAGAGTCATGGAATTTTGTGATGCTGAGTGTAAATGCCATAGCCAGTGTTAAAGAATTCAATTAGTTATCCAGACATGATAGTAGACATTATGAAAATGGTGGAGATAGGATGTAGAATGAAACGCAGATGGGCCGTGGATCCCTAATTTATCAGAGTGCAAAGGCCTACGATAATAGAATGCCAAACATTTCTGACCAAAAAAGAAATGCATTAGCTCTGATGTACAAATATGAATCTCCAATAAAAGGGTTTGGGCACCTTCAATCTACAAGCATGTCAATCTTAAACTAGATTACAGCATAATTAAATGATCTAGTATAGCTCAGAGGGAAATACATGTAAGAAATTAATAACTTAATGAAACACTTTTTTCTCAATTGTTAGCTGAATGAAACACTCCAGGTCTTTGCAAAATATCTGCAAGACCTCAATTGCAGATATTGCAAAAGCTATCAATTGCATAAATACATGTGTATTTCAAACCTGATGTACATGATACAGCCTAACATGTGAAAAAAAATAAGCTGCACTTTCAAAATGATAGAGAAGCTTACCGACACTATCCCCTTCCCCTGATCTACACAATAAGAACAAAATGCATCGAAAGCAATGGTACTATAGTGGACTGCTATCTCATATATGTATTTCTATGAGGTCAGTTGAAAAATTCATGGTTCAATTTGAACTTTTAATAACACTAGGAGCCACAGGAAAGCTAGGTTATGGTGCCAACTCAGAACATGATAAAATTTTGTCCTAAAAGATCGCCAGAGGTAATAGAAAATATGTCAAGGACAGGCCAATTCTGATTAGACTATACAATATGATCCCGCGCAACTTGTAATAACTACAAACACTTTTACTATTTACAGCCTCACTCATATAGAATCTATAGTTTATCTTTATTATGTTTCAAGACAGCTTCCCTGTGGAGTTTTTCTTATAATGTTGTGAACTCCAATGGCTGCTCAAAGGCTTTCTTTTCACGGCTCCCTCAGGTACCGAAGAAGAGTCGCAGCCTGCCATAACAAACATCCAGCAAGGCAAATGTGAGTGTTATTAGCCTAATACACAAAATAGTATAATAAACCTGCCCAGAACATGTACACACAATAATATAGGTGTGGAGCACAGCTCGCATAAATATCATAATGATGACTTACACAATATCTCCTAACACATTAGGAGAACTCCCAGAAAACCTAAGTATATCTATAAATACAGACCACAGGTCTTTGAGGTTGATAATGACTCTATTGACCTTAATAATAAATATCCTCACTCATTTCCCATGTCCAACATTCTACATACATATACCATTGACCACATTAGGGTCATACCATAGAGCACGTGAATTCTTTATTACATATACATTTGACCACAAAAATACTCCCATTAGGGTCATAAGAGTGAGCATGAGTATTCTTTATCAAATAATCAGTATCCTTGATACTGCAGTATAAAGCATACAAGCCCACTGCTAACAGAACTAAACTTTTATATACTATTCACATGAAGAATCCAAGTTTCAGCTTTGCTATGAACTTATGTACATCAAATAAAACAAGCCTCCTAGTATAAAATACATGATATGCTTAGTTTTTAGTCAAGTTGGATGCATTCAAATACTATCTTCCCATACTTTGAATTAAAAGTCATAAGAAACATGAGATTCCAGGAAGATCAAAGAAAACAAATATTAAAAGTAGTTGAGGAATGCAAGTCGGAGTATCTCAACAATTTTTAACCTTGGGAAAATCCATGTAGAGAGAATTACACTATACTGACTCGATGGTTAACAGTTTTACCTAATTATTGACTTCAGACTTTTGTAATCCATATTGTTGTAGATGAGTCTTTCGGATTAATCACATCATCAGATTAGGGTCGACATTTCGAACCATCTAATGTGGTTCATCCTCAGGACAAATTTTGAACTATTGTTAGATTTTCTTTGTTTCTTAGTAAAGATTAACTCAGAAACACTTTAATAGTCAACTGTTCGAGCACTAGCTTGTATATTTAAAGATCAATTAACATAACTAGTAGAAGATAGCAGAAGGTCTCTAAGTTTGGCATATATTTTTCCTTTTACACATCTTACTAGGGAACATGATAGAAAATATAGTTGTTGGTAACTGTAATTAATCTGAATATAATTTATTTGATTCCAACCTTTGAAGCCAGACTAATATGCATATGATTCTTGTAAATATGTTCAGACAAAATCATTGCTCGGCAGTGATGCAATCAAAGGCAACGTTGGAAGGTAAGCTTCTTAATGGCTATGGCTCTACAAGAACCTTCTAGGGACTCAAATAAGAATCAGAAGTTCTGTAAGACAGAGAATTGGAACTGGAAAAATTAAAGTATTCCATTGTAGAACAAAATAAAAAGCCTAGACATTAAGAGTTCTCTAGTTTCCACAGTCACTGTTTACATCATGAATCTGATTGAAGCCAAAAGATGTGCATGCTCAATAACTTTGCTACTTTTGATAATAGACACCAGAACAAATACAATCCTCCAAGCAACACTGTTTGGCATAAAAAATTTCCTTGGTTACTTATTACAATAGCAGACACCATGATACATTTTAAACTGATATGCAACTACTAGAACAAATATGGAAGAAACAAGAACTCATTTATACAATAGAATTCTACATTGCTGAGACTTAATTTTTGCTACAGCCGTGACTTGATAGTGATCAAAGGGTATGTAATTCACGTGCATATTTTAGGAAATGTAATGTAAGTATCACTATGGGATCTTTGTGAGACATAATAGAAATTTGGTCAAACTTTGCTAAAATTTTGCAACTCTTCAAGATGTCAGAATACATGAAAAATTAATTATCGAAAGGACTCGTTTATCTTGTCAGTAGAAGATTTATCTAGTAGCAGCTCTACAACGCCTCTTTCTGGCTGATGACAACCATCAAGACCTTTCTAACAGTCAAAATTTAAGTATTTGCATCACCTCTATAGCATTATTATATGTTCTTATCCATGGTATCTAATATTCTTTCAAATGGTTTCAAACTTTAAGAAACATCACGTGGACGTTATTAATTTTCGATTGATTAATGTTTATCTTGACACAAATCGATCAGGACTTTGACTTTAAAAGGCACATAAATCCACCTTTACCTTTGCAGTTGCACGTTTTTCTTTTCTAACAGAGATTAATGAATTCTTAAAATAATGCCTGATTTCTGGCCAACGACCTCATCAAAGAAAGTTGGTGTGGTTGCTCCCAATATTTCAGATATTATTGCTTTTAGAAAAATGGAAGTGAAAATTTGAAAGCGAGCAAAGGACTCGAGAGCTTACTGAGAGGCTCTTATAGTTTAAATTTGCAGCATCTCCAAGCATATTGAAGGCAGTTTGGAACCCTATGTGAATTTCAGTAATTTCAAGTTGGAGACGTTCTCAACCAATGAGATTCCCCAAATATTAGCATTGAGGGGCTTGTTGTTATATGTTGAACACCAAAGACACTAGAGAGTTCCAGAGTTAATTACTATGAATACATTATATTTTTCTACATTAACAGTAATTGTGCTCTTACAATGAAACTAAGTTGTTTCATTTGCAGAGGCTTCATGTTTTCTTACTAGTATTACACGGATAAGTCATTATGATTCTAGTGTACTTTTGGTTTGTATGTGTAAATCTAGGCTAATTGTTTTCTTAGATCAACTAGTTTACTAGTTTATATTCTCTGGAAAATACATTGTTTGCATTTTATTTTTGGGCACCTGATAGCTTTAGTTATTGCCTTTGCTTATATTAAATCTTATGCTCAACATGTTATGGACGAAAAATGGAAAATTCCAATCGATAGACATTTTTTTGTTGCAGAGAACCAGGGAACTGGACATTCCTGAATTGCTAGAACAATTGCCACCTTTGAAGCAATATCTTTATCGTCTAATGGGGTTTCAGGTATTACATAGGAGCCACCATTGTTGAATGAACAACAACTCTGAATTTGTAGGTTGGATACTTATTATATGTTCTTTAGACTTTTTGAGTTATATGTCATTTTAGTGTGTTTTTGGATTGAAAGCACTACATAATGTTGTGTATGGGTGAGCTCATGTAATTATCTAATTATGTGCAGCCGGAAAGGGCAGCTATATCATGTGATAGAGTATGCACTCACAGCGGTTTGTGGAATCTTCACTCTTTGGTGGTTAAAATTCCTTTGTTTTCTTGCATGAAGAAAGAGGTTTCACTTGCTAAAGTTGATGTTGTACTTTATGATGGGGATACTTATTTGTCTTTTGTACAATGTTGCAGGTTTCATGGGAGAGCATTAAACTTTATACTGCAATTAATGATGCCACCATCAACCTTGTTGACAAGGTAGAGAATGTTATGGTTTAGTATGTTCAATTAGCATCTTACTCATCCCTGATCTGTAGCTACTGATGACTGAAACTATTTACTTGCAGTTCTTTGAAATGCAATGCCATGATGCTATTAAGGCTCTTCATATCTATAGGCGAGCTGGTAAACAGGTATAGTTGGAAATCTACTGTTCCAGAAGTGTTTTAATTGATGTCTTTAGTTTCAAACCCTGTCAAAACAGTGGATATACCAGTACTTTTTTGTTAAGGATGATTGTGATCCAACATTACTTTTTTCCAAAAACAAATGCTTCAGACTGAGACAACTGAGGCTATGGTTCATGACCTAGATTTCCTTATGTTCCTTTGGGTAGAGGCATGTGGTACAATTGTCTACATCCTAAACAAGTTTCCTCTCTAGGTATTCAAGGACAAACCACCGAAGGAAGCTTTCATCGGTGAGAAATGCTAGGTATCACACTTTTCGTGTTGCTGTCCTGTATATATTCATATTTTTTAGGAGAAATGAACTAAATTGAAACACTCCAATTTGAAGGGTGTTTTTGTTGGATATAATGAGTCCTGCAAGGCCTATGGAGTCTACATTCTGTCACAATGGAAAATAATAGTGGCCTGAGATGTGAACCTTGTGATGATGTATGGTCCCTTGAGGTCTCAGGAGCCTTTTAGTAGAGGTTTAGGAGGGAGACACCTTTTCTGTCCTAAAGATGATTAGCAAGGTTTTGGAGGTGGAAGTGATGCTTTAGTATTTTTTGGTTCAACAAGGCAGCCTAGGTGGTACTAAACATAGTAGGATGCATAGGAGCATGTTGGATCTCCAAAGCCATCCTTTGTAGCGAGTTATCTTTCTAAAAAGTTTCTGAATTATGTTGCACCAATGTCTTCCATCATTTTTGTAGAGCCTTTTAGTTATGGGGAGGTAGTTGGTTAGCAGGTATGACAGAATGCTGTCGTGGACGTGGACAACTCTACACTGAAGAATGATGTTTGGGAGATTGTGCCAACACAAGTGGGGCAGTTTGTGATTTATTCTAGG